>JAVJGI010000063.1:47931169-48037429 GCA_035590275.1 Ibycter americanus
GTGAGTGAGTGGCTGCGTGGTGCTTGGTTGCCGGCCAGGGTTAAACCAGCACATCTTTCCGGGGTTAAACCAGCACAGTAGTTCTATGAAAATAGCAACTCATTAGTGGCCAGAAGAACAAACTGAATCTTAGAAACTATTGGGAAAGCAACAGCAAATAAAATAGGAACATCATTATGCAGCTGTAGAAATGGATGAACTCCATGCAACAGCATACACAGTTAATTTTCCTTCCTCTGTCTCAAGAAAATCACAGTAAAGCTTCAAAGGATTTCAAGAAGATACCAAGGATGAGCAACAGTATATAGCATGTTCTGTGAAGGAAATAGTTTAATAGATTAGGCTGAAAAACTCCTGAATGAGGGAGAAGACCATGGAAAGCTATTTAACAATATGAGATCTGGATTGCTGAACAGTGATAGTGAACCCATCGTTCCCTTTACCACATAAAGCATCTTCTTACTTGCCTCTTCCTTAAATGTTTTTGTACTCACTGTATGCAATATACACTGTGTAAACACATTTACTACACAAGCCTTCCTACCACCAGGTTTTAAGCTTGTGTGATTTCCAGAGGCATATGAAAGAAACCTGTTAATGACAGGTTATAGGTTCCTTTTTCTACTAAAACTACCACAACAGTTACTCCCTTGATGACTGCTAATACTGCTTTTAGAATTTTGGGGGTTTTTTTCCTAATGTGTAAAAAGAAGGAAAAAGACTTATTTTGTCCGGTTTCTTGAACATACGATATCAAGGAATGGAATAGTGTTGAAGATGTTGGAGAAACTTCGTAATTTCCCCACAGAAGGCTAGCTAGTAATATTCTCAAATATAAGCACAAAGGAAAGTATTTTCAAAAAAGGGTGAGAGAGAGAGAGAGGTCGTGGCACCAATTTTAGAAGATCAGCATCTCAGAGTGGGGCATTAGTGCTTAGAAATAAAACTGAGGAACATTTTAAGTCTTCTTCCTGGCCTTATGAAATCTCATGGAGGATTTTTTCCACAGCTTCAACTACTTTGACTTTGCTACAGTTAAATTCCTTGATACAATGCTGTAATTGCTGCATGGACCTTTGTTGTAGAAACGAATATATTTAGAATAGAGGATCATAGCTGTAAAAATATGAATCCTTAAAAGAAGAGGAGGGAATGAAAGAATCGTGTGAAAGTTTGGATTGTATAAAGAAAGTAACTTTCAGCTGCAAGTTGGCTGTGTCCTCGAGGCCAGCTGTTCAGGCTTCCTAGCTGTCTGTAGCTGCTAACTACATAAGGAAGTGTTTACCTTAGTCAAGGAATGTGTTAAGTGGTAAGAGAGGGTCTGCAGCAGAAAAGGCATGCCGAGCAGGTTCTGTAGTTTGTGAAGAAGTGCCAAGTAAGGGATATGTGCCAGAACTTAGGGGCTCATGGAGCAAACACTGGCATGAAGGGGAGTGAAGAGAAAGGAACGACCATCAGACCGTCAAGATGACCACCTAGAGGTGTAACTGCACAGGCGTAAAAGGGCATTAAAGGAGGGTCCCAGGAAGACTCATACATATACAAATAATTCCGGGAAATGTCATGAATATATATAGCTATGTGACATAAAATGGGACCCTCGAAGTAGTTCGGGATGCACGTTAGGGGAAGCCATCCCCTGGCATCCAGCGCCGCAGTGAAGACTGCCTGCTGCTTGATGCTGCTGTGGTGGTAAGGGGTTTTATTCCTGGATTTCAGTGACATTCTTACCCTGATGAGTAAAGAAAACAGAGTTGCGGGTATAAGTTGCAAATGAAGTATTAAGGCATCTTCATACATATGAAATAAGAGTAGAAGATGCATGGCAGCCAGTAGCCCTAACATGTTATTTACCTCCTAATATATGCATGGATCTTTGTGAATGTAAAGAATCCTCTTTCTTTCCTTTTTTATACTTTCCATCTTCTGCATATGAATCACTTCTTTTGCCTCCACTGAAAAAAACCCTAAACTCAGCATGTCATTGACTCTTCGTTTGTACTTACTTTTCTGGCTATGTTTTTGGCTTTTGTTATATTTCATTGAAAAGATATCATGAAAGTTGCAATTGTAGCTGTGACTGAAAATTTTTGTTCTTTTTTTATTTATTGATTTTTTTAGTGAGTAAAGGCAGATCCTGTATCTAACAGGCAGCACTAAACACAGATGGTATTTAGCAGAGATCAGATTTGATTTATATGAAAAAGTACAGAAGTACAAACATTTTAATCTCATCTGAAAAGTCCAGTCAGTCCTTTGAGCTCCCAGAAGGTATTCAGAGTCCTGATTTTGTTCCTGTTTTCCAGTTTTCTCCAGTGCTGTTTAACTCTTAAATACTCTCCGTGATTATTCTGTGACAGGCGAAAAGATGCCATAAAGGGGGTCTCACAGCCCAAAAGTTTTATCCCAGATCTGGATTCTTCACCTTGTGTGGGAGAGCTGATCCACACAGAGTTGAGATACTTGTTTATTGCACATCTGCGCGGAGATGGGTGCTAGGTGGTAATCCGCAAAGCTAGTACCCCTCTTAACACATAGTAAAACTTTGTATACACTTTGAACAATTGTTTACAATTACGTTTAGCCACACTTAATTCTCATTGGTTCTTACAAGCCTCGTCTCCATTTAAAAGGAACAGTGCTTTTTTTTTTTTTTGCTTTTTTTTTTTTTCTTCCTTTTTTTCTCCTTTTCTCCACCAGGTCTGTTCTGTGGGGAGGGGGCTTTGTTAGTAGGGGCCTTTCTTTGCTCGAGGGTGGATCTTTTAGTGTGCTAATTAGGATCGTTCGCACATAGTTCCAGTAATTTTCTGTTTTGTCTCATTAACCACTTTGTTCTCGTTGAGCTTACCCCGTTGTGTCCCAGCTTGACACGTTTATGGTGTCTGTTCATTCTCCCAAGGTCATGTTTTGTTAACTGTTTGTAAGGATTTAATCAACATTCCCTGTTTTTCAAAATCTTTCTTGTGTTTCACCACATACATTTACAGGTTTTCCTCCACTCTTTTTCTTTTTTAAAGTAAATAATTCTTATACCAAAAGGACAAATTACATTCATTTGTCTGATAAGAGGAAAATAGAGTAAAAATCTTTATGGGTGTGTTGTCCTAAAATGTAGCTATGCTCACAAAAGATAGTATTTTAGTAGAGATCTGCACTCCACAGAACTGTGGTTTATAAGGCTCTTGGTGCTGATGAATATAAAGGAATTCAAAGTACTGGGTAAGAAATTTTAAATTCAAGCAGTGTTCATGATCTAAGCATTACATCATTGTTCCCAAAGTGTTTGGTCACTTGTTGCTGGATTTTCAGCTTTGACTGACAGAGTCACAGTAGTTTTGGAGTTTTCTAATGCAAGTAACAGTATAAGTTATTACAACAGTGGGCATTAATCTCTTAATACAGGTCATTCCCCAGACTCAAAATGTGTATTAGGATGTTCACAGCTAAGAAAAAAAATGTGACAAATTAATTTAAAAAATCTTCAGAGTTTAAATTTTTTTACTCTTCTTAATACGCGCACTACTCATGCACTCAGCTATTGCTAAATCTTTTAGTATACAAAGGACATATCAAGGCAGGAACAAGGCAGAAATCTTCTGATTTAGGGACTGGAGAGAATAAAGGCATTGTTTTAAGGGACAGCAGGAGATTGCTCCTCTTTTCCCCATCTACATTAACTGACAGTCCACTTCAGCAACCACTGATACCTTAGATCCAGTCTATTAAATACTAAGTCTGTGCATACTGCTGGTTTTACCTGTCTATGAGGGCTAAATCTACACTAATCCTTACTGTAGAATTGGAAATGGAATTTGGAAAGGGCCAGGAGAATTCTGCCTATTGATTTACAGGCCAGGGCTCACTGAAGTTGCTCTGCTGCTAACCAGGACTGATAACTTTTCAAATGCACAGGGTAGGGCAGACATTATTTATCTACAGCACACTAGTCTAAGGTATCTGAGAATTTCTTATTTTTCATATCTTAATGTAAAAAAGACAGACTTTCTTTAAGCAGCTGCTTTGATTTGTGTGTGCGTTCTACAAGAAAAAAAAATTTCTAACATTACAGTATTTACTTATTTCCCTTCCTTTTTTCTCATTAATTAGACTTTGGTGCAGTTGTAAACAAAGGGAATAAATGTATTTAGTATTTGGTATAATGCCTTAGTGCAAAATATAAGCTGGGGACTTCTAAAATATGTACTTAAAGCCATTTGCTAAACATTAAAAACATTTAGCAAGATTTGCTTGAATCATAATCTTAGATCCAAACACTTCTAGGAAACCAGAACTCAGATACGAAATCTGTGCTTATGCTCATCTGTATAAGGACAAGAAAAGCAACTGGAAGACAAAACTGTGTTCTAAACTCATAAATACTTTGGGGTTTGAATACACATTTTGTGGTGCTAATGCATTACAGTAAAATGTACATGTGCATTTGCAGAGATACCCTAGAAAAAGTTGTGATGTATTGGCTTATGTATAAATATTCTTCATTAATGTAAAATCTTAAAATGAGTTACTACAAATAGGAAGATTTGACACACTGATGCTGGGGGGGGGAAAGCTCTGCTAATACTTGACAAAAGACGCAAGCAGAAATCCCAATAGAATCTCATGGAAGAACAATCCCAAACCTGAAATTAATGTTTTATAAGAACAGTTACTCCTCTCTAAATTAGTGATACTTTTACTATTAAGGGTAATCTTGGATGTCAGGTTTACAAATTTATGGATTTTCCACTTTCAACATGAAAAATGTTTCCTGTTTCTAATTAATTTAGGGAAAACCTTGTCTGAAATTTTATACTGAGTTGTATGTATTTAGAGGAGTGATGAACACAAGAAGAGAAAGAAAGAGATGAACCTTGCTAATAGTTTCAGCATTTTAAATTCAAAGTGTTGTTCAAGATTTGTCCAAAACTGTAAATGATTGCCTGGTTGGAGATCCATGGGGTTTTTTTGTGAATCATTTATGGCTTTATGTAAGGCTTAACATGATGGCACTACAACCTCTGTCACTGTCCTGTTAGTACAGATAAAATAATATGGTGATATTATAGTCTGTGAATGTTCTAGGTCCTAAACATTACTTTTATTAGTATACTGTATGGAAAAGTTTGTTGAATGGGATCAACCAGCAAATCAGAATTCAAAGTGAAGTTTCAAATGGCCAAAATAGCACTAAGACACACATAAGCTCTTCAGTTTCTGTCCTAATTTTGGTAAAACTGTATACATGAATTTTTCTCTACTGTATTTCTAATTTGGCATTTCAAAAAAACGAAGTCCACTCCAATGGCTTTTGAGACTGATGAAGAGTACAACATCTTATTCAGCATTTTCAGCAGTACAGCAAAAACTTCCAAACTTTGGAATGGTGGGAAAAAGAAAAAGCTTTTCAAGATCTACCTGTGCAAATGTGCTAGAAATAGTCTGCTTCTAGGGTGGGTGAAGGAAAGAATATTAAAGACTTCTTTGTTAAGACCATTTTGAAAACTTTGTAATTTTATTCTTTTCTTTAAAATTCTTTTTTTTGGAACCCATACAGGTAAGGATATCTGGAAACTATATTAGGCACAAATTGGTTCCAGTAGCAGCCAGCTGGACTGAGGCCATTAAAAGCCAGTCTTGGCACATCTATGACAAGGGACATCCTGTTGGGCTGGAAATCAGTAAATTGATGTGAAATTATAAGTAATTAGCTGCCACACTTTCACAAACCCTGTGAAAATTATTTAAAAACATCTAACAGCTGTTGGTTAATAAAGAGAAATAGTCTAGTTGCTGCAGAACATTTTAAGTACCGCTAACAAAAATGTTAGCATTCTATGAAGGGTAGTTGCTACATGACAGCAGCAAGATCAGAAAAGATGGTGCTGAAGAACAAGTGTCATCAAAATGTGGGCAACAGATGTGTGAATCTACACAGGTAACAGTCACTGCAGCCTGAGTTTCTCTAAAGTGATTGTACACAGTAACAGGTTAAGCTCACCTGAGCGTTCCTTTTTTTAGGACTATTAGAACTAGACTATTAGACATAAATATGACTCTCGTCTACTTTCTTCCCTCTTGAAAAAAGCAAATGCTGTTCTATTGTTTGGCATTGATGAAACAGTCCTTCAACTGGAAGTCTGTTTAGCATACCAGTATTCCATATCTTGATAAAGATTGGTTGTTTACTATTCTTTTGTGTGAATTCCTAAGGAGTATTCTATGGACAATATTGCGTGTTAGCTGAAGACAGCAGGCATATGATTGCAACATAAGTGTTACCATTGCTGCTTTAATTTACAATTTGGGTTTGTTTTGTTCTTCCTTTGCATGTGCTAGAAGCATGTTTATATCAGGAATGTGAGTTTCCATGATAAACAAGTTACAGAAACCATGACATTCCTTTCCAAATCCCAAATTAAAACAATTCTTACCATAGGGTTATGCTGTTTTACATGTATTTAGGTCAACTTCATTGTTATTACATTTTGTTCGCTGTTCTCTTGATCTTAGGTTTAAGCAACGAGCTATGATGGTGCATTATGAATCCTGAGCATAAACATTACGTAGCTTCTATCTCATTATTTGATGCTAAAAAGACTTTCCTTTTCCTCCCCACCAAAATCACAAACTTTGCTGTGCAGCAATGCTATTGCTGAAAGCAGATACAGCTTGTAGAGAGACAAGATTATTTCTGTAATGCATTACTAGCAAATTTGAGAAGTCTCGTATAACAGGAAGCAATGGCAGTCTTCAAAAAGGTCCTTCAAGAAAGTCCTAGTTCATACTGACAAAATTTAATCTGTAATGTTTGAAATTCAATCAAAAAGTGAGCTGCTTATACATCTAAGGATAACTGAAATGGGTCCCAATAAAAATATCCTCAAATTCTTATATAGCGAAATGTTATTCATGATCTTACTGATGACTGTTCTTTCAAATAAGGAAGAAGGCTTTTTGCTCCAGGTTTCTGTAGAGATTGATTCCGTATTAGAATACACTGCTATGTAGGAACCAAACTTCAAATCCAGACATGTCCCCATTCTGAAGAACATTAGATTTAAACATTTAGTTGGATGTTGAAGTCTTTGATACTGTATTTCTCTTCAATCACTTAATGTATAGGGCTTAGTTAATGTAATATCTTACTAATATTTCAGCAGAAATTAATTAATAAGATTTGTGCAGAAGTACTGGCTTTTAGTCAGGTGCATATCTGTTGTTATAAGGGAGATCTGAGACTGCACACACTCCATAAAAAGCTTTTGCATTTAAGAGATGAGTTGTGAGATTGTACTTGGATGCTTTGCAGAATAAAAATAAGGTGGAAGGTAGTTTCTGGCCTTCTACTAGTCCATGTGTGGCTGAGCAAAGATCCAGCACAAACTAGTCTGATACTGGCAATGATGAAAGATTACAAATTTTTGTTTGAAGACAGAGCTCTTTTCGAAATTCTCAGAGATAAAAATTCCTCAGATGTCTTGTCTTAGTTTCTTTCAACTCCTGTACTTGGGGGAATTCCATAATCACTCAATTATTGACAACAGTCTTGCTGTATTCCAACAAAATCCTGCTCAGTGTCAAACAGAATGTGCTCATGCAGTGGCTACAAGTACTTCTATTAATTAGATGTGAAATTCTGAACAAACTTGCTCCTAAAAATTAGGAGCACGTCTTTTCCCAGCAGATGACACTGTACTTCTCCCTGGAAAAAACATCCTAATGTGCGTTCAGACTCATTCTGACAAACAGAGAAAATTAGACATCTATCTGCTTGCCACAGCAAGCAAAATATCGACCTCCTGCAATAGCTCTTCCAGGGACTGCAGAGTTAGGTGTACTGACATACCAACTGCCTATATGCCTGATTGGCAAAAGGGTTATATGCAATCAGTGACTAGCAATAAGAAAAGCCAAAGAGCAGTTTCTGAGATTTCCTGTAAACATTTTTGAGCTCTTACTCAGAAACCTGTGAAAATGAATTAAACAACCTGAGTGGTAACCGAGTACTACTTTTCCACTCACAAATATAATTAAGCAAATGATTAAAGCAGGAACCTCCTGCTGAGGAAGGAACGCTGAAAAAAAAGGCAGAAAAGAGAAAAGACTGACATCTAAATTTAGACAGTCTGAGCCATCCATAGTATTCAAGGGTACTTCTTTGGCTGGACAATGTTGTTCTAAATCTGAGAACAATGCTGCAGGAGGTAGATGTTACTCTTCCTTTCTTCCAGTTTTACTTTGCTCATACTTCAGTGTCTGCATTGAAAGGTCCAGCTGCAAACAGGACAGTTGAAAATTTGGCCACCATTAAAAAACAGAGTAATAATAGGGCCATATAATATATCCCATTCTAGTATTTGCTGTTCTCCGCAGATATTTTGGATATGGAAGCCATGTGTAGAGCTGGTGTTCTTAACGCCTGCTAGCTGTGCATGTCCCTAAGTCTATGTAAACCTTGTAGCGTTGAAGGGCAGTGTAACCATACGACTGTATGCTTTGCCATCCAATGCATGTACAGCAGATTGAGTAATGTTTGTGTAAGGGAAAAGAGGTCTTTTTTTCTTCCCAGATAAATTCCCTAGGATCTGAGCTTCCAATTCTGTAAGACTTATTAACGGACATTTAGAAAATATGCTTGCATTTTTCCTGTGAGGCAGAATAAACAACAAAAAACATTAATTATACATGTGAAGTACTTCCAGCAAAACAGAAAATTATGAAACTTTACTGGGTACTGAAATTCTGATTCAAAGGAAGTACTATCTACAGTCACTGACTAAGCCACATCTTGGAGATGTGAAATTCATGAGCACGAATCCAGATAGTCTGCCTTGAAGGAAAAAAGACTTCTTTTTTTCTTTTCTTTCCCCCTAATAGTAATATTAAATAAATGCCTTTATGAAACACCTACAGTTAAATATATATATGTATAACATATATTGTCACTCTGCTTTTTACCTACCCATATAACATAAAACTGAATACTACTGTTAGCTAAATTTTACTTTGTTTTGTTTTTCTTTCTCCTGAACTGCTTGTATCAACTATCTTTGACTGGAGAAGAGACACTATCCTTTTTATTGCTTGAAAATCTTTCTGTTGAAATAATCTTGATTAGACAAGGGCAGTTCCTGATTAAATGTTCACATATCTTTCACGAAAACAGTTGTACTTACTTATAAGTAGTAATATAGAGCTGTTAAATAGCAATTTATTTTCTGAATGCCGACTCCTGTAGTTGGCTGCACACTCTGGCTTTGACATTTCCTGATTTATTGGTCTGGTACTGATGAATGAAAGGAAAAGGTCTCATCACAAGAGGGTTTATATGAAGCAGTTTATATGAACGAGGGAAGAGGCAGGATTAGTTAGACTTTCCATTGACATAATTCTTATTTATTTCTGAAGGGTTGGGAAGTAGATCTGTGGGTCGTATAGCCCTCTGTCCCTCTGACTGGACCATTGTCACTTGCACTATTCAGGGCAAATTCTTGTCTAATATAATCTATAAAATTCCCAGTGATGGAAATTTCCTAGACCATCTTATTAGTACTTAATCACACTACGTTTATACCATTACTGTAAAAAGAATCTGTTTTCTCCTCTTATCTTCCCCTGCAGCCTGTGGTAGGCAGCTCCCTTTCCTCAGCTCTCCGCACGGGAAAGAACTCTAAAACAGTTATCTCAACTGAATTAATACAACGTGAGTTCCAAGTGTACTTTTCCATTGCCTATTACATGATCAGTTAACACAGCTAATAATAATAAACTGTATTTACTGGTAAAGAGCAGCTTCTGATTGTGGGTAGACTCATTTTGTGCAAAAAGCACTTTGTTCATATGCACAGTGCTTCAGACTACGGTAGGACTCAGAAAATACAGTTAAAAGTAATTGCAAAAGACTGATCAGTGGTTTGCAGCGATCATTATTTTATCTGTCCACTTGTGACACTACAGAACTAAATACAACATTTGCAAAGGAAAAAATATTTAGATTTTTAAAATTACATATTATTATTTACTATTACTAAATTTAGATTTCTAAAATTCTCCAGTAACTGACCCTCACAGAATTCTGTCTTTTACAATATTTTACCTTTGAGTAAACATTTTTAGCTGCAATGAAAACTGTTAACCTGAAATCAGAAAAAATACAATTAAAAGCACTGAAAATAAATACAATTTCTGTGCTGGCTTGTGTGTTAGACATATTCATCAGAAGAGTTTTAAAACCCTGATCACAGATCATAACTTTCAAAGAAAATAATTGAAATGAATATGAAATGTCAGTGAGATTTTCATGAAAGCTAATATTGTTCATCATATGTGGACTATAATAGAAGGTGTTAATATGATTCACTGAATCATTCAGTTGCCAGAAGTTTGGAGATGTATATTCAACCTTTTCTTTCTGCTTAATATGTGCATGACTCCATATTTTTATTTTTCTGGTTTTCAGAATCTGTTTTTTTGTGTATCTTTTGCTCTTAAGGCTTGCCATTTTGAAAAAGCACAGTGCAGAGCTATTCAGATGAGAGACTCTGATCTTGACCAAGACTCTGTGTATTGCCAAAGGTATGTCCAAGCTGTGTATTTCTGTTGACAATCCTGTACCATTTTTCCAGGGTCTCTGAAAAAAACCCTGTAGCATGTAGCTGTATTTCCCAGTTCTGAAGAACTGGTTAAATTGAGACTGTTGAATATCTATCTGCTCAGCAGACTTGAATAAATTAAGGCATTATAAAAACCAAGTGTTTAATGAAGTTATACTCTTGAGGTGAAAACTAGATCCGTGGAAAGGGTTTATGAGAAACTCAGTTTATCCATAACGTACTGTCAGGTAGCAGCAACTGCATTTGCTGTCAGGAGCCTCGTTCCCCAAACAGCAAACATTAAAATGTGTACCTTTATCTCCTTTGCCCATAATGGGACTTCTTTGGCAACTTGTCTGATATTATTTCAATTTGGAAACATAAACATATAAAAGTGTTGAACAGACACTCCTTCACATGGAATTGTAAAGGAAAAATATGGATACAAAGTTTAATCTTCTGCAAATGGAAGGTGTAATTGCATTGTAATAACATGTTTCAGACCCTGAAACAACATGATGTAATCATACCTCCTTACTACTTCCGTGTATTACTTTTATCAGTTTAATGTCAAACATATAGATGAAGTATCGTTGAATGTAGATGAGCCTCTGCTCAAGTAACAGGGGCAAAAGTAGAACAGAAAAGAACTAAAAATTTGTTTCAACAACCTGTGAAGCAATAAACAGTCAAGGCCTGAAGATGAGAAGGAGTATTTAAAAAATCACCAGTGACAAAGTCAATAAAAGCAACTTGCTGCTCACCAGAACTCCCAGGTCCTTCTCTTCTGAAAATGTAAAATGCTGGAAGGTAAAGAAAAGATAAATCATTTTAAATAGTGATATTTATAACTATGTAGGGTTTTTTGATCTCAAGTGGGATCTTACTGACGGTATGATGTTCCTTACGTTTTCTGTAACATAAGTTTTAAGGACTTAGAGCCCATGCTAATATCTGAGGGATCTGTAGGTGAACTTGAGTGTGCTTGTGAACGTAGAGTGAGAGGGGGTGTGTTTTCTCTAGGGAACTTCAACCCTGATCAGCTGGACAAACAGTATTTGTTTATGCTAATGCTGCTGATATTTATGTGGGTGCTGACAAAGGCACTGCTCTGCCTGTGGTGGCCTGTGTGGCCAGCCATGTTAAATGCTGCGTGAGTGTGTGTAATGTGTCCCTCTGGAATACAAGTTCAGACCTGCTACTGGCTGAACCTGCAGACTTGAACAGAGATGCATCGATCAGGCTGGAATGGAAAGGCCTCCTAGGTATAAGTGTGCAACAGGCCTTGCTGTAACAGCTGAGAAGGAGGAACGAATCCTGGAACATGCCAGCGTCAGCAATTCACATATCATGATTAACAGGCATAGATTGCCTAGAAAATGTGACCACCAAGTTTTAAAACTTTGAGGACAGTTGCGAGAACTAGTACTGGACGTGGATAAAATCATTGTTTGACTGATATAATTTAAAGCAGACTACTCTTATGACTGCTGGTATCCTTTTTGTAATTTTCCTTTGTCTTTTACTGTTTGATGTGAGGCAGAACTGGCTTGTCTAACTGTTGAGTCAGTGCTTGCAATGAAGTGATGACCCCTTTCTTGTCTTATGCGCTTGACATTGTCTATCTCCAATATGTTGTTCACCGGCTTTCTTGCCTTGACATCCTTCATAAGTAATTCTTCTAAAGACCATGATTACATGGGGCACAATCTGTTTTATTTCCTTCTAACCCGTTCTATTTTGGCCTTTCTTGTATATAAGTCTGCATTTGGATAGATGAGGGAAATGGAGGTGTAAGAGAAGCAGGAGCTGTTGCAGGGGCAGCCTGTCACAGGACCACCATGGTGCTGGAGCACAGGAATCAGTTTGCAGATCTTGATAACCTTTCATGCCTTCTGACAACATACCACACACCAACTTCATAATGGTGTATGATCGCATAAGAAGTGATCAATTAATGGGTATGGTTATGACAGGGAAATATATAAAGCCTAGCTTCATTCAAATACTACTTTAGTCTATTAAAATTAAGAAACCAATAACTGAAATTAGTAGTGATAGTGCAAAACCCCATCTTATTAAACAAAAAAGCCCAACTCTTAAACCACGAATTTATACACATCTCAGTCACATTTAACCTGTTATGGTTACATACTATCTACAAGCGATACCACAGCTCTGTAGGAGAATTCTTGTCTCCACGCTGCCTCAGAGCAGCCAGACCTACCAGCACTGTTCCTCTGTGGTCATGGGGGAACTTCGCCATCACTCTCTCCCCACACCTTTCTTTACCATGCCAGATTTTTGTCACTAGTACCCTTCATTTACTGTTGCTGGAGTCTTCCTCATTCCACATTTGGGTTCTAATCTCCAGACAGAGATATGATTTCTTCATTTCACTTTCAGGTCATCACTATCACTAACCCCAAGACCACTTCCTTTCTTGCAGCAGTCATGCTCAAGATCAGTCAGAATCATCCTTTCTTACATCCAATAACTACAGATTGTTGTGTATGTGTTTGTCTCTCTGGCAAATATGAGTTTTGTATAATTGGACAGAGAAACTTGGTCAAGAAGTCCTAGTCACTTTTGTTTGTCCTATTGGGTGTTACCTGGATGACATCAGACAAATTCATTACAAATATAGCTATACTGAATGATTTGGGTTTTAGTGTCTTTTCAGTCATGTCCACTCAAGTAACAAAATGAGACGATATTTGTAAATTTAGGCCTGAAAATATACAAAATAAAGTTAGTAATAAGTTTATTAGTATTGCAATAGAGTTGTAAATTTAAAGTCTTTATGTTTTGTTTGGTAGACTTAAAAAAACCCCAACCCACAATAAAAATTTAAACTATGTGTAATTTATGATTGCATTCCAAAAATTACTTTTAAAGACAGTAGGATTGCAAAGTCAATAAGGAAATGATAGAATCAATGATGTCACCTATATTCAGTGTTCAGTATGGTAGATTTATTACCATCTACGTAACATTTCTTCAAAGGGCCTTGGTGGTCAGTGTTTACTAAATGAACATTAAAAGAAAATTATATAATGGGTAGTTGCTCAATGTAAATGAGGCCTGAAGCTACACTTGATGCTGTTGAAAACTTGTTCTGAATACAAAATTAACTATTTAAATGGAATTTTTTTGGTGTTTATTACTAGAGCTGCAGTGCTTTACATCATTGACTAATTTGTCTTCAAAAACACCATCCTAAATAGATGTTGTATGTTCAAAGTACAAGTTACATGATCTATATTGGTTCATTACAGATTTTCTGATTAAATTAATGGTATTCACTTTAGCCTGTAAATCCCCTAAGGTTTTAAGACTTGGACACTTGCAGTCAACAGAAGGTACTTGACCTTGACCCTCATAGTGTAAACAGCAAGGTGGCTGGCAGATTATCTATGAAGGTACTTGATTTGGAAATTAACTTGCTTTAAATTAATTGATCTAGAATTCAGTTTTTCAGAAATCTAGACGTGTTATAAAGCCTATCTGGTTTTGTCTTCCATTTTTCTATTAAGAAAACTGAGGAAAAGATCAGGTGAATTCAATATATTTATTTTAGGAAGTTATGTTATGGTCATTCAGAACTGTGTATAGATAAGTTTTCTTCTGAAAACTGAAAAACAAACGCCACATAAATGAATTTTAATAAACTAATGCTAACAGCATTATGTGGATATTTATTCTAAAATTAATGGTACTTCTTTTGGCTATGTTTGTTTTCTTTCGCATTATCTTGTAGTAAATTTGACAAATGAGTTTATATGTAGGGATACTTACTGAAAAAGTCTTTTGCAATCTATTATTTTATAACCGCTTTCATAAAATAACCAATAACCATAACCAATACTTTTTACAAGAAAATAAATTTTAAAATGCCTGTGTCTCCACTTGGACAGCAGAACCAAATGATATACTAATCAGTGTGTGGTTAGATGCTTGTTTATAGCAATAAAGCATACAGATTGTTAGATAAGTTTAATAAATATCTTAATGTGCTTCAATTTTTATGCCTTTATCTTCTCCAAGTTTCATGCCCCAGGTAACACTAAATCTTTTATTTCATTGCCGCTCGCTGCACTTTATAAATATATGTATATTTTATATATATATATATATAACTGTAAACCCAAAATAATATTTGATACTTAAAATTTCTCATAAATAACTTGGTTTTGGCAAGAATAATATAGCAAATCTAGCTTTTGTTTACAGCCTTAAATAAACCTGTCACTGACCTCAAGGCAGAGATGAGCTTAAGCATTACAGTAGTGCTGCTGCTAGCAATTAACACCAGAACAAGTAACGTTAAGTACTTCAGATGATACACAGCAAAAATAAACAATTTCAGGTGAATGAAAGGAACGAATGCTATCTTTCCTGTTCACCTGCAATAACCAGGATAATGCTGAGTTTATATTGGGTCTCCAGCTCACCTTGATTCGTAAGAGACAACTCTCACCAGCTTTGGAAGAATTTGAGCATAAATATTTCTTTATAGAGATGATCAAGGGTTCTGAACTTATGAGCCCACAATATTTTTATGACCTTATAGAGTTCCTGTACGATGAATTTTCTTTTTTTGAGGGAAAGAGATTATTAAGATTTGCAGTAGTATTTGACTGTGAAACTTTTTTCATTGGGATGAGATGGTCAGGAATCTTTGATTTAGCTCCTGTGACTTAAACTGGAGTCTGCGTGCTGAGCTGAGTGCGCTAGACATTTTCCACTACCATGCTAGCATGCCATGTTCTATCCCTTTAAACTGTACATGCACCATTCAGCATCGAAACAGCTTTATGTAATATGGGGAGTTCCATTATTAGCCATATTATAGAACAAAACCGGTTGTCTTCTCATTAGTTTTCCTATTAGCTTTAATATCTTCTTGCAAGACTGATTTCTATTGTTCCTACTCACAAATTAGTAAGCATGGTTTGCTTATGGATAATGCAGAAATAATCCTCATGATGTGAAGTACTATCCATTGAAAATCCTTTGGATCCTAACTTGCCTACTGATATGTAAGACGGTATGTATACTGCACACGTGATGACCAGGTGATTCAGTTGTCTCAGTTCATCATAAAATGCATGTCATCTGCTTATTAAACCTTTATCCACTGTTGTCCTTTTCCTTGTTCTTTCAGCTATGTATTTCTTCTGAATTTAATACAAACAGTAATTAAGTAGGTTTCTAAGCTTATGTACACAAGGCACACTTGAAAGATTTTAAAGAAGCTTTTAAATAAAGGTCATGGGCAGGAGCAGGCTCTGTTACACATGGAATTGCTTTTAAGGTGTAGGACTGAATCTTTTACAGAACTTGTGCTGGCTGAGAAGAGAAAGGTTTTAAGAAATAACTGAAAATGAACTGAAACAGAGAACACAGTGTGTTTAAAATAATTTGTAAACAGGTTGTTTCACAAAGGTTTACTTAATTTTTTTGCCTGAATCTGTTAGAGCACTGTTGAATTAATTATACAATAAAATAATTGGAGCCCTTTAAAGAATAAGTTCCCTATTTCTTTCTCTGCAGCTAATCTTAAAACCACTGACTACTAACACAAGCTCTAGGGTCCATATACATAAAAGCCATATTGTTTAATCAGTCTCTGAGACGTCTCTATTTCCCCAGACACCTGCATGACCATTTAAAGTATACAGTCTATGGACTGAGCAATCTCAAACTGCAGTCATCACTAGCCTGAGAAATTTTCAGGTACCAGTTTGATGTTTTGATGCTGTCTTCCTCCATCTTGAGATTTCCAGGACTTGGTTATACCCATATATGAAGCTTTACACACTACTCATATTCAGAAAGTGCTTTTAGGGATCTTACTGTTCACATGTAAAACTGTAGTTCACTGCGACCTTGAGCCTTGTCCCATCTGGAACACAGGATCAGCTTTCAAGGTCTGTCTTTAACATTCCATGTCATTCTGTTTGACTGTAAAAAGATGACCAGAGGTAAATTTTGAGGTATACTACTCATTGGATGTTCAAGTGAAAGTAGTCCTGGAAGGAAAACTTGCACATATCAATGCTTTTTTTATTTGAAGCTTTCTATTAAGATCTGAATCCTTTGTGCATTCAATAGCTCTGCCTAAACAGTATTGCAACATTGCTGGTTTTGGCAGCTGTACTAGATAAAGGATTTCCTTGTCCTCTCACCACCAGCTCCCTCTTTTTCACCCCAGGTTCTTTTCTCTGTAGGTAAACAAGTTATTGATTCCATCAGCAATGATGCCCTATGTGTAATACTGATTTGAATATTTCTGTGTTGAATATGTTAATTTTATCTCATTGAACTATGAGTTTGTGGTTTCATTTCAGCATAGCAACTCCAGGTCTTCAACATAGTTCAAAGCTCTGGTCATGCTCTTCTTTTAATTTTTAATTTTGTGTTGTTTCTGTGGAGAACCTGGGATCTCAATCTAATTAATGTTATATTTGAGTCTGAAATGTCTCAAGAAAAGTTAAAATCAAATGCCCATCTAAGAAAACATCTCCCAAAAGACAATATAAAATTTATCTAAATGTTTACTATCTGTTTTCTTATGACTTCTGAGGGAAAACACTAACACATCAAGCACAGAATGTCTCAGTATCTTTCGACAATAATCACTGATTTTAAGTGGGGAAAATACTGCCTTTTCATTTTATATACAGATCCCAAGTTAAATAAGCTCCTACTTAGAGGAAATATTATCACATGAAAAATAGCCAACAAACACACGTTGATGCATAATCGTCACTGAGTATATTTGCTCTTGTTTTTCTTTTTTTTTCTTCTGTAACTATAACTTCCAAACCAATGGTCCTCTCCAAGCCTCTGATGTAGTGTGATGCAGACTCTCGTAGGAGTAGTGCCATCACAGTTCCATTACAGCTTTTTTATCTTCAGAATCTTCTCTAGCTCTTTGTGTGTTTTCTTACGCATGCATTCACTTTGTAAGACCAACCTTGTCACTCTGTTTAAACCTGTCATTCCTGCTGCACTATTACAAGATGCATTTTCTTCGAGTTTGCAATGTTTATGACACATTCCATGTTATTTTTATTTATGTTATAGGCTGAAGATCTATTTTTGATCTTTTATTGCCAGTCTGTTTTCTCAAAATCATGATATCTACTATTGTGCACTTCTTTGCAGGTACATTTAAAACATTTTGACTGAGAATGTATTCATCTTCTGCTGCAGGGTTTTGTCCATGGCTCTTGTGATGAATTTCTCTAAGGTGATGGACATATTGCAATGTATTGGTGCTTGAAGAAAAATTTAGCAATATGCAAATGAGTATTTCATGATCTACTGCTTTGCATAACACAACAAACAGTTCCGACCTCCTTTCTGTGAAACTTTTAAATGTATAGCTCCTCGTGCTTTGAAATGTGGTAGAGGAGGAGGAGGAAGAGGAGGAGTCTGAAGCAGCACTGCCTTTTGGGATGTCAGAGGAGGAGGAAAATTCCTGTTTGTTTTCAGCAAAGGAGTGTGGAATTGTGCTGTCTTCCAAAAAAATTTTAACCACTCTGAATTTTACCAGAGACTGTCTAGTTTACTTATGGAATGCAGCAAAAAGAGTACTGTCTAAAAGAAATGGACACAGCGTTCAAGAGGAAGACGTACAGCCATCTCAGCCAGACCTATTGTTCACAAATTAGCTATCACATAATCTGGAAGTGCTTGGATTTCATTGGTTTTGTTTGGATTACTTTGTATTATCGTCTTGCTTCATTAGCTGAAATGTCAAGAAATAACAGTATACCATATTGTAATTCAGCCTCGTTTATTTAATAGCTTTGATGGAAAATAAGGAAGTCTTTGGAGAAACTGTCAAAAGAAATGGGCCGGCTGATTTCAAAGGATGCAGGCCAGCTAGTATCATCCTCTAGTGCCATCTGGTCTGGAAAACTAGCCAAAATATGGTCTGTCAAGCTTCTAGAATTCAGGTTATGCTCCCTGGTCTGGGGAAACAGAAGAGACTTAATTGTTCTCCACACATTCAGAAAACGATTGTGCAGTTATGATAGTTGTACTACTTACATGTGGAACCTATTCACTTACGCAGGGGGTTTGTTCTGTAAAGATATACTGTACCTGTGCAAGACCTGTAAGCAGTGCACAGGCAGACCATCTTGTTAGGGAAAAAAATAAGGCAAGTACATTGTTATTTGAGGAAAAATTACCTCAGGCTCAGAGGACTGACATAAAGGACAGTGACAGAGAGCACATCGTTGCCAGCTGTCCCAGATAAATATTTTACACCCATAGTGGTACTACATTAATATTGATGATATATCGATATTTCCCACATTTGCTATACAAATTAATGAACTACTGGAGCAAACAGCCAGAAGGAGTGGGATGATTTGTCACTCTGTAGCTTCCCCAATTTACTGTCTTCCCAAGGCTATACATTATCAAGAATAACAAATGGAATTCATATGGCTCCCTCATTAACATGCATTAACTGTATCAGAGTGTGCCTCGTGGTTTATTAGGGTCAGTTCAGGAGAACCTCCATATCTTCAGACAATCTTTCTCTTCCTTAAAGCAAATTAGGGCATCTTTAAAGAAAAAGCTTTTCAGGTTGCTTTTGGTCTCTTGTAAAGTTGTAAAACAGGTTCAACCAATTCACTTGCTCATGAATGCCATTTTATTGGTCACCTTTATCAAATGGGTCCACCCTATGGAACTCATATATAATTTGTATTTTCTAATTATGTTGTTTAGAAATGCACTAGACTGCCCATCACTTTAGGTCATAATGCGTTTCCTGATACCTGGAGGTTGCCCTCTCTGTCCTTTTGATTTATAGTATCCATAGAGCTCAGTTTCTGGTGGTTTTGTTTGTTTGTTTGTTTGCTTATTTAGAGCAGATTTATACAATGTAGTCAAGTATACTTTACCAGGTGTTGCACAGAAACATTGCAAGACAGGCCTCAGCTCAGTTTGTAATCTTACCTAGGGAAAAGGCGAAGAAAGACAATGCTCCATCTTACCAAATATAAACATAGCTCACTGCCACCTCAAGTCAGAAGACAACTAGTTTTACTTGTTTTGTTGTTAATTACTTAGGAGAAATTTTTTAAATGAATCATTAACAATTTTTACCTCAGAATGATAAGGACTTGAAACGTCTCTTCTCTGTTTTGGGGGCTTGAAGGTTTGTGGTGTTTTTTGTTGTTGTTTAATTAAAGAGTCTTCTTTTTTCACTGACCAACCAACCTTCTAATATTTAGCTATAAAAAACTGACTTATATTTAGCCTCTCTCAGGCAAGAGTTTGAGTGAATGTTTTTGCTAATGGATGAGCTACCTGTGAAGAAAGAACCACAGATATGCAATCAATCCAAGCAATCCAGCATAGTTTTACTATCAGCTTGATTTGATTATTTTTATAGACATCTTCTGGCTAATGAAGTTTTTTAATCACAAATGTTACCATATAATTTGATGTCTGTGTACAGTGTATCTGATTTTTCTATATTCCAGAGACTTCTCTTATTCTGCTAAACATTTTCAGAGCTCATTAGCACATTGCTGTAGATATGATTACACTTTCAGTTGGCACAGCATTTTCCTGTTGATTGCAGGGTGGTAAACAGCTCCCTTTGGTCCCTTTCCCTCTCATCTGGAGCATAGAACCTAACTACTGTGACCACTTATGAGACAAATTTGGCAGATGCAAGATCCCAGATGGAAAGGTCTAAAATTTGTGTTTCCAATGTAGCATCTGGGTGTATGATTGGCTTCCTGGCTGACTCCTTACAAAATCTTCTGGGCTGCTTCTACACATTTTCCAGTTATAGCAGCTGCAGGGAGAGTTGTGGAGCTGGGTTATACTGGACTATTGACAAGGACTCCTAATTTGCATCATCTATTGAAGTTATAACTTCCTTTAATCAAAGAAAAAAACCCAGCATTCTGTTACCTAAAAATATCATATTGACCAGAGAGTTAGTTTATTTCAATCCACAAGTATTCTGCTCCACCGTCTGACAGAGAATGTTTACTGAGAAGGTGGAGCATCTGCCTGCCAGTCAGAAGTCACATTTCATTCTCCGTTCTATGACAGTTCATGGAATTAATAATTTTAAACCACATTGACTTAGAATGAAACATATTAAGTGCAGGGAATTATATTATTACCAATATTTCTGCACTTGCCATAGACCTGTTCAATTGCAAATGGTGGCTTACTTTGTGCTGGGACTGAGAGTACATTTGTGCTTCTAACTGCTAGTCAGTTGGGGAAAAGAAAATAATCAAGTTATTAATATTTTAAATAAATTAGGATGCAATATTAGAATAAGCAAAGGAATTTCATATGGATATTCAGTAATCTTTATATCCCATGTTATTTTGCTTGTGACAAAGTTGTGTTCTTCTTTGAAAATACAGGATATATTTAGAAGCAGTATCTTTCAAATTCTTTAGAAAATCTCTCCATAGTCAGAGAATGAATTAAAAATTTTGTATTAGGATTTTAGGTACAAAAGTTACCTACATTAAATACATATTTCATATCTACAGGAATAATATAATACCTAAGAATCCTCACTGAAACACTTCTTCAGTTCAAGAAATATGAATGTTACTTTTAAAGTGTTATGCAAAGCCTTCACACCCAAAACAAAACCCCATAAACATCAGTAACTGTAGGAGACTGTCTCTTTCATGTGATCCCTTTATTTTGAACTTTGAAACTCCCAGGAATTTATTTTTGCTATTCAGAAGTATAAAATGACATTTCTGCTATTGTAATGGCATTCTGAGCATGACCATTAATAAAGATACCAGATGACTTTAAGCAGCATTTAGAACAGGGACAGAAGTCCTGGTTCCTCATAACTTTCAGTGAAAGTAATTCAGTGAGGGGTGAAATCATATATGTGCATTCCTAGTGATTTCACTGTTGAATATGGGCAAACCTCAGGATGAACTGTGGATTCAGGACAAGTCAATCGGCCTTCATCTATCTTCAGATATGTGTACCACTTGAAGATTCAGTAAGTGTTGAAATTTAAATGCACTAACTTCCTTCTTGGGAACGTGTCACAGCAGAATTGCGAAAGTTACAGAATTATCTCATTAGTTCAACCAATGCTTCAGACTCAAGTTTTTTTTGAAGTGTTCTATTGCATGTATGCCTCTTAAGGAAACAAGGACTGCTCATTCTTTTCATTTGCTATGTAGTAGCCTCAAATTTCAGCCACTGAGTTATGATGATAATACCTAAACAACTATGTTTGCTTCTAGCAGCTAGTTTGCTGGCTTGCCTTTACACAGTAGTCAAGATGACTGGGATGCAAAAAAAAATTTTTTTCCTTTCTAAGTTACTACTGCTGCCTGTAATGTATATAGATTATTTCATCTTATAATATGCTTAGCCTTGCATATTCATGGTACTTATACTTATTTCAATAGCAGCAGTATTTTTCCACTTGAAATTTTAGTTTTCTGGCATTTTTTAAACAGTACCACCAAAAAAGGCATGAAATTACTTTACAGTGAGTCTTGTAGCCAAAATTTTTGGAAAATGAGGAGTATGTGTAGAGAGAAAACTTGGCAACTTGTGAAGATCTACCCATAATAGCCTTTCCATGAATTGTCATGTAGAGATTTAAAAAAAACCACCATTTCTCTCACTCCTGCCCCCCTAGTGGTGTTACAGTTAAGAAAGCTTAAGCAACACTATATGCAAGTTTAAAAAACAAGCAATTTATTGGCATGAAGTTTCCTTTATTTTAAATCTTCTGGGGGAAAAAAGCCTTAACATTTGTATTGGTTTGTGATATGGCTTAGGTGGATATTTTTGTAAAAAATATGAACCAATCAGAGTCATGCTAGGGTGCAACATATGTTATGTTCTTAAGATAATGGAGAATATACTGCCCAGGAATCAATGTTTATTCATTATTTAATATTTCAACCAAATGAAGTATTAGTAGGGTCTGTAGTAGGGTCTGGGGTCTCATACAGTGATACAAATCCACAATAACTTCACTGAGACTAAAAGTATTTTTCCAGAATTGTGCTAAAATCAGTGCTTAGTGTCTGGCTCTTCTAGTGATCAAGCTCTGTTTTATTATCTTTTCAGATATTTACTACTATTATTGTCATTCGGTAGTTGACTATCTTGTGTTAATTGCACCTTCTAAATACTGGCAGTTACCTACCTCTAGTATTGTATTATAAGCCATTGTGCTGCTGAAACTTTGACTTTGCAGGTAAGATATAAAACTGAAGTCTTATCACTCTTGTCTTCTAAAGATTTTACGACACTGTTTTGTAAGAATAATATGTTACCATCAGTTTCTTGTATAAACTGCAGTTAGCTTAATTACATTCTGCCTTCCTAAATTCCTTCTGTAGTGTCATTTTGATAAGACATTTTTCACTTTCTGTCTTAAAACTGTTGTGTAATACTGCTTTATGCTGTTAAACATCTGCTGTATTCCACCCCAGTGGTGTCTGATTCATGGGTAGATGAAGTGATTGCTGTGTGCCTGGTATATAAAACACTTTGGTATCCTTTGGGATAAATATAAATGCAAAGTGTTGTAACAAATCTGTAGTCACCAAGGACTTTGTGGTTGTCGCTATGTTGCAAGTTATAGCAACTGGGAACATCACAAGCAGCAGTGATGAAACAGTAGGATCAGTTTTTAAATGCATCTGACTCTAAGCTAAAAGAATTTGTAGAATAGGAATTATGACACACAGTCAAACAGCTGTTATCCTAGCTCTTAGAAGACATTACTGACAATACTGATTCCTAACATTCCCCTGATGCAAAATGACTCTGGATGCCTCCTGAGAGAAGGAAGTGTCTCGGAAACCATGGAACAAAGAAAGATCCGTCTAAAATTTCCTTCTTTTGCATGCCTGAAATTTCCATGAGCAAACTGGATGGGGGGTGGTATACCCCTGAGTATTGCACTTGGAAACTTCATATTTTTCATAACTACAATAATAACAGTGATACAGAAACTGGTTCAGTGTCGTTACAGCTGTCTTGGTAACAAAAAGCAAAGATATCACAAGATGGTTGTTTGCCTTTGATTTTTGCAAGTACTCTTCTCCATGGTTTTTAGAGAAGAATTTCTCCAAAACTCTCCACTCTAATACTTGCAGTATTGTCCCTTAGAAAAAGTACCAAGAAAACTACCCTGACAACTGGACAGAAAATTTCCTCCAACACTAGCCAATACTTATGCTTTTGTATTTTCTTTCATCTTTCTGTGTTGGTTTTCTTTCCCACAGGTGTCCATGAACTAAAGTAAAATTCACTTTTCCAAAGGATTGTAACTGTGTTTTTATAACTGTGGGGTGTTTTTTCAGATAGTGAAGTGTTTATCACACAACACTATAAAACAAATTTTGTTTTGCTACATAATCTGAAGAATTCACCTTGTCTCAAAATACTCTTGAAAGCACAAAGACATATTTGTCTAGTGTTTTTTAGGGGGAATGTGACTCTTCTTAGTCCATTGGAATCCAGGTCACACTAGCATGCTCAAAAACACTTGCAGGTAAAAAAATTACCTGTAAAATGACAATTTAGGACCCATTAGATGCACAGGAATGACAACAACATTTACTGGCTACTGAGCAAGAAGACCGAACTACCTATATATGATAAACCTCTGCAACACAGTGAGATAAATCCATATGAAGTCTACTAGTTATCAAGGAGTATAGTTCATAAAATTCTACTGCTGCCCATTGAAATTTTGAGCAGTCTTTCTACTGATGTGTTTCAATTATAAATGAGAAACTTAATTCAGCTGCTTGAGTAAATATTCTGTCTTTCTTAAAACAAATCATAAATTAATTTCAGTGTGCCTGCAGACTCTGTAGCTTACAGTTTGGTACTGGTAAATCCACACATATATGCAGTATAATTATGGCTGTATAAATCAATGTGTTAGATGGGATCCAAAGAGAAAATAATGACAGCTTATGCAAGTACTAGAACGCCAATGATACCAGTCCCATGCCATCCCCCCCAACCCCACGCCCCTTAATATTAGTATGTGAATATGGCTGTTAAAATGTTGATTAAAGCAGCTCAGAAAATATTATACAGAATGACTGAGAAAATAAATGTCAGAGAAACTATTAGAAAATACAAGGGAACTCGTAAGAAGAAGGGAGAAGCAGTATAATGTGTTACTTAGTTTCCAAGTTTTAATGCACAGCAGAACCAAATGCATCATATTTATTAGAACACCCATGTCTTCTTTGCCTAGTACAACCAAATGGTGCATTTAAATAAATACTATGATGCAATATGCTGAAAATGTATAACACATCAAGGAGAATCTAGACTCAGTATGCTGCTCAATAGTTTTGATTTAAGGATTTTTTTCATTTTTTTCATTGTTGCTCTCTTTAGCACTAGGGGCGGCATGGGGGGAAAGGCTCAAGAAACTCCATGAGCTTGGTAAAGACATGGTCTTTCATTCTATTTGATAAGCTCTCCTTTTTCCTGTTCTTTAAATATACAGGCAGACACCACGATACATTGATCCATGTATTATTGTTCTTCAGTCAGCATAAAAGAATGGTAATTTATTGATGATTAAACCTTCAAAAGGAGTGTCAGTTTGGAAGTTCTGTTGGATTTGAAGCAGCTTATTTGGACCTTATAAGTTCTCTCTAATTAAAACCTAGAGTGAACTTTTTATTTTCTTTTGAGAATTCCAGTTCTTTTGTACTGAACATAGGACAAGAATAGTGGCTGTCATTGTTTCCCTAATTTTTAATGGTTCTTACTGAAACTGGTTACCGCTACTGCTATAACAAGAATAAGATCTACAATGAGTAAATTTTATAACCCAGAGAATAGGGCAAGAAATAAAGCTTTTATGTTTTAAAAATTATTCCTACACACATACATATATTAATTATAGGAACTTAGCAGGCTTTCTGAGCTAATTAAATCTCCAAGAAGACATTGTTTTCTTTATTCTTATTCCCAGCTTCTACCTAAGCACATCTTTTTACACACAGAGATGACCCTCTGTATATGCATTTCCTATTTTACATGAAAAAGAGAATGAAATTTAATGGTGTTGCTTTCTCTGTATCTCCCTACAATGAGGCAGAAAGCACTTTGGGGCCACTGACTTGATGGTAATGATGGGAAGAAACTAAGGACTCCCCAGCGAAAGGGTAATGGAGTTGCAAACAGAGCTGACTTAAAAAGATTGCATACCTCCCCTGAAAAAACTTATCATCTTATCATCTTACGGTTCTATAATTCATTATGTAAAGTACCTTGTCCAACAACTTTGTTGGATGCAATTCTGGCCAACAGACACCATGGAGCATTCATGAACTTTCTCCATGAAAGGGGGCCCCATACTTATGCCTGGTTTATACTCTATTTAGCAGTACATTAAATTAAAATTTCTTTTTAAGGCTTAATTCAGGTTTAAGTGAAATAACCTTTATGATTGCCATCTGATGTGGAAAATTTCACTTCAACAATCCTAGTTCCATCCTCAGCAAATTCAGTGCTGTGCTTCCCTGTTTGCTACTTAGGAAACTGCTTTCAAAGGGTTTGTCTTTCTAAAACATTCTTATTTGTAGAGGTAGCATATACATAGAAGTCTATTGATGCAACTAAAATGTCTCTAAATTATAATTCATATTATATATTGCATTAGAAGGCTAGTATTTACAGAAATAGAATCACTCTTAGTGTATCATGTGACAGCTTTTTTTGGGTAAATTTTTATGTAAAAGCTATTTATAAATTTCCATTGTTGTGAATTTCAAATTTTTACTTGCAATATCTATAGAACATGGGGTTTTGATGTAGTGAAGAATTCAACTTTTCAAAGAACTTTGCAAGAAGATTTACGATTAGACTTAATGGTCTTAAAGGTCTTTTCCAACCTAAACAATTCTATGATTCTATGATAGAGCAAACCACTTCCACTTCACTGAAATAAATCAGCCTTTTCCAAATGAAACATTACAATAATTTTCCAATGAAAATATTGATTATTATATATATATATAAAATAATGAAATCTTTATTATTTTTATAAATTTGCCAAATCCAACCATGAGTCCTGAAAAAAACTGTAATATTTAACTCCTGTCTCAGTTTCCCATGACACTTCCCACTTCATTATTCCTCCTTGTGTCTTGCTCCAAGAAATTATCTCATTGCTCAGGAATCATGCTAGTGCTCGTCTGGTCATTTGACTGTCTATATACCTAGATTTTCCCTAGGTTTATTAATTTCCACTTTCCATAATTCTCCTCTATCTGCCAGTGATCTATTGAGGGAAAAGCCATTGATTTGTTCCTGTGAAGAGATGATGCAGAGTCGTTCTCTAATCATCTTTCTGAACTTAGTCTGAAACTTCTTTAATTTCTATACTACAACACAGATTTTTACTGGTATAATATTGGATAAAACGCCCCAGACATTCTCTTTACATAAAAATAGAAATTGAGAATCTGTGGAGAAGCAGAAAATAGTCTGAGCTTTTTCCAGACTACAATGCAAACTGTACTTGGGAAGCAGAGGTGATAACAGGTTTATTGCTAATATGTGTCTGTGTATATGTGTGTGTGTACACATTGCTATTCCATTTCTAGAGCGACTCTAGATCTGAGACTAACATAGCAGCTACGGAAGATTTTACTGCCAGGCGCTACCTGAGGAAAGAGGCCTTCTTTTGTCTTTTGGTTCTAAAGGGACTCACAAGCACAACTTCCATCTGTGAGGGTTGAATGCTAATGGAGCTTTTGGTCTTTCAGGCAATGTATTTTTAAGGGTCATCCTCTGCCCTTTAAAAACCATTGAGAAGTCCACTGTCCCTTTACAGCAGTGAGCCTTCTTGAGTTTGCTGGAATTTTTTTTTTCCCCTGAAAAGGTAAGACAAATTTTTAAATGCACATAGATGCATAGGAACAACATTAACTCACTGCAGAAACAGAGTATCACATAGAGGCAATCTCCTTTGGCTCTCTAGCAGAGCTTTCGGCTTAAGCCAAAGATTCATTATAAATAAATAGAAAGGAAAAATGGTGCATGTAAAGAGACTCCTGAGGGCAAGCTAAATCTCCAAAACTAAAAAAATCTCCAAAATCTCTATGAGGACTAAACTGGAAATAGTATTTCGGCAATCACTTAAAGCTTCACGCATCAGCCAACCTTTCAGTTTGCATCCGTCAGTAAGCAGACAGGCACTCAGCAATCCCAACACTGAATAATCATACAGTGGGAAATAAACTTGGAAGTACAATGTGATGCTTTGCTAGGAATTGGATGGTGGCAAATGGTGATCAACCAGAAGATAAACAATAACAAGCAGACTTAAAGACATTACAAGATTCATCGGCACCAACGCATTCATCACCCACTGGTACAGCCCCCTGGATCTGTTGTTTTTCTTGTGTCAGATTGGAATTCCCTCCATAATTACTTTTTCCTCTCAGTTATCTTTAACTTACTTTAGATGGAGATAGTAAGATACGTAGACAGACACGTTTTTTTGAGTCTGTTATATTTCTTGCTGTTAAAAAGACCCATACATCCACAAAATATGTAAAAAAGAATCAAGGTTGGATTAATAAATATGTTTGATATTGAAGTCTCTACGCTAAAAATGGCCAGGATCTGGTGTCAATCAGAGGTAGAAGTGGTGCTGTGTTCATATAATTGCAGCTGGCTAGCAGCTTGGGCTGATGAGCTGAGATGCTTTGTTTGGAAGGAATGTCAAGGACTCAAAAGTGAAAAGATTAAGATGGGTGAAAGAGATGGGAAACAGCATGCATATGGCAGTGTAGGGAGGACTGATGGATTAGTGCTTTTGGGCTCCATTTGGACTCCTAATCATCCTTCAGTTGAGTTCACTGGCTCCATCAAATTGGTAAGAAAATGTCACTGGCTACAAATGAGAGGATTATTACAAAACTTAGATAAAGCTGAAATTGCTGGCTGTAAACATGCATACATCACTGCTTTATGTTTCGCAACATATGCTTGTAAAACTAGAATTATTATAAAACTATCTACAGTAAATACATAAATAGGATATGTGGGGAAGGAAAGAAATCAAACATAAAAATTCCTTTACAGCTTTGGAGATTGGGTAAGCATCCAGCAAATCAGCTTTTTAGCTAAATTTCTTAGTATGGCCTGTATCAAATGTTTTGCACAGAATCTCAAACAATTTGGAAGAAGTTTAGTTCTTGAAGTGTCTGTCAACCTCAATCTAAATCCATGGAATCTCACTACATTAATGATGCTGATCACAGCTGGGAATCTAAACTGCCTTTCCCTGTTACTACTTGTAACAGCTGTCCTTATGCTTTTCCTGCCCTGGAAACCATAAGAGCCTTAGATCACTGTGATATTTGGATTGCCCCTAAGTTCTTGAAGGTCAGCACTGATTGGGTTTGGTTGATTTTTTTGTCATCACTGTGGAACAGAATCATTTCAGGCTTCTCATCTATCTAGCAAATTTTTCATAAAGTACCTGAATTTTCCTAATGCAAGTTTCATGGTACTTCATTTTATGGTACACCAGACACAGTGAAATGCACTTATGAATAGTAAGTCCGGCATTTTCTTGGCATAAAAGAAGCTTGGTTCATATTTACAGCAGAAAGCATAGAATATTTTCCTTATTTCTTTTCCTCTGGGGAACATCCATTTGGTATGCTGTGTGAATTGCGGAAGCTGTTTGGTACTGAGAAAATCAAGTTACTCAAAATGGCTGATGCTCTCTTTTAAGCACAAGGTGTCCATCTGTGTCCTTAAGCCAAAATGTATTTGTAAAAACATCTTGTATGTGTTTAAATTTTGAGGTTGCTCCTGAGAAATGGCATGAAATTAATTCAAAATGAACTCATTAGAACAAAACCAATACAGAATAAATCAACTCCTTTCTGTCTCTCTCTCTCAAATAAGAGCATACTGACTTTGGTGTAAGTGCAATGATATATCCTGTCTATAATCACAGAGTATTAAATACTTTTAACAAGTTTTTAATTCACAGAGTAGTAAAAAACTATATTATAATATAAAAAAAATTAATATGGAACTAAAAGGAACCCAAACATAATACTACACTTTAAAAAAGGGTATTTCCCTGGCAAAAGTTTTTGAAGCCAAGGAGGAAGAAGGTTAGAATATTTTCATTAAGGCAATAACTACCTCAACATTAAACTGTTTGAAAATGTTTAATTTGAGGCACAAAAAAACATGAATCACATTTAAAAATGTTTCTGCAAATTTCGTTGTTAATATAATTAATGAATGTATTTTACTATGTAATGTAAGAAAGGAAGAAAAGCAGCAGGCCAGGAAGCAAAAGAATATTTGATATGAAGATATTTATTTAGTGTCAGGTAGCACCCCATATTTGAATAAATCGCCTGGGAATTAGAAAACTATTAAACAAACAGTAGTTATTGAATAAGTAAATTTCATCTATGGGAATGATAGGGAAAATTACAGGAAAAAATGAAGGACTAAACCCAAATTTCGCCACTACAAAAGTTTCTTTTAAAGTTCTATGCAGGACTTGTCCATCTGACCCCCCTTCAGACTCAAACATAACTCTGTAGCAAAAATTGTATTTATTCAAGACCCTTCTGCCTGTATTCAGCTACCACAGTGAGAATTGTCCTAGAGACATTCCTTGACATGTTTTTATGATGAAGATAATTCAGGCTGGAAGACACCTCAGTAGGACATCTAGTTCAAATTCCAGATCAAAGCACGTCCAGCTATGAGGTCAGACCAGATTTCTCAGGGTTTTTTCCAGTCAAGCCTTGAAAACCCCCGAGGATGGAGGTTGCACAACCTCTCCAGACAACATTTTTCAGTGTTGTCAAGTCCACAAAGTGAAAGTTTCTCTTTATATTCATTCTGAACCTCTCATTTCAATTTATGCAGACTGTCTCTCATCCCTCCACTATGCACTTCCATAAACAGCTAGCTTCATCTTATTGATAACCTGAAATACAATTCCCTTTGACAAAGGGTCTTAAGGTCTTAAGGTCTTAAGACCTATGATCTTGAAATACAGAAAAGTGTTGTAACATTACACAATAAATGAATGGTAAAGAATACTGGAATAATAAAAATTGAGTGATTAAATGCATCAAGTTATAGGTTAACAGTATAAGTTCTGTTATAAGCTGAAGTCTCTTCAGTTGGAAAACAGAAGGAAAGAAAGAAATAAGTGTATTAACATCAGCAGATAATTGTGAATTGTAAGTGTGATATGGCTGAGAAAAAGGTCAATATACTTTTCAGATGCTTGAGGCAAAGTACAGATAGGAAAATACAAGTGGTGGTGTACAAAATCATCAGCAAGACCTTATGTGGAAGGCTGTGTACACCTGTGATTACTGCAATCAAAAAGGATGAACTCAAACTGGAACAGATACGTTAAGTGCTGTTAGGGTAGCTGAGAAATGGAGAGGCTGCAAAGAAATACAGTTGTACTTGGGAGGGAGGACAGAAAAAAAAAGGAAAATTTTATTTGAGGGACGTACCCAATGGTGAAGCAAAAGAGTAGAGCAAGCCACCCAGTTTTAGAAGAGACCTTTGAATAATAATAGAGAAAAACCAAATGTTTTTTTACAGCTTTGATAACCTTTTCTCTTAGGTTGAGGAAACTAAAAGGAGAGGACTAGATTTAACTGTTCAGAAGGTCGTATTATAGGAGAGCATAAGACGGGAAATAATGTATGTAATATCCTCTTGATGTTTCAACACTCAATATACCAAAATAACACCAAACCACATAACAAATAAGGATTTATAGATAGTTAAGATATGCTTTTCAAGAATTAATGGCAAATAACCATTTCTTTTCATAATCAGTGCATGTTGAAAAATATTAACTGGAACCTGTTTTGTTTCAGAAGCTAAAAAATACATTGTCAATTCTGTTAGTTTCTTGGAGAACTGCAATAGCACTGTATAAATCTTTGCAAGGCAACACCATGTGCTCTGCAGCGAGATGATTGTGAGTTCTGAATGGCTTCTTCCTGGCTGTTTTCCTTGAAGCTAAAAGCTTGTAATGTTTTCATACTCAAAGGTTATTAGAAACATAAACTGAAGTAAATTTTTTAAAGAGAGAAAACTCACAGAAATCAAAGCAGGATAGACATAGTGGTAAGGCAAAAGAAAAAAAAATAAAATGGGCTTGTTATCAAACTTCCCCAACACACACTCTGTCCTTGTAAGAGGTAAGTCCTCTTTCCTGAAAGTGATTTCAGTGGCTTTATAAGTTGCAGAAAACTGTATCAGATCCTTAGGAAGTCTCTCACCTGACTTCAGTTATGCTTCCCAGTCCTTTCTGTTCCTTAGAAAAACTACCACTCCTTGTTCAGAAGCTCTCTCTTCCCGTTTGCCCCACTCATGAATCTGAACCTTTTTTCTTCCAGCTGAGCTCTTTTATCTCTGAGGGAAGAAGCAACCTCTCCCTAATTCAGTCCCTTTATTGAAAAAGGAATAAAACATACAAACAGAAGTGAATAAACCAAGTACTTTCTATCACAACCACACCTATATACAGATCCATTACAATTTTTCCCCATATTGCAAAACTGAGTAAATGAAAATAGTTAAATATATTCCCTAAATGCAGGGCTTAATGCAAAAATTTTCAGACACAATCTAACCATGCTTCAAATCTATGCAGCAAGAAGACTAACTCTGAATTATTTTTTTAAAGAATGTTTTAATTTTTCTTTTTCATCATTCAAAATAGAAATGGCAAGTTCCGCTGAAAATAGTACTTGTTAGCTGCAGATGCCACGATATCTTTTATTCCAGAACACTAGATTATTATTTTTTTTTTAGGAAGGCTCACAGGTAGCAATAACATATTTGTAGTTCGAAAGATTTTTAGCACTCTTGGTCATCAGCTGAGGAGGTTTTTTTCTACAAGTTTGGAATTGAAAGGGTTTAAGTTTCTCCCTCTTTGTAGATTTTAAAACAAATACTATCTTCAGGATTTTTAAAAAAATAAAGAAAATGTAGTAAAGCCCTTTGGGTTTTCCCCATTATTTTTCACTTTCATTCAGCATTGCCATGAAGATCAGACTTACTCTTTCTTCTTTCTCTGTCGCCAAAGAAGGAGCATCTTTTTCTGGTTACTTTTATGACCCTTGGTCAAGACAGATTTTTAGAACTTTAGAGTCTTGACATTCTAGTCATGTAAACTGTAGATGTTCAACTAATTTCTGTTAAGGGGTAAATCTGATTTGGTAATATGAATGGAAGGTAGGTAGATGCTATCTTTCACTAAAAGCAGATAGAATTCAAAGATTATTGAATTTTTTCAAATGAAACTGACTTCCATTTAGAGTACTTGGCAGGTTTCTTGTTTGTCTAAGTGGTAGAGTTTGTCAGTAAGGGAAATAATGCTGTTGCCTCTCTACTATAAAACATATTGGCTTTTACACAGTCAAAGAAAAATTGTCATGACTGACGAACATTTAGAGAACAATTATGATTTCGTCTTTCTTCAAAGAATTTATGTTATTCTGTTTCTTTGCTCTTCTGCATTATGACAAAAGACTAAGTGACAGCACGGCAGCAATGAGAAATCCCTGAGCAGTTGGAAATGTGAAATAAAGTAACCTGTCATGCTGTTCGCAGCCCTAAGTAAAATGCCTATTTCTACTCATACACACTGTACTTAACAGACTATGTGAATATAAACTTTTCTAAGTTTATATTTACTTAATACCTGTTTGGATAAGGTAGATCAAACATGCACTTTTCAAGCTGATGGTTTTTGATACTATGTGCAAATAGTGTTCCCAGTTATGTTAGTTACTGGTGATATATTTATTTATTTGCTTGTTTTTATTTATTTATTTATTTATTTTTACATATATTATTATTGTTATTTTTTAAATCCAAAATTCATACATTTCACCAAACAGTAAGGAGTTAAAAATTTATTATTTTCCGGTTTATAAATCAGCATTCTTCAAAGGAACTTGAAGCTATTTACGAATGATGCAAAATTAACTAAACTCACCACTGTAATTTTCATCCTTTTGCTTCAAAATTAAACTTCAAAATTAAATCTTGGTATTGGTATATTACATGACTCACACAGAATAGACCTAAAATATAGAATACAATCTAAGTAAATAGCTTTAACAAGCTTTATGCATAAAGAATTACTGATAATGAAAGCAGAAAATGACACTGACTATACTACAATTCACAAATGACGTAAGTATCTAATTTCCAGAGGTTTTTTTCCTGACAGAAATTATTTTAGAAAGGGATCAGTAAGAGGATGGAATACTGATTAAATTAATGAATAGCTGAAAATAAACAAAATTGTAGTATTTCAGAAAGCCAAGTTAAGTACAGTCAACATACACCAGTTTTAGCTTATTGCAACTAGCTTTGATGATAACATGTCATGTTGAGAAACTGCCTTTCTCCCCTCCTGTTACATACACATATTAATTTGCTATACCTGCACCCATGTAACATATTAGCCATGAAGTAATACCTGGAAGCTTCAAAATGTTTACCCAAAAAAGCCATAAACAACGGTACATTAATATTAAAGATTCATTAAAATAATGAATGTGATTCATACTCTTAGTTAACTACAATATTAAGTGCACCTTTTTTCTACAACTTCAGGCAGTGACTTTGCAAATCTGTGCATTGAACAACAGCTGTTACACTGAAATGCTGTGTCACCAGCACAAGACACATGGCCACCAGGTAAAAAGGTTTGCCTCTTGAATCACAGTGTAAAACAGTGGTTAGCAAGGGATCACATTCATGATGATTGCTAACTGTAGCTGCAAATAGCAAATGTTACTTTACTGACTCTACCACAGAAAATGGAAAGGAACTCATGTGAACACTTCTTAGAAATGGGAAACTCATTCCACAAATACACAGTTTGGTTGACAGCTGCGCTTTTGGCATTAATAACTTTGTTTCAGTTATAAAAAGGGGTAAATTGCCCATCTTGTCTATACAAATGCACTGTGAAGAACTGAATTACAGGCACGTTTTATGCAGGCAAGAAAAGAAGTTCTGTCTTTTAGCGAGCTTGAATTTGCAAGTGGAAGCCATGAACTCCTGTGCTGTAATCTCAGTTTTATCAGTATGGTGTTGAGCAGATAAGTGAAATTATGTTTGTTTTCAGATTTCCAGTTAGAAAAATCAATCAATCTAGGTTGTCTAAATAAGGACAGTCCTTATTAAGGAATGGATTAGAACAACACTTTGCATGTCTAGAAAAGAGATTTCTGGTATAAGGTTTAATTAGAAGTGTTATCTTTGTAATAAATTAGGAGAACTGGGTAAGATATTTACTATTCATATAAAATAATGTCCTTAAAAGAGCAATGACTACAAAATAAAATTATTAAAAGTCAGAAAATGACAAAATTAAGATAATATCCTTAACTCTGTCCCTTTTCTCATATACATTAGGATACAGTCTCCAGTAATGGAACCACATGCTATTTTTTCACTGAATTGTTACATTTATAAGTGTGTAAAATGGATAACACAAAACATCTGCCATTCATCATGGGTGTCTTCATAACCAATATGCTGCTTGCTACCCAAAGACATCCTTAAATAAGAATGTTACTTACTTTCTTGATTAGTACTTTTTCTCCTTTTTCTATTGCTAAAAGTAAAAATAAAAAAAAAAAAGATAACTGCATCTTTAAGTGCCCTGAGAGAGTTAAAATATATCCGTGTATGGTCATGTTAATTATTCCCATTTTCCTAGCTGAAATATAGGATTGTAGTTGTTTTTAATGTACTCCTAAATGCCATGTGCTTAAATGTTAAAGCAGCAATTCTCTTCCTCTGTAAAGATGGGAAAATGCATTTTTGTAAATCATTTGCAATTTAGTTAGATTAAACTCTCCTTTATTCATGTAGTTAACCACCATTTCAAGAATTTATTCTGGGACAAAGAGACGCATACTGAGAAGAGAGAAAAAAAGGAGACAGTACAGGAAAGAAAGGGAACAAGAAATAGAAAAATTCTGTCTGGTGGATTATGGTCTCAGATTCTTTTCCCTGTTTCTCTTAGAAGCAGGCAGCTCTTACAGTTTTAGCTATGCAGCGTACTATCTATTGCCTCTAAACAGTATTACACTTAGTTTTATCAATGTTGGCACAATGTATCTGGTCTTAGAATAAGCACCATGAAGGTGAATAAATAATGGGTATACTTTAAACCAAGTAAGCATCAGTCTTTCTGCATTCAAATGTCAGTTTGTTTTGAATTGGCAGTTATTGTCAGTTCCTTCTAAATGTATATATGCTCTAGAAAGTCCAGCAGAATCAGAACTATTAGGCTTAGTGCTGAGTCATTTGGTGAAACTCCATTCTATATACATGCACAGTCTACAGAGTAACATGGAAATAACATGGGTACCTTTAAACTCCAGAAGCGGAGTAAAATCGCACTATTCTGTTTGTGGTGCTGTTGCTTCTAGACTTCATAATTATTTAAATTAATATATTATAATCTAGTTCAAATCAACTTGTAGTGCTCTTCCATTTAGAATATCACCAGTATTTGAGAAGGGTAATTTAAATTTATTTTGGTATCTTTACACCTCACAGCAGTCAGAAAAATGACATAGTTTGAGGCCTGTATTGTAGAGGGGAGAGCAATAAACACTGGAGCACTAGGTCTGGCAATCAAAAAATAGAATGAGAATCATTTTATCATGACCTATGAATAATTAGGAAGACTGCATGAATGTCAATGCACATGGTTCAAAAATGTTTTCTCTGGCGTGATATGAAATCTTTCTCTTAGTTACAGGTTATTTATTGTCCTTTCCACCCTTTCAAACACAATACTTAAAAAAACCCCAACAAAACATTTAAACCCAGGATGTTATTTTGATACAAAATATTGTTTAGTTTTGAAATGCCTCAGCTTTTCTAATGCTTCAAGTTTTCAAACATAATTATTCAATTGATTCATTAGATTTTTGCAAATAAACAATTGATGGAACTAAAACCAAAATCTAAAAACTGAAACTGCATTTTTTGTAAATTATGTTAAAAGTTAATAAAATTAAAAGATTGGTTTAACATGTTACGGTCCTACCTACTGACTTGTAAATAACTGTACTTATATTTAAGGCTCACTCAGAACAAGAACATGGCTATTTGGTAATATCTGTTAGAGAAAAGTAGAAAGTAATATTTTTTAAAAGCGTGACGTATGTGGATGAATAGTACATAAGGGAGATCTCACAAGCATATTAGATCAAACAATAAGTGTCTCAATAAATAAGTGTCTCAATAAGTGCAGAAAGTGGGCTTCTGCACTGAGACAAAGCAGACTTGATGATGTCCACTTTTCCCTATCTTTTGTCTTTCCCTATTCTTTTCCCTATCTGTGTCATTCTGCACCACTTCCTTCCTTCCTTCCTTCCTCCTCCTCCCCCGTCAGAAAAGATGGAATAAGAGCCTACTTCCTATTTTTATCTCCTTCCTTCCTTCACTTGAAAGCTGTCAGAAGGAAATACATAACAATATGAACTGGTTTTGCACATACAAACTCTGGTAGGTATAATCCAACGAAGTAATTTTTGAGTGGTTTGGGATTTTTTTTTTCTCTTCACATGACTCTGAGAAGTAGACACGTAACTGTTAAAAAAGGGTAGGAAAAGCAAGTGTAAGGAGTATGTAGTGCAGAATAATTTGATTTTATGAGTCAACCTCATATATAATTAGGATTTTGTACATTTCTACTCAGATCAGATGTACAGACTATGTGTATTACTTGAATCCAGCCCATCAAACTAGCATGGTATTTTCCTGACTGCTGCAAGGAGGACCTTGATGATTGATGCAAAATGGCATCAAAACCAGAATTTAACTTCGTATCAGTCACAGCTCCTATTGAACTTGGTCAATTTTTCTCTTCTTCTTGCTTGTGTTCCTATTTCCAGTCCTACAACTCATGAATGGAACAACACAAAGGATGTTTAGGCGTATGTAACCATTTTTTTAAACTTAGAAGTTCTACGCTCAAGTGATTTACATGTGTTGTTCAAGTTACCCATTTCTTGCTGGTATAACACGTTAATGTCAGTAATGAAAAATGAATGTTGTGATTAATTTTTCAAGAACACAAATGAAGGCAGCAAAGCCTGTCTCCAAGAAAGGCAACAAGATATCTGTATGTTCTGCCTAACTTAGCTATTTGTGTCTGTATCAGCACGTTTCGATTTTATAGCCATCCTGTTATTACCATCACTTCTGCAATGTATTCTGGACTCGTTTCTGTCATATGGTTCTAAATCTAGTGAGTGGAGTTCTCTGTAAACAAGGACATTACTTTGGCTAGAAGTGCTTAGTGTTGAAAAGTAACCCTTGTTAGAGTGCTGCTTCTTTTATTCCTGCTGGAGCTAGCAGAGCTGATCTGCCTGGTACAAAACCAAATACTGTAAGGAAAGGGGAAACTGCACAAATTGAACTCTTAAGAAGAGAGGACCTTAGGCAGATATTGTGGCAAACACTTCTCACCTGCCCCACCAAAGAAAGAAATCTAATATAAATCAGGTGTGAGTTTTCACAATTTGTTTGAAGTAGACATCTTACTCCACACCAATTTAAATCACCAGAAAACCCTGTTCCACTTGCTATTTTCAATTTGCTGTAGCCACACAGAAACTCTGAAGTGCTTGCTAAAAGCCAGTTTTGATAAGCAAGGCTTCGCCTTTTTTTAAGGTAAGAGAAGCTTTTTTACTAAATCTAGCTCCCTTGGCCCTTGATTTCAGGCAATGCTTCAAGCTAGCCTCTTAGGTTAACCTTGCAAAATGTGAAAGTGCAAGGTGAAGAAACAGTCTTTATCATTGGTCAGGAAAACACAATACAGCTACAGTTTTAGGCAAGCCAAAAGTCCTGCATATACAGGGTCTAATCCTGGTCTCCTCAAATGACTCCAAATTTTTCTTTGGCTTCACTGGGATACACAGCACAAACTCAGTTTTGTAAAGAATTTGGAGAAGGTCCAAACACTTTTTTTAAACCAAAGGATTTCCTAAACAGAACTTTTATCCTAGGCTGGCTATTTCAATAGGACTTATAGGTATAAAGCCTTTCAGTGCTGAAGATAGAACCTGAATGTATAATCCCTGCTGAGCAAGCTGGTTAGGGGAGGCTGCCACCGTGTCTGCAGTTCTCAGCAGGCATGCAATTGAAACACTGGGGAGTTTAGGTACTCTTTGTAACAGTGAGCATTCTGCTCCAAAGAGCTTAGAAGTGCAAAGCCAGTGAATGTGACCTGTCTTCTGTTAATACTGCACTTCGGTGTGCTTGAATTGCATTTTACTTTTCCTCTCTTGTTTTCCCTTCAAAAAATGGAGAAGTAAATCCCTGTGAATATAAGAAAGCCTATTTTTCATAGACAAATAGACCCATGAATAATATATGGTTTGAAATAAGTTTCTGAAAACGTACCCTGACAGAATTTGCCAGAATGCTTCAAAGTGAGGCAAAATGACTCTTTACATGCTGTTCAGAGCCAGCTGCTAAAAAAGCAGATCTCTCTTTCTCAAAACTCATGTGTCTCTGTAGAGCTAATTGGAAATTATGAAATTGTGTTACCTAATGAAGAAGAAATTAACCAGAATTATCTTGGGATATTTACCATATAATCATTAGATAATACAGTAGAGTTGTTGCTACTAAATGTGTTACTGCTACTGTTTTCAGTAAACATGTATTTACTATATAGGTATTGCAAAATCCCATGTGTTACTTCTTTGGCTGGAAATCTCTCTTATAACAAGGTTTTTGGTATTTGTCTCCTCTTATACTAGGAGGGGAAGTACCCTGACGTGAAGCATTCTAAAGTGGAATTGCATGTATTCAGAATCATCTCTTTAATTTATAATATAATTTAAAGTAAACCTATCTAACCACGTTTTCAATGGCTACATATATTTCTTGTCCCACTACAGTTTTCTAGCTCGAGTTTAATTATAACTACTATATTTAATTTTTTCACACTGTGCTTTCATGGTGTCCATTGATTTCAGGCTGAGCCAGGGTCTCTGAACAATTTGAAGAGTAAAAATCTATGTGTATAGTTAAGAATAGCTTTAGGTTTTCTTGGGTTAGATCAGCAGGAAAGGAATCGGTGAGAGCTGCTTGAGGCTGAAGTTTGCAAGTGAGATCTACCATTATTTCTTATTAAGTATTACTGAAACACTTGTATATCTTGTATATTAAATAAACAGCTACAAGGATTCAGAGTTAAGTTCCAGGATGCACAAACTTCCGCGATAGGCACATTGGCACTCTGTGCAGTCAATGAAGAGTGCTGGTTGTGAGGGAGTTGGCAGGCATATTATTCAAGGAGATACTGTTGGCCTTGAACTGATGAATGCTCTATGTCTTAATTCCTTATCCCTTTCAGGAATTTTCTATGTGAAAATAGGATTAACTTCTGCTCAATTTCCCAGGTTTCCCCCTTGGAGGTAGATGTTAATATTCTTTTCTTCAAAGAACTGAGCAAGTGGACCTGCTTTTCCCCACCCCCTCTCCAACTATGACCAGACTAGGAAGAGGAAAAGCATATTTTCCTCTTTTATGCATTATATTAACAGATAGAACATTAACCAAGGAAATAGGCAATCAGGCTTCTGCTTTGAAAGGTTAAAACACAATATACTACATTTGATGCCATAACTCTGTAAGCAGCAAATGCCTAGTAGTTAGGCTGTGCTGTTGCATATCAAGACATTTCTGATAATTCTTTAGGGACTCTGTTTTTCTTTGTTATTCACTGCAAATAGAGACTATAAAAGCAACTATACCTTTGTAGCCCATCTGAAGTAGAAGCAGCAGGTGTTTAGCTAACATCCTCACAGCTGAGAAGCTTCAGAGTATGAACATGAATTTAGATTGTGGCTAAACTGATGGACAATAACTTTCTTAAACCACATTAATTGATCAGTCTTGATCACCTGGCAAAATCCTTAGCATCAGAAAAATCAAGATTCAACTTTTCTTCGGAAACTTTAGGCTGTTTACCTTTGTGGTTTACTTCTTCCAAACACTTCCAGATTTGAGCTCAGATTTTCAGCAGCCCATTGCTTGCTACTCTGAGAGTGGTTCAAATTATTTATGTTGACATGAGCAACTTTTACTTTTCATTTCTTTTCTGAAACAGATATATTTGTGTTGCTTACCACGGTGCTAGATTTCAGAGCAGACACGTTCAAATATCACAAAACATTGATGCACTGATAGTTATGCTCGTGGCACAATATACCATGCCATAGAAAGGAGGAAAATTGCTAACCCTCACTAAGGCAGAAGGAGGATTCTAACACAGACTACCGTAAACCAAATCAGTAATGTTTTTTCACAACTAAAGAGAAGATCAGTAAACTAAATTGAATTCTTCTATATTGCAGATTCCAGTATTAGAGGAATACTAGCTGAAGGCCTGCTTAGTTTAAAAAAATTGAAGACAATTATCACTGTTACCAAACAGTACAAGATGCCATGATCTTACCTGCACTTTTGGGTACTTTTTGACTAAGAAAGAATAATACTACAATTTTATTTCAGAAAAAATAGTTAAGAAAGCATGGATGGATATCCACTATAAATTTCAAACAGCAGCAACTGCAGATAAAGTAGTCTGATAACAAATGGTGATTTAATGGAATCCTCCGAAGGTGCTGAGGTAGGGATGTTGTTGATGAGTAACTGAGGGCTTTACTTCTGTTTTCTTCCAAAATTGATTAAAAATACAGGGGTTTAATAGCTTTTATTCCAGGATTTTCACATGTTATTTTGGAAGTGAGAAATGCTTTCATTTTCCTCCTAAAATTTAAAGATTAAGTCACATTATTAGATATCAGTAGTAGTGGTGTGTCGTGAAATAAGGGGTAAAGAAACCAATGTAAGAAAAGACAAAATGTTAGGTATATTCTATGTACAGGAGTTGGACAAATCAGATGACATTAACTCAACAATAATATTTATAGCAATGTATGAGAAGTAATTGGTGGCAGTCTTATAAAGGAAAAGTTTAGGAGACAGATTTATGAAGGCTGATGCCGAAATCACTACTAAATTGGACAAATAGTTCTTTTCACTTGGGTTTCTAGAAAGAAAATAAGTGGATCAATGGTAGACTTAGAAATCAAAGAGAATGTCAGTAACTGATAAACGCAGGATGTATTCAAGCTACTGCTAAGTGTGTAAAATCCAGGGAAATGAAGGGAGATTGCTTGGCAGTTGATAGGGTAAACAAATAAAATATGATGTAGCTATTCTTGAAGAATGACAAGAAACAAATACTTGCATAAGAAGACTGCTGAGGTGTTGTCAAGGGGTACTAAGTCACCTTTTCAGTGGAAATAAAGTTTGGGATTTCAATTTACATAAAATGTATACACAGTTTGATCCAGACAAGCTTTTGTCAGGATGGTTAAACATTTACATACCACCACATTCTGAAAAAATTCAAAGGAAAAGAAGTCCTTTTGTTGTTTAGTTAAACCAATTGTGGTAGTAAGTAAAAATAAGTCTACTTATTTTTTTTAGCTTCATTTCCTGACCCTCCTCTATTTGAACACCCTGAAAACATTCACTTTCATTTTTATGAATATTTGCATGCTGTATTGAAGGATATATTAGACTTGGTTTATGCATAATTTGAAATAATTTCTAACACCACAAAATTATAACTCTAGAATTCATACTTCTACAATTTATTTTACAAAATCCTGTAATCAGTGGGAAACTGAACTTATCAGTATAGGCAGATACCATTGGAATTCAGGGAGAACATCAACTAGTTTGTAGTAAGGTAATTTTATCCTTTAAAATAGCCACTAAAGAACCATTTGAGCATATATACATCTAGCCGATACATAGGGCTGAGCAGAAAAATAGTCAACTATGCAGAATGCGAAGAATCAACCTTCTAAACCATTTTCAGCACCAGGATGTGAAGTTTTCCTAATAATGTCAATAAACAGCAATCCAGGATTTAAAAGTAAAAACTATCACATTGCTACCAAACCCATCACATTTAATAATAGCACAGCATGGGATTTCATGGAGACAAATGTAAATATGTTCACACATTCTTTGCGTTTTTTCTCATTTTATTCTTAAATAAAGGGTTAAGATTAATAGCAAATTTAAACTTAAACTTTAAATTGCAACCTGGATTTCAGACCTGGATACACTGCTTAGATTGGGAAAATCCCTTTTTCCATACATTTTTCATCACATTCTGCCCCCACCCACCCATTGTGGTGTGCAAAGCCTGTGCTGTATCCCTTGTAAGGATCTTGGAAGACTGACCATTTCTTCATTTTGGAGCCAAGTGACATATCAGAGGAATCTGAGCATATTATGAAAGAGGCTGCAAGCATAAGAAGTGGCAGTCAGGGAAAGGGATTTTTCACAGCAGAGTTTCCATCATACTATCACAGAGGGATATTGAGTTGGATACAAAAGCATGATGATAATACCATAATCATCTTTGCCAAATAAAAAAGAACAGAAATTTGAAAAAAAGACAGAATGAGAAGGACATACTTATAGCATTGAGTCATATGAAGCTGGTTACCAAATTCAGACACTCTCAACATTCCAGCAGAAATATGGTGAACTAAAAGCAGGCAATAGAAATAACAATGGGGAATATCTGATTTTGTTTTCTTTCCTCTTAAAACACCCTGAACAAGAAGGTGACATTAATGTCATTCATAAACCAAAAATTGCTTTTGGTTTTCTGTCCCTTTCTAAAGAGACTGAAGGAAGTTTCAAAACTCCTAATTGGCAGAATAATTTTATTACATCTATTTTTTTGTATGAATTGAAAACTCTAAGAAATATTTAGAAAATTCTATAAAATGTTCTTTCTTTAGAGGGTCAGAAAATATTATTGCATAAACATTACTTTCTTCCCCCATATTCTATTAGGATATTGTAACATATCAGTAATGCATAAAATAGTCTACTGAAATCTCATCATACTTAATCAAATACAAACTCATGAGTAATGGAGTCTTGACCATAAATGAGTTTAAGCTATCCAGAAATATACTTAAGCAGGTATTTTTGGGGAAATATATATTGTGAGTATGACCTGGTGTTAACAGATTTTACATAGAATGTGGAAAACAGCCTTGAAGTGAAAGCTGAGCAAATGTCACAGGAATACTGTTTTCAGTGTGCTGTGCAAGCCCTCTGTCAGTTTTGCGTTCTGGAGCTGTCTGACTGTTTTTAAATTGCTGCACCAATGAGGCCACTGGGAGAGGTGAAATATCTATTTGGCTGTTTGGGAAACGTTAGCATTTAGAGTTTAGTTTAGGAGTGTACTTTTGAAGGAAATCTCTAACTTTTGAAGGAAATCTCTATCATTTGTATTTAGTGCACTTAGGCTGATGTCACAGAGTGGCCTTGGAACATGAAAAGAGGATTCCTGTTTTAAAAAAATAGAACAGGATGGTACCTACAGGATCAGACTAGACTTTGAGCCAAAACCCCCTGAAATTAGAGTACTGTAGTTGTCAAATTTCTAGCACAATTTTTGTCTGCCTAAAAATTTACTCCTTTTGAGCCATACAGCTTGCTAATGTAGACAAAGCCTAGCTTTGTTATGATTCAGAAGATAAGATCTTAAACTTTTTACATAGCTAAGCAGGTAGGTGGTACAAGAGGTTAGTTCAAAACACTTTTATAAAATAAAGGCTTAAAAGAACAAAGTCAAATAGTACAACTACTTCTAAAATTCCAATTTTGTTGCAATATGAATGAAAAATATTTTGATGCTACTGTTGTCTGAAAGTTCTAGATCTATAGTAGTAGCTTCCTTCAACAGTATTAAAACAATTCAAATATTGGATAATATATTTTTTTCCTCAGTCCGAAAGTAAAAAAAAATTAATAATCTGTAGTTTTACATCTTTGCAGCCATGAACAAGCGTACCATTAACTGGCATTTTATGTTTTGCTTTTTTTGCTTTTAATAGTTAGTAGTTACAAAGATTTAGGTCTGTAATGATCACTACATCCCTAGGCTTATGCTTCAGAAATATACATTAGAGTGCAATAAAAACATCACTTTAAAGTGTTCACTCACAAATTGGTTAAAACCTGAGGTTCAAACAAGTCTCCGCAAAAGTGGCATTTCTCATCTAAATTGTGGTAAAATTGACAACATATAAATACACAAAGAAAATCCTTTTCACAGCATTTAATCAAAACAAATGTCCATTTCTTCAGATAAAATTAAAATTATTAGAATTTAAACATATTGATGCATAAAGAGGTATGAAAGAAATGAGTTGAAAAGGAACCTTGGAATGGACTGCCTGAAGAAATACAGTGGGACCTTTTAAAAAATCAGTGCCACAATTTACTGTTGTATGAAGGCTTAGTCTAATAGCTACAGTTGTATAGATCACCACTGATGAAGATAAAACTTCACTTGAATATACATATTTATTTATATATAAAATGTGGGAAAGAATCAAATGGATTCTACTGAACTGCAGTAATCAAGGCTTAAATGCATGCATCATGAATGACAGCATATTTCTTTCTTGAATTTTGACAATACTTCTGCTAACAAGGGAGAGAAGAAGGGGCTGGTGATAAATACAAAATACTATTTTTGGCTCTGCTATTAATTTGCTGTATAACCTTGGTAGGTTTTTCATCTGTATCACCAAGATTCTAGTGCAAGCATGAGATGCACAAAAAAAGATAAATGGCTGAATGACAAGAAACAGCTTTTGCTTTATCTTATGTTTTTAGGTCTAATTTGACCAGTGCATGGACATAGGACAACCCCCGACCCTCACCCCCACCCACCCCCAGTAGTGCCTATACCAGGAAGACTAAAATTCTTCTTGCGAGTTGGACACCATGTTGTGAAAGCAAGAGAGAGCTCTAAGTCTATGTCTATTCATAAACCTTCCCTTTTCACAGAAATCTTAAAGCCTGCTAGGTTATTTCTTGATCTTGGCTGCTGCTAACTAGCTCCCAGCTATAGTCAGTCACACTGATTATATGGCTTAGGTGTACTCATGTTCATTCTTCCTCATCAAAGTATTTCTGGCCTAGGCAAACCCAGCCCCCATATGATCTTTCCACTTATCTAATGTCTGTTCTAAAAGATGGATCCATCATCCTGGAACAGATGTGCATACTTGTACTGTACACTAATTAGAGGAGGAGTTGTATTAACTGCAAAGGGAAGGGTGAGAAAGAAACATGCTTGCCATGGAATCAGTATTTAGTAGACCTAAAAGTTTTTTACCTTGGGTAGCTTAATCACCAACTTCAGCATTTGCAAAGCAGACCCTCCTATTTTAAGCAAAAGAATGCCAGACTTGCAACAGGTACTGGAGAAATGGCTTTTTTCGTTACTGCTGCAAATTACTAGAAGTAGAAGGTTGCTAAGGAAAATAACCAGATGCCATGATAACTTAGAGTCTTCACAGGTGAGTCACATTGGTTTATCCAATCTGAAACTTGCAACTTAATCCTTAATCCTGCCCAGTGATTCTTAACATAATGTGACTGCAAGCTATGAAACATTTTCTTGTGCCTGACTTCTCCATCTTACTTTACAGTGTAAAAACCAGGTCTCTGATACAAAATCCCCTTCTATTCCCCTCAAAAAAATCAAGTTAGTGCAGGAATTGTTTTGGGCATCTTTCAGGTTACAGTGTAAACTTCCTGAATTTATCAGCTGTAACTAAAGTAAATAATTTACTAAGTTTCTGATTTATCCCTGACTGCACACAAACATAGGAAGGTAAAATTAAGAATGTTGTGCTTCACTTTCTCCCACTGATTTTTTGGGGGAAAATGTTAGTTTCTAGATTAGCTGAGTTGGTTGTCGTCTGAAAGCACAACCATTTCTCTTGAAGTCATCTGCCAAATAGGGGAGGACAGAGAATAAATGTCTTATTGTAATACTTTTGTTGTTGTTCATATTTCTGTGCACATCATTCCGTGTTACAGAATACACTCTCAAACCTTATACTATAAAATTCCCCCTTACACCTCTCATTACTCTAATGTGGTGATGTCCATACCAGGTCTTAACTGATTCAGGATGTCCAGCCTCATTCTGCTTAGCCTGACTACCTTTCACATGAAGATGATACATGTAAAGGTCAGGTGCTACAGTATTACTTATTTAACTACAGATCCTGCATTTGAATTTTATCTCTTAACCCTGGGACTTCACAATATCATTTCAACTAGGACATTTACCCAGCTAATTTCCATGTCACTTCCTAAATAATTTCTTGTGTATAGAGATTCTTTGCATTTTCATTCGCAAGCAAGATTCTCCAACCTCTTCTGACTACTTACACATACTATGACTACTGACTACACATTATGCCGATCCATAATAAGAAGGAGTGGCCCTTTTCTAAAGGGAGAATTCTTACCTGAACTGAGCAATTTCAACTCCTGATCACAAGGTGGTAGCGCTCCTACTTGTTCTGCACCACCACTCCCTGCAGTCAATAGGCAAGGGTGGAAAATTGCAGCTTGGTGTCCAGATTCTGTCCTCGCTGACATGAATATGCCTTAAAGTCATGTGTAGAAAGGCAATTTTAATATATGATGGTCACATAATGTCACTAGCATATGCTGTGCCAGCAGCAAATTGATTGTAGTGCAGCCTCTTCCATTTTTCTTTCATCCTGACATTATGGCTGACAATTTTTAGATGTTGAACACTGGAGCAGTTCTAGATAAATCATGCACACAGACACAGACAGCGACTATGACACATCAAACTCATCACGTCTGCAATAGTGAGCCATTCTATTTATGTACAGATTAACTTCTGAGGAACATCGTTAGCTCTACTTCGCATGTACAATTTATCTGCGTACAAACAGTGAAGGTTTTGCGGCAGGCCAGCAGTCTGGGTGGCCAAGCATTGGGAAAAGCAGCCTGTTCTCATAGAAACACATGAGAAGCTTCATCCTGTTTTATATAGGATCTCTGTAACTGCATCTACATGATAATCAGCTTTTCTTGAACTTAAGGGATTTTTTATGGGATTTCTCCCAGAAGTTGTCTGTATTCAGGTATATCACTGGACTAAAGATACAACGTTGTACTTCAGTTGTCATGTTCATATCCAAATGAATAGAACAGTAGGTTGGCCTCACTGTTACTGAATGTTGCTTGTAAAGTATCAATCTTTTCTTGCAGAAAGAGGAAGAAAAAAAAATAAATGGTTATCTGTTAAAAATATGCTAGACAAAAAAACCCTCAGAAAGCTGGAGTATCTGTCCAGGTTCTGGACTTTACCAGCATTGCTGCTATGCCTTCTGCAGCCACACACCAGAGCTTGAAATTTTGTGATGTAATTGTTTTGTTGCTTTTCACTTCAGCTCCAAAAATTATAACATTTTAATTATTATTACTCTCATTGAGGTTGAGTAATCCTTATTCTGTGGTGGTTTGGCTTCTCTGCCTCTGACCTTGCTTGAGCTGGGGCCCAGAGCATAGCATCTGAGAGTATGGCCATCTGGGGGAGGGGGGAGCTTCTCCCACTTAGCCTTAGTGTGGGGGTAAGGGAACACAGAGAATTCCAAGAAATGCGAGGGGAGGAGGGAAGCTAATACAAGTCCCTACTCTGGAAATAAATACATAAACAAATCCAATGGTGGACTAAGTTGATGAGCTGCTCTGCTCCCATTCCCAGTGGAGTACTTGCAGCCCATTCCTCAGATGCCTCCCAACAACCTGAACATTTTTACATTAGGCTGGCAAATATATAACCCCTTTCTAGCCAGCTGGCAGACTGTTTTATCTCTGTAGCACATTTGAGCTGGAGTTATTCCATCCACCTGCATACAAAAAGGGAAGGGGGAAAAAGAAGGTTCTCATTCAATCTTTCAAGGGCCACCACATCCAGCTTTCTTAATAGAGAAACAGATGTCTGAGATGCAGAAGGATGAGGGTGTTAAATGGTTTGTTGCTTTGAAGCACTCTGATCTACCAGTGTGGCTGTTCAGCATCTTCTATGGCTGAAAGCAGTGAGGAGGCCATGGCTGGACATTTTTGTTGTAGCTTTGAAATAAATCTTGTGTTGTTGTCGTCGCTCCCCAACCTCTTAATATCTTTGTGTTTCATTGAAACAGTTGTCCAAACCCCAGAAATTCTTGACAGTCATCACTCTGTGTCCTTAATTGCTTGATTTCCTCCCTGATGTTGTCTTACTATAACTATGGTCTTCTGACATTAAATTTTGCCATTACTTTTCTTTCTCCTCATGGAAATAATAAATATTTATCATGTATTCTGAATACAGTTATAATTTACAGTTCTAAAATGATGCAACTCCACCTATCTTACTGAAGTGTGTAACAAAAGATATTTTCCCACAGCTAATTCAACCCTTCAGGCCAAAGGTTTTCTCTCATAGATACCAGTGAAATCTCATTAACGGGTAAAACTAGAACTGCCACATCTTCTAAATCCCTGTTTTTCTCCATCAGGGGAGTTTTAGTGACATATTTTTCAAGAAACCTTCCCATATGACCTCTAGGAAAATAAGGGATTAGTCAACATCTGAAAATTCAGTCTGTTGAACTGTATTAATTTTGTTGAAGGCTGATCTATTGATCAGGATTCATTCACTTAAAGAAGAAAATAAATTATGCAGATTCTCTAAAAGCAAACAATTAGAACACTGAAAACTTTCTCATAACAAATAAAAACCCTCCTTCTCCAACCTTTTTTTATATCTCTACCCAAAACACCATGGAAATAAAATTGTGTTGAAAAAAGAAGGCTCAAGAAAAGAATCTCAGTCATGACATTTTTGGGAAATAAAATTAAGGCTACTTGGAAATTGTCAAATTTCTTAGCTCCAGTTAATAAGAAGTAACTGCAGGTTCTTGAGTCTGTTTGGTGTCTGACAGGTAGAATATAGAAATGACCTGGAGATAACAAAGGAGTCAGAAGGTAATTTGGCTCCCATCACTTCTGTAAGATGCCTGTTGGAGAAATGCCAAGTAATCCTTGAATCAAATAAAAAGCTATGCCACCACAGAGAAACCTTCACTGAGAAATCAGTTTGCATATTGCTACAAAGGAAATGTTGCACATAAACACTAGCACAAAAACCAGGGTTTTTTAAAATTTATTTTTTAAATGTAAGTTCTTCAATACTATTAAAATGTAAGCATTTAAAAAGTCAAAGTGTAAACCAACCTTTCATTTAAAGATTTGCATTACAAGTGGCTTAATCAATATCTTCATAATTTATACCCTCAAATCAGTTCCTTTCATTGTGATTTCATCAGAAAGGGGTATTTGTATAATCACATTTGGCCTCAAATCTTGAAACTTATTTACAGTCACTGAATTCCAGAGAAGATTGATTTAAGCAAGTTACTTTGTGAATGAAATAGTGCTTGTTCATACCCCCTGGACAGACAGAGTACTTCTGGTCTCTGGGAAAGCCACAGTCAACCTCGTTTAATCTGTATGAGAAATACGTTATGGAATGACATCTTACAAGCTTTCAAGGCATTTGATCAGTAGCATGAGCAGAAAGAAAAGTACAGAGAGATCACTTTTTCTTTCCTTCTCCTTTCTGCCATCCTCACTTCACACTCACAAAAACCTGAATACTTATTCATGGCACGAGAGGTTGCATTTAATGTATGTAATACCATATTCTCATTAATAAAAATATCTACTTTCAGACATACCAATAGCGGTAACAAATTTTATTGAGAGAATTCGAATACAGTAGTTAAAATCTTTCCAGTAAATAAATTTTACAGATGTTTTGTTGGATGTTTCGATGAGACATTTTTATTAATGAGAATATTACAGTACTTCAAGCACTAAAAACAAACAAGTTCACCTACAGCTGTTAAAAACTCAGCTAGAGTTATGAGCAGCTACAGAATTGTCATCTCAAAAGTGAGTTTGTTAGTGTACAAAATCAAAGTCTAAGAATACAAGATGTTGCCTTTAATGCAAAGTTGCACAAGTTTAGGTGCTAGGTGCACTAGTTTCATTGCCAATAGTTTCTACTATGGCTGAGATATTGGCAATTGTTTTTTCTAATTCATTAACCCCTAACCAGGGAATCAACCACCTTACAAATTAATGAAATATTGTAGGTCTCTCAGTTAAGAGGTTTGTTTCTTTTTGTCTTCGCATATATGAGCAAATCCATCTGTTAGATTGTGATTGATTTATTATAGTAATGTTAAGAATTAAAGCTCCCAGAGTACAGGTAGCAGCCCAATTTGAAGGCCAGATCTTTCTAGCTTGGTTTCCACATACCCAATACGATCTATTCCCATTGGGGGCTTTCCATCCATCTGCTGTTGCAAATTGCATCTCCTACTTTTACTATAGTAGTGCATTATGAGTTATTTCCAGTTTTGACTGCATATTTACAGATTAGATCATATCCAAAAGGATTGGGTCAATTAATACGTCTTTGAATGCATCTCCCATATTTTGTTATATTTGGGTTACTAATTTCTACATCCCATATTTGTCTTTCATCTGCCTTTGGGTAGATATACGCAATATTACTTGAGAATATAGGAGTCCAACTTGCATTTCCAGGCAAGGGTACTGCTAATAGAAAAAATCCTTGTTGTGATTGTTCAGGGTATTTTTACAAATCCAGCAATTTGATCTATTAGCAATTTGATCTGTTCTCTTGATTAGTTTTAGATACAGATTGTGATTCCAAAGTTCCTGATTTGAACTTATCATGTAGTAAAAAAAGATCAACTGTTATACTACCCATTTGTATGCAAGAATCTTATAAAAAAAGTTATTGCGATTACCAAAATTAAATACGTCACCTCTTCTGGGATAAAACTGACCTCTATCTATGATTCAAATTCAGACCATGTGCAATTCATGAAGCCTTTTCCAGTTTTAATTTTAAAGAGTCAGTTTCTTCAATGGAGCAATAAATGTTTGGTCTTGTTTTCACTCGAGTGTATGTACCCATGAATGAATCCCTGACACCTTAACTGCAGTGTTAGGTACCAGTAACACCATGTAAAGTCCTTTCTAGTTCTACTTCCAGGTTCTTCCCTCCATGCCCGGACGTGTACTTGATCTCCAGGCTGAAACGGATGAACTGGAGCATCTAAGGGGATAGGTGCTCTCCGGTGAATGTATCTATATAGGGAAGAAAGTGTTCTAGATGGAGACAAAAGATATTCCTGAATAATTTGATTTCCACTAATACACATTTGTTCACTTCTTCCTGTAAGGTTTATAGCATATGGTCTTCCATATAATATCTCAGAGGGACTTACCCCTTCCTTAATCCTGGGTGTTGTGATAATACACATTAGAGCTATGAGGAGCAGGTCTATCCATTTTTCTCGGGTTTCTTGACATAATTTATCAAGTTGTCTTTTCAATATTTGATGCATTCTTTCTACTTTTCTACTGGACTGTGGTCTCCATAGAGTATGGAGTTGGTTTTTTAAGAAAGGCAGAGATCCAATGAACAGTTTCAGCTACAACATATGGGCCTCTATCTGATGATATTCCATCCAGAACTCCGAATCTAGGAATTACTTCTTTCAAGAGTATTCTCACTACCTCCATAGATTTGTCAGTGCAACATGGGAAAACTTCACGCCAACCTGAAAAGTTATCTGCCATCACCAAATAATACCTATACCCATAGCCTTGGGTAATTCAGAAAAATTTATTCACCAGTGTTCCCCAGGAATATAACCCCTCTTTACGTCTCCAGGTGGAGGTCTTTTCTCAATTTTTTGATTATTTTTAAGACAAACTGAACATTGTTTGACAAGTCCTTTAGCAAACTGTTGCATCCTTGGTCCTATGGCATATCTTTTGATGTTCAGAACTAATTCATCTGCTCCCATATGAATGCCTCTAAGAGTTCTTCATAATAATTCTGTCATAATTGCAGTGTTTACTATACATTGTCCATCAGGTGTAATCCACCAACCATCTTTATTCTTCTTACACTACAATAGTTTGGCCAATTTATCTTCCTTTGCTGAATACTCAGGAGCAGGCAATGTTAATTCTGAAGCAGAAATTAGTGCCTCAATCATCTTAAATGATACTCGTTTAGCTGATTCATCTGCCCTTTGTTTTTCTCAGGCAATATTTGTCTGACCAGGTTGATGAGCTTTACAATGCATCACTGCCCCTCCTTTGATTCATTAATCACTGTTACTAATTTCAGAATTTCCTTTACCATATTTAATTAGGGTTCCCTGTGATGATAAAAATCCTCTCTCTTTCCAGATAGCTCCATAAGCATGGAGTACACCAAATACATACTAAAAATCAGTGTATATGCTGACCTGTTTGTCCTTAGACAATTCTAGAACCCTTATGAAAGCCATCAATACAGCCTTCTGTGCTGAAGTGTTAGGAAGCAGGACCTTTGTTTTGATCTCTTCTTCCTATGTTATGACTGTGTACCTGGCTTTTCGTTCTCTGTTGGCAAAGAAACTGCTTCCATTGGTAAACAAAGTCCAGTCAGGGTCCTCTAGTGGCATGTCCTTCAAGTCTGGTCTGCTAGAGTATGCTTGGTTAAGGGTTTGAATGCAATCATGTAATAAATCACCCTCATCAGTCTTAGGAAGCAATGTAGCAGGATTTAAGGTGGAAACATTTTTTAACAAGACATCATCTTGTTCAGCTAACACCACCTGGTACTGTATCATTCTACTTGGTGACAACCAATGATGCCCCTTTTGTTCTAAAACTGCTAGAACGGCATGAGGGACATATACAGTGATAACTTGCCCCAAAGTAAATTTTCAGGTCTCCTCAATCAGCAGCACTGCTGCCGCCACCACTCAAAGCCATGCAGGCTATCTCTTCCTTACTTTATCCAATTGTTTGGAAAAGTATGCAACTGGTCTTTTCCAATATCCTAACATTTGGGTTAGTGTTCCCAATGCTGTGTTGTTCTTCATGGAGATATTTCAGAAAAGGTTTTGCAAGGTCCAGCTATCCCAATGCTGTGGCCTTCATTAAAGTCTGTTTAATAGAATTAAAGCCTTTATGACATTCTGGTGTCTATTCCAAGACGTCCCCAGGTCCTTTTATAACTTCATATAGAGGTTTGGCCATTAGTCCATAATTTGGCATCCACATTCGGCACTATCTGGACATTTCCAGGGAACCTTGGACTTCCCTTTTTGTCTGGGGAGGAGCTATATGGCAAATCGCTTCTTTTCATGCGATTCCCAACCTTCTTTGTCGCTTTGAAATTTCAAATCCAAGGTAAATCACTGCTTTACTAAGTGTGTCTTTGTTTGAGACACAAAGCCTGAAAGTCCTAGGAAATTCCACGATTTTATGTTTGTTTCTTTACACTGTTGTTTAGTTTCGGCTCCTGAAAGTAGACCATCCACATATCGTAACAAAGTAATTTAGGGATTCTTACTTTGCCAGTCTTCCTATCCTTTGGCTAAGGTATTACTAAATAAGGTTGGACTATTCTTGAATCCTTGAGGCAACACAGCCCAGCATAACTGTGTCTTCCTTCCAGTAGTAGGACTTTCCCATCCAAAAGCAAGTAACTCCTGGCTGTTAGTTTCCAATGGGATACAGAAGGAAGCATCTTCCAAAACCAAAACTGTAAAATAAATATCCTTTTCAGAGACATTAGACAACAACTAATATGGATAAGGAAACAATGGGTGTACATCCACAATTTGGTTGATCACTCATAAATCTTGAACTAATACGTAGTCCTGCAAATGAAGCTTCTTCACTGGGAGGACTGGGGAATTATACTCAGAACTACATTAACGTAACAGTCCATATCGTAAAGTGATTATCAATGGTTCAAGACCAATTCTTGCTTCCAGTTTATAGGATACTGTTTTTTCTTACAGGTTTTGAATTAGACTTCAGCTCTACCTTAACTGGAACTACCTTCTTAGCTCTTTGGGGCTGCTGGGTGGCCCATACCGTGGGAGCTACTGCATTCAGAATTTCCTCAGGTATTTCTTCATTCATCTTGCCAGCAGCATCCTGCAGTAAACATAATTGTGCTTTCCAAGCATTATCTTGTGGAATGTGAATTTGAATCCTATTTTTAACAAAGGTTATTTGAGTTCCCGGTTTACTTAATAAGTCTCGACCTAGGAGTGACATGGGAGATTCTGGCATATATAAAAATTCATGTGTTAATATTCTATTTCCAATTTTACATTTCATAGGAAGTAAGAAAGGTTTTACTTCTCACTTTCCCATAGCCCTGGTCACTAACATGGAATTTATTTAATGGTCCTTTATAACTTGTTACTACCTAATATTTTGCTTCTGTATCTACCAAAAAATTTACAGTCTTGTTCCCCAGCTGAATCCCCCATGGGATCTGCTGAGGAGATATCTATTCTATACCCTGGTCCCCTTCATTCTGAATCATAAGTTCCCATCATCAAAAAATCACCTTCAAGCACCTACCTCTAAGGTGTTTGAATGGTCCTCTGCCCTAATTTTGGACTTTTCCAGTGCTATTTTTCCCTGCAATAAGCACATTGATTTGGACCTATTGGATCGAAAGTTATTACTCGAGGATTATAAATTCACATGCCTCCTCTTCCTCATCCCTGAGCACTTCTTCTCGGGAAGGGTCTCTCTGTGGGCTGGGGCATCTGGTGTAGGGGGTGTGATTTTTAGTATTATAATTATATTATAATTATACTAATTATAATTAGTATTATCATTATATTATAATGAAGGTAGTTCACTTAAGAACACCTCTTTTTCTGTCTGTGCAACAAGGATCAGATATATTTTGCTTGTGTTGCCAACTTTCCAAGATGCAGTTGTTCTTCAAAGTCTCCTTGTCCTAAGCATCAATTACTTCAGTTAATCATACTTGATAGTTCTTTGTGTGGGACATCCTGAATCAAAATAACGTGTGCATTCTGTTTCTTCGAGAACATGTGCAGACTGTTAAACAAAACCATATGTCCATATAGTATTGATTACAAAATCTGATAACAGAAGTAGCCACTCTTTCTCCATCGTTCATTTTGGTGGGCTGCTTTGGGGTTCTTTTCCTGTCCAAAGGTGTTGTAGTGATGATATTTACAAATATCTATAAAGCAAAAAGCAGTTTCTGAACACAGCTTTATTTCTCAAAGTAATTATATAAATGATTCTCTGAAATGGTCTGCTATGGGACCCCTCCAAAATACTGAGTTAATTTATACTCTGAGTTGCTTAATTGTGTGTATCTATACAAACTGTTTTATAAAGAAAAGAATATTACTTATGGTTATGAGAAATTAGGTAATATTAGGGGAGTGCACTGAAATGGTTTCTAAAAGGAAGACACAAGTGTATCAGTTGAGTCAGGAGAGTGTTTGCCCATTACTGTTGTGGAGTTCTGCTTCGAAGTTTGATAACCTTCCCCACTTCCAGCAGTGGGGCTGAAAATCAGCAAATGCAACGGTGGGAACTGAATAGTTGTTAGGTTCTAGTTTAATCTTTTGGTACTCTGAATATGAATATGTTTTTCTATTAGCATTCATTCCATATTGGTCTCCCCCCCCCCCCCTTTTATGCATATATTTAACTCTGAATTTCTTGAATTAACAACTGTCAGCCTGAAGAGAACTGCAAGATCTCTACATGCTTCAAGGTTACTGAAATTATATGCTCCATTCATCTTAATATATTCGCTTTTCCCTATGCTTCCCGTGAAAGCCCGCTTCACAATTTGTGCAAAATATGCATTTGCCTGACAACACAAATGTAACTCATCTCTACTGCTCACTATTTTTACTTCCAGTCACGTTTTTAAAATGAAGCAGGAATGTGTCACTGCATTTCACAGGGAGTCAAAAGAGCATGAGAGGCTTGCTCTAAAAACTACTAACTGTCTCCAAGACATCAAGATTTTTCTTGTTCCTGTTTAGCCTACATGGACATTAGTTGCTGAGCTGCTCCTGCGCGTGAAAATTGTTGCATCTGTGTATTTACAGAAATTCACACTTCTGATTAGCTGGTGGCTAAGCTTAATGACCACACAATGGATCCAGAGTTATAATTTAATTCAGTCATAGGGTACTTATCTTTGATTTAAAAGATTAGAATCCCTTTTGATATGGACATTAACATGAAATTTTGCAGGTAGCTCCTCTTAGCCACAATTTAAAAATATACTGGATAACTAACACTCTCTCAAATTGCACCACCATGTCTTAAAATTCTCCCTGAAATCAGCTGATCTAATTAATTCATGTAAAACTAACTCACATGCAGAAAACATAACTGCAGCATCAGATCAGGGAATCTGAGTTTAAGCTATTTCTCAGTTCTCTTCTTCTTTTAAGTCTGAGGATAATAGCTCTGGTTTACCTGTCCTGTGCCATAAAGCATTTCAACACTGCTCTTGAACAGGTCTCAATTACTTGAAAAGTTGCAGCATCAGGGCATCAGGAGCTCTTGTGAGAAAATAACTGCTTAAAAGTGTTTATGATGATGAGTCATGGGGCAGAAAGATATTTTCATCCTCTTCTGCATAGCCTTGAGGACACTGCAATTACTTACAGAACAATAACATTACCCCAGGCTCTTCTGGCAAGCCTGGTGGTATCATAATGGACAGCAGCAGACAAACAGTAACAAATAAGCAAACAAAAAGCTGTGTGATACAGTCTCTATTAAAAAGATAAAAGGAAGAGGTGGAAAGGGCCAGACATTAGAGGGAGTGCCACTGTTTACCAAATGGAAAGCGTATTATTTTCTTCTGAATCCATTCATGGGAAACAAAGCACGAAGTAAACAAGAAAAGTAAACTGAACTTGGCAGTGTTCAGCACAAGACTTACCTATAAACTCTGTGCCCTAGATATGGTTCTTCCTGGACTTTGGGAAAACTGATAACTTTATTTTATGAATAATAACAAATGATGCAAAAGTAGATTTTTTTTTCTACACGTTTTGCTTTCTTAAACTGTGTAGGAGAGTATGCTGATACCCAGAGAGAAATCTGAAAGGTTAGGCACTATTATATTACAGTCATTAGATGGTACATGTTTTACTTGTTCGCACACTGTGAAGCAACAAAAGAAATTATACATTATGGATTTGAATAATGTGTATCTCTGAAATAGTACAAGGCTAACTGACAAGGCAAGATGCATCAGTGCCACTGCTTCAATTTTCAGTTTACTCTATTCAGCACACCTTTCCTCTGGAATATTAAACGCATCAAGCATTTTGTCTAATTCAGTCCTTGAATTCCTCTTATGCCAATAATAAGCTGGAAATGTATTACAGGAGTTAAATCAGTTCCCATCTCACCTGTCTTCCCCACTGCCTAAGCATTTTTTTACATGTCACCCACCTGAGTTTGATTGACTCTCGAGTTTCTGGTATGTTAGATAGATAGCACGAGTGATTTAATAGCATGACCTGAAAATGAAAGCTTGGGGAGCTTTGTTGATCCAGCTATTAGCTGAGGACAGGATTTATTCACCTTGTCTCTCCTGTATATATTAATCTCATTAGAGATGCAGACCAAAACTCCTGCTATGGGAAGATACCATTAGCAGTCTCTAGAACATAGCATCTTAAATTGCGTTTTAGAAAAACTTCTGACAACTGCAGCAGCACCATACAGTTCCTGGCTGTCTGAGAGGACTGAGGGCAGCTGTGGGCAAGCCCCACAGGGGCTGAAGCCAGGACCCAACAGCACCACCTGGGGAGGCTGTGCAGAGCCATCAGCACCCATGGGGCCCCAACACTCACTGCTTGTAAAGCTTCAGCTTTTGTTTTCAGGAACTTCCGGAAATGTGCCTTACATTACAGCTGTATCATATATTGGGTTTGGAGGTCACACAACAACTGTTGTCTTTACAGCAGGACTCAGTATGTGTTTATCAGCTGTGCAAGGCTAATTCCCATCCCAATCTAATTGTTGTCAACAAGTTGCTCATTACACTAAAAAGAAGACTCTTCTTATATAATGTGTGTTCTTCGTTGTCCGTAGCCCAATTGACACAAAGATAAGAACTTCCTTCTGAATTACTAAATACTGGGTAAGCTGTCTTATCTCTTCTTTTCTAATATATTTTTAATGGAGAAACATTTTTGATCTGTTGAATAACATGCTAGAGTGAGTTGATAGCTTTGTCATGTTATACCAAACTCTAAAATGACAATTCTTAGTTCTAGTCTCTCCTTTAGGTATCTCTTATTGTTTTAGTATTTCAGAACAACTCATAATGTAACATTTCTGCAATTTCATTTCTCTTTCTCAGTGTTAAGTAATTTTCCCTTTTTTTTCAGCTTGTGACTGTGGGAAGTACAAAAGTTGCATTTGGCTTTTCTTGACTGCTGCTTTTCTGTTTGTTTTCAAAACTGGAGGGGGTTTTTGTTTGTTGTTTGTTTGTTTTTTAACTGGGAGGTGCTAAACAATTTTATTTGTGTTCCATGCTGCATTTTGTTTGTTAATGTGTTGACAGTGAGGAGCTTCTGCATGGCTCTCTCCACTGTGAGTCCTCCTTCACATAAACAACATTCCTCCTCAGTAAACCAAAACAGTGTCTAATTTGTTGGGGTTTTCTTTTAACCTGCTGCCAAATAAATGCACAGAGTTTGGTCAGTTCTAATGCATTGTCCATATCCAACACAAAGTGTTTGTCAGCTGACATTTGGCATCCAAAAACTGCTTGCACATAACAAGCTTCTTAGTTGCCCTTGTACAGACTTTCTATAGAGTTGAGATTGTCTTTATTCTCTTCGTATGTCCTAGAAATTCAGAGGGTTTGTAATAGCATAGCCTAATCTGAAGATATCATCCAGGGTTTTATTTCTCTGATAAAGGAGCCTGAACCAGAATCTGGTTTGTTTGGACAATAAAAGATGACTTTTATCCTGAATATACTTAATGGCAACTTTGAGCCATGCGAAGTTAAACATAAAATTAATTTCTACCTACCTTGAAAAGAAATTCCCAGTTTCCTGATTGTAATGAAGTTGCTGGGAATTTTTCCACAAGTTCGTAGGGCCAGGATTTGGTTTTTAATGGCAGAAGTCAGTGTTTTAACCTTCAGTCTTCTCTACCTTCTGTATTTAGCATGTCACATTTTCAAAATGCTTCAAAGTTCCACAAAAGTCTTGTCAAAAAACACAGACACATTAGAAAATCTCAAGTTACAAACAACATCAATAACGTATCTGCAAAACTCAGTTTCTGCACTGAACCTGTTTGCTCACGCTTTAATGTGCTTCAAACTCAGCTCTGTTACATTAACCCTATTACTCTTTTATAGAGAGTTGTTTTCATCTGGCAACATAAACACCAATCCTCAGTTCTTTCAGCCATCCAACTTGTAACCATCCAACAAAAAACCCCACAAACAAAACAAAAAAAAGCCAAAAAAGCCCCCCAGAAAATGTAAAGATACAAAGGGAGAAATCGGAAAAAGAAAAAAGGTTTTGATTATGCAATACAATCAAGAGCACCTGTGCTGGAATTAATTAACTCCATTGAGCAGGCAGCTGAATACTTGCAACACCCTGATGAGGCAGGGGAAAAAAACAGAAAGCAGATGACTGACTGTACAGATTGGAAAACATAACAAAACATTTAAAGTGCCTCATTTTCTTACTCAAGCATTAGATTATCCTGTTTGCCTTTTAGAACTGCTGATTTCCTTATATTTCTGTGTATACAATATGTTTGTATAGTTCATTTTACAGGTATCTTCATTATAAATACAAAAGAAAACTGGAATAATGTTTTTTGAAAAGTACAGCTTGCACTACTAGTTCTGCAAAGGTAAATACTTGAAGTAATGCTGGACATTTCTATTCTCTAAGTTTATAATTTAGGAGCAGCCATTCTAATTAGCAATCATCCTGGCCATATTAGACAACTGATTTTTTTTCTTATCTTGTTTCTATTCCTATTATCCCTCATCCAAACTTCTGTGGTTTATGCTAGAAAAGTAAGTTTGTAATCCATGGAAATTTTACTTGATCCTCTGTGATGGCTTGCAGCTGTGGAAGAAATCCATCCTCCTGATTCGTATACCAAGTTTAATTAAGTGTCATCAAGTCAATCCTGACCTCACTGTCTCCTTTTGGCCTCTGCTAACAGTGATTGTATAAGTGCTTGGAAATAACTTGATTCTTCAAGTGGAAATTCTGAAAACAGCTGATAACAGATGTAACTTTGCTGCTGAGGAAAGACTGTAGGTATTAATGTTTCCTCAGATTATATTCAGTTCTACTCATGGTGCCTAAGGGATCAGACATGTGTGAGCAATACGGAGTTGAACAACAGCCTCTGAAAGTTGAAGCGTCGCAAAGTTCCTGTGAACTAATTTCCTCAGGTATAGCAAGGGAAAACAGATACATGTTATTAGTCACCTAAACTTCAGTGGGATTTTCCAGTAACATCTCTATAAATGAAAGGCTTTAGCAAGCCTCCATGGTGGACTGAGTTACTGAGTTTTGTCTGTTACTGAGGTAGTGTGTTACAGGACATGAGCAGGAATTACTGGCCGTATTGGGTCTGCATGTCTGTCTGCCTGTATGTAGCATCATGTTTTGCATTACGATTTGTGGTCTCTTGTTTATAACTTTTTTTGAGACTAGTTCATGTATAAGAGTACTCTGTGTGTTCCACCTGGAGTGGAAAATGAGTATATACACATATCTACAATTCTAGATACCACGTTCACATCTCTCTTATGTCAGAGTGTGCCAGAAATCACTCTATTGAGATCAATCAATTGACACTGAATTTGTATAACTGAGAGCAAAAGTAGGAATTGACCTCTTTTCTGTAGTCTCACTGGTAGGATTATGTTTATTAATACAACATGCTATCCAAACAAGAGCTGTAAAACAGAGTAGAACAAGGTTAAGAAATAGAATGGCTGAAAACAAGCTTCAAGCATTGAAATATGACTGAATAATACATTTCCTTAAAAATTAATCTAAATATATCATCTCAAAATCTGTTAATGTTATTCTCATATTCGTTATCTCCTTTGTTCATTACTACTTGATTGAAATAGTACTTTTCTGTCCTTTATCAAGATCCCTCTTTCTCCTATATTTATTTTAAAGACAATCACGTTATTAATGTGGCTTTATTAGCATGTTTGAGTTCAAACACTTCATTACACAGGCCCTTTCACTGGAAATCATTTACTACCCAAGTTGTCCTACTAAGGCAAATACAGCATTGAACAACTGAAGCAGCAGAATTAGCAGCAAATTTGAAAGATGAACACTGCAGCATCCATGAAGTATTTGCTAAGTGACTATGGCTAAACTAAAATAACTGATGAAGTTTCACATCTTAAGCAATTTATTTCACACAAACCATTTTACAGACATACAGCTAAAATGTGTCTTCACGCATGCTGGGCCACAAAGGGAGTTTAGGTGGGGATGCCTAGGGCATGTTAAGAAACATGTTCTGGGACCCCTGAAGGGCTATCACAGAGCTGGTACATTTCCTTACTATCATATGTGTCCAAATGAAAATACTGGGGATCCAGAAGCAACAAACTTATATTAGTTTGACGCTGTACCCAAGGTGGCAGGTCCCAGTCCTGTGATGTTACTTAGCATGTTCATGATTTTCAGTTTCAGACCTAGCTCAGTCAGCTTGAAGATAGGTATCTCATTGTACAGGCATAACGATATGTACCTCATCGTGTGTTACGTACATTTGCTCCAGTTTTCATTTGTTTGCCCTCTTCTAGTGCTGATGTATGACCAGAGCCTATCCTTTCCCAAGGAAACGGAGACATTCCTACTTGTTATCAAAGTAGTGAGAACACTTACACGGATCCTCAGCCTGTCAGATTCAATCCTAGGTCTTCTCTGTCTTAGGTGAATTTGATACTCCTATATAAAAGCTCTAATTAATAGGGTGTAGATGCAGACATACACAGATTCTGAGCCCCCTATTTTCTTGTCTGCTTGTGGATCTTCATGTCTGGGTATGTATGACTGTCATCAGACATATAAGAAACTGTACTGGTCCAAAACTTGGAAGTGATTTTTACCAAATTCTATCTTGTTTTGCTTATTTCCATATTTGAGTTAAATAATGATTGTTTATTAATAACTTCTTAAAAAGCCACATTTCAACAGCATATTGGGTCTGGCTGAGCCCCATAGCAGCCCTCATAGTGCTGTGCTTGTATTGGTAGTCAGAAAGATAACACACCAGTGTTTTGGTTACTGCTGAGCAGTGCTCGCACAGCACCAGGATGGTCTCCCCAGTGTTTTCCCCCCTCCCTCACCAGTAGGCTGGGGGTGGTCAGGATCTTGGGAGGGGACAGAGCCAGGACAGCTGGCTCAAATTGCCCAAAGGGATATTCCATACCATATGATGTTTGCTCAGATATAAAAGCTAAGAGAGAGGAGGAAGGGGGGGGCACTTGTTATTTATGACGTTTGTCTTCCAGAGCAACTGCTATGTGTATTGAAGCCCTGCTTCCCAGGAAGTGGCCAAAAGTCGCCTGCTGATGGGAAGTAGAGAATAACAGCTTTTGTTTTCCTTTGCTTCTGCATGTGCGATCTTTGCAATTGTGTTATTAAACTGCCTTTATCTTGACCCAGAAGTTTTTTCCATCTTATTTTCTCTCCCCTGTTCTGCTGAGGAGGGGAGTGATAGAGCAGCTTGGTGGGCACCTGGTGTCCATTCAAGGTCAACCAACCACAGTTAGCAAAAAAGCTGTTAGATGCTCTGTGTTTCTGATTTTGGTAGGTGACACCAGAAGCTTTGATGTATAATTTTAGCCTTGTTAGCATTCCTGCTGGGTGACACTGTATTCTATAACTTATCAAAATTTTTGCAGAAGAAAGGTGGTGCATTATATTTGTCTTCCATGGAGTTAATTTTTAAAATTTAAGAGCAAACAGGCTATGCTGCCATGATGTAAGAGAGCTGGTTTTCCTCATCAGTTAATAACCAGTGAAAAACTACAAAAACCAGCACAGAAACAAATTATGGAAAGATGTTAGATTGTCCACAGAAATCTGCATTGGGACTTCTGCTTTTCAAGTTTGAAACAGTCGAAACACTAAATGACTTAGTGATAAAATGGCAGATAAAACCCAGTGTGAACTGAATGTATGTGGAGAAAATAACTCTAATGAATTACATAGTGATGGCTCTGAATAATGTATTGATACTCAGGAAAGTGATTTTGAAGTCATGGATATTTCTCTGAAAATGTCAATCAATATTATTTGTAGTCAGAAGAGAAAATTGTATGTTAAGGCTTACTAGGAATGAAGTTGATAGCAAAAAAGGAAATGGCACTATATAAAACCTTTATATACTGTTAATTATAAACCTTATGCAAGTTTAGTATTCCCTAAAGTTCATTTTAAAAGGACTAATTAGAGCTAGGAAAAGTGCAGAGAAAAGCAACAAGGATAGCCAAAGGAAGAGAATGATACTGATTTGAGGCAAATCACATATATCAGAATTTTTCACTTTGGAAAACACATGAAGAAAGGTATGAATGATATGGAGATGAACAGAGAATAACTATTCCATTTCTCTTAACACAAAAACTGGCAAGCACTTCATTAAATTACCAAGCCTCTCATTTAAAACAACCAAAGGATTTTTTTTTGTCATCCACAATGTAGCTATACAGTAGAACTGTGTGTTATAACATGCTATACTACGCAAAAAAATACATGAGTTTAAAAAAAAACCACAAAACTAGCCAAATTCTTGAACCATAGATCCACCAACTATTCCTTTGTTGTTTTCCAGGTTACATTCTTCCACAATCTCATCCTCAGAAATGTTCAACCTAGTTTTAGCCCAAAGATCATAGTCTCCACTGAAATGTTCATTCTGTGTCACAGATCTGTCAAAGACTGTATTCACTGCTTTGAAGAAACAATTTAATGTATAAATTTTTAAAAGTTTCTCTTGCAGAAAACAAATGTACAATAGCAGTCTTTTCAGGCTAACTTTAAATCCTACTTTCTAACAGGGTTTAAAACCCTTAAGAAAGACTCACCTGCTGTTCCTTCTCTCCTGAATGTCATGAATATTAATTGACTTGTGAGTAGATATCAACCTGGGACCATTAGTCTTATATGTAACTTTCATTCGTTTTATACCAAATTATGCATACAAACACTTGCATTACATTAAAAAGACTAAAGTTTCAATGTCAATGATTCAGAAACTGCCAGAATGAATGCTCATTGCACAGCTTTCACTGGTCCCACTCCAAATCCACATTATAATGAAGTCTTGGTTACATGGCTGTACATTATTTTTTCCACAGAACTGTGTTGTTAGGACTGTGATATGATATGCAGTTCTTTAGGCTTGAAAAACATAAAACAACTAAAAAAAAAAAAGTATTGACAACAAATCCCATCACGTGGTGTTTTCAGGATAAGTCACTAGCATTGCAGTCTTCAGATTCTTGTTCTTCCTGGCCAAACTTCTGGGACTTGAACTAAGGGCTTCATTGGTGCCTGTTCTTATTGTCAGTACTGTCTCCTCAGAGACATTTACTATACAATTATAGCTGCAGGGAAATCATCTATGAAGGTGGATATGCTCAGTGAGAATGGAATTTTTACCAGTTTCAGCTCCTAAATACAAAGAAGCATCTGTTGAAGGCTGGCTTTCAAAATGAAAACATTCGAGTAAACAGTCATAAAATACCAAAAGACATATCCCTGACGCAAAGGTGACTCCAAGCTAAACTTCATCTGACAGGTGAAAAGCCAGTGTGGTCAGAGTTATATTTTGAAATTTAAGACTGGAAAATAAAACCCTGGTTTTCCAACAGAAATATATCCTTGTCATAGAAAATTTCAGCCCTAGCATATAAACCTTGGCAGTGTTCCATGCAGAAAAATTTTGGATGACTGTACTAATTTTATTTAACAATATATGTAAATGTATACAGCCAGTAATGACTAAAAAGCAGGAAGGTAAACAGTTTATTTATTGTCTTGACAGATTCAAACATATAGCTGTTATAGAACAGCATAATATTTTGAAATGGAGTTACTGTTCTTTGTATGGAAGCTAGTAGGAAATCCACATGACAAAAGCAATGAAAAGACATTTTATTATACACTATGATTACTATAAAATATTTTATTTCCTGTGAACACAAATATTCTTATGGTGGTTTTGTTATACTGATTATTTGTTTGAGCAGAGGAGGAAATATATTTTTAAAATGGTGAATACAGATACTGATCCCATGTCCTTCCTGTTGTACCTGAAGAATCTCTTGAGGCGACACAGATCTTTAAAATCACTGTTAGGAAAAGGAATACAAGTGAAGAGAATGGGCCAAAATGTTTACCTGTGACTGTTTGCAATGCTCTGTAGTGTGCATATACGTATACATACACTTTTTTTATAATATGTGTCAGAACATGTTTTACCTGAACTTTTACCTGCCCTACCATATGAATAAGTAAAATAGTATGCAACATTTGTTTGTGTTTTCATGCCAGTGTATGAGAAACTCCAAGGAATTTGTCTTTCTTGAGAAAGCAATATATACACTATATATGGTAATAAATTCTTCAGTTTCTTGGAAGATGCCCTTGAGTGGAGGAATGGTTGTTTTATAAACATGAATGATTATTTTTTTTTCCCACGTAGATCTTGTGATTTAATTTTATTGCAATTGCTAACAAAGTTTTCCCTGCTGATACCAGTACTCACGCAAACTCTGTGGAAGTTTACAGCATCATAACTAAAATTAAAATGAAGAATCAGATAGTCATATAACTGCCAATACCTGGAAGATAAGCAAGAATAAGAACAGCTATGACTGACTGTTTCTACCTCTAGAGTTTTCTAACTCAAATTGAATAATTTTTTTTTAAAATGGATTTAATTGCTTTTGCTTTTCTGAGAAACACTAAACTCAAATAGAAAAAAAAAAAAAGGGGGGGGTTTGTAGTAACAAGTTTAATGCCGAACTTAATCACACATTCATAGTGGGCAATTATCAAAGGAGGTAAAGGGAAAACAGGGAGAAATGGTGGAACAGGCAAGGAAGTAAACTCAAGTAGAGGAGAGGGTATGGACTCACATGCTCTTTCCTACTTCTGGTGCATGTTTTAACACACTAATTACATATTTACCAACCAGTGAACGGGAGACACATCAACTGTCTCACAGCAGCAATTTTTTTTCAATTGCAAGTCTAAATGAAGAATACAACCTGTAGCTGAATTTACATGGGGAACTTTCACGAGTGTTTGTCCTGGTTTCAACTGGGAAAGAGTTAATTTTCTTCCTAGTAGCTGCTATAGTACTGTGTTTTGTATTTAGGATGAGAACAATGTTGACAACACACTGACATTTTAGTTGTCACTGAGCCGTGCTTCTACTAAGTCAAGGTCTTTTCAGCTTCTCGTGCTGCCCTATCAGTAAGGAGGCTGGGGGTGCACAAGAAGATGCTGGGAGACGCAGCCAGGACAGCTGACCCACACTGGCTAAAGGGATATTCCATACCATATGGTGTCATGCTCAGCATGTAAACTAAGGGGAAAGCTGGCCTCAGGGGCACTGCTTGGGAACAGGCTAGGCATCAGTCAGTCGGTGGTGAGCCATCATTTTTCATTTGCATTACTTGTTTTTCTTGGGTTTTATTTATCTTTTTGTGATTTTCTGTTTCATTACAGTTTATTATTATTTTAGTTTATTTCAATTATTAAACTGTTTTTACCTCAACCCATGAGTTTTCCTAATTTTACCCTTCCAATTCTCTCCCCCATCCCACCAGGGAAGGGAGTGAGCAAGGGGCTATGTGGTGCTTAGTTGCCAGCTGGGGTTAAACCACAACAGCATTAAACAGGGTTAGCTGCACTCTAATATCTGGCTTCCACCCTTGTTAGAAATACCATCAGTCTCCAAATACCTTTAGTGTCAATACACTCACTTTTCTCCTCCTGCGGGATGAGGGGAGGGGAAAAAAAAAAAAAAGGTTTTCCCACAATTATTTTTCACATCTAATCATTTTTAAATCAGTCCTCAATTTCTTCACAGGGTGTGTGTGGGCTGCACTGCAAAGCTTTCCCACTACACGCATCACATGCATCTTCGTTTGAAAAAGCTTTATTAATCAGATTTTATTATTCATTAAATGTCTGTAAACACAAATACTAAGATCAGAACAAGTCTGTATGAGGGGGATGAGACAGTGGGCATTTGTCTGAATTAAAGAGTTTGAACAAGTCTAGCATTCTGATGAAGAGACACAAAGTGCCATCTAGTGAAAGCAATAACCATTAACATAAAGAAAAGGTTAAGATCTTACTGAAGATTAAACTCCCAGATGTGTGTGAATATAGTGGTGGTTTATTAATAGAATGTCTCAAATTATGCAGCAAGCCAATTATTGCAAGTATCCAAATCCATGAATTTTTGCAGTTGTTTTAGAAAAAAATACATATTTTAATCAATTTTATTTTTACAAAATACAGCACCGGTAAATTGTGCTGGAAGTGCTGTGGTTCTTTTGTAAGAGACACTTTCCCTCCTAGGACACCAACACCCCGGTGTGATGCAGAGTAGAACCTGTGAACCACTACGTAGAACTGAACTGCTTGAGATCAATAAGCAGTCCACATGCTTTTCAGAAAAAACAAGCAAAATTACATTGGGAACTTCCACTGTCTGTCCTGCCCTCTTTCGAGTTGATCTGGTTTCAACAGATTCTTCAACACAAATTACACATGGCGTCAATCTCTGAGAACACTAGTGCTCAGAAGCATTGCTTTTAGGGTATTGTCCAGTGGTAAATAAAAGTATTTTTAAGAAACAAAAAAGAAGATCCACTGAGTCATTGTGAAGCAATCTGAGGTCATTAAACCTCAGATTAAAGGTAATCTGAGACATTAAACCACTAGGCAAATCAGAGGTAACCTTTTGATGTTCAAACACCAAACAATGACAAAAATTTGGCTTAGATTTCTGAGACACAGTACACAAAGTATTTTTAATCTAAGGATTTAAATAAGTGTAAATATGCACACTTCTATAGAAATACTGTTTTCAGAAGGAAGCTGAAGCAAAATGTTAAGCTCGAGTCCTTCTCTCATTCATCCTGAGTTCCCGATTGTTTCACAATACTTAACTACTTCATATCACTTTGCTTATTAATTAGAATGCTTCTCTGTAGCCCTTCAACTATTTAAAAAAAAAAAAAAGCAAAACGCTTCAGTATCACAGTCTGAATCTTGTGAACATAACTTCAGCTGAAAAGTGAAACAGGCCAGGGAAATATGATCATGGTTTAGTTACTGAACTGCTAAAAATGTGCTTAAGATTGAATAGGATACAAAATTGAACCTTCCCCAAACTGCTTGTAACCAGGACAGTTGATGCACCTATGTTTATAAATACACATTCCTAATACACATATGAAATTCCCAACAGCAGAGTTGATGTGGCAAAAATCACCTGCATGCAAACTCCTTTGCAAATCTTCCCATCAGTCACCTTTCTTGACATTTGAGAATTGAACCTCACCCCTTAAGTCAACATTACTGGTATTTCTCATCTCTGAAGATACATTTGATAACTTGATATCCCGAGAGAAAAAAATCTGAAAAAAAAGCTCCTTTTCCCCTGTGCATGTGAAAGATTAAATACAAGATTTTAAAGTGACCTGAATTACACAACACTGGCACTTTTTGATTAATTTCCCTGGACTTTTCTTATTTGCTGTGTATCAAACACATTGCACTATTTAGATTATCATGTTAGTTTTCTCACTAGCTTGTCGTTTACTGGTGCTACCTCTGGTTTTTATGATAAATTTACTTTATCTAATTAAAAGTTGTATTATTGCTAATTTGGTCTCCCTTAATCTGCAAGTTTCCTGCTCAAACTGGAAGGGTTTATAGCCGCTACATAAATCTATAGCATAACAACAACTAGTTACAGTTTCTTGACAAAGACATCTGCCTTTGACAAAAAAAAAAAAAAAAAAAAATAGGTCCCTTTGTAAAAATTGATTTAAGATTCATTCACTGGGATTTGGAAGAACTTAAACAACACTGTAGGCACCATAAGCAAATAGTTGTTAAAAACACATCAGGAAGGATTTGGAATTGTTCTCTGAATGAGAACAGGTAATAGGAAAATTAAAGGTTGACCACTATGAAGAATGATGCAGAGCACAAAAGGGTGAAACAATCCCATTACCACTGTTCTTGAGATGTATCCTGTTGATACATCCCAGGACACTTGTGTCCTATGGCATGTTGGAGAGTGCCAAGCCTGTTAGCTCATTTATTCAATTTTTTCTACCTGTTGACTCACAAGCGGACCTCACTACCCGGTGTGCAAGAGCCAGTCTTACACACATGGCCGAGATACCATTTATTGCACGTCTGCGCAGAGATGGGTGCTAGGTGGTAATCCACAAAGCTAGCATCCCTCTTAATTTATAACAATATTGTATGCACTTTGAAAAATTGTTTACAATCACTTTTAGTTACAGTTAATTCTCATTTGTTCTTACAAACCTCATCTCCATTTAAAGGTACAGTGTTCTTTTTTTCACCAGGCATGTTCTGTGAGGAGGGGGCTTGTTAGTAGGGGCCTCACTTTGCTCGAGGATGGTTCTTTTAGTATGCTAATTAGAATAGTTCACACGTAGTTCCAGTAATTTTCTGTTTAGTCTCATTAACCATTTGGTTCTCCTTGAGCTTATCCTGCTATGCCTCAGCTTGACATATTTATGTTGTCTATCCCTCCTCCCAAGGCCATGTTTTGTTAACTGTAATATCCTCTGCTTTTCAAATTCTTTCTTGTTTTTCATTATAGATATTTACATACTTTGTCTAAATTTCAAGTTTTGATCTAATACTGAGCCAGTCGACTACACACCTGCCATCAAAGCACAAAAAGAAATAGAACCTGACACTTTGGGGTTCATTGATGTATTTAAATTCTTCTTTACTTTTATCTTTGCTTTATTTTATTTTTAGTTTCCTCTTAGAGTTACCTTTGAATAGGAGTTCCAAGTATGGTTTATCAGTTAGAAATTCCTGGCACTTTCAATAAAAGCAGTAATGTTTGCTTTTATTGTAGCTTACATTGTAAGAAGAGTAGAGTTAGAAGTAATAAATACTGAAGCTCAAGGAAAAGACAGAGGATTAATTTCTTTGAATGATTTTTACATATGCTAGAGAGTTTCAGCACATAACACTGATCTCTCAGTGATTAATACAATACAGCTAGTAGTAAATCACCTTACCTGCAGTAGCATATGTTGCTAATTAAATAGTTCTGTCCTGCCCAAATTTCCTTTTAGGTGTTTGCCCATGTTTCCTTATTTTCTGCTTACACATTAAATCAGTGTTTTGTCCCCTATTCCCCCTTTTTGATGTAAGCAAAAGTAAACTGACCTAGAAAGAAGGAATCAGCAGCTGTGGGGAAGCGATGGGGAAAGAAGGGCATACCAGAAACAGAAGCATAGAGCCATCATCTTCTTGTCTGCAGACACAGAGCATATACCACCCCAGACTGAGACCAGAGCTCTGCTACAACGTATCATACACCTTTAAATCTGGAAAGTCGCAGAGTCCTTTAGGTAACAGTAAGTAGAGCATCTGTGTTTGCCCACTGGGATAAGGATCTAACATCAAGTTATTGGGAATAAGTATACTCACATTTTTCATAGAGAAGCTTAAAATCCTAAGCTATTTAACTGGTATAACACCTAGAAGTTAGTGGGGGTAATGTATTGCTTTTGAACAATCTTCAGTTCTGTGGTGCGTACTTCAGGATCTCAATAAAGTTGGCTTGGTTTAAAACCTTGTCAGATGTGAATGGAGGGAAACCTTAACTATCGTTGTCTAAAACTCCTGAATTCTTGATCTCTGATTTAGTGTTTATATCTGCACAGAATTTAGGTCAAGCTGATCCTCTAGAGTTGTCAAGAATGATGAATGAAAGGACTTCTAATCAACGGAGTCAGCCTTGGGAGAGAAAAAACAAAGAACATCCTCACACTTAGACTATCTTCTTTACGTCAAACTGATTAGCTAGCTCTTCTGGTCTTTAGCCTTGCCCTAGAAGGTAACTATCCTCATTATAATACTAAAGATCACATGCCCTAAGGGAAAGACCCTTCCTCAAGAGCATGTGTAGTAGTAAAATAAGTTAGGTAATGGATATTCAAATGTGTACCAAATCATCTATATGGAACTGCCCTCTGGGCAGGGAAAGCCTGATACGATTTTGTATAGAATGTTTGTAACTTTGTACTGCGGTATGCCAGCTTTGTTTGCTAGCATCCAGACTTGCACAACTCTGTAATAAATATCTCACTTCAGTGTACGACTGGCTTATTGGACACCAAGAATGGACTTGCATTTTAGAGACAACACTATTGTACATAATTTCACTGCAAAGTCGGGGGGGGGGGGGCGGGCACCCACAAAAAAAATCAAATAAGTAAAAATCTAAAATGTCACATCAAAAGGATTTTTATAATTCTTCACAGAAGTATGTATGCATAACCTATATTCAGTAAAAGATGTGCTTTCTACATGCATTTTCTTGGTAATGAAAAAGGTCAATGCATTCTCATTATTTATACACTTGGTTTGCAAGTTTATGTCTTTTAGAAGCAGGAAAATGGTCAAAATATCAGCTTTTGTTTTGAAAAAACAAGTATCTGGTTTTTTCCGTCACTAATGTTTTAGAAACAAATTCCTCTAGGTTTGTTTCATAATGCTTTCTCAAAATTGTTGAAACCAGAAATTTATTAATTTAAAAAGTTGTAATTGTTTTCATCTTTACCTTTTCTGCTGAGAAATCACTTGGTAAATTATGTCAGCTCATATCAGCAGCTTTGGACTTCCCTTGTAATTCAACGTGACTGATGCAGGCTGGCAAGACATGCAACCCAGTGATATGTTGATTGGGTAGGGAGTGGGGTGAGGGGGGAAGAAAGATAAAAATGAATTTGTCTCAGAAGACAAGATGTGAATGCACACAGGCAGAATCACAACTGGCTACAGTGATTGTCTTCTGGTAGTTTCAGCAGGGAGCTGAGAATGCCTGTCCTTTCATTTACGAAGTCAGACCTTTCTTTGTAGACTGGACTTGTACAAGGGAGATGCTGAAATAAGTCTCCCTGATATGTCTCACTGTAGAGAGCCCCAGCCAAAGGTTATCACGTCCTGATTCAAAACTCATTTTGGAAGTGCTTCGATGAGACTTCAGTCAGTGGTTCTCTGCAGAGAGGGAACTTGCATATTGCACAACCATGGTTTTACATTTCTCAGCATCACAGTTTGAAACATTTTTTTTTTTACCAACCAATGTACTTTAACATTAACACTCAAACTGAGTAATTAACATATGAATCACTTTACTCAAGTTCAAAGAAGAGCACTCAACCTTCAAAGACATTTCAACATTTACAGAGAGCTAGTTTCACACCATTGCTTATGGTCTAGTGAGTATCAGTGACTCACAAACATAGGGTTGTGTTCAGTATGGAGGATATATGCAATAAGCAACCATAATTGCAATTTCTTTGCAAACGAGCATTAAGCCTGCTTAGTGCCATTTCAAGATAATTCAAGATGAAGTGGAGGCAAGGAGAGACAGCTAGTGAGGAGTGTTGGTGTATCAGGATAACAATTCTCCTGTCAGTTATTCTGGTCACTGTTCTAAGAAAAGTCCACATGGTATTTAATACGCTGTCATAATGCGTGAGATAATAGTCATGCTACTTCGAGACCAAGTTGAAAAAGAAAACTACATCTGAGAGTTTTGTATAAAACAAAACAATGCAAGGAATTTCTGATGTTCTGAGCTGTATTTGCTGAGTTTATTATGGCACTCAAAGCTTTTAACAAAATTTGCTTTTAAGGAATAAATGTGCCTTTAATGAGGAATATTGGGGTACTTTACACAACTTAGCAAAGCTCTTCAGCCTTCTGATTCCTGAGAGATAGGTGGCCTTTCTTTGTTTTTACGTTGTCCACAGCAGTGTAGCATCTGAGTGTCTCATAATAATTACTGAATACATTGTCTAACACCTATACAATAGTATCTGTAATTATCCCTATTTACCTAAAGTAACTAAAGAAAACAAAGGTCAAAGTGCCTTGGGTTCAAAGCCATTAAAATAAAACTATGGCAGGACTGGGACCTCAAGCACAGAACAAGCGAAAAAACAGGGCTTTTAACATTCTGGGGGAAAATTCTCTTCTGCAGCAGACCCAGTAATAAAATTAAGCTAACACTCCCTGCTTCAAATTGCCTGCTTTAACTGTTAAACATTCTCCCTGTCAGATAAATTTTGATGTGTGCATACTATACAGTATGTGGTGCAATACCTGTTAAAACATTTTAAGGATAACTAAAAACACCACAGCAGCCACAGCCTGAATTTCTCTTGGCATTTGTTATGAAGAGTTAAAGACTCTCAAGTAGCTCCAAAAATATTTGACAGGGTGATGGTTTGGTTTATAATTTATACATTGATAGCAGCTTCCTTTTCCGCTTACTCCTAACTGATTAAAAGCATGTTTAGAAAACATTCACAGTAGCTTGAAACAGTAGTAAAATTACTTCAAATAAGAATGTACAAGTAAAGAAACTCTCACAGTCTCAGCCTAAGATATTTTGCAGATTTGTAATAAAGACGATAGCTACCAAAAAGATCATAAACTCTCACATGATAATATGTACTTGAAATCTGCTTGATAACAGTCCGACAAATAATTTAGAATGCATAAATTCAGTGGTGCTTTTCTGATTTACATGTTGGTTTTGAATTGATTTTTAGGGTTTTGCCTGCTTGCTGTTTTTTCCCCAACAGACACCTGGATATGTGCCATAGACATGATACTTGGGTATCAATACGTGATGACTAGTTTTCCATCCGGTTCCACTTCATAGAAGTGTCTTTTTCAACAATTTTGCTATCAGCAAAATAATTTACTAGAATTTATTAGATACTGTTATGACAAGCAGGACAATACAAAGGTAAAAATAACAGCATTAATATAAAGGAAAGACATAGTAACACAGTAAAAATCGTTCATTTAAGTGTGAATGAATACATGTCAAAATGTCTTTGAAATATTGCCAGTCACTTTTCCTGAAACAACGGAGAGTGAATTTTTAAAGATAGAAAAGAGAATCTCCAACTTGCCTCCCACATTTTATGACAAATCTGGTTTCTAAACTTGTGAGAACATCAGTTTACAGCAGTACAGGTTATCAAATACCAAACACATTGTTTCAATTTCTCATTATGAATTTGAGTTTTCCCAGAGTATTTTTATCTAAACTTTATCAAGCATGGTGACATGGAAAAAGGGATTCCCAAACCCCCAAATGCATCTGTCTTCCTCTTCTGTTGCAAATTTTGAATGATTGAATCCAGATTTTATAAATGCTGCTTAAACTATATTTGCCCATGGCATGCATAGTTAACGCTTTAACAGTAAAAATACATGCCCTTTCTGCAAGGTAAAGGATCATAGCTACAGTAGCATTAGCAGGCATCATTAGGACACTGCTAGGTACAGCTGAATAAGCTTTGCCTCTCATGTCATCTATCTTCTAGCCATTAAAAGTAACATTGTAAACTGTTATGTAGTTGTCATATCAGGAGGAAGTCTTCTTCTGATTTAATTAAATCTTTCTGGCAACAGATAAAGACAGGGAATAGAAATAATTAAGCCCATACAGGTTATTCTTTTCTGCTCTTCAATCATTATTCATGGAGAAAAACTCCAAAGTTTTATCCTTCATTGAGCCTTCTTAGGAGACCATTTTCTCAGGTTCCTGCCATTTATTACTGTGTTGATTCATTTTAGCAAGATTGATACCTCTAGGGCGTCATAATTCATTTCTGTTGAATACCCAAAATGTAGAAGCTGTTTCAGAGGATCCTTACCAAATAGTTATAGATGAACTACTGTCTGAAATCAGTGTGATGTATTTAAAGTGGAAGGCAGTGACAACGCACGGGTTTCGGTTAAACGGCTTGGCCACTACCCAGCCAGCTGTTTCTCTGGAAGATTTTCTCTCAGAAGCAGTATGAATAGGCTGCCCAAGAGCACTCAAGGCCAAATCAAGAACTTACAAACCCAGTAACCCATTTTAAGGCAGATACAGCAAGAATGGAGACCAGAAGGCTCTGTTAAGCCTCCCTATACTGCGTAAAAGGTCGGGCAACCTCACATGGCATCCACAGCAGTACAAGGCGCACTGAGATGCTTTAAATCAGCCCTGTACGTATTAGCTTCCCACTGCCAGCTCACTGGGAAATACCAAGTCTAAAATCCTGGCTTTATTCAGCTCTAGAAGAAATTGCATTTTTCCCCCTTGGGATTCACTTCCTCCACCCACTGAAATTAAAAAGAAAATTCACTCCCCAGACTTGAAGGTAGTGGCTTGGCCATCCTTTTTTTATTTAAAAGTTTATTGCTAGATCACAGTAATTGAATAGGAAAGCAGGTTTAATTTTTTTTCTCCGCATGCTGAAATTGACACTCTTCTTTCTCACTTCCATGCCTAAGTACCTGAAAACCAGTCTGTTCTTTGTTTATGGTTACATAGGAAATAGTGTTGCCACACTGTAACAAACTTGTAGCAAAGCTACAAGGAGACTTAACTGTGAAGCCAAGCCAATTTCACTCCCATGCTTGCTATCCTACCTGCATGCTTACAAGAAGTACAAAATGCGTGTTTCAGATTGTGCCTGGTGTCCAGCCGAGAGACACACCTCCAGGAGTTTTGGCCACTGTCTCATGCGGTGTCCTGGGTGACAGAGGCGCAGACTGCCGCCTTCTAAATCCAGGATGGAATAATGGACCCATTACTTGCACCTACTTTACACTGTACGTGCACAAAATGGATATGATGGGTATTTGTTTGCTGTTTTGGGTACAGCCTGGAGTGAAAGCAGGTAATATCATGTGAATTGCCATTACAAAACACCTGTTCCACAACAGATGAAATGGGCTCAGCATTATGTAGTTTGACAAGGACCTGCATTACTTTGTATGCTAGCTAGACAGTTTGCACAGTCAGATTTCATTTCACCTTTGATTTCAGGTCACCTTCCAACTAAATAATATAATAGCCAGGAAGAGATTCAAGCTCCCGGGATGCGCATCACTACTATATCATCCTGGGGCATCTGCTTCTATTTCATTTGTCTCCTCCCTTGGACACACAGATCATAAACACATGTTCCTGCTAATTGTATGAAAAAGAACACATTTTCACATCATAACTTGTGTAGCTGAAAATGAGCATTCCCGATTCCTCTGCCAAGCAAGCTATTGTTCAGCTGTATCTTTTGGATTGTGCCAAGAAAATACTTGGTTACTTTATAGCACTAAACTACATGGTTCAGCGAATACACAGAACCCTGTGGTGGTAGTTGCTTCCTCCCTACCTGCATGTTTCTGACTTGGAAGTTTTAAGGCAATACTGAACAGCCCTAATTAGGAGTAGATTGTTTAAAAATCATAGCCTGTGAGATATTTGTGAGCATGAAGCCAAAATGTGAACTTACAGTACTAAGTGATATTTTGTAGCTATGTACAGTTCTCCACCCTGAATTTTATTGAAGTGTTTCATAAATTGATACATAAAAGAATTAGGCATTCTCATCTAAGAAAGGGAGTGTAAATAAGGGAATAGTGTAATGATGGGAAGCATACATTTAGGCAGAAGTATTACCCTTCTGAAAAAGTTCAGCTGAGTCCTTGAATTTACCCAGCTCAGAAGCAGCTGAGTAATACTTTCTTTTTTTTTCTGTTTACAAACAACTTATTCAATAAAGGTTTATTTTTTGAATATGTCTTCCCAAATATTTACAAAATATTCTTTGTCATTGCATTTTATCTGATAGATTATTTCACATGAGCAGTGCCAATTTATTATCTTGCAAAAATTAATCTTACTGTGGACCTGCATAATTATTAACTAGTGTTGCTTATTTTGAATAAATTATTTAAAACTCTTAAATTGTAGGATTATGAATAAGGGTTAATGTCTTTCCTAACAGCTTATTTCTTTTAAATACACCTGTTCCAAAATTTTGAGTAACCATCTTGATTTCATCAATACAGGAATATTTAAAATTTCAAAAAAAAACTATTTTAGAAAGGTGTTATTGTTTTATCTTTGTTTGGAAGCAGTTTTAAAGGTATACTGGTGTGAAATAGAAATATCTGGCTGAATTTCTCACCTACATTTTCTGCTACAAAGAAACTTTTATTTAGGGAATTATTGCCAACATCACATGGGTGCAATAAACAAGCCAAACTTTTCATTTACATTGGTTGTTTTGCACACAGAGAACTGTTACAGAACATGTTTAGAGTAATATTCTACATTTATGCATCCCTTCACTTCTCCAAGAAACTAGGAAGTCAGAAGTTAGATAATGAGTTTCCCCCACATTTTCTCTTAAAAAAAGTAACACACTTTGAGCCTATTTTCTCATCAGGTTGGTGTCTCACTTGGATCCAGAGTCTAAGCTTTACCCTCTGTCTAGCAGCATACATCATGATTGCACATCTGACTCTGGGATCTCCCCCTGTTTCCCTTTGCCAGCCATAGAGCAAAGGGATAATCTCAACTTGTACAAATGACTGCACTGAAGTGTATTCACCCCCAAAGTGATGAAATAAATGTATCTCAGGCAGTACATGCAGACTGTTAAAATCATTCATTAGAATTCTTCTCAGCTGTGCTAATTCAGAGTTTCAGTTACTAATCCAGGTTAGCAGCCCTACTTTTTGGAGAGGTGCAATAAACAAGATGGCAGCATTCACCAGGCATTTGAGAGGCATCACTGGAGGAAGGTATTAGGCAGAGCATAGCTGAAATTAATTTTTTGTCATACACAAACTTGCTTTAATAAACTTTCAACTTGTCAAGATTGCAACTGAAACACTTCTAAGGTCCAGCACTTCAGTGCAACTAATGTTCTTCTTGACATTTGATATATTATATGAGGAGCTTCAGATGTAAAATGCATTGTAGACAAAAGACTTTCTTCCCTCTGGAAAAAAACTCATAAAATAGTTGAATTGTCACAAAAGTGACAGCCAGTAGGGGACAAGAATGCAAATGGGTTTAGAGCTGTGGGAACTCCTGAAGGACACAAGTATTGAGTTAAGTGGCAGTCTGAAAACATCCTGGACTTACATCCTCCTCTCCAATAAATTCTCATACTTGATTGCACCCTACAGATCACAAGGCCAGCAGAAAGCACAAGGCTTGAGCCAAGTTAAAAAATAAACCAAAGTAGGAAAACACAAGCTATTGACTTTTATCTGAGCTGGATTGCTAAAGGGTTCAGTTCAGGGAAAGTTGATTAAGGTATATTCCTTTATACCACACTTGAGTTTTGTAGAGAGAAAATAAGCACACCAAGATTTAGCATTTATACTGGTATATATAATAAAAACCAGCGATGTACTGGGTAGCCATAAATGCTAGGAAATAATATTTCCCAGTAAAACAAAACACTCCCTACCACCTAATCCCAAATACATGAATATGGCATTTGGTGGTTGTTGGTTGGGGTTTTTTTCCCCCATTAGCTGTTTTTTTTAATTCCTGGGCACCAAAGGTGAAAGAGCTACCTAGACTTCTCTGTAGTACAGCGTAAGCATCCATTGATTCAACCCTTTCTAATCTTCAGTCCTCTGATAATATAGTCAGACTTATTTTCCCCAGACTATTTCTAAAAACCTTGGCTATTCTCAAATTATGCTAATAAATACAGCCGCCTTGCCTCACATCTCCCACCACCTCATTTTGTGCATAATAAACCATGTTGGAGGATCCTCACAGTTCTCACATCCTAGGTCTCACTATCTGTCAACAGATCCAGAGGTGGATCTCTTTAGGAGGTGATTTTTTCCATTGCCCCTGGTGCTAGCACTTGTTACCACAGCTCACGTGAGAAAATCAGGTAAGACCCTGGCTCCAAATTGATGCTACCTAATGCACCACTGGCCTTTCTACTTTATATGCCAATATAAACATTAGTTTAGTAGTCTGACATGCTTATTTACTTTGATCTGATCTACCCAGGCTGACAGGTATGGGGGTGGGGGGGCGGTGCAGCTGGCACAGCAGCAGTGGTTGCCAGCAGGTCCCCTAGCTAGGCATACTCAATATCAAAAGCTTCAGGATTAACTTTTCTAAAAGATAGTAACAGTTATAAGAGAACAGAATGCACCCATTTTCCCCAAGAGTAAGTGAAATACAAACCACACTATACAATCACCTCTTAAAATCACAGTGCAGTTATAACCCTGATATCCAAAATATGTGCCACAAGTTCTGTTATGTCTCTTTAAACCCCTTCCACATCATGAATGCTATTCTCTTCTGAAGTAGCTGTGTCCTTGCTTTTGTCAGGGACACTAAAATCCATTCTGCTCCCACTTTAACCAGCCTCTTCTGATCATAAGATCATGCTGACCATAAGGTCATGCAGCCACGTGAACTTGACAAATTACCCAAGCTACTAGCCCAGGTCCAAAGGCAAGCAAACATGGGTCTATCTGTAAATTACTGGTACAGCACGTTAGTCCTCATACCAACCCAGCTCGCACTGAGTACTTCTGTGACAGGACACTAGATGTACTCTGTTGTTGACTACACACCATTTCTGACTTCTCTTGAAACCTCATCCTGCTCCCAGTACTTCAAAGAAAGGGACAGATTAGTCCAACCTTTAACTTACTAAGTTCAAAGACAAAAAGAGGAGAAACACTAACTTCCCTTTACATATTCCAGTTCTAAACACAACTTTTTCCAAGAAGGGACCTAAAGCTGGGGCTATTGGACATGACACTGGTCTAGCAGAGTACAGGCATCCTCGCTGCATCAGTGTCAGCTTACAGTTACAATAGTGGAGTGCTGTGACCAAGGGGCCCTGAAGAATATTTAGTTTTTAAAGATCACACAGGTACCTGTGGAAAGATCTGACAAAAAGCTGTTCATTTCCTTCTCAGATAAAAGGCAAGAAGACTAGGCTCCAAAATCATATTATTAGAGTCAAGAAGTGAAAAATTCCTGTTCTGACTCAAGCATATAACAGTAAATTCAAATATAACTGAGTTTCACAGGCAGAGAGCGACAGTCTATTTTTCTCTGTTTTGTGGTAGCATACTCCCTCCCCTCCCAAGTAATTTCAAAAGTTTTACTTAAATCAAGCTTTCCTAGAATTGGAGATTTCCTAATAAATAAATAAATAAATATAAAAACCTAATCTGTTACCTTGAAAGCAATGCCACACCAAGAGATGTTATCCTGTGAAGTGGGATATTATAGCACAGGAGCAGACACAAAACCAAATTCAAAACAACCCCAAAGAAAAGACTTCAGGATGAGCTTAAATGGCACCTCAGGGCCATGGGCAGGGAGGTGGAGAAGGGGGAAACCAGGTGGGGTTGTTCAGGGCCATTAGGACAATCAGCACCCTCGGGCCCTGACACGGCTGGCTGGCAGGATGCATCAGGTGGGGATTGTCACCAGAACTACAAAAGATGGAGGAAGCTGAAGTAAGAGTTTTCTTTTTTTTTCCCTTAGGGACAAAGTTATAGGGAAGTTGTAGAGAAATTTGTTTTTCTTTGAATCTTTGTGTGTTTGGTGCACTATTGTAGAGTGAAGGTACACAGAATATTCTTGTCTCGTCTTCCCCCGCCCCCCCCAAGTGCCTTAGGTACATTTTATGTAGGGGTTCTTATTATAGGTTAAAGTATTCAAAATACATTGAGCTTCGAAGTTTAGAGTCCTTAAAGCCTTTTGCTGAGAGTGCTGCTTCTGCCTATTACCCTTCTTCTGACTTCAGTACTTTGTAGGAAAGGGGTGGTTTCCTTTCCACTTACAACTCACTCTCAATTATCTATATAGAAATGTATATGTGATAGTATATAACTGTCAGACAAGATAGGAAATGTTTTACAGCTTTGTCAACAAAGACAAATGGTAGTTAAAATTTTTAGTAAAAATAAGGACTGCTTCAAACAAGGGGTTGTTTTAAGCCTTCTCTGCCACTTAGGCTACTTTCCTGTTCTTTGCTAAAGATTTTTAAAGTTCCTAAAGCAACAAGATTATTATTGGTACAACATGTACATATATATGCATGTATGTTATATATACATATGTGCCAATACATATGTGAGCAACATCAAATTGAGTAATACCTTGTGTCATAAAATCACTTTGTTCATTAAGTAGTACATTGTCATTTTAAAGTAATTGTAGTATACACAGGGGTTAGGAAAAAAAATTTTTAAAGTGAAGTTCCGGCTTCTGAATCTGTAATAAAGCATCAAAATCATAATTACCTGCTCTTAGTTGGTGAACACCCATAATAATATAAAAGTCAATATAAGGAACAGGTGTTCACACACTACTCTTAAGCACTGACAATATGTTTTCAAGTACACTTTTTCCACTCAGAATAGTGATCCTACTATGCTAGCTATGTCAGCTGCACAGGCTGCTGGCTAGTTCTGCTGCTGTTGAGAGAAGAAATGTAATTTAGCAAAGCATGATGAGCTTCTGTCAGCCTAAATGGAGCTGTCTGTCCATTATGTTGTTACTCAGCACTTCACACTAATTTTTTTTTTTTTTCAAAAAAAAAAAATTTGCAAAAAACCTCCTTTTTTTGCAACAATTTTGCAAAAGTAAATTGTTGGCTCTTTGGCTAGTTGCTCAAGTCAGATGGGGTCCCACTTTGTACACTTAACTAGGAAGGATGTAACTGATATCTCGTGATTTTCCTTTCTTTCTCTTTTTGCCTTTCCCTCATTTTACTGAGATTAGAACTGCAGATTCAGCAAATACCGTATGTTCTTGTATGGTAAGAAAATTTTGGGTGCTAATCTGCATTACCACCTTTTACTCCTGTACAACTTTCTTAGACTGAAGGAACACATTTCACAGAGCAAACTAGGAAAATATTGATGTAACAGCCTTCTTCTGGTACTATTCCTTAATCTGTCACTTCCTCTGTTTTAAATGATCCATGCAATATCCTTTTCTTCCCCTCACTTGCTTTAGTTTCCAGCAACCCTTGAGACTATTATATGCATGAAAATATTAATGTAAACATTTTGCATTTGCAATTCAGTATGCATTCTTCCAGTTTTGTGTTCTGTGTCAATGGAAAAAGCCTATAGTTGTCTGGATTTTTTATAAAATCTAAATTTCTTAAGTTGCTTGCATGTGGTTTATGGCTAATGTCATGCTGTAATGGCAGATAGGAACTCAGTTCTTACTGTTTTGCTGCAAAATGGCTTTGGAAGAGCACTGACAATTATTTCTGTAATTTCTCGAGAAGGTCACTGCTTAAAAAACAAGTGATGCCACAAAAGCATACCAGCGTTCCCCTTTGGCCTCTGACAGTATTGAAGCTTAGTAAGTTTTAATGTGCCAGGAAAGAATTTTTAACAATTTGCATTAGAAATAAACACAAGTATGAGGACTGCAGCATATTAAACATTAGGGTATGTTTTCATGTTAATAAGTCCTGAGCAGGTACTGTTAGCTCTTTCTGTTTGACTCTAATAAACCTCCTTCCATAGAGTGATAGGATGTTCTGGAATTGTTTGGTTTTTTTTTTTCCTGGATAATTTGAAGAAATGTAAACAGGGTTCTACAAATCCTTGGGAGTTCTGTTTCCATATAGACTATTGCAGGTGTTGTTTCTTTCAGTCAATGGCTTTTAGTACTGCCCCATGACATTCAATAAAGTTATCCAGTAAAAAGGTAATAAAACTGGTATTAACCTCAGAGACCACTGAAGAATTGAGTTAATCAAACAGGGGTCAAAGACACTGATTATTTCTCAACAGTTTACCTCAGGATCAAAAGTAATGAAACAAATAGTGATCTGAGTAGGATAGAAAGAACCTGTCTGTGTAATATACTGCAATAGCAAAAGGTTTATGCTGTTTTTTAAAGGTTGAGCTGCCAGTCCCTCAGTGAGCTAGCCAACACATCTAAAGCATAGCTGCTTCTCCTCAGCCCTATATCTAAGGGTTATTTGATGTGATGCTTGGTTACCAGTTCTCTGAAATTCAGTGATGAATGTGACAAAGGTCATTTAGATTCTGTTTTAATCTTGCTTGTTTGCATATAAAATGGTTTTGTGCCAGCCAAGTTGCCAGTAAGTTTTGCTGACACTGGAGATAATATTTGTAAATATTTATTGATATATGGTTGGGCTAATAATGCATCTAATTCACTTGTTTGCTTTTGTTGTTGTTGTTGTTGCATGTCCTTTTCAGAAAACATTAGTGTTTACAACAGTTCTGACTATATATATAAAGTCTGATTTGATTAATGTATGAAAACCCTCAAAAATCTACATGGATTACATTTTATGTATCCACAGCTTTTCCAGTACACATAGTTAGGAATACTTTCTTTGGAAACATGGAATGTTTCACATGCTAGTGAAAAAGAAACTGTAGTTTAAAACAAATGGAAAAGAACCTATAGAGATTATTACTACCTAAGAAGGCATAATAATAAAATCATTGTAGCCTTTTTCCCTTGAGGATTGTTTATTGTAAAATAAAAGGGAAACAATCTGATGTAAACAGAGTCCCAGCTTATTCCTTGCTTGGAACTCTGCTTTAATTTGCTGTTATCCCAGTAAACTTTGCAGAATACTTGAGCAGGCGTGAGGCACAGACAGGCATCCACCGATTCTGCTCCACCCCGAGCTGCTCTTAGGACAGAGCATTAGGTGATTGTATTACATATCTCCCAGAACTCATATGCAGTGACAGAAACGCGCCTTTGTCTGTCTATGACTTCTTCCTTGGAGCCCTGCTACCTTCAAGAGGTCTCTGAAATACTTGTTATATTGAGTGCATGGAGAAGGGAACATAAGTACACTTCCCAGGTGCTTATATATACCATCCAAGAGCTTTCTGCTGCACAGTAATACCTTACCTCCCCACATCTGTGCCAGGAGAGCTTCCTGTTCAGAAGCACTTCTCCAGATACGGTGAGTTTTCTGTGAAGAGTTGGTAGGACCTGCGGCTGTTTTTCAATCATGATCCAGGCTGTACCGCTAACTACTCTCAGCATAAAGCTGTGCTCCTTTCCCAAGGCCATGAAGAAATTTTTATGGTATTACATGATGTCTTGGAGGTATTTTTTGTCTACAAAGCCTCTCTGATTGCAGTGGTTTCTCATAAGGATACTGAATTCATCACTCCAGACTAATTCAACTCTGCATGGCCTTGAAAATAACAAATCATTCTGTTGCACACAAGTGTGGCTGGAGGAATTTCTTTCCTTCCAAACACTCTGAGTAAAAAGCATTAATCTACCATCAGCTTTTGGGTACTGATTCTTGTTTATGATCCAGATACAGCAGTAGATTCATTTTGCCCTCAGCTGTAGTGTTTTTTTTCTGTGTGCTGAAGCCTTCATTACCATCAGTTGCTTTCCCATATTTGCACCACCAGTGTGCTTCACTAAAAGAACTGTTCCTGTATCCTCCACTGTGCTTTACTTGCAGAAATCTATCATGCTGAAGAAGTATAATCTGAATAATTTCCTTTGCAGAGCTTATGTTCTACAGCCACAGTTCTCAGTTTTCCAGGAAAATGTTGGTCTTTCAGCTTTTTAGGACAGGTCTCTCTTACCAATTGGGTCATTTCTATAGCTCCATGGTTACTCTCAATTTCCAGATTGCATAGCTCCCAGGTTAACCATCAACTCCTGCTTGATTCCCAGTGCCCTTTATTACTGAATTCCTAGAGCTGGCATTTATTTCTTGTTCTTTTTTTGGGGGGGAAGGGGAGGCATACTACACTGAGAGGCATCAACAGATGAATCTTTCTGCTGCATATGACTACACGGTTGCAAAAGATGTCCTCACTGTACAAGTTTGATGTACTACACACCACTTGAGCTCCAAGCTTGACCTAAACTGTCTCAATATCTCAATGTCATCTAAATAGCCTTTTTTGGTAATTTCACCTGAGATGGATCTACAGTATGTATTTTTCTAGACTATGACAATTATAAGCTTATAACTTGCCCCAGACAAGAGATGGATCTGTGTACTGTCTAAAACTAGCACTGCATGTGCTACCAGCATATGGTGCAGCTATAATGACTGACGTGTTTTGTGCAGATAAAGCAGGACTGACTTTACATCTTCCTGTTCACTGCTGTCATCTGACACATGGAAGACAATGGAAGGATCTATAGCAGTTCCATACAGTCTGTTGTCCTCAGCATAAATAATATAGCCTGTTCAGATGCACAAACAAAAGTCTTGTAGGGCTTTACTCCTATTTTGTCGTGCAAGCATAAACTGCTCAAATCATGACTGATATTTTATTGCCACACCAATTACAGTGAAATAGCAGTTACTCCTTTGAAATGACTCAGCTGGGTGTTGGATTGCAGATTTCAAATCAGGCTGCAGTGAATAAGAAAGTCCTTCTAAGAGGAAAAGTAGGCTTCCCCACAAAGAAGTTTGCCTCCCACTACTTTCCCAGATGCTAAAAAGCAGCTTAACAAAAAGTTGCTAGTTACTCCAACACTCATTGAAAATAAGGTTTCAGAGAAAAATTTGGATTTTGTGGGGTCCAAATAAGAGTACTATAAGGAGGTAATAAGCTTTCATGCTTTTTTAAAATAACAATAATTAAATAATCAAGTTGCACTTTACGGTCCCTTTGCTTCACTTCACCTCTCCACAAAATCATTAAAATGAGAAGTTGATGCAAGCAGGCACTACATGTGATATCCAGAGTGTGCCTAGTGGACAACCTCCTCATAAAATCATAGAATGTTTGGGGTTGGAAGGGACATTAAAGATTACCTAGTTACAACCCCACTGTCATGGGCAGGGACACCTTCCACTAGACCAGGCTGATCAAAGCCTCATCCAGCCTGGCCTTGAACACTTCCAGGGCTGGAGCATCTACCACCTTTCCAGGCAATTTGTTCCAGTGTCTTGCCACCCTCACAGTAAAGAATTGCTTCCTAATATCTAATCTAGATCTATCCTCTTTCAGCTTAAAACAATTACCCCTTCTCCTATTGATACAGGTCCAAGTAAAAAGTCTGTCACCATCTTTCTTATAAGCCCCCTCTAAGTGTGGAAAGGCCACTATAAGGTCTCCCCAGAGCCTTCTCTTCTCCAGGCTGAAGAACCCCAACTCTCTCAGCCTGTCTTCTTAAGAGAGGTGTTCCAGGCCTCTGATCGTCTTCATGGGTCTCCTCTGGACTCACTCTAACAGGTCCATGTTCTTCTTCTGTTGGCAGCCCCAGAGCTGAATGCAGTACTCTGGGTGGGGTCTCATGAGAGTGGAGCAGAGGAGGAGAATCACCTGCCTTTACATTCTTATGATGCAGCCCAGGATACGGTTGGCTTTCTGGGTTGCAAGCACACATCATCGGGTCATGTTGAGCTTCTCATCCACAAACACTCCCAAATCCTCTTCACGGCTGCTCTCAATCTGTTCTCTGCCTAGCCTGTATTTGTGTTTGGGATTGCCCCAACCCAGGTGCAAGACCTTGCACTTGGCCTTGTTGAACTTCCTGAGGTTTGCACAGGCCCACCTTTCAAGCCTGTCAAGATCCCTATAGATGGCATCCCTTCCCTCTGGTGTGATGACCACACTGCACAGCTTGGTGTCATTGGCGAACTTGCTGAGGGTGCACTCAGTCTCAAGGTACATGTTGCCAACAGAGATGTTGAAAAGTGCCAGCCCCAGTACAGACCCCTGCAGAACACCACTCATCATCAGTCTTTACTTGGACATACAGCCATTGACCACAACTCTTTGAGTGCGACCATCTAGTCAATTCCTTATTCACCAAGTAGTCCATCCATTAAATCTATGTCTCTCCAGTTTTAAGACAAGGATGTCTTGTAGGACAATGTTAAACGCTTTGTGTAAGTTCAGGTAGATGACATCAGTTGCTCTTCCCTCATACACTAACACTGTAACCCTATTGTAGAAGGCCACCACATTTGTCAGGCATGATTTGCCCTTAGTGAAGTCATGTTGGCTGTCACAAGTCACCTCCTTATTTTCCATGTGGCTTAGCATAGTTTCCAGGAGGATCTGCTCCCTGATCTTGCAAGGCATAGAGGTGAGACTGACTGGCCTATAGTTTCCCGGGTAGTTTGATGCTCCAAGTCACTACTGAGTAGTAATAGATCCAGTGATCTGGAAGGTAAAACATGTTTCAGCTCTCCTTTTATCTAGAAAATTAAACAGGATGTTAAATGTTAACTGCTGGTCTCTCTTACTGTAAGCATTGATGAGCTGTGTGTCTTCGAAAGATTTTGTATAATGAATCAAGATAACTTCTATGTACCACAGAAAGGACATTTGTGCAAGAAATGCACTTGTGAAATGCCCCAGAATTATCCTTCAGACAACAAGAAGCTTTTCAAACTGGTGAGGAAATATCCGTTGACACTTCTTCCTAGATATAAAGACATTGCATTGTTTCTGAAGGCTTGTTTCAAGAGTAATATATGTTGGTTTTGTAGCTTTACTATTAGCTATGCTAATTCACTGAGCAGGGCACTAGTAGTTTGTTTTCTGGTGCTAAAAGAGACTGCAATAAATAGACTACTTTAACTCTGCTTGGAATAGTGGCAAGGAACAGTGCTTAGGAAGATTACATAGCTAATATTCTTCTAGGATTATTTCGCTATTTTATTTCCTTCAGGTTTATTGTTATGTGCCTTTCTTAGCATGGCATCACTGAAATGAGAAGCAAATCTGACGAACATTGTGGTAAGTTACACAATTAAAGCAATACGAGATGCCTAATGAATGATTAACAACAAAGTGACTTCACAGTAGTAAAGCAGTAAAACAACAATTTGATCACTGGATAAAAATCCCATCAGTCTATAATTCACTTGGTTTCAGTGAGGGGAAAAGTGATCTTTATCCTAAAGTCTTTACTACTGAAAAATGACTTTTTTCACAGCACACAAGTGACTTGAAACTACAGCTAAGGTTAATCAGAATTATCTTGTCTAGATCTTTCAGCACTACTTGAATTACCTACTGACATTTGTTATAACTTGTTTAATGCAGCTTTTGCTTTTAACTATCAATAACTCTTGCTTACATTTGACTGCTGTGGTGCCATTATTTAGTCATATATATTTGGAACAAATAAATTAATATTTAGATGTATGAAATGAAATACACCACATATTTATGTCCTAGTTTAATTATAGCCTATAACAGGCAAGAGTACCGACTTTCTGTTTTTTGCATTCTTCCAGATAGTCTGTTAGCTCAACATGTAATGTGTAGAGAAAAGCCACCTCAGCATTTGAGATATTGATTATTTTACCTTAAGTTCAGCCTCCTGAACAGAAGACTGAGAGATAACTTGTTTTTGCAAAGGGACCACCTGCTCATGGGAACAATACTTGATAGTACTTTTGTCAACCTTGCTGAAGAGAATAGTTAGAACTGCTAGTGAAAAGATGAAGTTAGACAAATTCAACCCAGAGCTAAAATGTGGATTTCTAGAACAAAGGTAAGGAAATACTGGCCCAACTTAAAGACAGATGGCAAGCCTTGTCAATTAGCATTTCTTCAGAACCATATTTTAAGAGACATCCATGGCTTATTTAGAAGCAAAATAGAGAAGAAAAAGGCAGAGAAATAAAGTAAATAGGTGCAAGGTCATGCTTGTCTTTGAAGACAGAGCTGTAAATCCTGTCATGGATTGTCGTTCCTATCCTGGGCCTTAAGGAGGAAGGGAAGTTACCTAATAAACATACTGCAACAGACAGTTTGTGCAACAGTTGGGAAAATCTATCTTTTTTTTGGCTGCAGCTGCTGACAAATTATGGAGAGTTAGTATTTTGAAGAGAAGTAGGGGTTGTTCTTTTTTGGTTCCAAGAGATTGAATGTTACTCTTAGCTTCAGTCTCAAACTGTCAATTCTTTTTATTTTTTTTTTTTAATTTATATTAGTAGTTCAGTTGTGGCTAACTAGTTTTTTGCCCTTTCCTGCAGCATTGATGTCATACGGGTGCTTAATCAGTCCCTGTCACTTCAGGGCATTGGTGCCTTCACCGGTTTGTTTGCTGGCTGTCGCATTCAGAGGTGTGCTGTCCACAGGACTAAAGTACCCTAACTCAGGCAACTGGATTCAGATTGGAGTAACTGACTGGATTTTGATGTTGCATTAAATATACAAGAGGTCAGACTAGATCATTTGATTGCATCTGTTAGCTCCAGACATTGTGGAAAATTACGTGTCTCCCCTGTTTGTGTAGGTGTTTGCATATAGAGAAGTTTCCCAGAAAAGAGGGGCAAGAATTTTATGCTGGACTACAGAATTTGCAAACTTAATCAAAATTATTCTTTTCTGTGGTGTATTTCTCAGTGGAGTTTACTGAAAGCCTGTTTCACCGTCATATTTTGATTTTTTTCGCAGTGGTTTTAATTATTTACAGACAGTAACTTGTCTGACAAATGTCATAGCATAGACTTGGAGAGATTTTTTACTAGTAAGCATGGTATCTGCGGTGTAATGTAGGAATAAAAAAGACAATTTTCCCTTGATCAAATAACCCACCATGAATAAAATGTCTAACAAATACAGCAGTTTGCAAACAATTAGAAAAGTACCACTGCTTTTACCAGTTGTTTGTTATTAATCTATGAAAGTAACTTGAAGAATGCAGTTTCTTCCAGAAAACCAGTTCTGAAGAATAGCTGAGGGTGACATCCTTAACAGGGGATCAGCAACTAAATGGAAAATTTAGCATTGAAACTATAGAACAATGTGAATTTCACTGTTACTCTGAAGTCATATGGTAATGTGGCTATCTCAAGACTTGACTGCAGAATTTCAATATTGTTGAATTACAGCTGTTCTGGATTAAATTAAAAATCCATCTACTATAAAAGAACATCTTTCACACTTGTCATGTTAAGAAAGGGGGTTTCCTCGAACCCTTTATATTCGATCAACCTGTCAGTTTGCCAAGAAAGATGAGACCCTTGTGTCCAACCAGCCCATCCGCTACCTGTGTTTCGACAGCCCACTGTATCGGAGGGTGATTCGACTGACCTATCCAGGGACCCTCACTGACAGAGTCACTGAGTCAAATCCCTTATAACAGCTACTCAGATCTCTGGAGATTTATACAAAATGAACTTCAGCTGAAGATTTTTATTATACAAGATGCAAGTTTGTAGCAGAATAAGGTGCAAAGATTGCTGGTGATAATACACTGACAGCAAAACAAGCTTAAAATGAACACCTAATAACAGCTAGCATGAGTTAGTCATAGAATAAAGTTCTTACCCAGTAGGCATCCCTATGGGGGAGAAGACAGGTTCAGCCAGTCAGCCGATCCCAGAAGTTACAATGGAGTCTTTCCTAACTTCTTCCCTCTGCCTACCTTTTATACTTCATAGTATATTGCATATTCATTGTCATACGCAGGATTGGTTACAAGTTTCTCGCTTCTAATGCAAATTAGTACGTGTCCTCAGATAGCACTGCTGAAGTTCTTTACTAACTACAAATGTTCCTGAAGCAGGGTCTTGCCCTCTTTCAGGGGGGCTATTTGAGTCAGAAGTTGCGATCTCCCACTGCCACAATTATCTCTGTCCTGTTTTCAACTAATTTTCTGTTGATATCAGTGGATTGCAACATCTTATCAACTTGTCTTCTCTTGTGGCCGGAACTTTCCTCACTTGAAGTCTTCTTTCTGCATAACTTAGATAACGGTGTTCTTTTCACTATCTGTTCTTTGTTTCCCGTCCTTCCCAACGCTGAATCCCTTGATTAGAAGTCCCTTCATTCGTAACAACTTTGAAGAGTGGGTCAGTTTGACCTAAATTTTGTGCACAGATTAGTTTAACATATAGTTAAACATTAAATCAGAGTTTGGTAATTTGGGAATTTAGATAACAATTCCCCCCTCTTGGACTTACTTCAGTCCAAGACCAGTCCATTTTCTTTACATTTAGGTGGAGCTTGAGTGACTCTAGTCATACATATTTTTATTGCTGATTGGTATCACATGCCAGTGAGGTGTGGCAGTACCTTGGAGGTGGGTAACTTTGGGATGGAGGTGTGCATTGGTATTACAATGAGATGATTTCATTTGAGGAGAGTAATTTTGCCACAATTGTTGGCTCAGCAGTGGACATCTCATATATTCATTGTTTGACCACTGCTGTGTGGCTTATCAGCTGTGTGGTACCATCAAGTTCCCATTCCTGCAGGGAGTACAACATAGCCTGGCCGTGGGTCTCCACTCCGCTCTGCCCTCCGTTACTCCTATCAGCATGTGCTGAGATGGCAGGGTGTGCTGCTTAGGGAGCCATGGTAAAGTAGATTCTCTGCATGCCAACTAGCCTGAAAGCAATAGCTGTATTTTACCCTAAAACGCTTTCTATAATACTGTGTTTCTATTAGGTTCCAGTTTTCTCTAATTCACTTCCCCCCGCCCCCCTCCCCCCCCAAGTAATTTTCCCACAACATTGACAGCAAATCAGAAAACAGTGTCAGAAAGGTTTGTAGCAACCTTTTCTACAACACCCTTCCAGATTTAGTAATTTTAATATCATACCAGTGTTTTGGCAAATATTAGTCATGAAGACCATTTCAGGTATCAATCTTTAAATATGTGGTTTACTAATTTTCAGGACTCAGTAATATTTTCAGAGAAAGTGACAAGTATGTAACCACTTCAAGAACGACTAATAGGGCTTTTCCTTGTTATTTATAAGACTTTTTCCCATAGCATGTCTAAGCTTGGGAAATAATGAAGAACAGATATTTTAAAAAACATCTATCTTCTACTACATAAGACTGTTTCAGATCTTCAGCGAGGATGGGAAAGTACATGGAAATGCATTTAAAAATCTTAAATGTGTTATGCTTGTATTAGTGATAACACCGTAGGGGACTTACAGTAATGACTTTCATTAGCTCTTCCAAATATTTTCAATACAAGGCTGATTAGGCCAGCTCTTTAAAGTAGACCACATAAAGATTTTATTTCATTGAAGTACTGGTTTTTCTGACAGAACATGCAATTTTGTAAAAGCTGAAAGTTTGTAATTCAGTTATTTAAATTGAACTCTCACCAGAAGGGTCAGTTTCAGGTCAGAGACATCTCTCACATCACAGCCAGTACTGAGTGGATTAGGGCTGAATTCTTTCAAGTAGGTACACAAGCCTCTGAAAGTGGCATATCTCAAGTATTGCCTTAAGTTTGTTTTAGGGAGTAAATATCTATGTGGTTATGGAAGTAAGGATGCAGGTAAAGCAAGATCAGCATGCAGAGACACTAGAATAGCTAGTACATTTGGAAAACTTGGGTGGCTGTTTTGGGCACACATAAGGTTTTTAGGAGCAAGTCTGTTATGTCTTTTACATCATTGCCAAATGCAAGCAAATTTTCCACACTGTATTTCTAAAGACCATTAAGGAAAAGAAGTTCTTTACCAACTTCAGAATATGTGCTTGACTGCCAAAAGTAGGAGCTGTGTATATGCTAATTTAATTACAAGGAGCTTTTCCTCTTATCAGTACAGTCAACTGTAATAAAAATTAGAGCTATATATTTTAAAAGCACAGTCAACCAAATAAGCACTTATAGTTTAGTTCAAATGGATACATAGATGTTCAGATGCTTTTTCTCTATTTTATCACAGTTCTTGGTGTTAAAACTTTGCAAAGCCATTTTCTTTCGAAGAATTCATAGACAGTGAACAGCAGGATTGAGTGCACCCTCAGCAAGTTTGCAGATGACACCAAGCTGAGTGGTGTGGTTGACATCCTTGAGGGATGGGATTGCATCCAGAGGGACCTGGACAAGATTGGGAAGTAGGTCGATGTGAAACTTGTGAAGTTCAACAAGGCCAAGTGCAAGGTCCTGCACCTGGGCTGGGGAAACCTCTGGTATCAATACAGGCTGGGGCATGAAGGGATTGAGAGAAGCCCTGCAGGGAAGCACCTGAGGGGATGAAAAGCTAGATATAAACTTGTAGTCCAGAAAGCCAACTGTATCCTGGGCTGCATCAAAATAGCATGGCTGGCAGACTGAGGGAGGTCATTCTGCCACTCTAGTCTGTTTTGGTAACACCCACCTGGAGTACTGTGTCCAGCTGTGGAGTCCTCAGGACAGGAAAAACATGGACCTGTTGGAGCAGGTCCAGAGGGGAGGCCACAAAAATGATCAGAGGGATGGAACACCTTTCCTATGAAGAAAGGCTGAGGGAGTTGGGGTTCTTCAGCCTGGATAAAAGGCAGCTCCAGGGAGACCTTATTAAGACCTTCCAATACTTAAAGGGGCCTTATAAGAAAGACAGGGACAGACTTTTTAGTAGGGCCTGTAGCGTTAGGACAAGGCTCATAAAAGTAAAAATACCCTAAAAGAGGGTAGAGTTAGACTAGATATAAGGAAGAAATTCTTCACTGTGAGGGTGGTGAAACACTGGAACAAGTTGCCTAGAGAAGTGGTAGATGCCCCATCCCTGGAAACATAAAAGGTCGGGTTGGATGGGGCTCTGTACAACCTGATCTAGCTGAAGATGTTCCTGCTCGTTGCAAGGGCATTGGACTAGATGACCCTTAAAGGTCCTCTCAAACCCAAACAATTCTATGATTCTATGAATTCCATTTGAGTCCCTTGCACCTTTCAGATGAAGCTGTATATAGTTCACGTGGTGATTTCAATTTAAATTCCAACACTTGATAGCAAAAAGACAGGAAAAGGTTTTCTGTAGGCTGTACTAGTCAAATGCTTCTCAAAGCAAATTCAAATATTTCTGTGCTTCATTTCAGCAAGTTATTCAAACTACTCCACTCCTGTCTTTGTACAGTTGATATTTAGTGGCAGATACGATTGCCTGTGAAAACTACCTCCTTTGCCATATTCAGATAGCAATATAAAGGTTTCTAAAACACATCCAAGAGGTGATGTCTCTTGGATGCTACTTAAAATGCAATCATCATGAAATAAGCACTTAGCATCTGGAATGTTCTTTTCCATTTTGAACATTTTGAGAAATATTAGCAGAGAAGAAATTCAGGAAAGAGCAGTTAGAGATGATTACAGAACAGGAGGGATCAAATTATAATGTACAAAAATGTTTTTAATTTGTCCAAATGAAGAAGCTGTGAGGAAATGTAGTTGAACACTGTAGTGGCGCTACTTGTCCCTTCTAAGCCTGTTCCAGTAAATGACTCCCCTTACTGCTGGGAATTTAGGAATAATTCTCAGAACCCGCATTACTGGCTCTGATAAATCCTGAAAGGAAAGATTTTTCCCAGCTTCTGAACTTTGGAACTGTAGTAGGAAGGAAAATGCGGCTCTGGGAAAGATGTTGAAGGAAAGGCTTTTCAGAAAGGCCCGAGTGGTACACGGGAACAGGCCTCAGGGCAGGGAAAAGGTAAGTTTGCTTTGGACTTCAGGAGCAAGTGATGTAGCGGATTCCTGTGGCTGCACAGGGCTCCTGGCCAGGAGGTGAGGGTGCCATATTAAGGCCTTATCCTGACACCTACTTGCCCCTCTCTATTTTGGGGTTGGGGCTGGAGAGAAGAGCTTACTGACATAGCTTGACAAGTCAGAAGGATGACCTGTCCCACCTTCACCTCTATTCAGGTGGGAGTGGAGGGCTCTGGAAAAGCCTCTGTAAGGCCTGGAGTTCCCCTGGGGATAAAGACATATCTGAAGGAAAGACAGCTCTCAGAGCAGCAAGACCTTGAGTCGATGCCTGTGGCAGAGAATTTCATTGCTGTGTACTTGTTCTGCTACCCCAGAAGTGGTATTTTTTTATCTGGATGGCTGATGAGTCACCTGAAATCAAACTGTTGCAGCAGCTGCAAGAATAAATCATGGCTCGTGAGAGGCTGAAGGAGGAAGGAAGAAGCAGGTACCTTGATCTGTCAGGATGCAGGGTGCTTTTAAACAAGAATCTACAAATTGTTAAAGATCTATGTACCAAAAAAAAAGAAACTGCTTAGGTTCTACTGACGTTAAAATTAGGGTAATGGTAAGGAAGAATTATGTGCAATGCAAGGAAAAGATGTCTTAAAGTTGATAGCTGGGGAATGTAAGATATCACCAAGATAATTGATGTATATTGCATCAAATGATTCACTAAAATAACACTGCACAAAGTATTGAAAATATGCCTGCATTAATGGGAAGATGAAATTAATGATCCAACATCAAGACTTTCTCTACCAAGCTCTTACTGGCATAAACTACTGATATGTCTGTATGCATTGCTGCAAATCATCCGGAGTATCCTTTGCCTAACTAAAATAAGGGGCTCAATGCATCTTATCTGCAGTATCCGAAGCAGATTTAGTGAGGCTTCTGAGACTATCTTCTGTTCTGAAAAGCTTGCTCTCCCATTACAAAAAATGTGAACATTTGCCACGAGCATTCATTATTTGATTCAAATTTTTAAGCCATGATTCTTAAACATTTCATTCAAAATAAAGCATGTTTCAAACTGTATTGTTAATATGATATTTTAACAAGTACCAGCTTAGTGTTTACTTTTTATTCTGTGTTTCTAAGACTTTTCTTTAGTATCCTGAAACTAGGGTTGAATATGGCTGTTATGAATATAGGGTTTCTATGGCTGTCCAAGGGAAGTAAAGGACCGATATACTTCCTAGAATTGTGTGTGATATTGGGGTGCCATCTGTGCCACAGGCAAAATTAAGATCATATACTTTAAAGAAAACATTATTACTTATTTATTGAGAAATGTCTGAATCATGCCTCAAGAAGGATTAATCCAAAAGAATTAAAACAAATAATTTTAACATATGTCAGTCAGTAAAATAACACAAAATAAAATTTGAAGGAAAAAAAGCTAGGCGTACTTCACTGACACCCACAAACAGAAGGAAACAGGATAATCAGAATATATAATTAATAGCAAGAAGAGAGATGCACTCATTACCTTCATGAAATGTAAAAAGAAGTCCTGATTAAGATTTATAATTAGTACTTTTCAAACAGAGGTCTGAATCCTACTTATTTTATGCAAAAATATTCTGCTTGGTCTTAACTCTTCAGTTTGTTCTTGACTCATTTCCATCTTTCTATCTGGAAAACAACTAATAGTTAAAGATGCATTATAATTTTTTTCAATTTCTTTTCCATGTCAGTAGTCTCTAGATTTTGCCACAGGGATGTTAGGAACTTGGGAAAGGAAGAATTGACAAGATAATCTTTGTTTAAGTAGCATTTAGCAGATAAAGTATTTCTAAACTTCTTTGAAATATCTCCTATTTTATGCTTCAAGTTTTCTTTTAATTTTTTCAAAACTACGTCTTGGGTGACCTAATGTTAAATGTAATGATACAGAGAGACTTGATTCTATAGGAGCTAACTTAGGAGAGAGCATTTTAATCTTTGAAAGAAAATTCAGGTAAACTATATTTATTTGTCTTTGTTTTCATATTTTTTTCTACACTTACTGGAAAACAAGTTATAAATCGGATTAATTTATATATGTTTATTGAGTTCATATTTCCTTCAGGCAGAACAATGATTCTAGACTGCAGTGTTCTTTGGGTTAGTGCCATGGCAATGATGCAAATGGAGCCATTCAGCTAGGTCTTACCTGCAGGTGCACTGCTCTTGCTTTTAGGTCAGTCCTATGGCATCAGTTAAAAGTGCCTCTTTGACACCATTCTGCATTAGCACGGGGAAGGACAGACCCCTTGTCTCATAACTACATTTATTTTCTGGCTCAGCAGAAACTGAGCTGTTATTTCAGCATAACAAGGAGCTCAATTCACTGCTGGAAAAAAATAAAATAAGCAGTAGACCTTCATGGCAGATGGTTTAATCTCCCAAGTTGAAAAATACAACTAAACTATTTTGTTATTGCTTCAAACAGTCCTAAAAATCTTGGGATAACCTGATCTTTGGAACCTTTGGAAAACTAGATGATGCCAAGATGTTTTCATGCCTTCACAGAACGATGGTTTGCTACAGTCAGAATTTAAATGAGGAGTCCCTAAGCTCTGACACTTCAGTCTTATGATCCCAGTAACTACTGTAATTCCATTTCCTATTTTCATGAGCAAATATACAAGCTAGCTTAATGATATGTTCAGATGTCAGTATGGTTTGTTCCTTTTTTCTTTCCCACCTAAACTGTCCTGATTTCAGCTGAGATAGAGTTAATTTTCTTCTTAGTAGCTGGTACAGTGCTGTGTTTTGGATTTAGGGTGAAACAATGTTGATAACACACTGATGTTTTAGTTGTTACTAAGTAGCACTTACCCGAAGTAAAGGACTTTCCAGTTTTTCACACTCTGCCAGTAAGCAGGTACACAAGAAGCTGGGAGGGAGCAGGGCCAGGACAACTGACCCGAACTAGCCAAGGGGATATTCCATACCATAAGATGTCATGCTGAATATATAAACTAGGGAGAGTTGGCTGGAAGGGCCTGATCACTGGTCAGGGACTGGTTGGTCATTGATCTGTGGGTGGTGAGCAATTGTATTGTGCATCACTTGTTTTTCTTGGGTTTTATTTATCTCTCTCTTTTTTTTGTCTCCCTTTTCATTACAGTTATTACTATATTACTATATTATATATTATATATATAATTATCTCAACCCACAGGTTTTAGCTTTTTCCAGTTCTCCTCCTCATCCCACTGGGGGAGGCATGGGAGTGAGTGAGCAGCTGCGTGGTGCTTAGTTGCCAGCTGGGTTTTTAAACCATGACAGGTGGATGAAGTGGCTCATCAGCTCTGGCAATCTGAAGGAAATCTCCCTTCCTTCTTATGGATTTGCACCTTGGCTGTGGAAAAACTGCCCAAAGAGTGGAAAAACCTGTCCCAGGAGTTCCAGCAGTTCAAAGAGGTTATGTCCTACTCCCCAGCTGTATGGCCAAGTACCTCAGGTATTAACAGCAAGTGTTCTTTTGCTCAAGAGAGAGGATAGAGAAAGTACACACCACAAGATGCCCCGTGGTTTTACCAGCAGGACCATAGAAAGGTCATGAGGAAGTGGGATGGAAAATCTGCCTTGACTCTAGAGGCACAGGTACATGAATTGCAAGGAAAACCAATCACAAATGGGGGTTCTTCAAGGAAAGTTGCGGCTCCATTCTCCAGTGGGCTTTCCCCAGACAGAGTAGAAGAGCTCATCTTACTCCTGATCTTATGAAGGAACTTCTGATTCATATTTACAAGAAGTGAGTAGAGAATACTATAACCAACACTAAAGGGGCCCTCCAGCCAGCTGGAGGAAAGGGACAACCAGGTTTACTGGACTACGTAGATTCAATGGCCTGGCACATCAGACCTACAGGAGAGTAAGGCTGTAGCAGACACCAGTACACAGTGAATGCTGTGTTGGAGGCTGAACTGAGCCTAAATGGGAATAAGTGGCAAAAGCATCCCATTGTGATTAGCCCAGAAGCTCCATGCATCCTTGGCATAGACTATCTCAGGAGAGGGTATTTCAAGGATCCAAAAGGGTACCGATGGGCTTTTGGTATAGCTGCCTTGGAGAATGAGGAAATTAAACATCTGTCTACCTTGCCTAGTCTCTTGGAGGACCATTCTACTGTGGGGTTGCTGAAGGTTGAAGAACAACAGGTACCAATTGCTACCACAACAGTGCACTGGCAGCAATATCGTACCAGCTGAGATTCCCTGATTCCCACCCATAAGATGATTCATTGACTGGAGGGCCAAGGAGTGATCAGCAGGACCCACTCACCTTTTAGTAACCCAGTATGGCCAGTGCAAAATTCTAATGGAAAATGGAGACTAACTGTAGACTATCATGGCCTGAATGAAGTCACGCTGGTGCTGAGCACTGCCATACCAGACATGCTAGAACTTCAGTAAGAACTGGAGTCAAAAGCAGCCATGTAGTATGCCACCGTTGATATCAGAAACGCATTTTTCTCAATCCCTTTGCCAGCAAAATGAAGGCCACGGTTTGTTTTCACTTGGAGGGGTGTCCAATACACTTGGAACTGACTGCCCCATGGGTGTAAACACAACCCTACCATTTGCCATGGACTGATCCAAATTACAGTCTGATTGTAAGCCCCTTCTATCAAGTGACTTGGAAGAGGAATTATTTCAAATGGGGCACTGAACAGTGACAACCCTTTGAACAAATTAAACAGGGGATAGTTCATGCAGTAGCCCTTGGGCCAGTTGGGCAGGATAAGATGTAAAAATGTGCTCTACACCACAGCCAGGGAGAATGGCCCTACCTGGAGCCTCTGGCAGAAAGCACCAGGGGAGACTCGAGGTCGACCCCTAGGGTTTTGGGGTCAGAGATACAGAGAATCTGAGGCTCGCTATACTCCAATTGAAAAAGTTACTGGGAGTTTATGAAGTGGTTCAAGCTGATTTGGAAGCAATTGGTATGGAACCACAGCTCCTCCTGGTGCCCCAGTTGCTGGTGCTGGGCTGGATGGAATAAATTGGTTTCTGGTAACCTAAAATTCAGTCTGCCATGTTCTGAAGGCATTATGTAATTTTATCAGTTATTTGTTTCTATTCATATTATGATGACTATTAATTATTCTTTTTATAAATTATTTTTTAACAAATAAAATTGTAATGTATGTGCCAGAGTCATTGGTGCAGAATCCACTAAGCTCCTGAAGGCAGATCTCAGTCGTCCATGCAAAACTGATTTATTATCCTGTATTTTACATGGAAAATTTACACTATAACTGACCTGTAATAGCTTGCTTTTGATAAATGATTTAACATACAGTGGAAATTATTTGTAAATTTCAGATTACCTTTGGGTTCTAACTGGGCATTTCCTGGAAGGTAAAAATCAAAGAAAAATATCACTTGAAAACTTGTTCCAAACCTGCAGTTTGATACCTGCAGTTCTGTAATAGGGAACGTGGAACTGGAACTTTCAGCAATGCGTCAGCACCAAATCTCCTTTCCTTGAGATCTGTTGTCAGTCTAGTTTGCAGATCCAGCTGCAGAGAATTGCAAGACACCTTCCCATTCACCAGTCAGTGATCTTTTTCCAGTATCACTGAAAGCAGTTGCCCGAATTACAGTTTTGCTGAGCCAAAGACTGAGATTTCCTCAAGATGAGTGGGTATGATCACATTTGTCATGGCAGACAACCAGTGGCTGATGTTTAGAATATTCATTATATACTAATAAAATACAGTGCTGGGTCAGAAAGTTATGTTGTCTTGCCTATTGTAAAGACAACCAGCTTTTCATACAGGAAATTGGGCTTGTATTCATTTCTTTTTCCTCCTTTAAAATGGCCAGGAGAATAGTATGAATAAATGCAGCCAGTCACATGACAAAGTAATTGAAGGTCAGGTGTTATATGTCTCTTGTATCCAGGATGAAGTTTTCCTTATTTTACTGTTGGTGTCACGCCTGTAACAATAAGCAGCTTTACAAATTGACAGATTTATCATCTTGACATGCAATTTTCTGTATGTTTTCCAAAGCTGTGGTTAAGCTGTGAGGACATTTCTATTTGGAAAAATAAACTGATTGTGATGATATACAGATTTTTATACTATATTCTAATTTTTCTCTGGAATTCTAGCCTTGGTCTGTGGTACTGAAGCAACTGGATTTCCTGTGGTTGATAATGCTCAATTGGACAAAAAGTCATCGTGATGTATCGACGGCATTAAAAATACTGTGGTTTAGTTGATCTTTGAACAGAAATGTTGAAGCTCTGATGCATGGAATGCTTTCTCTAGACCATAGTCATGAATTTAAAAGTTGGTAACAAATTGCACATGGAAACAACAGCAGCGTTATAAAACTAAGGTCTATGGTAAATGAGAGAAGAGAGGTGAAACAGGGAACAGTCTAACTATAACCATGAAAACACAGTCAGGTTTGAAAATCAGTGGATAGATGTAACATGAATTTGCCTTATAGATGGCTGAAGTTGAGTAATTATTTTGAAACAGTTTTATGGGAAACTAAACATTTCACTTTTCAGAAAGGCTGCCATTTCAGGGTAGATTACACTGCATATAACAAAGTATTAGTCAACACAGAGGAATTGTGACAAATTTACAACTCCTCAAGTCAGTCTACTCTGAACTAAGTTCAGTGAACTAAAGAAGCATTGCATTGTAAAGGGGAAATTGGCTTTATGAAAACAAGTATGGACCAGTAAAATAAGTTAATTATCCATTGTGCTGAAGCATTGGCTGAAGCAGTTTCAGATTATGCTGACTACTTTTCAGCGACACTTGAGGAAATGTCTTTTGTTCTGTATCCTTTTTTCTTGGGGACTGGGAGGGAATGAAGAAGTCCTGTAGATTGATCCAAGTTCCTGATGAACTTGCAACAGGAAAACTGGGTTAACTTCTCACAATGACAAGAATTCAAGGAAGAAAGCTGAAACATGACAGGGTGTTGTAGGTGCATGAACCCACGATCAAGGACAGACTCCAAGTGGAGCCATCCATTTCCCCTCATCATCCCTTTCTGGAAAACAGAAGATAAGGAAGGGTGATTCTGTTTATCATTAGAAGTTATTTCAATTAGAAGTGGATTTTAAAAAATGCTATCATGGGTGACTTCTTTGCAAGACATGCAAATCCAGCAGCATTCTTATGGAAGGTAGTCTCAACTTTCAAAGAAATTGTGAGCAAGAGTTAGCACTACCTTTTCAGCCTCTCAAGTTATGCTTCTAACTGTAGCTTGCAATAAATTGCTCTGTGGATGAACAGAGGCCTCAGTTCTCCTGGGCTGTCAGCCTAGCACCCTTCCCAAGTATAAAATTCACTTGAATAGAAAACAAAAGATATTCAATAGCTGTAAGACCTGATAAAGTGCTAGCTAAAATGGGAGACCCAGAGGAGCGCAAGTATGATATAGCGAGAAAAATATTCTCACATGAGTAGTGCATCATGTCAACTCTCTAACTGCCAAGGCAGCAACAAGTTAACAGGTAAGAACACTTTAAAAGGAATAAAACAAATACCCTAATCTGAGAACCATTTTCCTTTTTGTTCTTGTTGGTGCAGAAGCTTTGATATAAAATTAAGGTTCAGAATAGGCTGATGTAGGGCCAGAAGTGTTTACTAGCCTAGATGACTTCTTGCATCTATACCTGTGGGACGTAGATATGGCTGTGAAAAAAGCTAGAGAAAATTCCAGCTAACCAGAAAAACACTGAGTTGGCATTATGCATATTATCAGTGGTGGTACAGGAAGAATAAAATCCTTCCAGAAAAGAAATGCATAGTTCAAGTTAGAAAGTATAGTCAACCTTTTCCTTTGTGTTAAAATAAATAACCTAGATTACTAACTTGAAGCTAGTTCTCTAATCCAATTGCACTTGTTTCAGTCCAGACTGCAAAAGGGACTACTGAGCTGAGTTCTGGAGTGTGGCAGGCAGTGGACCTTCACCTTCTGTTTGCTATTTCTGATGCATCTGAACACTGGTAAGGTTGTAGTTTGCTGGCTTGAATACATAGACTGTCATTAATCTGTTAACCTTCAGAGACAAAGCAGAAATGATCTAATGCTAATGTGTCTGTGAAAGGATATAAAGGAGCTTAAATTTAGAATCCAAGGTTAATGTCCAGCAAACTGATGAAATACTGACTATCCTTGAAAAGTAATTCACTCAAAGGTTTTTAAGCCCTCAATCCCATCAACATCTGCCTTATTCAAAACTGATAAAAATGTTGGAAGTGTTCAGTTCATTTAGTAAAATGGATACTAGACCTGCACTGATTTATAGAGAGAATAATTTGAAAGAAATGACTTTTTGGTATTGCAGCATTCTAGTCAAAAGGAATTTACGCTGTTAGTGGATTCACTCCTAAATGGTTGAAAAGCATTGCAAAGATCAAAAAGATGAAATGGCTTACCTGAATGCCATTTAGATTTTTATCTTTCCATTTCATTTTTCTCTAAACCATGCTGAAATGTACTTTAAGTTTGGATAGCTATAGCAAATCTTTCCTTGCCTGTTGTTGCTTTTTGTCTTTAGTCAGCACCACTTATCCTTTCTGTTAGTGTGACCAGTTTCTTCAAGCCTGATAACAAAAGAAAAATTTCAACTCTATGAATATAAAAATATGAATGTAAGTTAATCTATTTAGGGTACCTATTTTAGGCAGCTAAGTTTAAAAGCTGATTTAATCTTTTTCCTTTAAGGCCTAATTTAGATATCATTTGTTTGCTGGAATTATACAGGCTTCATATCTCTCAAATTAGATCAGAATCAGACTCATCAGCTTTTGAAAAGAAAAGTTGTATTTCCTTGCACAGAGGGTTCAAATACACTGCTGTACCAGCACAAACAAGAAATAACTGAATTTAAAAACTAGGATTGGAATGACTTAATATTGATGTGAGTAATGCCTAACATCAAAATCTTTCAGTGACTGGAAATATCTTGAGCAGCAGTTTGGCCTTGTGTTAGTTTATGCCTGCATAGCTTTGTAATTGTGCTAACACATGACTATACCAGCATTTAAAGGACTGCAGCAACACTTACCTCGTTAAGATAAATTTTACAATGACACAAAGGAACAGTAAATAGGTAGCCTACATATTTCAAGAATTCTTTCCTATTGCTCTTTTTTCTTAGACCAAAAGTAGGATAAGGGCCTTATTTCTCAAGATCAGCTGAGTCTCTCTGTTGAAGGGAGACAAGGCCTTGCATTAAGCCCCGAAAGAGCAAAATTATATGGAAGACCTTCTCAGAACTGCAGGCAGGGTTGTACAGAGAGACTTCTTAGTTTGATATTTCCTTTATGTTTTGCGCTGATGAATAAAATACATTGCAGAAGAGTTGGGTTTTTTTTTAATTACACTGAATTCTTATGGGGTTAGAGACACCAGCAACCAGCAGTTTTAAGTTACAGAAAACACACCTTTTGTGTATAAACTAACAAATTCTTTTAACTTTTTTACCCTTTTTAAAGAATAATAAATTCTTTATGCCAGGTAGTGAGGCTGAAGAAGTTTTGGTAGGCTACTGATGTGAAAAGTTAGGTTTTGATTGTATATTTTGGATGGGACTTTCATATAAGTGTGAGTAACTTGAAAGCCCTCATGACTTTCAGTGACAAAAATCTTCTGTCTGCATTTATTAAAAAATGGGATTTTGGTGTTAATTATTAAATATTCATAAGCATTTATTTTCGAATTTGTATGATTTAAGTTATTTAATAATAGGATTCTAGAAACAGGAAAGAATACATATGGAGAGGAATTTGTAAAATGAGTGGTGTTATGAATTATAAATTAATCCAATCTAATTCCTTCCTAATTTATTTGTCAGAACAGCTGTTTCTATTCTAGAAAGTCACAGTGTTGCATTCCATTTAGATACACACTCAACACTGACCTTGCAGGTATGGTAGAATTATTGCAGATAGGTTGGATTGTGCTGTTAGATTAAGGACTGATTTAAAAATGCTGCATTTAAAACTTTGAAGTTTAATTCTCATCAAAGTCAAATATGTCCATAAAGTCATTTACTTCTATGACCAGTTTTTCCACTTATAAACTCTCCTTTTTTTTCACCATGATAACCAAAAGTTAATTCACTTAAGTGTCATATGGATTTGCCAGCTGAGTGTGTTATAGGAAGGGGGATTCCTATGTCTATGCTCTTTTGTGAAATAAATAAGCTTTGGATAACAAAAAGACCAGTTTCCATATCTATGAGACATGAGGCAGCAAAACAAGCTAAACTGTAAGAATGTCCTGACTGTTTATACACAGCATGTGTATACACGTATATATCTCTCTTATGTGACTCTTTCCTTGCAGTCTCAGTGTTTGGTAAGATATATTTGATGGTATATTTTGGGAATACATGATTTCCCTCTGAGCTCTGACCAATAAAGCTTCCAGGGAAATGGTGATTTGAGGCTCAAGCTAAAAAGTCCTATCTTTCAGTAAGGGTTAGTGGGGTGCTACATGGTTCATAAATACAGATATAATATTACTTTTAGTTCATGTGTCCTTGTATGCTTCACTGTGCATCAGTAAGCACACAATGACTCTTCCCTTTGCATAAAGTTATTTCAGCTAGAGAACACGGGGCTTCTGAAAATGATCACTCTTTAAGATAGAGAGGTTAACCAGACACTTGATAGATGAGAGGAAAAAGAATGAAAGGGGCACTTTTTTTTTTTTTTTAAATTTAGAAGAAAACTGGTCTGAGCCAAAGCTTCATACGATCAGTAGTCACAGTTCCACTAAATATGAACTTAAAATTGGGCATGCACTTACAGGAATTATGTAGTTTTTAGAGAATCAAGAATTTGTTGTTTCTTTAAGTTGTCAGTGTTTCTGTAGTGGCATATGCATTTTTGGTCTCCATGTGCACTGCTTTGTCAGAGACAACGCTCAGCTGACAGTTGTCCTAGAAAGTTCTCAAGTGTTTACGTGTACCACAACTGGAACACTGATATAAGGGGATGAGATAGGTAAGGGTTAAATAAGTTTTGTAGGGTGAGCATTTAAATGAGTCTTGTAGGATAAGCATTGTGTTTAGAATAGAATGAGATATTGTTTAAGGTCAGCAAAGT
>JAVJGI010000063.1:48037529-48085622 GCA_035590275.1 Ibycter americanus
TATGTATAGGTGCGTTAGGTAATCTCATGAATATGTAATGTTTGTACATATAAACACAGAAAGGGACCGTACGCGGCACGCACATCTTTGGGAACAATCCCATGTGCGCCCAGCGCTGAATAAACATACCTGCTTTATAACCCTCCAAGGTTGTCAAGTTACTATTCCGCACGTCAACACAAAGGTCTTCATCTTTCTTGAAGACAAGCTGGTTGAATTAATGATAGTGCTCCAGTTTTCTCTGTTCTACTGCCAGATTCAGTACCCAAAATGATCTGAAGATAGCATGAAACACTTGATTACAATTTTCATTATTACATGCTGTTTCCCTATGGCTTATTGTATGTGGCAAATAGAGAACTTACTGTTGGGTGTATAAACACTGTTAGTTAGTTTCTAACAAAACACCCCAAACAATGCGCATGTAGAAAAAATTCTTGCATGGTTAGATATATTCATAGTAATGTCTCTAATAGCAATTCTGATAGTGGTGAATGACAGTTATTAGGCCTTAGTGAATATCCAGAAATAGCTGACATCTAACGGATGAAGACTAATTACTTTGATTATGGTGCCTGGCTGTATAGACAAAAATTTTTTTGAGATGTTTACAGTGATTAAAAAAAAAATAACATGATAGTTCAAGTCAATGTGCTACATATATATCAATATTTCTTTGGCATTTAATCATAAAATTCCACTTCAAAAAGCTGTAAGTGTATATCATATTACCGTTACAGTCAAGGCCCATTTAAAAAAGTATAACTGAAACTGGTGTTGTCTACTGTAGACACAAAAACGGTGAGGTTCTCATCAACCGGTTCTTCCACTCATAGGCATCATTTTTATTCTGCAGCTATTTAGCAATTCCTTGAACAGCCTGAAATGGTATGACATCTAGTTTTTGAGTCCCTTTATTTGCCTGTGTTCTGGGTGACCTCTGCATTCAAGCAGTTTAAATTCAAGTTAGGTCAACACTGTAGCAATTTTGGAAGGGGAAAAGCCACCCAGCGTGAACTTACTTTTAACAGTTATGCTTTTTCTTAATCTAGTATCAGTCAGGCTTTCCAGACTAAAAATGTAGTTAATACTTGCTTTTGTGAAGCTCATAACATTAATATTGATACTAATATTAAAGTCACTAAGATGCTTTACATAGGTAAGTCTAATCCATGCAATCATCCTCATTAAGGTTCAAGTACTGTAAGATTGTGCTTTAAAACCAAAAGGCACAGATGACAGAAGTTGTACACTCCATTTGATTTGTCCTTAAAAGGGGTGGAACCACTAGAAAGGAAAGAAAACATTTCTAGAAATACAACTTCGTTGGTGTTACACATTGCAGTAACATATCCCCCAAAATTTATGATTCCACACTTGGCTGTTTCTCACTGTGGCACCACAAATTTTCTCTCTACACAGCACTACCTGACTGCTCACAACCACAAAACAAACTATTCCATAATACTTGCCACTAAAAGCCTGTGAGAAACATTTTCTCAAAGACTAGTATTTTAAAAAGCTGTGATGTTGCTATACAAGTTTGTATCTTTCAATTGCAGTATGAAAAATACACCCCACAGTTGAAGTATCTAATTATTACACTGCTGTGCTATAGTCAGATCTTACTTCTTTCTTCAGCTGATCTTGCAGCAATTAGCACATCAGACAAAATTAAGTTATTTTTGTGGTCCATGGAAAATAGTCATGTCACATGGTCTCAGTCAGTAAAGGACTGTTAAGATGGAGATGGCAGTCCACTGAGGTAGGCCTGTAGTGAAAGCAGGAAAATATCCAAGTCATTTTCTTACTTTGTAAGATTGACTTGATTGTTCTCTTTTGTTCAAAAAACTGGTGCAGGCAATGACATTTTCTTTAAGACATCAGATATGCAGTGTATTTAATGCATTTTTCATTTCTCTATTTGTAATAGAAAAATATTCCCTTCCTTTTTTTCAGATTCTTAGCCTTAATATATTCTATTGAGTTTTCCATTTGAAGACTATATATAGTTTTCTTATCTCAATATTCTGCGGTCTCTATCTGTCTACAGTAATCTTCGTCAACTTTAACTTAAAATTCAACAATGTTCACATCAAACACTACACAATATAGTATTATGACAAATTGTAGTTTCCTCAGAACTCATAATATACAACAGTAGTTCACTTCCTAAGCTTACTTTGGAATGGTTATTTTTTCATTATGGAACTTGATTATATGCAGACACTCAAGTTAATGTTCCTTTCCTCTATCAGCTTTTTTTTGGAACAAACCACAGGTTCATGGTATTGCTTATATTTCGAGCCTAGCCTTAGGCTGAACACCATTGTGACAGTGCATTAGCATTGGGGTAAAAAATACATGTCTCAAGGAAAATAAGATTAAATGGATAAAAAAAAGGAAACCGCAGGTGTTATATCTACATGATCAAGATACAATTCTCTTTCAATGCATATTTTGATGTCCCTTGCATGAAATAAGTAACTACACTACATGTGCTGTCATACTAGAATAGTCTGTAATGTTTTTACAAGTGAGGTTCATCTAATCTAACTTTACTTTTAGTGTCTCCATTTCTGTTTTCTCATTCCCTTAGAATAGAAAGGAATAGGCACATCTGGGGCATGGTTCACGTCATTTGAAAATAGACTTCTAAAATGTTATTGGAATTATTCCCTAAATGTGATTTTTTCTTATGTTTCTAAAAAAACCCGAACAATCAAAACCAAACCCCTTCACACTGCCTGACTTGCAACGGGGACATCTACACCATGGATATTTCATTATTCATCTTTACCATCTCAGGTTAAATACCAGAACCAACCTAAACTGTATCTATTCTGTGAAGAGATGACAAATGGAGCATGTCAGATAATGGATATAGTTTGGTCCAAGTAAACTCCCTCTACTGAGCGCAGCAGGACTTTCTTTGAGGCTGAACAGAATGATGTCTGAGAGAAAGCCTGGTAGCAGTTTTAATGTAGAATTTACTATGTAGCAGTACCAAGAAAGAAGTTAGTGGTGCAGGAAGACAGTTTTGAAACCCAACTTTCTCCATGGAAGTACTAAGAGATACAGGAAAAAGATGGTTTTGTGATTATTCTAGAGTTGGGGGAACAGGACAATATCTCCCACTCTTCTAGAGCTTCATGGCTTTTAATACATCTAGAATTGAGAACACTCATCAGTCCTTTCTTGCTCTTTTGCATGCTAATGTAATAATTACACCTAAAGATAAAAATCTACTAATGTTGAAAAAAGATGCTCAAGTTAAATGTCAGAACTAACCTTAATTTAATTTGGCTACCTTGTAGGTGTTCATTATAATATAATCTCTGATTATATGATTATAATCCAGTTTTCTGAAGGAACCTGTAACACTTGTAGAGGGAGACCGTACTCATTGAATAAGCAAGTATTAAATGTAGTCCTCTAATCTCACCATCTGAATCCTTCACTCATTCTAATTCTCATTCCTAGTTACCCTCTAACGGAATATTTCAATTACTTCTTATTCCAATTCTAGAGGCAAATGCAGAATAACAAACTTGCAACATTTTCAGCTACTCTAGATTAAGTTTCTTTGAATGTTCCTATGAGTCCTACAGTAGTAACTCAAATATGACCTATCCTTCAGAAGTAATAAGCAACAACAAAATCTGCAGGAAAAAACAACTTCTGAAACACATACTTATCAGACTTAATAAATGTCATAAATTTTGGAAAAGCTGCATGAAGCATGCACCTTGTAAATTTAGAACAGGAATCTTGTCAAGCAACAGAAGAATATATGTGCTGCTCATCTATTTTTCCTTTGAAAGAACCAGTAAAAATGTCTGAACAAAATTTAGTTTGAACAAGCAAAAACCTCACACATTGTTTCTTGCCAGTTTTGTTTTACAGAATAAATACCTGCATTGCCTTCTTTTTCACTCCTTTGAGGCCAGGCAAACATAATTTTTGCCAAAGTTATTCCTTCAAATGCATCGTTAATCTGACTAATAAGCATTTACATTCCCAGTTAATTGAAGTAACAACCTTTGTTACAGATAAGAGTTCTCCTTTAACTTAAAGTGATGTACAAGAGGGCTAAGACCTCAACTTCAGTGTACTTCAATGCACCTATATTCTTTATCCTCCTTTGACTGGTTTCCTGGGACTGTCAGTTCTCTCAAAGAGAAAGGGTTCTCCCAGAGTAAGTCTTCACCAAGCCTCCCTGTCAACCCACTGCCCCCTTCCAAATTTTGTACAACCATGAGGAAAAGTTTGTTAGCTTCTGTAGGAAAGAGAAGAGAATTACTGCCCAGAGTTATAAAGCTTCCTTTTAATTTCATTGTTTTTCTTCTTTGTGAAGAAAGTGTCCTGTGAACAGAAACATTTCTGTTAGGAATGTATGTAACAATATAAAATTCCGTTTTCACAGGTGATACTTGAGTCTGCTCATTATTACCAGTTTTGTCAATAAAATTTCAGTGGTTTGCTATCTACAGAAAAGAAGAACAAAAACATTAGTAATTTAATTATTGTAAACTGGTTTTAAATACATTTACATTCTCCTTACTTACCTATTTGCTTTTCTCCATATTACTTGGATACACATTGGCAAAAAAGTAAAAGTGAAATATTGATTGTGAGACTGAAAGAGGATAACTAAAAATACTAAGTAGATGCAAGGAAATTTGAAATTTAAGGGAAGGGGAAATCTCATCAAATGTGAACTAAAATGTTTGAATTTGGATTTGGCAGGCTATTTTTCTACATATGTTACGGTTTTTATGCCACCTTCACCCCCTCTCCCATGCACTTACATAAAGATATGGTTTCTGGAATAAAGTCATGAGTGACTTCAGACTACAGCATCACATCTCTTTCTTTCGTTGTCACTTTTGATTGAGTTCAGGCAAACTTCTCTACCTTTCCCAACACTGGAAAAGATACCTTCCTTACCTTTTCTGACATGTTCTTTCTATATGCAGTGAGAGTCTCCATGAAAGCTGGCTGAGTCCTGTGAATTTGTCTATGAATTTTAAAGTTTTCTTAAAAAAAAAAAAATCTTATTAGTAACAGAATGAAGTTTTGGTTTTGAAATTTGAAAAATTTAAAAAGGGTAAAGCTTTGTATGTTTTCACTTAATCTAAAGTATTCTTATCTTCTTTATTCTTTTCAATTTTTTTTCCCATGTCAAGAAAGTTTAATTTTGAAAAGTTAAATAATCTAAGAAAACTAGAATAGTATGGCTAGAGGTTAAAAATAAAAAACAACAGAGAAGAAATTCAATTCAGTTAAAGTAAATCAATTTAATCAAATAGGATATAGGCAGGAAGGTGAAAACTAAACATGAACACTTTTTAAAACCTGAAATAAGAAACAATTTATGGTTTGGAAGTGTTTAATGTCAAGCTTATTTTAAAAAAAAATTACATATATCTAATTACATGTATATATGACTTCACTAAGTGGTTTTGACAAAGCTAAGGACATATTAAGAGGTACAACCTTCTCTTATAAAAAATTTGATCCAACTCTCACCAGCTGTAGAGTATTTGTGGCTTAAGGTGGCTACCAGTTCTGTCATAATGTCTAGGCACTTTAACAATGCTTACGTGTTGCTTATTAAAAATGGAGAGTTCATTCAGGTTATAAATCTTTGAAAAAAATGTCAGCTTGAGTTACAAGTCTCACTGAAATTCTACTTTCATGTTTTCAACGTGTAGCTTCTGTATTTTAGTTGAACTAAGAACTACACATTCAGAAACAAGTAGAACGGCATCATAGAGCGATATATTGATATCGAGTAGCTCACACAAAATCTGTTTCATGGTTGGGCTGCTGGGACAAAACCTTGTCACATTTTAAGAGACAATTGCACTAGGAGGATGTAACAAATGTTGCCTACTGTAACCTAAAATGAAAAATGTCAAATGGAAAAGGTGGCAGCAATGTGTTGCCAGTGGGCCAGCAATATCCTTTGCAGAGTCAGAAGCTGCTTTAGCAAGCTGTGCATCTAGAAAGCTCCTTTTGCTGCAATGGGTGGGAGCAGAACATGTCTAATTAACTAACAATTTACGTATCAAAAGCTATGGTAAGTGAAGTACTACATGATTATATGATAATACATTTGCTTCTTTGTCTGATCTCTACCTGCTCAGAACAGGATGGTGCAGATAAATTATTTTTGTTCATGAATGTTCTTAGGAAAGAGAGATATTGCTCACTGAACCATTTTTCATTTTATTCCTGTAACCAAGATGCTATTACTTCTAATGGCAAATATCAAACTCTTTTGGATGCACTGAATACTAAAAGAAGTTACCAAAGCTGGAAAACTCATAGAATCATAGAATCACTTAGGTTGGAAAAGACCTTTAAGATCATCAAGTCCAACTGTTAGCTCGTAACATTAACTCTTAATTTTATTTTGTGCCATCATATTTTCTCATGGTTTTAGGCTTCTCTGCAATAGAAACACAGAAAAGCAGTAACAATTCAAATTCCAAAGTCTTCCTATTACTCCTTATATATGTATAAAAGGTTCATGTAATATGTCCTAATGTGTCTGCTGTGGGTGAAAGCTTTTCTATTATTCTGATGTAATTTCTCCAGAGAAAAATACCCAGTTTGCTTCTTTTCCTGTTTGTTGTGTCACACAACCTCAGAAGCATACACAGTCCTTGATTCTGTACTTTAAGTGATGCAACATTGCTAAAAGTGGTTTCTGCACTTAATTTACTTAAGATCTTGCTGTTATAATCCCTATAATTATTCCTGAAGATCAGATGATAAAAGGTAGTTTGTGTTAGTCAGGCCTGGTGTATGGAGTAATGTGACATCTGGCTTGGCAGTATCAGTGCATCTGAGAGCTCAGGGTAATAAGCAAATAAGCTGAGCTTGTAAGGTCTCTGATGTCTGGATATGGTTCTGCTCCCCTTGTACTACTGAAATACAATGGTGGAACTTTCTAGCTGCGCTTTCCATCAGTACATGGTTTTTCACAGTGCTTAATGAGATATGGACACTAAAGTATTTTGCTTGGTTTATTAGTTTGGTATGATGTAGAGCAAGTGTTTACATTTTATGTATGTTTTTAACAGAAGTTTCGGCTTAAAGCTTGTTCAGTATTGTTCAGTACTAAGTGTGGTTGAGGTAGGTGCAATTTCAGGCTGTGGCATAATGTACTACCTGGGTTAGAATAGTTACATATTTGCAAGTGGTGTTTGATTCAAGTGGGGTGATAGCTGCTTATGCCCCTCTAGCTTCTATCAGAAGATAATTGCTTAATCACACTTTAAATGCCTGGACAGGTCAATGGTTGTTGTATATAATGTAAATGTATTAACTATTAACATATGGCTAGTAATGCAATTGGATTCCCTGCTGTAAGTTAGAGAGGGAGGAGGAAGGGGGAAGTAGAGAAGGATGGTGAAAAGGTCAACAGTGAAAACAGAATACGGTGGGAGAATTAACTTTTTTCCTGTAATAGCTGAGCATGCATTTTTTGTTGAGTATTGAAGATTTGACAGAAAGCTTACTTCTGCATATCAGAAGTGCAGCTTCCCACATGCTGGGAGAATGCTTGGACTGACCTCAGTGTTTGGGATATCATTACATTTTCATATGACTCAAAATGCTTAGACAGTTCTTCAGAATAGAATGTATAGGCAATATTCCCTTTGCCTTATGTACTATAACAAAGTATGTTAAAACAACGATGTGGTGGTTAGACTGTGCAGAGAAAGCCAATCCTACACACACTTTTCCTCTGACTTAGAAGCAATAATTTAATGTTTTTGAGCTTCTGAGTCTACCTCTAGAAGACTGCAGATGTCCATGGTCCTATAGGACCTTCTTCTGTATTGACATTTGACAAGAGTTTGTAAAGGTTAGCAAATGCTTTTGATAAACCTGACACAGTATTTTGTGCCCATACTATGTTTTAATCTTCTGTGAGCTACCACATCAGTGGTAGGGCCTAAGTAAAACTGATGCATGTTTGAAAGCCACCACCTTGGCTGGTACCAGACACTGAATAATGGACTTTTTCAGGAGTAAAAGTATCAGTTCCAACAACCTTAACTAAAAAGCTAGGCTTTTGTGCTGAAAGTCCAGTAGGATTACATGATAATGTTTTGACTGGACATACATGATAACACAAAATTAGAGCTAAGCAATTTCATTTTGTTTCATCTCTGGTATAGTATGTTCCATTGAAAAGCGTGGTTAAATTTGTTTTGAAGCAGCTAGCAAATTTGGACTGAGATGCTGACTAATTACATCTAAATAAAATTTGTGGAGAACAAGCTCCTGAAGCTTAAACTAGGTGACTTCACAACGTCCTTCCAGCTTCAGTGATCCTGTGATTCTGTGAATTGGACAATTGTTTTATTTAATGGCTTGCTTAAATTGGACATCTACAATACTGATGAGTGCAGCACTAGGAAGGAAGGATCAGGGCTTGATTTGTTGCAGTCCATTATGGTTCTAAGATCACATGTTCACACAGTGTCTTTCTAAGGTGAAGCTTGTGTCAGCTTCTTGGCCCAGGCGCACGCACATTGTGAATGCTTGAAGCAGTAATGGCTGGAGGACACTGCATCTGCGTTACAATAGGTGCAGTCAAGATGATGCTCTAGTACACAACTTTCACCTGGGCTTTACTAAGAGGGAAATTTCATGATACTTATCAGTGTTGCACTGAAGTGCATACTGTCAGACTCCAGCTATAGTTCATAGAGAAATCTGCACCAAAAAGCATGGCCTTGCACACCAAGTTGCCAATGCAGGTTCAAGTGTGGGCCCAAGATCAGTGTGCTGCTGTATCATATAAAGGTTTGAATCTGCATATAGGCCCATGTCTTTGATCACAAGTTAGAATTCTGAGTAAGCTTTGCACTGTTTATTGATCTTCCTCTTTGTACAATATTCTTAAATAGTCACTCAAAAAAGCACAAGAATAGAAATGGTTATGGTCTGAAGCTAGCACCTGGATGTCAGTTCATGGGGGAATTGCTGGGTCCAATTACATTTTATTTTACAGAAAATGGGTCAATGTCAATATGTGACACTTTTTCCCCCCAGTAAATTGCCAGTCTTCTCTCTCTCTTAATCCCTTTCTCTGTATTATTCTCAAGTGTCCAGTATTCCTTTATGTTCAAAATTTCCTATGAAGGTAAGGCATGGGAATGCAAATATCCTGAGATGGATGAGGAAAAGGAGCCATGGCGTCTCTCACTGTGAGTTTAACACCTGCTAGATGATTCACTGTTTCCCCCTTAGCATCTTTTGTGAAAATAGCCCTGCATTCTTTTGCTTTAATTACAACAACCCAAACAAAAACATGTAGTTGCTGTGCAAATAGGAGATGTCACCATGTTTATTTTGGATTTTTTACTTTCTGTAGTTCAGTTGTCAAATCAAAACTCCTAAATAAATGACTGCTGGAACTAACCAGCACCACTACCAGTACCGGTTTGTGTGATGTACTCTAGCAATGCATCTTAGTACAGGGCATATAGTACAGTAGTTGCTCTCAGCTCCTCCACAGTTGGAGGAATGTGAGAAAATTTTGTGCCGTACTGTCTAAAGTCTCCTTGCAACAAACCGGGTTGTATCGCTATGCTCAAATCCTTGCTTCTAGCCTGCCTTGTCCTAACCCAGGACTGCTACTGCTCATTGTTACTTTGTTCTGTACCTCTTTTTCCTTGGGCAACAGATTCCTCTTACGGCCAGCTGTAGTCATGGCAAGACTAAGTTTCTAAGGTCTGTTGGTATTATTTATAGTAATTTTGGGAGAATGTGGAGAAATATCTGGTTGCCTATGGTTTGAGCTGACAAATTTGGTTGAAGGTATTTACTTAGGGCCCCCACCGCACCCAACTTGCAGTGCACTTCCACCTCTCTAAATGAGGCCAGTGATTGGGAACCACTGGCATTGGCAATATATTTGCATGTATATTGTCCAGTCTTTTGTACTAATTTATGGTATATGCTGTATAATGTATATCTAGGCCCAGCACAGCCTCAGCAATCAAACTAGTAACCAAACAGTTGTCTGCCTTCTGCAGAGCACAATCTGTCTCAATGGGTCTATTCTGCATAAAACATTGTTAGCAGATAGAGTTCCTATGATTTTAATTTCGTTTTGTAAGTCAGTCCAGCTGTAATTTTACATAAGGGTTTTTTTGAGCCACAGTTTGAGTACTAGTTGCTCAAATTGTAGATTCCTTATTCTGTCTGTAAACATGGAATCACACTTACAATATACCAGTTAATGTACACAATTTGATTTTAAATGTTTAGCTACCATTAGCTATGTACTTAAAATATATTGTTCAATGCATAAAGGTAATTGTTATAGAACTAATTCTGTGCTCATCGTGTGTGTCTGCAATAATGGAGTACAGGTAGCAGCAATTTTTATCATTGGGCAACCTACAGAATCATTAAAAGCATCATTCAGGATATGGCTTATGAAGGAGACAAGTTCATCAGGCAGATTTTTCATTTTCTCCTGCTTTAGGTCTTACTGTTTTGTAATGTATTATGAAGGGTAAGAGAATTTGTTCACATATTGTGTTTTACGTATGAGTTCTGTCATTATTTAGGTGTGATTTTATCAACTTGATTTCTACTGATAGTACATTATGCTAACAGTAGTCCTATTAGAACAGAATGGGAGAAGATAACAGAATTAAATCCTTGCTATGTGCCTGAACTCTGCATTCATGGCAGTAAGCATGTGAAAATTAATGCAAACATTGAGTTGCTCACTTATGGAAACTACTCTTGGGGTAACTTCACAGGTGTTCTTTCCTGCTAAAGCTTCACAGAGGAGGGGGTTAACCTTCTGCACAGCTGAGGGGCTTCACTTAGAGGAAGTGGTACAGAGGCAGAGCAGCCCCATGTGTGTCCAAACATCTCATACTGTCTTGCACAAGACTGAAATTATGGGCAGAAGTATTCATGTTCCCAGTGCTATCAAGCCTCATGATGTCCTCTCATCTCCCTTTCTATTGCACCAAAATGGAGTCCTCTATGTATTGCTGTGATCTTTCAGTAAACCCAAATTAGTCTCAAAACAACTATCAAGAAAACAGGGAGAATGACATATAGCATGTGCAACTGCTAGTCAGGAAACAAAAATGTTGTGCGTTTTCAGATCTCTGAAGAGTAATAACTGTCACTTGGAACACAGATAATGTTTATAGTGATATAAGACCAGAGCAAAGTGTCCTGATTTTTTTGTTTTGTTTTTCAATTGACACATACTGTATCCTTTTCGGCAAGCAAATACACATCTTTGTTTTCCTCCCCCTCCATCGTATTTCTGTGTGACAGTCTTGTTGCAGTTGTGATTCAAGACATGACAGCTCTTTCCTGAGTCAAAAAATATTGCAACAATCATCTGGTTAGAAATAGGAGCAGCTGAAAGGCACACTGTTAATGCTTACTTCTACTCTAACTTTTGTTTCTTCCTGGTACCTCATACGTCAAAATTTCCCTGATTCCAATTCACAGGTTTTACATCATGAAACAACCTCACAATCAATTTATAGAACAGATATAGACCCCAGACTTGGATAATGCATCTCTGCTATTTTAGATTCTTTGAATCTTCATTAGTGACCTGGAAACCTCAGAAAAATAGGTCACTTGATCAATGAGAGCTGAGATAACCATTATTAAGATGGAAAATTTCCATCAAGAGCTCCTCAAATAGCTTTTTGTTAATTGCTTCCTCACCAAAATTGGAAAAAGGAAGTTAATTTACACAGAAATGGCAAATAAATGGAAATCAGGAAGTTTGCCCAAAGCTTGTGAAAGTTATCTACCCTTTTGCGGAAAAGATTTGAAAAGAGAATATTCTACTATTCAGTCTCAATGAATTCATTAATCCCTAGTCACCATCCAATACAAATATACAGGTCCACTCTCAAAAAAATACCTCATTGCTGTTTGGGACAAATGTAGGAGTAGTTACTGTTAGAGAAGTCAAGTTGTTCTTCATTACATTTATTCATGTTGGTTTTAGGGGTTAAGAATCTGCTCATTTGAAGTGTTATGCTGAACCAGTTCACATTAGCTTCTCAGACACAATATTTTTTTTCAAAGAAATGAATTAGATGACCTTGATATTCTACCTTGTGCTAAACTGCACGTGTTACAATTTTGAGGATAATTGGCTGTATATCCCTACTTTACAGTAGGCATTCAATAGCAGATGGTGCCTTGATATCTTATTTTTCAAAAATACAGTGGACTACATTCACTAGTATGCTATAGAGTATCATCACAAATAATTGCCACTAAAGGAGCTGGAAAATTAAAAACATATATTATGACATGCATTTCCATAGAATTTGAAATGGTTCCTACCTATTCAGAGAGAACTTGTAAAGTGCTGCACAGTGCTTTGAAATACAAGACGTTACATATTAATAATTGCTCTTACAATATGTTTGTGTGCCTATTACTAGACTGTATTTTTCCTGTAACTTCCCTGTGTGATATTAATCTCACACTGCATCTTTATTTCCAGGGCTTTCAGTTGCAGGGTTTAAATCATTCTCTAAGGTTTATTTATTTGGCTTTGCCTTTTAATTGTATGCTTTTATATTTAATTAAACTTTTTGTGACATCTGCTCCAGAAATGCTATGTTATGATTCATACTATATGAATTATAAATATTTTGCTCCAGCAAAAACCAATACACAGAACTGCCAACACAGTCACATAACTAAGCCATAAAAGGCCTCAAGTTGAAAGTGTATACGATTTGGTTTTAAATGTAAATCTTTTCCAGGCTTTGTGAAATAAAATTAGAAAACGCTGGATCTATTTCTTATTAATTAATTCTCATTATATCACTCAATTTATGTTAACATTAATATATTAACTACTTTAAGACCTGGTTCATTGTTTCCCTCTGGAACATGTAGAAATATAATTTCCTCCCCTCCTTCAAGTGGGCTAGAAATAAACATTTTGCAAATGATAGTGCTTGAATTGTTTGATTTCCAGATATCTGAGTATTCTTTATCTGCCCCAGTGACTGAAATGAGGGCGACACCACAGCTTTCTGGGACTTGAAAGCTCACAGGTAGCTTCAGATCTTGCACTTACATGGCAGCTTGTGATACCTGCCTTCTTTCCCTGATTTTGCTGTGAAGTTCCAAATAGGCATGAACAACCATGAAGACAGACAATGCTTGTATTGTCCGATGTACTCTGGATTTAACATTCATAACACTTCTCATGTCAACATCACCTGGTATGCCCATACATAAGAAAATCAGGTAACAGAAAGTGAACACTTAAAAGACTATTGTGCTTGACATGGGTCTTCAGCTCACTTGTGGCTGTTCACCTGCTTTAGAAGACTCAATGTTACCATAAATGGAGGATCACACCTGTAGTCTCTGACAGCAGCTTCTCCTGACTGCTAAAGCACATCTTGCAGACATACAGCTGAAGTTTTTATGTGTACCATCGCTTGCTAGAATGACAATTGCTTTTGAATAGTTTTAGTCTTTAGCATCATATCTGATCAAAGGTCAGAAAGATAGATACAAGAATGGTTTAATTCTCCTCTAACAAAAAAGTTTGTACTTAATTTTCCTGTTTTATGTAAGACATATTTGAATGTTCTAATCACTGCTCAGCTCATTGGCAGATAGAGTTTTATCTTCAAGATTTCCTAGTTTTAAACTCATGCTATCATACTTAACATTACAAATGTTCTAATTTTTATGGTTGACATTCAATATTTATTTGCAAAAACTTCTTCTAGACCAAGAATTAGAATACTTCATAAAGCACACAGACATGGATCAAAAAGGATTCTATTTGCGAAGCCCTCAAATGCTTCTGGCAAACAAAGGCAGGCCTAGGGAAAAATGCAAGAACTGAGCAAGCATAGTAGCTGGGTGTATAATGTGTGTATTCAGTTGTATTTGGTTTGCGTGGCAAGGTTTTAGTAATGGGGGGCTACAGGGGTGGCTTCTGGGAGAAGCTGCTAGAAGCTTCCTCTGTGTCTGACAGAGCCAATGTCAGCTGGTTCCAAGATGGACCCATCACTGGCCAAGGCCGAGCTAATCAGTGACAGTGGTAGCACCTCTGGGGTAACATATTTAACAAGGGGGAAAAAAAACCTGTGCAAAAATTGCAGCAGAAAAGAGTGAGAATATGTGAGAGAAAGAACTCTGCAGACACCAAGGTCAGTGAAGAAGGAGGGGGATGAGGTGCTCCAGGCCCTGGAGCAGAGATTGCCTTGCAGCCCATGGTGAATACCACGGGGCCGTTCCCCCTGCAGCCCATGGAGCATAACAGTGGAACAGATATCCACCTGCAGCCCATGGAGTATCCCACACTGGAGCAGGCGGGTGCACCTGAAGAAGGCTGTGACCCCATGGGAAGCTCACGCTGGAGCAGGCTCCTGGCAGGACCTGTGGACCTACGGAGAGAGGATCCCATGCTGGGGCAGGTTTGCTGGCCGGGCTTGTGACCCTGAGGGGGACCCACACTGGAGCAGTCTGTTCCTGAAGGACTGCACCCCATGGAAGGGACCCACGCTGGAGCAGTTTGTGAAAAACTGTAACCCATGGGTAGGACTCACATTAGAGAAGTTCATGACATGACTGTCTCCCATGGGAGGGACTCACACTGGAGAAGTTCATGGATGACTGTCTCCCATAGGAGGGACTCCAGGCTGGAGCAGGGGAAGAGTGCGAGGAGTTCTCCCCATGAGCAGGAAGGAGCAGCAGAGACATGTGATAAACTGACCGCAGCCCCCGTTCCCTGTCTCACTGTGCCACTGAGGGGGAGAAGGTAGAGAAATCAGGAGTGAAGTTGAGCATGGGAAGAAGGAAGGGTTTTTTAAGTGTTGGCTTTATTTCTCATCACCCTACTCTAATTTAAATGGTAATAAAGTAAAACTAATTTCCCTAAGTTGAGTCTGTTTTGCTTGTGATGGTAATTGCTGAGTGATGTCCCTGTCCTTACCTTGACCCATGAGCTTTATTGTTATATTTTCTTTCCCTTGTATCAAGTGGCTTTGGTGGGCACCTGGCATCCAGCCAAGGTCAACCCCTTACATCAATGAACACCTGCATTTGTTCCTTGAAATTGTCCAGTGTCCCCCTGAATCCATGTAAATGCTTAGCAACCTCGACATGCTTTGGTATAGAGTTCTGAACTTCAGCCTTCAATTGCATGGTAAGTCACCTCCTTTTGTGTGTTTTGGAGTTGTCTTCCACTAGCCTCAACTGATACATTCTACTTCTTGCACTGCAAAGTGTGATTCTCCTCTCATTCTTATCTAATCTTCCCCTGCCCTTTATGCTATATAGCTCTTTAGTATATCTCAACCTTGGTCATCTCTTTTTCCAAACTGCATAATGCTAACTAGTTCAGCCATTCTTTCTATAGAAGTCATACTACTTCCATAATAATCACTATGACTAAATTTACTTTGTCAATTTATGAACAAAGTAAATTCTTGGGGTTTATTCTTATATGAAAACGATGTGTTCAAAGAGAAATGAGATTGAAATACAATCAAGAAAAGATTTATGGGAAAGGACACAAAATCCAGGATTAAAATCCATCCACGTTCCTCATCTAACAATAATAGGCTCTTAAATCTTAATCTAACTTTTAATTACATATTAATGATTCAATGTAATTATTTTAATATATTCATATTCATTATATCATAGAATGTACTAATTCAAGTCTGAGATCCATTGACTAGCCAAATACTTAGGTTCATAGAATAACTCAGGTTGGAAAGAACATCAGGATGTCCCTAGTCCAACCTAGGGCTCTAAGTAAGATCAGCTCTGTGATCAGACCAAGTTGCTCAGGTGTTTGTTCAGTTTGGTCTGCAAAACTTCCAGGGATGTAGATTGCACAACTTCCCTGGGCAACCTGTGCTTGACTGTCCTTATTGGGAAAGTTTTTCCTGTCTGAATCCAAACTGAAACTCTTTTGGATAGACAAAATTACTAATTTTTTTTTCTTTTTTTTTCTGAAATTACTGAACAAGAACCTACCCAAGATCAGAGCACACACTAATAACTGGACACACCTATCACTGAACTCACATGTCATTTTGAGATAGAAACGAAAAGCAAACCACATGTGCCAAACTGGAGCTGGCTTACATACAATGTATTTTTTAGTACCCTGGAAGTAGATGGAGTCTGCATGCATACCTTACCAACTTCCCAAAAAACAAGTTTAACAATAATGGAGTGTAATATGTGAATTACTGTATACATTAAATGAATCTTCAATGATTCCTGGGACTGATAATGCAAAATCTTTATTGGGAGTATAAAAGAAAAAGGTTGACAGACAGCACAACTAATTTTCTCATGGCTAAAATTCTATGCTATTGTACACCACTGCAAAATTCAAAAGTTTCCTTATTCATGTTCCAGGGAGATAGAACTTGAACCACTGTTAGGAGGGGCAACTAAGATGACTGAGAAGGTAAAGCTAATTTCAGAAAAGACAACTAGTAGAGCTTGGCTTGTTTAGTTTAGAAAAATGACAACTGAGAAGGAACTGATTGCTGTCTACCAATTCATCAGGAGAAAAAACATAGAGAAGAAAAGAGCTACTGAATTTAAAGAAGAAATTTCATGTTGGCATAAGAACAAACTGTATATGAATAAATTTAGAACTGAAATTAGAAAGTTTTAAATCACCATAAGCATAGCTTTCTTGAATGGATTTCCATCTAGAAATAGTAGAGGCAAAGACCTAGTAATTTTGAAAAAGACTATAATAGTTTATGAAAGATTGGCTTGTGACTGCAGATGACTGGATCTGGTAAAAGATTTCCTGTTTGATATTCTTAGTTAGTCAAGAGACCTTTTTCCAAGTGTCTTAAAGCCTAATTCTCAGAAACACTAAAACCAGTTCAAATTCATTTACCCTTGTTCTTCTGAGAGCAGTTCCTTCATCTGTAAGATAGATGTGCTACTTAAGTTGAATAAGCGTTTGCAACCCTTAGGATCATTTAAAAATATCAGTTAAAATTAAGACCACATCCTGAGATTATTTTGAAGTAACACAGGGATGTCAGATTTCCAAGGTTAATTAACCTGTAATAGAAATAGGCAGCTAAATTGATGAGAATTTTTGAAAATCTTATAATGCAGAGCTAAGTCTGAATCACGGCATAACCTTCTTTCCGCAGGGGCTCTTTGGGTACTTTCTACTGTGTGTAAATAAATTTCACTAGCATAGTACACCATTTGGGAGCACACAGTAATTATTTATTAATTAATACTCACAGGGAGTAGTTAGTGATACCATACTACCGGGTTAAACATTTGCAAGCTCATAACACAGGCATGTCGTAAGTATCTGCTGGTAAGGCAGTCATCAGACAGGAGGTGAAGGGGTGTTCTCAGTTGCTCAAAGTGTTGCTGCACTACTGTGTCCAAATGAATGCTTTTTTCACTAGGCTTTTAGATTATTTCATACTGATGTTTTTCTCTCAAGTCCTTGAGTTACTAACTATTGCCCTGTTTGCTTCTGTCTTTGTACTTTCTTACCTTTCATAGAATTAACTTTTGTTCCCTCTTACATCTCAATGAGCCAAGGTCAGAAAGCTGTGTTTTAAAACAGGTGGGCTTTGGATCACAAACAGCTGAATCCCCAGGCTGAGTTATAGTAGTATCATCTCTGAATGATCAACACTTTGAGGTCTGTAGATCCAGCACTAAGTATAAGGAACTGCCCTCCTCCATAATCTGTAGTACTATGCAGGTCTGAGAATGCTCAGGGTAAAATCTAATTCTTCTACTGTCTCCTTCACTGCAATTGTAATTCACAACTAAAGAAATTGAAGCTTTTCATTACTTCATTGTAGTTTTGCTGTATGAGTAAATTCTATTATGAGCGTATGTTAGAAGTAGAAACATCTCTAACAGGAGTTATGCTTAATTCCCTATATATAAATATGGCACATATATGGCACACATACAATTGAATAATAAGCTACCTGCGAAAAGGAGAAGTTACATTTGCATCACATTAAAACCAATGAAAAACAACTGGAGTTTAAAGCTTACTTTAATCTGAGAAGAGCCATCTAGACAGAAACATTTTTCTAAAATGGACCATTTCATTATTTAGCAGACATTTTTCAGTTTGACAATAGCAATCAGCGTTTGCAGAACAATGATGCCTGTGCACTTAGCTTCTAAGTTTTTTGTGCTGATTCCTCCTTCCAATCTGTGGATATTTGGAAAGAAATTTAAGTGCTAGAAGATTTGACAGCAGATTATTTAGCCTTGGCCTTGAGTTTGTGTTTTCTAGAATCAGAGACAGCTTGGATTTTAAGCAGAAATTATATTATTTTAGCTTTTGTTCTGCCTTGGTTTTGGTAAAGTTGCCATTTGACTTAACATCCCTCCTTTTTCTTTGTAAATGACCCATTTAAAAGAAGTAGGAAGTTGTTCCTACTAGGAGTGTAAAACCTCTTAGCTGAGGTTAGACTTTTGAAGCTTGCATGTTCATCAAAAACAATGTACTAAATTTTGGGTTGACATCATTGTGTTTACTGTGCATTAAAAATAGAACAATAATGGTTAGGCAAAAATTCTGAGCTTTTAAACATAAAATACATTTTTATTAGTAAAGTATCAACTCACCCACAGGCTCACATAATAAGCAGTGCTTGCCTACACCTGCTTGCCAGTATGAAGTGTTGTAGTAATGTGTATTGTAAATGTTATATGTTCTTATGCAAAGAGGAAATCCCTAAAAATAATATAAGGACAGTTATTGTAAATGACATCAGCATGACATCATGAAGTTCTTTCCTTCATTTATATCACAGTAATTTATTTCCATGTTTTCAAATTTCCTAAAACTTTGTATGAACAAGGTAGCTAGAACTATTTGAATAGTGAGAAATTGACATAAACCGATTTATTTAAAGGGAAACTATTACTCTGATCTATGTAATTATGTATCCTTAAATACTTTCAAATACAAATTCAATGTATGTAAAATACCTTACTGCTTTCTTCTTTACGTTTCTATATTACCCATTTTTCTAGTTTGCCTCTTACTCTGAAAAAGCAGTGAATACATTTTTGACAGTAATAATACTTGCCCAATATTTCTAAGTTCTGAAGAATTTCTTCCTCAAAAAAGAAAAGACTTGAGATCTTCATAGTAATTTCTTTTAATTCTTGCTCTAGCAGAATTCACAAAACAGAATCCACCCAAGCTTCTTGTAACTCTGTAGGAAGCCTACTTCCAAAGAACATGCTTCTGTGATGTGAACGCCAGGATCTAATATAACTCTTCAATTCTATAAAATGTTGTCCTTTATAAGGACTCCTCATTTCAATCTGATAAAATTTTATGATCATTCTACATTTCAATACAAGAAACAAGTTTCCAGAGATTTCTTTAAAAAGATGAAACTTTTCAGTCTGCCTTAAGTAGACATTTTTGCATAAGCACTGTTTTTCTCCTCCTTGGAAAATACTTATTTTTGAAGGTGTTTATTTTTCCAAAATTTACAGCAATCTCTACTGGCACTAAGTAGTCTTGCAGCATTTGCTGTTCAAAACTGACATTCTCTTTTGTCCTCAGGACAAGTGTCATTTTTTCAGCAGGTGTATTAATGCTTGAAGAATGTCAAAATACGTTTAATGAGAAATCGCATGTTTGAGAAAGGATGTCTTATTTCCAAGCATGATTGAAAGCTCCCCCCAAACTTTGTCCCTGATATCTCATTTTCCTGCCATTCGCACAACTTCACGTTAGTCACACACTGCTTGACACAAACGTATTCATCAAACAGGCTATTTAAAGCTACTATCCAGCAGTTTACATTGCCCAAACTTGTCATAAACTTCAGATATTTTTCCAGCTTCGCACTAAAATGAAACAAAAAGTAGCAAGGCTTACTGGAACTATAGCCATAGAAAGAAATCTTGCATACTCGTTGCAAAAGCTAAGAGTATTACAGCTAACTGCTGTAGCAGCAGAGCTATAGACAGACAGGTTGTACTCAGTTCTGACCAAGGCTATCTGGCTACACTTTCCCTGTCCATAACCTGTCTGTCCTCCATCCCCCTTACAACATCTTCAATCCCAGTATGAAAATCCCAGTATGAAAAGCAGTGCCCTCCAGAGGCAGAGGTGAGCAGGCAAGACTTGATTCAACCATTGCTGTTTCCAACACACAGTCTCCATCACTACTACCTCTTATTTTCCCTTTCTTTTAAAGCCACCACTCACTCTGCTGATCCTGTGGCTAGCATTTGGCAGGTGCTACCCTTGTCATGGAACATTTTCCACACAGTAGCAGGTCCTGGAGTCCCTCACCTTCTGGGTTGAACGGTGTGCTGGTGATAGCAGTAAAGGTGACATTAACTTGTCCTATTCTATGTTTTATACAGAGACCAAGGTGCTAGTACACTCTTGACAATTATTGCTAAAGAAAGTTCTTGATCCTAAAGCAAGTCTACTCCACAAAAGACAGTGCTGAGCCAGCATATCTAGGATCAGAACTAATGTATTTATTATATCGGCAGCTATACACTTTATCTTTCTCCACTGCTGGTCAGCAATTGCAGTAGGCATTTTGTTGAAAAAAATCCATATTTTTAAATACAAAAGCTGAAGGAGTTATTGGAGGGGAACTACATCACCTTAGATATACATGCAAAGAGCAACTTGGTACATACGGCAGTTATTGCTGTCAATGCTATTTATAACCAAAATTTCTTAAAAACAAGTCGATATTTCATTTAATGATGACAGTCCAAAATACACCCACTGGTTACCTTTAAAGCTCAATACCAATTATAACCCGTTTACTTTGCAATGTATATGAAAGCAAGAACAAGCAGCTGGCTCACTGAACACTCTTGTGTAGAACATCAAAGGACCAACTCATCTGAAGCTCCTTCAGAAGAGCTTCTTTTTGATGTCACATAACTAGACTATAATAAAGCGACTTCTGCTTATACACTTGCCCTTTAGTATGTGATATACCTTGTCTCAAGTTATCAGCTACTTTCCACAGAACGTTTCAAGTTGACATGGGAAGTATGTGATGATATCCCATGATGTACTTTTACTTTGAGGGACAGGGGCCCAACCTGCATAAATGGGAAGAGTGATCATGATTCATTTCAATGCCAGCTGATGATAAAGTGCTTGTAAGTAGAAGGTGACCTTATTCAGAAGACAGTAGTAAAAGGTCTATTCCCAGACTACTAAGTTTGATTCTAATATACCAGATTCTAATGGGCTTGTCATTATTCTACCTTAATTTTTTGATCAAGTTATTACTAGCTATTAAAATTCAGATATTTTTCTTCCTACTTTTTGTAAGTCTGCAGTAAGCATGCAGAAGATGGCATGACCATTTGGTGTTCACTTCCATGTTATCCTCTGTATTTCCTTTAATATTACCAATACAGAATTTCAGCTTTTCCTCTTAGGTGTGATGGTAGAAAGAAAAGTGAGTAAACTTAAATGGTCTGGTATATATGTGATTGAGACTCCCTTTTTGCTGAAAAAATGAGTGAACACCGTTATCTGTATGTTACCTTTTTCTATACTATTGATTCTTACATTTATTTTCCAGTTGCATAGGCATGAGATACTGAGATTGACTGGTTCACCTGAAGTCATTCAGCAAATCTGTGGCAAAGTGGAAAACAGAGTCCAACAGCACTCTTATCTAGCTGCTGGGTAAAATTAATTGACCTAATGTAGAGCTTATGACTGAACTGAGTAGAATCCCCCTCTCTTTTTTCTAAGGGATTATAGTGGCAAATGAAACATAAGAATGACCCAAAGAATTGGAGCCCATTCTTGCTGTTTGTTTTCTAACCACCTATTAATGTTCACAAGGTAAAAATGGGCATAAATAATGTAATTAAAAATAATGGTATGTTAATCTTCTATCCCTAAGCTCCCATTTAATTGCTTGAAGAGTGATGCGTTTGGATCTGATACTTATTTACTAAGGATGATTGCTTAGTCACTTACCGTATTAATATTGACAGATGTCCCAGAGAGATAATAAGTGAAAGCATATCAGTAGTTTGCAGTCATTTAATGTTAGCATATAATGCTACTTAATACATGTTGACTTCCACATTTAGCTTCTCTGGTGAACAGAAGAACAGCATGAATGACTTTTGCAGTGGTTTTTTTCATCACATAAATGTAAAGGGACATGGAAATAAACTTGCTTTCCAAAATGACAAAATTAATGTTTTATTCCACTAATAGAGGGATAAAATATAACATTAAAGGCTAGTTTATCAGGTGCATTTATAAAATCGATGACTCCAGGTGGTTTTGGAAAAGCTTATGAACACTAATTATGAGAGGAATTATCCTCTTAAAAGCTGCATAATATTCAGAGAATTAGGGGGATACAAGTTCTTCAAGAAAATTTCCCTCCTAAAACTTTGTGGGGAAAAGAAAGAAACAAAGACTGGTAAACTAATCCGTTCCACCACTACAGAGAGTGTTGCATTCCTCCATGATATAGTCTGAATCATTTCCTGGTGTAGATATGAAAATACTGAGTAATTAAACTCTACAATAGCCCTTGACTGGTTCTCTCACTCTCAAATGTGTGAAGAACTTTCAATACTTATTTTTGACTGTCAAGGAAATGTAAATACTAATAGTAATAGTAAAAAAAAAAAAAAAAAAAAAGAAAGGAAGGACTGTTTTATGATTTGTGAGGACTGTGAAACAGTATTAAAACATATATTGTACAGGTGCATGTTTCTGCCACACAGTTCATCTGACATGCAGTAACAAAGCAGTATGAATATATGAATATAATACCTGTCTTAGCACGCACCCTTAACAGCTCTTCTCATATAATAATAGCTAAATTAAAATGAAGTATCCTGAAAGGTATCCAGGAACTTGATATTTATATGAGTCTTCTTTAATTCCTATCAAATTTGAAAAATGTAGCTAATAATGTTTAGAGAAATTGGCTTATTGCCTGATTGGTGTTGTCTCTGATATATTTTTATTTCAGTGCCTGTCAAATTTTAATCAGAGAATGTAGAAATATATTAAATATATAGATGTATCAGTAAAAACACAGAAAAAATACTCTTTGTCCATTGGTAGTGATAGCAGTTGACATTATTCAGGATTAGGGAATGGATTTGCTTTTTCTTTCTTAATACATGCCTGTTTTGTTTCACATCATCCCCAGGTTGGCCAGCATACTCCCATTGCCTTTTAGAAGAGCACAGACTGTTTCAGCAGGTAGAAGCTACTCTGTTTCCCTGTATGTTCCTTATAAGTTAAAGAATCGCCATACCTGGATAGTAAATAATAGTCTGGTTTTATTCACTACAGTTCTTCATCTGTTGCTACAAAATCAACAGTGACTCAGGAGCAGCCCTGAGTCACTGCAATTCTCTTAAGGAAATCTTTATCAAATGAAATAATACATTGAACCATGTATCAAACTGTGAATGAACAGTGTGGGGTAAATACACTAAAGAAGTTAAGGAAATACACTGAAGAAGTAGAGGAAACTGCAAGAAGGGGTGGTTTGGAACAGGTCGGTATGTGAACAAGTTATTCAGCAAATGGAGCCTTTTGTTTTATTTGCACATCAAGTACCAGAGAGGATTGGACCCCTAACCCAGTGAGCACAGACAGGAGTATGGACTGGGAGAATTCAGTTACAGTGAGGAATAGTTTGATGGTTTATTATTGCACAAGAGGAAAATCTGTAAAATAATTACAGCTTTTATTCACTAATTCAAAATATAACCTGATTTAAACCAATCCCAGAAGAAAAACTGTGACTGTTCATTATGATGATAACTGGGAAATAGGTACATGCTTCAGGCTAAGTGTTCCTTTCCCATATAAACTCCCTATGTCTGTCAGCACTTTTGAGCACCTTTGTTTATCAGAAGCAAGAGAAAGAAATGACAATTTTAGAGACAAGGTAAGAACACAGACATCCTCATAACACCCTGTTGTTATCCTTCAGATGAGCAAGTTCTGAAAACAAACCAAACCAAAACAAAGAAAGAAACAAACAAAAAAGATCCCGGAGGGAGGAACTCTAGCTGCACTTTTCCAGCTGAGAGAAGTCAAGGTAGCTGACTTTCTCATGAAGAGGTCTCCCAGGGATTAGGGTGCATTTCAGTGAGAGACTTACGCGTGCTTATAGCAGTACTGATCACTAGGGTTGCTCTTAGTGGTGTGGCAGTTTTAAAATCACAAAAAAACTTAATTTCTCTGTAGAAACTGGTATTTTTAACAAGGTGACCTTCTGTTTTATGCTGTGATAAAGCAACATATATGTACAAATTGTGTACAGAGCTAAAGGAAAAAAACATGTAAGCTAAGATCTATAGTTAGAATTCTCATGATTGAGTTCTCTATAACTTATTCTCTATCCAGGAATAGGCCAATAGACTGTGAACACAGTGATTAAAAAATGAAGACAATTTCTAATTTAAGGTATCAGTATGCACAATCAATTTTGCCTGTTCCACTTCTGTTAAACTGTTCAGCCTGGGGATTCTGTATCCACCTTCACCTCCCGTGGATAACAGCACATTTCAGAAAATGTCCAAATACCTTTTTTGTTATGGTGTTATGGTTACATCATTTAGTGATCTGTAGGAAGACTTGCATTTTTAACATGATTGGCAGAGAGCCCTGAAAGTCTTGGCCTAAACAAACTGTCTGGGTAAGGCTGAGTTCAAATAGTGACAGCGAGATTTACTTACTGTGTAAAAAGGAGGAAGAAAAAAGATTCAAGTGTGGGATAAAGTTGGTTTTACACTTATTCCTGGTATTTGGAGACCAAATATGTCTGTTTTAAGTTTTTATGTTGGATAGCTTTCTGAGAATATACAGAAATATAGGGAATGCTTGAAAGTAGTGTTTCTTCTGTAACTAATAAACTTAACAGAAGTGATTCTAAGTTTGGGAACAAAGTAACCATAGTCTCTGGGAAGATGGCTACCAACTGACAATAAAATTATTAACTTAAGCTGCCCTTTGTGTCAATTGCTCTTTGAAAAGAAAAACTAATCTCAGTCAACAACAGTCAGATACTGCTCTGAAAGAGGCGGCTTTAAGTGTGTTTTTCATGCAAGGTATGGAAGTGACTGGAGCTTACAGGTGTATCGCATTAAATTAGATGAATATCAATGCAAACAATTCTGTAAGATTAGTGTTTAAAAAAAAATGAGTTTCAGCTCCTTTTTCAGTTTTCTTCCCCACTTTGAACAGGAAATGGCAACATTAAGGAAGAAATATTTCAATTTCCTCAAGTGTTATATATGACTATGACATTCCTACTGAAGATTAACTTCTCTCTCAATGTTCCTCCGTGCCAGCCATGAAGAAACACTCGATCAGAAGTGCCACAGTATTTTTTTATGAAGAAGCTGGAAGGTTCTGATCATGTTAAATCTAGTCAGGCTGGCAAGAACAGACTTGGTGTGAAGATACCTCCTCTGCTCATTTGTGTTTTTTCAGAATTTAATATTGACTTTTTAAAAGGTTTAATTTCCACAGTTATTTTGCCCTGTTTTACCAAAACATAATTCTCCATGCAACGGGAAGAAATGAGGAGAAGGTAAGAAAAATAGTACATAGGCAACCAATACCTCCCTTCATATTACTTCATTTTTTTCCTTTTTACTTTTTATTTTCTTTTCTTTTAACAAAGGAGACATTGTCAGATTCCAGATTCTTAACATTTCAGATGGATAAGAAGAAAATCCTTACAACCAAAAGAACAGTAGGAGAAAGTAAGTTCAATGTAGTTCTATAAAATTTTTTAAAGCCCAAAACTGCAGGAATATAATGATTTTTTTTTTTAATTATACAATTTACAGACACTAAATGGACAGGATTAAAAAAAAAAAAAGACACTAAAGGGTTCGGTCAGGCCTAAAGCATCTGTTTAAAGCTCTGTCTGCAGTTCAGTAAAGCATTTGAATATGTACTTAATTATTTATTTTCAATTTTTGTTCTGCCTTTATAGAGGCATATTTAGTTTGATTTGTGAAATGTGTTGCTTGCTGGATGACTGAACTCAATAAGAAAAAAAAAAAGCAAGAATATTACAAATTGTACCTAGGGTAAAAAAAGGCTGAAACCACTTGCATAGAAAACTCTGACTTTTAATATATATCTCTCTATATACCATGCAATGTTAAGTCTTCTACCTCAGCTAAAAACTATTAGAAATACTAATTAGTAACGTATATCCCAAGGACTTGGTTATCACTCTTGACAATATTAGTTTGATTATTAGATATAACAAAGAAGCTGTGTAGAAAATCTCCTCATAACATAGAAAAAATCCCAACACAAGTGTTTGTGGCCCTGACAAAATATCTGAGGCTACACTACGGCAGTAAATAGTTATCATTAATGCCATTTTTCTTCAGACAAGAAAATTACTCTTCAGTAAATCAATGCCTAGTTCAGGAGGAGAGTTTTGGGATTGTCAGTCCTATTTTAGAAATTCAAAATTTTCTTTAGTCAGCTGAATCTTTATCTTTGTTAATTTTTGTCTGTGATCACTGACTCTTCCTAGCACACATATTGTCTTGAATATCCTGCTTTTGAAGTAGCTTCACGTACATTCGTGTGCCTGCTGTGGCCATTTGCTACAGGGAATCAAGAAAATGTTTGGAGGTTAGTTGAGTTCTGCTTTACCAATACTATACTTGTACGTCACTGCTTAAAAATTCTTCTGTATGTGTGAAATTTCATTTAGTTTGATTAACCTCTGACTGGGGAGTTAACCTCATATCTGATGATAATTTTGATAATTCTAATGCTGCCATTTGTTCTCATTTTATGCCACAGAGTAATATTGCTGAAAGTGTGTCTTCAGTTTATTCATGTTTAAACACCTACCTGCCTGGCTGGTGCCCAGCTAGTAAGCCTTAGAAGTTAGAGGTTTAGCCAAGTAATTTACAACCACAGCGTATTTTTAATTTGAATCTTCTCTTTTTGCAGCTGGCTCCACATTCATCCACTATCTTCCACAGACCCTAATGTTCAAAATCCACCAGAGGTTCCCTTGGCTGATGAATTTTACTTTCCTGGAAATACAGTTCTTTGGTACCAATGACACTTTTTGAGATGTAACTCAAGAACTAAACAGAGATCTCTCTCTCCCCTGAAAGATACAAGTTGTACCCCAAGAATTGGACCAGTGCTTCTTCAGGGGCACTGTTTCTGTCAAAAGAACCTTCACTTTAGCTTAGTAATTTGATCTTGGTCTTCCCTGAAATTTTCTTTCACCTCTGGGGAGGGATGGACATCCCAGTAGCTGATTTCACTTAACTGCTTATGTGAGTCAGTGAGGCAGCTGGGCCATTATTTTGGTCTCTTACGAAGGGCAAAACCAAAAAATGAAAAATGTTTTTTTTAGCAGTAGAACAGTCAATGACTGCTAGCCATGTCCTTTGCTTGTCTTTTTTTGATCATTCTCTCTCAGATAACCATCTTGGACTATATCAACTTGATCCTACTATGCAGCTGTATAAGAGCCAGAATATAGTTTTTTCCTAGGGAAAACATACAGCCTTCTAGCATTACTTCTGCCTCTCCTTACTTAAGGTTACTAGGTTTTGGTTGGGTTTCTTTGGTTGGTTTTTAAAGTGAATAGTTTGACAAACAGTTTCAAGCCAAGAAAACTATTTCAAAGTAAATCTGGATAATAGTACTAACTGAAGATAAATAAGCACAATTACATCTAAATATTTCCCTTTGATGCTGACAAACAAGGTTCTGAGAAAAAAGTTTCCCATGAAAGTTTACTGACATATTTTGACTTGTACAAAGTATTTTGGGAAATATGAAGTACATTATTTTGATCAACATGAGATGCCATTGTTTTAGTAAACTCAGCAGTTCCTTTGTTTCCAGTAAAATAAAGCCTACCTTTACTGCTAGATGCCTTCTTGCTCTTTCACTTCTGCTTTCTCATTGTTTTCCAAGTTATATGTTAATTGGTAGAAACTAATATTGCAGCTGATACTACTAACAGCAATAATGGATTAGAAAGCTAATTGGCTATCACAGGAAAAAAACAGTAGCTGTCCGTTGTATGGGTATATTAAGTGAATGTAATTTCTTAATCTGAAATGCTTAAATATGTAGCCCAAAGCTCATATCGGTCAATGCCACACTTCTCAGTATTTTCCTATTAAGATACTTGACACTTTTATGAGTAGTTTTTCCAAAAAGAAGTTAAATTCTGCCTAAGAGAGACTGAGAAAGCAAGCAGAAAACCTGGTGTTACAGATACGCGAAGTGTGGTGTGGTAAGAAACTGAGAATATTAAATGATCAGAAATGACACTTCTATTGTAAAGATGTACTGTATTTGATACAGGCAATTTCATTTAAACAGCTTCATTTCATTGCCTAGGCTTAAATCTGCAGTGGATTAAGTAGAAACATTCAAGGTTCTCAAGTCTCAGTTGTTTTACATGTAATGTTCTCATGGAAAACAAATAACAGGAGTCTCATACCAGGAGAAATAAGAGTTTGTAAGCTGTAGCTTTCATGCTGCACGACCACATTTCTTTTTGAAGCCTGTGTTGCATTTGGGAGCTAGAGTTGCAATCTTATTACTTTCAGGAGACTTGTTTGAGCTTACAACTTCACTTGAATTTGGGCTTTTCACACAGATGTTCAGGAAAATTCAAATGAATCTGTAAAATGAATATGACTTTATCCCTGAAAAACATGTCCTGAAAAATCCTGGCTTTTTTTTCCCAGTGTACCATATATGATTTTGCTAGCTGATGATGGAAAACTGTTCAAGTTTAAAAAAGCAGATTTTAAAAAACCTGCAATGTTTATGTATTTTTGTATTAAAGGACCAGTGACATAGATGTTTTGTTACAGAGCATAAAGTGGTAAGGAAAAATATTTTGATGACTTTTTAAAAAAGGTAAAAATGGAACAGCCTACTTGCTTTGTAATGCATTGATGGAGCACTGCTCTTTGTCATGCTATTCACAGAGCTTCCATTAGCAGATTTACCTTCTTGCAGCAAAAAATAGTCTGAGTATCTATTGGATAATATGGAATGTAGATATGTGGCATGTACTACCAAGGAAGTTGTGTTTTATAACATAAAAACTTTCTCCCACTAAGTGCAGCACCACTGCCAATAGGCTGGCAACTTGATTGTTAATTCTAAGCACTATAAAATCGATCTTGATAGCATGTGATAGCAATCAGATCTCATTTTCATATTGCTTTAACAAAAAATTAAGGGTTTACTCTGTCTACAGTAACATGTTTTAATAGACAATAATTCTGGTATGTTCATTAACTGAAAACATTATTTCAAGTATATAATCAGACTTACTCTGAGAAAGCAAAACTATTTAAAATGCAGCTAAGCATATTTGTAAAATGATTTTTAAAAAAAATAACAGGACAATATAGGAATCAACATCCACTTTAAATTATTTTAAACTTTTTTCTACAATTTCAAACACCTTGAAAATTATTCATAAAAGCCAATTAAAAGCTAGCCTATTGGCTCAGCAGGATTCATATATCCCTTCAGCACAATCCTCACTGAGGTATGATGAAATGGTGTGGAGGTAAAGAAATAGTGAGTCTCTAGACTTACAAGTGACAAAGTATATAGTTACTCCTCACATCAACTGAAGGGGAAAAATCAATTATAATGTCTCTGCATCTAAAAATATGGCTTATACCTCTGCATGGTGCATGATCATCAGAGCTGAGCAGATGAGAGAGCAAAGAGGGAATGGGAGACTGAGGAAGTGATCACCAGAGGATGCATTAGAAATTCAGCAAGCTGAAAGCTATTTCAGTTAGAAAGGAAGAAAGAAAAATGTTTTGATGTTAATCCATTCATGCTTCACCATTTGACTTGCAGTCAGGGCCACCTGCTTCGTAGCTTACTTACTAAGAGCAGGTAAAAAATTTTATGCCTGATTCTGATATCTCATTATGTTGAAGCAAACCAGAAATTAATCCAATAAAATCAGCCCAGAAGTATTTATATAAGATTAGTGTAAAAATAGGACGCCTTACACTAAGTGGTATTTCTGTGACATAAATCTGTAGGCTTTATGGCTATTTCTTTCAGATACCCATCAATTCTTTGGACAGAATTCATAAATGTCATTCAGAGCAGCTCCTTAAGTAACTGCAATCAGTTTTATTCTTGGTTTACTTCCTCTTGTAAGAGGGGAGTCAGGACTTTACCTTCCCTTCCTGAGGGGGATGCATTCATCTTAGGCAAAATCTTCCGTAAGAAGTATTTGGTTTAAATTCTGGATGAAAGGATCTTGGTTCTTACTGTTTTCCAACAGGGTCAGTCTGTCCAATTAGAGTAGAAAGCAAAAGGCCTGCCCCAGTAATGATACCCACTCTTTGTCTGTGATCGCTGCAAGCATTGACTGAAAGTGAATGACAGTGCTTCTGCTCTCCCTGTACTGCAGTCAATTACACTTTGCTACAGCAGTGTTAGGACATCTAATACTCTTTAACTCACTCTTCAGAAAGTGTAGGCATTTCACATAGAAAATTCAAGGGATGCCAGTCTGTGATGGCCAGACAAGGCACAAGCAGTTATTTTACAGACCTTGTCAGTTTAAAGTATACTTAATTTTAAGCACACTGCTGAATTAGTAGAAGATACTGCATACCACGTTTGGCTACCAGGTCTTGTTCACATGATTTTGGTAATGTTTTTTTAAGAATATGACCCTGCCTATGTGCCTGTGCAACATAGTTTGTCTCCCCTTTTCACACCTCATTCACCCACCACCTGCAAAAAAGAAAAGCTTGTTACCTTCAGAAATATAACTCAGAGAAACCCATTTTCTCTGTGAAGAAAGACAGCTAAGCCAAGGCCATTAAAAGGTTGAGTACAAGTCAGCAAAACTACAGCTCTGAAGAACCAGCAGCTGCATTGAAATACAGTGCTTGTGGTGAAATTGCCACAAATTTTCCCACTGACTTAATTGGTACTTCGCTCAACCAGGGCAAGATTCATTCTTTCATATTTTTCTGTTGAGTCACCAGGAAAAGACTCTATTAGCTGCTATGATGTATATGAAACCTGTAGGCAGTTCACAGGATCCAGCAATTTGTTCAGTCCATCTAGCTGAGGCAAAATCAGACAAAAACTGTAGTCCCCTTTGGTGCATCAACTGAGCTGCAGAGCTGTCAATAGAAAAGAACTGAATCAGTGCATTTGACTTAATATTTTGGATTTCATTACTAGAGCCAGAACTCAAGAGATAGAAGCATGCCCCCTCCACAACCACTCTTGTGGTGAGAGGTATATTCCAATAACATGCTCACAAGACTTTCAGTTCTACAACCATTTTTTCCCAAAGTCTGTGATTTTTATGTTATAGAAAGACTGAAGTTGGCATATGATTATATATTGTATAGCATTGTTCAGAGATAAGATTTTGACTCATGTGTAGCAATGTTAGAATGTCATATCAGAATGTTAAGAGGATGTAAAAAATGCAAGCTTCAACCAGAAGTATGATACAAGGGAGTCTTTTCTCAATTCTTCCACCTTAAAAAGTAGAGTTTAGCTTCTACTAGTAATTACTCACAAGAAACAGTATTTTAAAAGTATTTTAAAGTGTACAGATAACAGTATGAAAAAGGTGTATCTAAAAAATGTCCACCAGGATTAGTCTTGGCATTACTTCACTCTATCTGATAAAATAACTAAATTATAGAACAGAAAATGCTAAAAATTATATGTGAAGATGTATTTAAGCAAGATTTCTGGCTTTAAAAGCTCCAGAGAAACAAGGTCTTCATTTGAGGTCAATTACTGCAGCTTAAAGCCCTATTGGTCTATGTAGTTTAACATTTAGTGTAAAAAGACCAGACAGAGATCCTCTAAAATAAGATACATACTTGACCATGGCTTCTGAATCATTTGAGTTTTTCCTGTGACAATTTCCTAGCTTACAGTTGTCACAGGGGAAAAAAATAACTTAAACTATAAACATTACCAGCTGTGTGTAGGGATGAATGTCTGAAGTTAAATCATTGCACTCTCAAGCAGAGACTGCTGCATGCTAGCTGCAACTGGTAGGGGCTGCTTGTAAATTCTGAGAACACCAGGTCTGAATAAAAGTGTCGCATCCCAAGTCCTCCAGTTAACAGAAACATGAGACAGAGGAGGCTGCTCACACATTGTGCTTCTACATACAGATTATTCAGGTTGGGAAAATGAAAGGCTTGGGATTCTGAAAAGAAGAGCAGGTGGTGGAAGAGTTCCCCACATGAAGTAGTCTTCATAAGGTGGTGGCAACCTGGAAAGAAGAATGTGAAGATCCTGGCTGTGGTAAAGATCCTGAAAGTGGGGGAAGATCCTGAAGATCAGACAGCTGCAATGGAGACCAAATGATGGCAGCCACCCAGGGACCTTGGCTGGTGATGCCTGAGATAGGTGACTGCAAGCAGTAGCACAGCAGGAGCTGACATGACTTTCTGCCTGGCCATTCTGCACCACCAGTGACCTCCCTTCTGGTAAGTCCAGACCTAGCGAGCTGGGGAAAAGAGAGTGAGTACATGAGATCATCAAGCAGAATAAAACCTCCAGTCTTGTTGATTCTTAAATACACCCCATTATCCAGTTCCCCTATGGGTTGTGGTTTACTCCATCCCACCCATAACATAAGTTGTGTCAGAAGTGGGATGCTATCACTGAACCTTGGTATAATAGCATTAGGGGATTACTGCAGCAGTAGCATGTGTGTGTATCTGTGTCTGTGTCTGTGTGTGTGTGCAGGTGGCAGGTGTGAAGCTTACCAGCTTGTTGGGGTCTGTTGAGCTTGGCAGGGGACCTCTCTGGGGATTTAGCATGCTGGTAACCACAATGCTTCTGGGACAGTATGTGCAGTTGTTGGGCATTTAAATCAGTGTATTTGTCTGCATAGAAGGTAATGAAAAATGGATGCTGGTCTCCAAGATCATCAAAGAAAGCAAAGAAGAAGGAAACTAATGCCCTGATGTCATCTGTATTAGTAAGCACATAAGTATTTTAGTCTTCAGTTTCATTTATTTTATTTGGATCTGTGTCCATCATTGATTTCTCAGGAGGCAAGAGGGTGCTTCTTTTAGGTGACCAACTTAATTCTCAAAATAGGACAAACTGTGAGGTGGTCTTATTCTGAATTTATCCATGGGACTAAATTTTGCCAATTGCACACACATTTAAAAATGGAAAATAATAATAGAAAATTTGGAATGGTAGATGAAATTCCACAACATGCACGTGTGGACTGAGTGAAAATGACCTGGATTAATTCAAGTATTAAAAAAAATAAAATTAAAAGAAGAAGAAGAAGGAAGGTCAGAAAGAAAGGAAGGAGGGAAGAAAAAAAGCAAGACAGAAAAGAAGAAAGGATGAACAGAGGAAAGATAAAGAATAGGTGACGTGGAGGAACACACTAGGAAGTTAGTCCAAGATAGGTGGTTTTTCTTAAATTAGACAACAAATAAATCCAGAAGGGTTTCATAAGCCATAATTCCTCTAAGACCTATAAGAATGAGAAGTGCAAGTACACTTCTGCTTTGCGGGTTAACAAGTTTCCTCTATATGCAGGAAAGCTTAAGCCTTAATCACTTGATGCCCCTTAATGTTTTAGTGGTTTCTTGATTTCTTTCTGATATTTGGCTCTCTTTGTTGTACGTATCCAATTGCTTTTTACTATAGGGCTAACATAAAAGTTATGATTGTGTTGTTTTCTAAGTAGCTAGCTGTTAAAACAAAATCTTACTGACATTTTTAGAGGTTACAATTTTTCATTAACAAGCAGGGAAAAAAAAGGAATTGTTTGTTTTGAAAAATATGCTTGGAATTGCATTAGGTTTTGTAAGACATAAAAGCAAATGTGTTAAAACAGGGATTGGTCAAACATGACCATCGCCATTTAGGACTCTGCCAAGTTTTTTGTCCATGAACATAGCTTTACATCATGATCTCAAGACCATTCACTTGAAACCCTCCACAGATTGTTGCAGGGAAAGCAAATATTAAACCCTTTATGTTACAATCAAGGTGATTTAACGGTGAGTTTGGCAATGGCTTCTTGTAATATTTTTCTGTGCCTCAGAGTCTAGGGATTTGGGAGCACTGCCTTCAGGGAGGATTATTTGATTTTTTGAATGCTAGCATGCATCACAACTCCCTTTTTTCCCCCTGTTGAGTTATAGGAAGATCAGTGTCCCCATTCTTAGAAAGGAGGGTAATCTGTTTAAATAATAAGCAGTGGGAAATTAGTTTATGATTCAAAATCAAGTTTGGAATCTGTGCTAGGGAGCCAAAAGCTGATTAGATATATCCTTAACAGAAAATATTGCGATAGAAACTGAGGGAATCCTTGCTAGCTGTTAGAAGCACAGATATAGGACTTACTTTAATTTTTGTGGGCTTTTTATTGTTATAAAATCCTTGCAGTTTCAGCAGTACCAGTATCTATAATCCCCTGACATTTATTACTTTATTTTAAATGTCATCCTTCATGATGTACTAACCTCTATAAACTTCCCTGGCCTGCAGAAACATTCTAACTTCTATTCACTACTTCATCATAATAAAATTTATTTCAAGGTACATTAGGCTTCTCCAGCCAGAACACTAATATGATACATTTGTTTCAAACAAACAAACAAACTAATGAAAAAAAAAAAGTTGGTGATAGGAGAGAAATAGGAGGGACCTCTCTTTCATTCAGCACTTAGTGAGCTGAGACTGTCTCAAAATCTCTAGCTGGCCTCAGAGTTATTAACTGTGGTGTGCTCTGCCCTCTGCCTTAAATGAATTGAAAGAGCAGGAAAAAAGTGATTTATGCAGTTTTGAGGGCAAACCTAATGTCAGAAAAATATCTCAAGAAAAAATTCCAAAGATAACAAAAAGGTAAGAGGGCAATTCCACCTGGCAGTTTCTAGTTACTTTCCTGGTAATTGCAGGAACACGTGGCAAAGCCTTCAAAAGAATATAGTATCTATATGGAGATATACATCTCCCTTCTGCCTTTTCTCTAGATATAATTCTTCCAAAACCAAATTTGTCCAGGTGTTCAGTCAACTCTCTACTGTAAACGTATAGTGTATTGTTAACATGTGGACATAGAAATACAGATCTCAAAGGCCAAATTTTTATCATCTTTATTATGTCAGACCTTTTTAAAAAGAGTAAAAGAATGGTACCAAATTCTAGTCATAGTTGTTTACAATATAAAGGAGATATCTTCTGAATTACCTTCTAGAATTTTGTTAAATGTTATGGTAATATAGAAATTACGTTTATCCTGAAATACTAAGAAATACAATCTATTGTTTGAAAGAAATTGAGGAAAATTAGGTTTTCAGAAATTTATTTGTAAATTTTTTACCTGAAAATGCTCATACATATGAATAGTACATTTGCAGATTATCTGTGCTGATGCAAATTGGAATTTTCATAAAGAAGAACTGGAATGTCCAGTTTTCAATCCGTCATTTAACTGATCAACAGATATGTGTTACAAATTCTGAGATGTGTCTTAAGGTGCCTTGCTATGTGCATATTAAATTAACAGATATTCATGTAAGATCAACTGTAAAATTTACTTCCCAATATGTGCAAAAGATACATTTCTTGTTTCACCTACATAACTAAAAGAACAAGGTTTAACTGGCTCTAAAATATCATCTTAGAACTATGGGGGTTTTTTTTGTCAGTTACTCTCTCTTGCATGGCCATTTTGAAAGCAGGTTCTGTAAACACTATAAAAGAGCCAAAAATCAAAATACATTTCTGGCTTAAACCTAAGATTTCTCAATTATGAGATTTGCATTCAGAATTTGACCCTGGACCTACTGGTGTACACTGGCTTTGCCTAACTTTGAGTAGAAGATTGATTTACATCGGTTGATCAAGGATAACTTCAAAAACAAAGAAGACTATGTTAGATGCCACTTTGACACAATTACTTTTTTGATCCAGAATACAACTTCTAAGAGTGCATTAGTAGAAAATGAAATGTGGACATTCAGCCCATGAAAGCAAACAAGTGGAAGTAATTTGTTCACTAAAATGCTATACCGCATCACTTTCTGAATGGACTAAAACAAAATAAAAATCCCATATTAAAGGAGCCTTTGTAAATGTGAATGTGAAATAGTTCCTTTAGTTAGGAAATCTATCCCCCTCTTTCAGTGCTAAGAGATCTAAACTGAATGGTCCTACCTATATATTCACATATCTATTCTAATAGAAAGAAGTTGACTTTCTCAAGAAACATGAATAAATTTCACTGTCCAGGACAGCTAGGTGAAAAATAAAATGCCAAGAATATGGATGAATTAGCAAATTTATTAATGTAATTTATCAGAGAACTGCCATACATTATTTTATACACTGCAAATATGGTCCACATGTCAGAAAGACAATGTCAGCCATTTTTGGACAGTTCTTCCCTCCCATCATGTGCAGTTATAAGAGATAGATAGGGAAAGTGTTTTTACATTCTTGCTGTGTCAGAGATAAGTAATTTCAGCTTGTTTGTCAAAATCTTCCTCTTTTATTTCATTTTCTGTTTTAGCTTGTCAGAAGAGAGCTCCTCATGAAAATAAATACATACTTGCACAAGCAAGTTCCATCTATTAAATCACAGCAACTCAAACCCAATCCCTTGATCAACTGCCTTAGATCACTGACTTGTTGGGAAAGAAATTAAAAAAAAAACCAAACAAAAAATCCAAACCAAAACCATTAAACAAATCATGTCTTTTCTATGTTGGCAGTAAGTAAATAATCTCTTCACAATCCATACCCCACTTCTCTTTGTTTTTCACCCTAATAAAAGGTGAGGACCAGGATGCCCAGGAACTAAAGCATAGTTTCTTGTCAGTCCATTATTTTTAGTTCTTAATTTTAAAAGCATGGCACTGCAGAAACCCTTAAAGGAGATACTACCCTCTTTTTTGTATGCTTCACTGGCAAACTGCATCAAGTGAAATATTAGTGAAAAATTTTATTTTATTTCTCAGAACAACAGCTGTCAGATCATGGTATACTTGATATCTCATAGTAGTAGAGGAAAAGGAGGTCAAATGTTCCATAATCACCTTCCTAAACAGGTTGCCACCAAACTGCCCCTGTGAATTCTGTAGATGACTGATCAATATATGCACTGCCTTCCTTATCTGTGAAATGCAATCTCATTTTTGGTTTAACAGCAAAACAGAGACATACACATATACAAATCCTCTGGCCATTCACCTCCGTTCATTTTAATTGAACACTTACGCACTTCGGTCTCCCAGCGCTCCGTACTGATAACAAAACTCTTTTCAACTCTCTAAGCAATGAACTGTTTCCAAAGACATTGCATCTTCACTGGGATTCTTCTTCAAAAACTACTGTGGTTTAATTTTTTCCTCCCTTTTCTTCTCTAGCCCTGTGCAATGCTCCAGATTCTTCTTTCAGCTTCCTAAGGAGGCAGAAAGAGGTTTCTCTATTTCTCTTTTCTCCCCTGCGTTGAGATAAACTTGAGTGGCAGCCAGTTGAGGGGATTAAAATGGGAAGAAAATAACTTCAGATCAAATATTTAGCTGATATCTTTTCTCCTAGATTATCAGCAGGAGATGTGAATACATGTTTTTGGGTAAGTCACTGTTCAGTAAACCATCTGCTTTTGATTGCAAAGTGACTGTAAAAATTTTAATAACACGTAATATCTAGCAACTGCACTTCAAAAAAATCTGGGAATGTATGACTGCCAGAAATACAGATAAAAAGTTGATATTTTTTATTTAAATTAAAGTCATGTTAAAACACAAATAGGTGTACTTCACTGTTGCTAGCATGATTATGCAAGCTGCATTAGAGTACAGAGAAGCCCTGGTACAGCCTAGGTCAAGCCACACAGCAGGACAGCAGCAGGCTTTCAGACGTGCTCAGGCCACTAGGTTTTTGTCCTGAGCTAAGCGGCAGCGGCGCAGGGAGTGGGACCCAGGCAGAGGTGTCTCTGGCTGCAGCCCTGGCCATCGCACCCCCTGAGGATGTGGCCCCACTTGCGTCCTGTGCTGGGCACAGGTGGCGGTGTTTGGGCAGTGGGGCTGCCGGTCGTCCTGCGCTGGGGAGGCCGGTTCCAGCTGCCTCTGAGGGGATGAGAGCAACCACTACCACCAAAAACCTCAGCCAGCGGGAGAAGCCCATGGGGCTTCACGCAGACTTATTTAAAAAAGGGTCATAATGGCTGACTGAGAGCCTTTGGTGGAGGCACAGGCCAGGGGCAGTTGCCAGGGTGGCAGGGGAGCTCCATGCCTGGGAGAAGTGCCGCCACAGGGGACCCGTGCCAGGGCAGGTACAACAGCAGCAGGTGGAGAATGCAGGTGGTGGTCATACTGGGCACGGCCTGGGGTGGGAGTAGCCAGGGTGGCCCAGAGACTCCAGGAGGAGTTGTCATCCTGACGTCGGGAGGCCGCGTGGCTGTGGCAGTGCGCTGGCTCTGTGTGGGGGAAGGTGTGTGCAACACACACGCAGGTGGGAAGCGGGGAGCTGGCGGGGACCCACAGAGGTGCTGGCCAGGTGGGGAGATGGTTAGAAAGAGCTGGGACTGCTCTTGCTCCAAGCACCTACCTCAGTGGCCCAGAACCCGGGCCCTCACCCAGTGCAGAGTAGCCACCAGGGGCTCCGAGGCCCCTGTGGCAGCATGTGGCAGTGCTGTGGGCTCGCCGCGCCCTCGGGCGGGTTGCTGGAGGGAGAGGGGTAGCCTGGCAGGGCAGGGGCTGAGCTGATGACCTTTGTCAGGGCGGTGAACTGCTAATGTGTGTGTTGGCCATCGCCCTGGGCACTGCCGGAGGAGCTGGGTGTTGACCATCGCCCTGGGCACTGCCAGAGGAACTGGGAGCCGCTGTGAGGAACTGGGCTGGGCCTCCCCATCCTGGCAGATGGAAAATGGAGCTCTCGCAGGCTGCCCCAGTTCCAGCAGCCAAGCGGACCTACGGAAAGGGAGGCACCACTCCCTAGACCGTGAGTATTCAGCAGTCATTTACTCCTACACACTCAAGAACAAGGCCTGAACTCTGCAATAATTTAGACTTTAGAGGTAGGCGGTGGAGACTGTAATGGGTGTGTTTCCACTATTGTAACCTTTTTGGGTTTGTTATAATATTAACCCTCCTAGCGTGGCCTGCAAGCCTCAGGGAATGGAGTTTCTGAGGAGTAAATACTATAAAGTAAACCACAACAACCTGTTATACTGGGGCAAGGAGCAGAATTTTGCTGCATATATGTGCACGTAGTACTGATGTCCATTATTGTCTTACAAGAAGGGAAGATTTTCTAATGCATTTATGTTAAGCTTATGATGATGTTAAAAGAATTTACAGTGGATAGATACTCAAAGTGTTCTTGAATAATCTTTTTCACAGAGGTGTGAAGGGTTGAATGTATTGGGTATAAATAGCAGGGTTTCAGTAGCAGTGTCTGCAGGGTGCCCTGTGTGTGGGAAAAGGCTATGAACTGCCCTGAGCCAAGCACAGCTGGTTCCAGCCTGAAATAAATGAAAACAACTTATTACATGACAAAGCTTCCTCCAGTCAGAGGATCACATGGAGCTGCTCAAATATGTTTAAGAAAAGGCAATAGCTACTAGAGGCAGAAGACCAAGACCTGACGTTATAGAAAAGGAAAGGTGAAAAGATGCAAGGACACACCAAGATGCTTTTGAGGAAAAGGAGGAAGCAGAGGAGGCATGGAAGGGGGCACTCTTGGGGACTGTGGTGGGTTGACCTTGGCTGGATGCCAGATGCCCACCAAGCTGTTGTATCACTCCTCAGCAGGAAATGGTGGGGAGAAAATAAGATGGAAAAACCCTCATGGGTCAGGATAAAGGCAGTTTAATCAAGCTAAAGCAAAAGCAAAGGTCACCTGTGGAAGCAAAGGAAAACAAGTGCAGCATCTGTTCCAGTGTAACTCATCCACAGGCCACAGCCCCTTTGGGAGTGTCCCTGCTCTGACATGACTTATCCACAGGAATATCCTTACTTTGGCATGGGTCACCTTTGGGCTGGAGTCCTCTTAGAGGCATATGCCTCTGCCATGGAGCACCTACTTCCAAGAGTGCATCTCCAGCTGTGCCCCTGTATTGGTCTGGCTGAGATGCAGTTAATTTTCCCCATAGCAGCCCTCATAGCACTGTGCTTTTTATTGGTAGCTAGAAAGGTGGTGATAACACACCAGTGTTTTGGCCACTGCTGAACGGTGCTCGCACAGCACCAGGACGGTCTCACCAATGTTTTCCCCCCTCCCTCACCAGTAGGTTGGGGGTGGTCAGGATCTTGGGAGGGGACATGGTCAGGACAGCTGACCCAAATTGCCCAAAGGGATATTCCATACCATATGATGTTTTCTCAGATATAAAAGCTAAGAGAAAGGTGGAGGAAGGGGAGACATTTTTTCTTTATGGTGTTTGTCTTCCAGATCAACTGCTATGTGTACTGAAGCCCTGCTGCCCAGGAAGTGGCCGAACATCACCTGCTGATGGGAAGTAGAGAATAACAGCTTTTGTTTTCCCTTGCTTCCATGCATGATGCTTTTGCTATTGCTTCATTAAACTGCCTTTATCTTGACCCACAGTTGTGTTTTTTTCATCTTATTTACTCCCATCCTGTTCTGCTGAGGAGGGCAGTGATAGAGTGGCTTGGTAGGCACCTGGCATTCAGCCAAGGTCAACCCACCACATAGATTTTAGTTACTGTCAGTTTGCAAGCCAACAGACTAGTCTAATGATGAGAATAAAGGTACATTAGCAAACTTCTTCCATTATTCAACTGTAAGCTATTGAATTGCCTATAAAATTGCAGTTACACAAAATGCTGTTCTCACAACTTAAAAATGGGCAGGTGACAAACAGGTAAAACAGATGCTGTGTTTCAAGTACGTGGGTGTAATGTGGCCTAATGCCACTCATTAACTGTCATTATCCATTTCAAAGGTAAAATTAATTTGCTAGATTTTTGTTCTTTTTTAGCTCATTTAGGAGATTAAATGTAATTTGTGGGATAGGTAATAAAGGTTTCCTCTGAGGGGAAAAAATACAAATGTGGATCATGAATTATGTTGTTAGTATGCTGAAATATGGTGTAATAATTCTGTATGAGTTATTTGTGAAAACAAAATGTCAGATAGTGCCTTTAAAAAAAGTGTAAATCTAAAGTCCTGGTTAATCACATTTACATGACAGTTGGTTGAATTCAACAGAGGTTGAATTCTGATTACTAACTGTTTCAGATAATCCTGATTATAAAACATCTAACTGGTGCTAAGTTAATATTTTCTATTTGGTTTTTGATTACCATGTGATCCAGATCTGCTTGCTATACCCGGAAGCAAGTAAATGTCCTTTCCTACACAGCAATGCAGCAGCAATAACCTCTGCTCTGCTTCATCCTTTCCCCCCCATTTGCTCTGCTTCAGCTTCCTGAGCTTTGGCTCCCTTCTTCCCGAAGCTTTCAGCTGACCAAAGAAAGAGGAAGGTACAAACGAAGGAAAAGAAGTTCACAAAACTGGTGACTTCCTGCAATTGCATTATTAACATTAGTAGTATCTTCCATGTTAAACAAAAATTGATCACCCGCAGTAGGGATGACTAACAGACCAAATGAAGCATGTTCCAAGAGGAGAGTGCGGACTGATGGCAAGCTGCAGGCTTGTGTGTCAATGTCAATTTACCTCACACAATTTTAGGCCACACGGTAAAGTGGATTAAGGAACTCGGCCATCAACAAACACTCTGGCAAATCCACCACCTGTCAGCAGTTTCTCTGCCTCAGCTGAGCTGAAAAGAAAGTAATTGATAGTAAATGAACAGTGCTCAATTGTCATATGCAATACTGCATAATGGCAGCACTTAACAACCAAGCTATTTATGATAGTGCTCTGCTTTGAGGAAAGCATAGAGTAGATGTACCTTTCTGGAAATAGATCCTGATTGTCCATGTGTTTGGCAATTAAATTGTTCCTTTCCTGCTGATTTCCCAGTATGCATGACAAGGGGATCACTCTGCAGTACTATATTGAAATCATAAACGTAGATGTGATTATCTACAGGATTCTAAGTCCATTTTGGGGTACTAAGGCACTACTAATATTCCTCTCATAAGAAAATGTATACAGATTTAGAATTCATGCATCTATGGAAATCATTGTGGGAGGATGTATTCTTATCTGAAGCTTAGATAATTTTTGAGACTTTATTTTGGTTTGATATTTGTTCTTCCTTTTGATCATATTTATCTTCCTGAAATGCTGTATAATTTTCTTTATAAATTTGGAAATTTTACAAGATAACATCCTTTAGCCTGAAAAAGATGATAATAACACATCATTCACCCGACCATATGTCTGCAATGTGATCCTTGAGTTAGAAAGCAGAGCTGGAGTTCCACTTTGCATTCCACCCTTAACTGCCAAATATTAAATATTTTGTTTACTGTGAAGTTTAAACTACATTGAGGCTGAGGATCTAAAGAGAAAAGATTTTCTTTTCTATACACTATGAAGCATTGAGCTCTTAAAAAAATGCCTTGGGCCTAGAAATTCTTTTCTGAAGATGTCAGTGAGATTTCTGTGTTCCTTTCTTACAACACTTTTGTTCAGTTGCACTAGTATCTACAGAGTAAACTTTTTGATACTTTTCTATTCATCAGTTAACCTTCCAATCAGCTTTTGACAGCAGTCTTGCTGGTTCACATGGAAGGTACATTAACTGCAGCTATAGTTTCAGTGCCACTTTATGGAGATAAGCCTATCTCTTAGTGTTTCAACAGAACTTAAAAACTTTGCCCTGTGTTATCAGACAAAGGGAAACAGGTGTGTATGATTATATGTATGGATATACACATGAACATATATATATGCACATGTAACCATAATGTTCTTGCTTGTTTCAGGTCTTTTTTTGTGTTATCAAAATACTTAAGGGTTAGTCATCCTGGGCAAGAGTTAAGTCATTCCAGGCTCTTGGACACCGTCTGTCAGTGATACTTTGGAAGAGTCTGCAAAGTGAGTGTAGGTTGTGATCTTGCAACAGGACTTCACTAGAGGCATAGCTGATATACACAGTAGAAAGTATGCCCACCTGGCATGACATGACAGGGAGGTCTGTCTTCAATCCTTTCTGAAAAATAACTTGTATGTTTAGCTAATTATTAAATGCATTATACTAACAGCTAAGGAACCTCATTGCATTAGGCACAGTGTTACAGAGAATGATCTTTGTCTTTACAAAGTTTTTATCTTGGTGGAATACTGTAGAGGATATCGTTTTATTGAATAAACAAGTGGGTATGCATGTCTATGCTTTTTTCCAGTTCTAAAAGTGATTCAATTTCTTATTTGCTAGCTGAGGAAGGAAGGGGAGCAAATCCAGGCAGGTTAACTTCAATTATTTTCAGGGTGGTAGGGACTGTAAAAAATCATGGCTTTTTTCCAGAACATTGTACTTGCTTGCTTTGCTTGAGGAATGCTATTAAAAACAATATACTATCCTATATATGAGAAAAATTTATTAGAAGATAATGTTTTGAATATTCAAAATGCTGAATATTTCACTATGAAAATTATAACTTAAAACAAACCTCATTTACATGACAAGAGACTTAACAGCCTCACTTTTTTGACCAAATTATTCACTCAATTCAGTATAAACTCAGATTTTGTTTTTGTGAGATCAGAGCTACAGACTTAATGAATGAAATGTGGTCTAGCTCCATTCCCACATATATTTTCCTGCTGTGGTATTTGCATTCTAATCTACATGAATTCAGAACAAAATTTGTCTGAATTTGCTTTCACACTACAGCATTAGTGGCCTTCTGCGACTGAATTGCTTTGTAGGCAGCCTGCTAGCTTTGGTGATAACACTGTGCAAAAGAAAGCTTCTCCCTATTTTTCTTCTGTTACAACTTTTTAGTCAGAATGCTGATTTCTTATAGAAACACATTTTATTTAATTTGGGTTAGTGTGATCACCTGAGTTAAGATATTCCTCTTTTTCCATCTCTTCGGGTTTTTTTGAGTGGCAGAAAATATAGTAAAGACAAAATGGCCTTCACTGGAATAGCAAGCATATAATGAAAATGTGTCTGAAAGATGTTTCTGTATCTCTTGGCTGAAATGTATATGGATACCAAGATTTTATTTACCTAGTTTGTTGTGTTATTTGAAGCAATTTATTGTGGTTTCTCTGTGAGATATAAATTCACTGAATTCATACTTGTGTACCAATACTTTCAATGAAAGTTCTAATATATATATCAGATAAGAATTGTTGATGTATAGCTTCCAGTTCCTCACATCTCTTCTCTGTTGCAACACTGCCCTAAGTTTTTTTCCTCCATTCTTCTCACCACTGTATATTTGATTTCCTGTCTTGCCTCCTGTCTTGAAAAGGGATTTATATTGATGGGCCATATATACAAATGGGCTTTTGCATAACATGCCATGATCAATTATTTTCAGCTGCAAATTTCATGTATTTTTTACACAAGATTTTTGCTAGATTTTTAGTTAAAGTAGTGCCTTTGTTCAATTCATCCTCGGACTCTGACAAGCACTGAAGAGGAAAACCTAATGAATTTTGGTATTCTGAGTTATCTGTTGTATACCAAGCACAGAAATAAAAATCAAAACAATTTTAGTAATGCTACCATTACCATATTTTTCTAGAATGCTATAATCTCAATTTTCCACCAGCTTTTGAGAAAGGATATTGAATCTTGAGCTCCATTTCCTTTATTGTCCTTTAATTGTAAAGTTATGTCATGTGATAAACAGCATACCATCATAACTTTATATTGTGCAACATCTTTGCTTGGAACCACTTTGTACCAATTAACTAGACAAAGAGGAAGTCCCTAAAATTTCTTTTCTCTGAATGAGTTCTGTCTCAAACCAGTTATCCATGGTGCTGGGTTGTTCACACTAGAATTTCAGTGCTCATAAAGATATCAATTCATAAGATCATTAACCTTATGATTCATAAGACTTCCTCTGCTTGAGGAAACTGCCATATGCCCATGTCTGAAAGTTGAATAATTTCCCATTTGTAAACTTTCTGCTTCCCTAATAAAATGCATATAGCCTAACTTTTAGCTGTGCACACATGCAGTGCAGCTCTTAAATCAGTGATACTATACCTTAAAAGCTGGAATTTCTTAATGACCTCTTATTAAAAAATTCAAAGTAGCTTTTTTTTTTTAATTGCTTGGTCTTATGATTTTTTCTAAAGTAAAAAAAAATATTTTATACATAGACATTACATATAGATTTATGTTGTAGTAAAACTCAGGAAGATATTTGCCCATCCTCATCAGTTTCCATTTATTTTTGTATTCAAATTAATATACGTGATTGCATTTCCTTAGGCATTGATGTCCTTTATTTAGTTTAGAATTTACCTTCTAATAGTAGAAAATTAATAGATAAAAATAGCAATACCTGGGTATGTCCCTCTCTACTCATGACTGTACCACACTGAGAGGTGCAGTCCAGTACGATGTACTATTGCCATTGAAGTGAACCAGCACTATGAGTTTCACTCTTGTTTAGCCATTCCATATGTACAATTTGCAAGGCATTTTACTGGAAGTCTGAGCAGAATTATCTTCTTTAAGAAGAAAATAATGACAACATCTTTGCAGGCAAGATGGAGATAAGGAGATGGTTATGTATTTATTAATAAATCCAAACCAAAGTTATGTCAAATAAAAACACACCATACACTATTCTCCCTCTGGGAAAAATAATGAGAAAAGGAATGCACTGTAAATGCCAGTCACATTGTTTAATGCACTGTTCAAAGGTATTCAAATATTAGAACAAGTATACTTAATCTGTGAATAAAAGAAGAAGAATATGCACATTCAAATATAGTCTTTATACTTCTACTTTAAATACCTAAATGAGCTAAATCTAATATGTATTTTATGTATTATATAATTTTATGCATTATGTTTAAGTCCCTCCTCAATTCCTGTTTATACTTAAGTTTTCTTGTGGGAAACTTAATTACCTATAACCATACAAACGTGTTTCTTAAACAAACAGAAAAAGAAACCTAGTCAATATGTTGTGCTTTGCATCTGTTCGGATGGCACCCAAAAGCAATTTTTTACCTAAATAATACTGAGTTATCTTCATTTTAGATGTATATAAAAGTTAAAATTTTCACTGTTGGGCAGAGGTACTGTTTTTAAAATTCTTAATTCTAAAACTGTTCTTTGAAGAGACTAACGTTGCAGGTAAAGTTTAAGGTGCATTTCAGTGTGAAAAATCTAGGTGCAGCCTGTCTTATTGTGATGAACATAAAGGAAATTGTGTGAAACATGCTGTACAGTAGCTACAGAGAGTAACATTAGAAATGTTTCTGCGCTCATCTTTTAGATGTTTAGGACTTTTTTCTTTATCTAATGATATAGTTCTTTATTCTCAAATATCCTTTTGTAGTAATGTATTTGCTCAGTTTTTCTTAACTGTGGTAGATTTGACCACTGGTGGCTTGAGCTTTATTCATCAGTTTTCTTTCATTCCACATACCTCTATGAAATGCATTTTTGTCATTTTGTGGTGAGGACATTGCTGAGGCAGCATGGTAATAAATTGCAAAGAACATTTCTGTAAATGGGTTATTCTAGCACATCTCACCAGTACTTACATGCTTGAGTGGCTACAGCCAAACACTCTTCCTTAGTTATTATGAAATCCCCATTCCCACCTCTTATGTAATTCTAGCGCAAGCTACTTCTAATTCTTAAGTTTAAGTAATTTCCTTGAAGCAATGACATAAGAAGAGCAATAATTCACTCTCTGATATGCCTATACAATGGCAGAAGCTTGCCAAGTTAGAGAATGAAATGCCCAAGGTCAGTGACAGTACAATGTAGAAATTTTCTTTGTGAAACAGATACAAACACCTAATTCTAAAAACGTTCAGCAATTGGTTAAACTGGAGATACTGATTTCTCATAGAATATATTCCCTTGTCATCTAAGTTCTTTATTTTAGAAGTTCTTTAAGGTGCAAGAGCTTTCCAGTCTTTCATTCAGAGATGCAGTAAGAAGTACTCAAGTCCCAAGAAAGATTGAACTTGTAATATTTGGATTTCAATCCTACCCTATGTTTACTTCTGCACTTTTTTAAAGCTCTACAATGCCACGCCAGAAATGTTCCTTCCTAGGTCAGTGCCTTAACTATAGAAGTATAATGTTTTTTGCCTGCCTTTTCTGTCCCTGTGGTTTGAGTTCCCTTATACCATACCGCAGCTTCAATGGGAAGGGCACGTGATACCATTGTCTAAACTGCTCTGCAACTTAGAACTTTCTGGGGGAAATGGTGCATGGTGCTTTGAAGTAGTCTGAGAAAAAAATCAAGTCAAGATCTCCCATTTCTCTCGTGGAGATCCAAATTATCTGGACGTGCCATGATTCATATCTCTTTAGATTTTTCTCTTAAAGAGAAAAGAGTTTAAGAGGAGCTTGTGATCCGAGTCATGAATTTAGAAGAAATACTGATGTCTAGACAAGAAGAGAAACTGGAACAGACCTCTTGTGCTTAACATTTCCTCCCGCCTATGCTTCCCCTGTTGTTTCTTATTGGTCAGTTCCTCCCAAATGTTTTACGTTTTCTCAGCTGCTTTTGTATAGTAGTTACCGCTTTCTATTAATTGTATAAAATATTTGGGCATGTCAGTTGAGGGAACAAAACTATTCTGCTTGTGTCAGGTACCAATGTTTTGGTAACTTTATTTAGTGCATAATATGTATGTGCTGAAAGTACATATTAAAAATAGGTATTAATAGATTCTGTCCCTCCTAAGTAATGATGGCAACAGTAACTAGCCAAAGAGGTCTAAAATACTGTTAGGAATTATGTGTAAACTCTAAAATGACTGAGAGTATTACTAACTCAAGCTGTAAGTGGAACTGTTGTGTATTAAATGACTCATATTTGTGAGTAACAGGACTAAGATTGCAAAGTAACCAC
>JAVJGI010000063.1:48092924-48128414 GCA_035590275.1 Ibycter americanus
CATCACAGCCAAAACACAGCACAGCACCAACTACTAAGAAGAAAATTAACTCCATCCCAGCTGAAACCACGACACTTACCTTGCATGGATCTAATATGTACTTTCCCATAGTTCATTCTTAAAATTTAGCAATTTTCCTGGAAGTTTGAGTCAAGAATTTGCAGCTGTGCTATATCCCAACTAGAGCTTCAATCCACATAGCTGAACTACTGCGTTGAGTGTTACTCAACATGAAGTTCAGACAGTGGCATGTCCCTGCATCAACTTCGCAGAAGTCCTAGAAACATGACACATAGATACCCAAGTTGGTCCAGCAGGAAGTCAGCACAGGTATAATAGGATTCACTAATTCATATCATTCTTCACACCTTAGGAGAACCATAATTGTTCTGCCATAAACTACAACTGAGGTATTAAACCTTGTCAGATCCAATCTGACTTTAGTATGCAGCCAATTCATTTTTTTCAGAATCTCTAGCACTTTTAACCCATAGCCTGGATAACCTGTCCATGGATAATTGAAAGGTGCATATTTGATAATATGATGATTATGCAAGCCTTGGTATTTTATTTGGTAATTCTTGAAGAAAGGGCACTAGTCTTTCCTACTTAATATGTGAAAAGGACAGAGTTCAACAACTGGGGGCCAAACTACAGGCTATCTTTGAGAAATGTATTATGCTTATGATAAATGACTTTGAGTCAAGATGAAATAACCTTCCTTTATTAAGGTCTAATACTCTGATTCTTCACAATGTTAAGAAGGTTTTATTTCCAGTTGAAATATTTCTTTATTTCTAACTTTACCTTCCAAACACTGGACCTTGTTATGGTTTTATCTATCAGATTAAAGGTGCTTTTCACTGGATTTGTTTTTTACCAATTTTAAGAAAGAGACAAGGACAACTTCTAATAACCGTAAGCTTAATTAACCAATTATTATTGGAAATATTGCAAGCAGAGATAAAAATGTAATGAAAAAATTGTAAATGATGCATTTTCTGTGCATGTGTGAGGAAATGTATGAACAGGAAATATTTAATAATGAAGCAGACTCAGAATTTGTATTGGAGTGTATTTGTAACAGCAAGCAGGTCTGTCTGGTAAAGGTAAAGTAGGACATTGCCATGGCTGTGTAACAGGAAACTACCACAGGCTTCTTCTGGTGAAACAGTATGAGAGCAGTGTACATCAGTGTTTCTTGTTTTGCTCCTTTCTGGGGTGAAACTGAGCAATATATCCTGCAGATATGTTAGCCTCATGTTGCTTTTAAGCCTTTATGTTTTAAGACTTCCCTATGTTTACAACACCCCACACACACTTCAAAATCCCAGTGAGGAAAACTTACTCAGCTGAAGAGTTTACCCTGCCTCTTACCATGTTTATTTCTGTTCATCTGGTTGTACACAAGCAAAAGTACAGTTATGGTGGCCAAGTAGCACATAGCAGAAGTAAACTCAGTACATTGTGCTTTTTTATTATTTTTAAACAGTTTCCACTTCTAAGTGTGGTACTTTTAAAGGTCCAAATACTGGAAGATTTTATTCACAACATTTTAAATGAAAATGTGTTCTCATATTTCACACTAGATAAAATATGGATGACAAATGAAAGGAACTTTCAAGAAGACTACAATAGCATTACACTTTAACCAGGTACCAACTCTGCCCCACCAAAAACATGTATTGCGCATCTTTCTGTCAGTCTGCCTTGTTCTCTTATGACAGAGAAAGATACTGGTAGTCACTCTTTATCTAAGGATAGAAGAACTTAGTAAAGCAAGTAGTTCTTTTTATTAAAAAGACAAACTCTAACTTTGTCTTTATGTTCTTTAGAATATATGGTAGCTGAAAGAAAGAATTAGAAATAGAAAAAGAATGAAAGCTAATCCTCAATTTAGCAGCATGAATTAAAAAGATCACTTTCAAGGCCTGCTACTTTTCATTCCAAAGATCTGAATGGCAGTATCTCTTTCCCAGTGTGACCCTTCTTATTGTTGAATAAAGGAATGTATTTTTTCTAAGAAAAAGAGAGATATGGGAGCTTCAGTAAAGTCATCAAAGACCACACTGTTCTCATAGAAATTAAAAGAAAAAGATATCTTCATACAAATCTGTCTGTGAAGAAATCAGAATTTTAACAGCAGCCATGGGCTATTGTTTATATCAGGCCTAATTAATGTAGAGGAATGTTCTACTTAAGGTTGTTTTTAAATTATATATTTATACACAAATATTGCTTCCTGTGTTCCTTTCTACTTTCTTCCTTGTTGTATTTCATAAAATATCAGGCAGCCTACAGATGTCCTGCGGTTGTGCCCATGGCCAACCATTGATTTCAGAGAGTAACAGCTGGCAGCCATGCAGCTCTGGTGCCAGCAGGTCCTTCCTCCTTCCCTCCTCTGTGTCAATGAACTCCAGCATTCGAAAAGCAGTGGTAGCAATGCACTCAAGATAGTTTTGGAATAGTTTTAATTGTTCAGTTGTGCTGAGGTGTTAGAAATGATCCAGATGTCCTACTAACTAATCTTATACTTCCACGTTACTTGAGGGCACTGTCAATTTCCTTCAGTTCCCTAAGATTTAATTTTCACATTACATTTTTGTCACCAAACAAATGCCATTGGAAGCTGTTTCTTTAGCAAATCTTATTTTAGTGAAAAGTAGAAGAAGCATGGAAAGAGATTTCCCCAGATAGCTAAGGCAATAAAAATAGAATGTATCTCTTTAAAAAGAGATTTATTCTTGATTCCAATAAAACAGAGAAATTATTCTTCCCCCCCCACCACCTTTTTAAAAGTTTAATAAAGGTTACAGTAGTGTGGTTTTAAATAATATCAGAGGTTCTAATTATTTTTGTTAAGAATCATGAAATACTTCTAAGCTGTACTTTATTACATTCAATTTCAAATCACATTTAGTTATTATCTCCTAAATAAAAGGAAGGAATGAAACATTATGAAGTCTGCACAGACTGAGCATATCTATTTGAATTCACTCCCTAAACCTTGAGCTGCTAATTTGATTATGAATTGAAACATTTGTGGGGACTGCTAATTCCATTGCAATCTCTATTTCAAATACCCTGACTGATGGCTCTACTTCTCTGATAACGTTTTGCGGAGTGTATCAGACTCCTTTTGGATTTTTTGCTACTTTTATTTCTAAAAAAGAGAAGAGTACTTTCTGACCTCAAGTCTGCAGTTAAGACAACAGATGAGAATGCTGAAATCACAACTGTGGCTTCCTTTCCTTCCATTGGGTGCATTTCTTCATTTTAGTTGGGTGCAGGACCAGGGAAGTACTGTTACAGGCAGAAAGGGAACCGTATTATTAGCTGGATCATTTGTATGTGCCTCTGAGTACCTGAAATTAAATCAATTCCGCTTCTTTCTATAAATGCTTTGGAACTTTCCAGCTTGGTTTGATAACTGAATTTGAAGGAGTGATTTCTGTCTTTTTTTTCCTTCCCCTGGTAGATCAATATTCTATTTTCCACTTATTTTTTGTACCTCTCCACCCCCACTCTGCTTTAAACTGACTACCAAGTGGGTAAAGTATTGGGATGGAAATATTCAAGAATTACACACTAAGAGAGGATATGCTTTTGTTGTGGCTACTCGAAGCCTAGGGAATAACTGAAGAATTTGAATTAGAGGCAGATAAAAATATCAAGAGGTGCTTATAATTGAAAGATGTTGCTCAGTTCTCCAGTTTAGGTTGACTGGTTTACTAAGAGCCTTGTATTACAAAGATGTCCCTGCAAAAGTTAGAATACTTTACTATGAGATCTGCTTGATATGTATGGTGCCTCTAACGAGGTTTTAAAAAGGGCATACAAATGGCACAACATGGTGAGTAAACTTTTATTCTTCTAGTGCAGCAGACTCTGCCTACAGTAGCGCACAGTCATTTTTTCCTGTATAATTATTCTATTGCTGAATATGGATTACATTCTGTGGATACATGGAAAAGTTACTGGACTTTTCTGTGGGGGTGTAGAGCCGACAGGCATTATTGTGTCCTTGAGAATTCTTTATATGCTAGCTATTTTGAATCATAATATAACAAAACCATGTCACTTAAAAAATTTCCAAGCAACAGAACTGGTAATGTTGTAAACAAGAGGAGCTCTTTGGGGCATGTTGACCTACTGTAAATCAGTTCCAAATGAAAACAGTAGATTTTGAACGTTTATTTGAAGAAAAATAGAATAGGTAGTGGGGTTTTGGATAAGACTTCTGGCTGGGACCTCTAATTTGTGTCCTCTCTGTGATGGGTTTGTCCCTTCTCTCTGTGACTGTTTTTTAGTATGAAGGACATTGCACAAATCCAGCCAATTTCTGCTTTCTTAGGATATTGACAGAGGAAATATAGTCTATGAAATAACACAGTCAGGTGTGGTTTCCTGTTGGTTATTGAGACCCTGTGTTTGTAGCAGAACAGACTTTCGCAACGAAAGGTACTAAGGACATATCTTGGATCAAGCTGTAAGGAGATCTGTGGTGAAAAGACTACATTATTCAGCTCCAGCTTTCTCAGACTATATTTCTGTGGCACTGCACTGTTGGACATAAGCCCTGCTGATTAACAGAAAGATGACTCTTCATAGTTCAGGGAAAGTTCTTCACAAGTGCCACTAAATTGCTTTCAGGGATCCAGATCTGTTCAGGTTCCCTTTTCTGGTCTGTACTTGTGACAATCATTACTGCACAAAAAACACAAACAACTTTGTAGTCAACAACCAAAACTGAGGATGCCACATCAGTGCCCTAAACCCACACACTTTGCTTGGCTCTATGAATCTTGGCAGTATGTGTAGCCCCCAGGCAGTCCATTGCTTAATGTGTCCTCCATTTGGAATCATCATCCTAAGATACAGCTCTCCCCAAATCTTTACAGAAAGCCTTTATATTTAGACTTGGTTCTGAGAGCCAAAAAGCTAAAAATGGGGTATGGCATTTCACTCCTGGGCACATAACTCACTGCTGAATCTATACTTATATCTGTTTTGAACTGGTTTCTGATAAGAACTCTAAGATTTCAGCATGGCAAAGTTTCACAGTACGTTTTTTTGAGGATGAAGCAGACTCAGAGTTCATGAATTTCCAATAGCAAGTCTGTCTGCAAGGTTTATTAGCTTGTTTTTCTTTCCAAAACAGTTTTTACTTCTGTTTGCACTGTAGAGCCAGAGGAGTTAATGAGCTGGATTCTGTTCTGTCTCAATACCTACAGAATACACAGCTAAATTCTCATTTTCAAAATGATTTTGAGGGAATTATATTAAAGGCATTAATAAACAATTTGGTTAGATTTTGATGTCCCTATGTGAATTACAAGTACTAGATCTTGAAAATTCTTAAGACAATGTATTTCAGTCTCAGATCCTAGAAATTCTTATTGTACTCAAAACCCGCTTACATGGAAAAGTCAAACAACTTCAAAGCAAAGACAGTAAAGACCTCCAATGGCAGCATACTTGTTTTCTAAAACTGTTTCTAAATTACATTTTCTGAATTAGGAAAATGGATTCCACATTCCAAAATTACATTTGAAGGGCAAAACAACAAAAAAAAAGTTACTGCCTTGCATAAGAAGCCCCAATAGTGGCAAAGAAAGTGGCTGAAAACTTGTGCGATTGTCAGGGACCATTTTCTTAATAATTGCTAAATTGGTACAGAGGAAAGCTAGTAGAAATGTTCTTTAAACACAACATGAACGTCACGGTGACAATTCATCAGTCCAGGTGAGACAGTTTTGAACCCATGAAATACACTACCAATCCATAATTACTTTTTAATTTGCTCTCTCCAAGCCTTCCTGGCTGCTGACAATATCTTTACTTACATACCCATGGCCATACCTGTCTTCTACTTCATTACCAATTTTAACTTACGCAGTAGCAGCAGTACTCAACATACTGTTTCCTTCTCTAGAATTTGTTACAGCTCTTTTTCAGACCAGAAGTTGGTGTGACTCTGAAGTCTGTTCTGCCTAAATGTACAGGCTTTTGCTTTAGACACCAATCTGTTCCTAAAGAGGGTGGTTGCCATTTCACAAATGCACACATACCATGTTACTCACCTCCACTTAGGTATTATTCTTTTTCACTGGTTATTACTAGACCATCCAACCTGTGCTATTTGGGAAGGTAGGAGTTACTGTCCCTTTAAACTGAGGTCTGATGGGACCTCCTGTAAGGAATTATATGGGACCTGCTTTCTGAAGTGCTCAGTTCCTTTTGGACTGTGGGAGAAGGAAGTCTGCTAGGAAATAAAGGTAAAGCCAGAGCCAGCTTCACTTCTGTTTGATTCTGATTTCTTTCTCATTTGTTTGTTTTAATCCTCTCTATTAGGAGATGGTAGTTGTCTTTAAACTTCACAGAACAGAGTTTTTTATCTTGAGCTGGGATCAAGGGGTAGAAGGAAATTGTTCTGTAGGTTGCTAAGCCTAGCAGAGATGCATCATATTGTCCTTCCTTTTAGAGCAGATTAAATTATTTCCTATATGTATGACACTGAGCTAGTACCACACTTCAGTTTATCTCAGAAAAGTAGTTTAACTCTTAATACTTCTTTCATTTGATTGACAGAGATTAAATTAAAATTTCTGGGGTATTTTCCATTGCTTTTTCCTTATAACTGGATCCATTTGAGAAGCCTTTGCTAAGGTATTATCTAATGCCCTCCTTCTATTTCCCAGGATCAGTTTTGTTTTTACCGCAAATTCTTCAGAATCTTTTAAAGGAAAATATGGATTTTGTTTATGATGGCAACCTTCTGTTTTCACCCCAAGTAGAATCTACATGTTTTCTTCTTTCAGCTACTGGTTTATTGTATGTCTGTTCTTTAAGAAATACTGATTTTATTTTTTAATACCAAGTTACTCTGTACTTTTGAGACAGTAATACTGAAATAACAGAAGTATAGACAACCACATCACTACTGAAATCTTGCTGTTACTATAGGACTGTTCACTATAATGTCTCTTCACTGAAAATGTTTATTTCCAAGAAGCTCACAGAACTTCATAAAAGAAGGAAACGCAATAAAAATGAAATTCATCAAAATGAATGTTGTCTGACCTTTTCTGTGTTGCTATTGTTTGGTGAAATGTTGTTATTACTGCAAGGTTAAACATTTAACTTTAGTTCACAGTACTCCTTTCAGATCAGTAGCTGCTTTTTCTGCTGGGATTTATTTAGAATGCCTTAGTAGCATTAGCGTCCCTGTGACTTGGGCTAGTTTCCATACCTGAAATTCTCTTATCTCTTAAAAAAAAAAAAAAAAAAAGTAAAAAAACCCACCCACATCCTTGATTATTGCCTCTTCAGATTAAGTAAGAAGAGAATAGATAATTTAGGGGGTTTCCACTGCTGAGTAAATGATGTTCAGAGATATTCAGCTGAGAAAATACCTGATCATGTGATGTTACAATATGCTTTCAAGTTCTGAAATGGAAGGGCTTACTCAAGTACAAAAGTACATTTTACAAAGATTACAGTAGTATCTTTCCCTGGTTTTCTTCTTTCTTGTAGATGTAACGATGATTGTTTTTTCTTTCCTCCTTTTGAAACAGTTTAGTTTTACAAGTTAGTCCGCCTGTGGTATAAGCAGGTCAAGTGTCTCAAGCTGGAGTACCATAACTGTCTTTTACTGGTGGTATTGGCAACACCAAGTGCTTTGAACAGAAAATAACATTGACGGATACAGCAATAGACGTTGGCCTGAAATACTTGAGCTTACATTGTCAGTCTGAAAAGGTACTACAGCCACAAACTGCACTAGATTAAGAAAGTTCTGGAGTAGCTGGAAGTCTTGAATAAGGGAGGTAAACAGCCACAGTTCAAAGTGCGGAGAGGCCTCTATACATATGTTCACGTAAAATATGCCTGCTATTTCAGCCTGCAAGTTCACTACTTGTTTCCAGCAGGACTATTTTGATAATGGGTTAATGGAGATTGTTATGATGGAAAGGTAATTAACGAACTTGATAAGGGGAAGGAAGGGGGTGCCTACTCTGCCCTATTCATTGTAAAGCAAATAGTCTCTTGTGAATGCTATCTTCATTTACCTCCAACAGTTCAATTAATCTTAATTAGACTTGTCTATTAGGAGATTTGAGTATGTGTATTTAGTGCGGAAGCTTTTCAGGTGCTCCTGTCCACCAAACAGACTGAAAAAGAAGTGCAATCAATTGAATGATGGAGGGTAGTAGGAAATGAAGACTGTTTCAGCAGGATGTAGGCAATTGTCCTGGTTTCAGTTGGGATGGAGTTAATTATCTTCTTAGGAGCTAGTAGGTGCTGTGTTTTGGCTTTCATGTGAGACTTTTCAGTTCCTCAGGCCCTGTTAGTGAAAAGGCTGGAGGGGCACAAGAAATGGGGAGGGGACACAGCCAGGACAGCTGACCCGAACTGGCCAAAAAGGCATTCCATACCATGGGATGCCATGCCTGGTACATATACCTGGGAGGTTGGTCGGAGCAGGCAAATCGTTGCTTGAGGACTGACTGGACATCAGTCGGTGGGTGGTGAGCAGTTGCATTGTGCACCATGTGTTTCTTTCTTCCTTTCCCTCTGGATGTTAGTCTTTCCATTCCCCTTTTCATTATAACTGTTATTGTCATCATTGTTGTTCTTTCATTTTTATTGTATTTCAATTATTAATTTTTTCTTCTCTCAGCGAGTTTTACGTTCCTTTCCAACTCTCCTCCCCATCCCTCTGGGTGAGGGGGGAGTGAGCAAGCAGCTGCGTGGTACTTAATTACCAGCTGGAGTTAAACCACGACAGCAATGTGTGATCCTAGAGAGGCATTGCCCCTTTAAATCTTTACCATTTCTTACAAACCAGATGAAATGCCTCCTTGAAGGCACTCTGCAAACAGAGGCAATGCAGAGAATATATTAAACCCAGTATCTCCATGACAGTGCCTGTATTAAAAATGGATGGACTTCTTCTGAATGCTCATTGTTTACTATCACCACAGATAGGATTCAGCTAATGAAACAGCTAATTAGATTTTTGTAATCCTGTTGTCATTGTTTGAGAGGTGACACTTTGCTTGAACTTCTCATGTGGATCTCTTCAGTCTAGGAAGGAATACTTTCCTCTGGCCAATTTGGCTTTTGTCACTTTGCTGGAATGGCGGTTCCCTCTGTTGGTGTAATGAAATCACTGCTTTCCCAAACAGAACTATGTCACTCAGCATTTAAATAGAAGAGAATAGGGAAATGAGGATCCGATTAGTCAAACAGGCTTGTGTTCAAAATCCATTTCTGAAATCAAATACTAGAACTGGATTGAGTTCATAATAAAAGAATTACTTAGGTATTATTGCAAACTGTATTACATATTCATTGACTTGCTGAATGTGCATGAATTTGCCAGGCATTCTCCATTCCCCACTCCTTATTTCTGTCCAGTACAGATGCAGGGAAGGGATAACAAGCAAGTTAAAAGCTGTCTAAATTAAGGAGTGATTAAGTCAAGTTTGGGTGGCTGCTGAATGTTAATCTCACAGGCCACATTCTTCTGCAATGTAAGAAGGCGCAACTTTTCGTTGATAGCTCTCTGACTTCAGCAGTGCATTGTGATGAGACTAGTTTATGAGAAAATATAGTCTTTAAAAAAAAAAATCAGCACACAACTCAGTTAAGTTTCAAAGCCTCCTTGCTAACAGTATTTCTGCTGGTATTGATTTCTAATGGGAGTTGGGAGCATTATTCCCTTAGAGATTCTTACAAAATCCTTGCAGGTAGAGAAACAAAAACATACTGACCAGGAAATCTGTATTAATTGGTAACTCAATATACTTTGACCCAGATCATCTGGATTTCTGCCTGGGTGGTTCCCTGCCATCTGTGGGGCTCTGAGTTTTGTCCACAAGAAGCTCATTGAGCAGCTGAAATTATACTCAGAAAAGTCTTGGTCTTAAGAATCCTTATGTTTAGTACATTAAAATAACAAAGTTGGGTGAATCAACATACAAATAACCAGCCTTCAGGGCAGGTACGGTATGCTGAACAGTCTTGATATTTTAAACATGTTCTTCAGACTTATATGATAATAAATACTGTAATGTAACTCAAAGTATCTATATGAATCTATATGGCAAGTGATCTGCACAACTGACCAAATTATAGGATTACTTGATAAAGTATCTTGTCCACTGCTAAACTATTAACAGCACAGGCCTACTTGGTCTAATTACATAAATGGTATATATGAATGCCCTGTATTACTTTAGCACTTCTAAATACAGGATCTCAAGGGCTTAATGCATAGTCTGCCTTGCAACACCTCTGTTGTAGTAGATGCCATCTCCACAGTGTTCTTAGGCAAACTTCAGCAAAGAAAGTCTTGGGTCAAGTGAGAGGCCAACAGGATTAGAAACTGGATCTCCTAAGTGAGCTCCAGCTGTTAAGTGGGTCTGTCTTATCAACTACTTTTCATGCTATGTGTGTCAAACTATTTTGATTCTGTGGTTTTTTCTTGCACCATAAGAGCTGTGGTTTTCAGGAACTTGGGTCTAATGTTGAAGCAGGGGCACTGTTGCCTTCAGTTCTTATTTTAAGTGAGAGGACAACAGCTTTCTGCAACCAGATATGAACCACAGAATTAGTACTATTAAAGAAGGGAAGAAAAGAAAAGGCTAATTGCAAAGGACATTTGGAAAAGGTTTCAAAATTTTCACAGTGGATTCTATTTCTGTAGAATTTCATCAAATTTTAGCTCTACTTTTCATAAATTACCTTTTCCATTGCCATTCTTTGTCTTCCTTAGTATATTTAGAACTCAGCTGAATAACTGCTTTGCATTCTTCAGATGCTGTCATCTACATTTTGCGTAACTGAGATGTTCCATTTTCAGAATACATCTGAAATGGACTAAATTACATGGGACATAACTGCTTTCACAGCATTGTTGGAAGCCTGCTGCTCTTTTTCTTGAATATTTAAGTGTTTAAACATTGTACTTAGAGTGTATGTCTAAGAGATCGTCTCATACCTTTTAGTTTCTTTTGTTTTTATAAATTTTCAAGAAGTTTTTTTAAAAAAAACTTTTTAAAATAAAGTAATAATTACTTTTACAGGAGGAATTGGCAACTTTTAATCATAATCTTTTACTGCTTATTTTGAAAAAAATTCTTTTTATGTACTGAATTTTTTTTTTCCATTCCTAACATTGAAATACTTTTCTTTCTGAAAATGAGAATCATACAGCAAGATGAATCTCTACAAAGTATTTTATACCTGTCCTTACCTAAAGGGGCTGTTTTTAACATGTATAGGTCATGTCAAGTTTTCAAGGATGCTGAAAAGAGCAACTAATAAATTTATGTTGGGGGTATTGGTTCAGTCTTTAAACATGGACATCTGTCTACTAAGAAGTAAAAGAAAATAATTTCACATTCTTCTTGAGTTTTGAGGTATTAATGAGTTTGGTCACTATAGACGCAAAGTCAATCCTTTTAGTAACATAACTGTAATTTTAAATCCTCTGAGTCATCTAGCCTTTCTGTGTAGCTATTCATTATTCATGATAATTGCATGAAAAGGAAGTTGTTCATCTGCTCCTGCTGATTATTCTCCACCAGAAAACATAATCCTTTGTCTGTGGACAGCACAATTAGTGGCTTTTGAGATCTTAATTATTTCAATACCTGATGTAGTTATAGTATACAAAGCAAAACACAGCAATAACAAAAAAAGCAAAATAATGGCACAAGATGACTGAGAAGTCTGGGAAAGAGAAAACTGAATCCTTGACCAGGTGGACCAAGTAGTGGTAGCTTTTTTTCCCCCTTTGGTAACTATTGTCCTTTGTAATAGGTGTTGATTTGGTGTTCTTGGCCTTATAAAAGTCATTATGTCATTCTAGAGGTGCAGTAAACTCCTACTCCCCCAGCTTTCATTTTATAAAATATACGAACATGAAAGATGACCATATTAAAATCCTGCACTGCAGTTTTAGAGGATGCTTGCCCTTGTCTGATGATACAAATGGTGCTAAAATGATAATTATTATTATAGTTTCTAGGTCTCATTATTTTAATGTGTATATTCTCTTAAATTTCTGGTGAGGAAAGTAGGTACTGTTACTTCTGTTTTACAGATAGGCTTGGAGATAAATGTACTTGCCCATGCCTTTGAAGGGAAAAGAAGCTGAGGTCGATCCTCTTGAGCCTCAGGAACTAATCATTAGTCCATCTTCTCTAAAACTCTTGCAAAAAAATTTCTATATTTATATGTCTAGGGAATGTGCTCCCGTGTTTATTAATAAGAGAGGTATGTCTATACTGAAAGAAAATTTATATTCACCTTTATGGAAAGGGACCCTTTAGCGAGGAAAGTCAGAATAGCCTTTGTGTCTATTCAAGTCTTTGTATCTCTACTGGGGCTACCAAGAGAGTGCTGGTTAATACTACTAGATTTTATGATAGAGCCTTTGACAACCAGGAAGCTGAAAAGCATGGTCAGCTTATTTCTTATAAGTTGCCTATTTCTTATAAAAGACCTCAAAATGGCTTTCATTTCACTCAGTAGTTTTGGACAATCATAAAGTTGAAAGACTTCAGTACATTTTGAAGGACGCACTGACTTGCTACCCTCAAAGTACATACTGGTGGGAGACTGGATTTAACTTTTGAAATAGAAGCTCTTTAAATATCTGATTGCTTCAGAGATGTTCTGTTTGGGAAAGGGCAAACTGGAAAGATGGATTCCAGTCCATCTCTCAATTAAATTTTACAATTAGAAAGTTACAACTAGAATGCCTGTCTTTTTGATTCCTGGATAGATACCAAGCCTTTAAAACAAGATGAGATTTTTCATACTTCTGCAGCTGGACAGCCATTTTTCTGCCAGAATAGTTGACTCCTGCCCTATGCTCACCTAACCAGACAGTAGAAAACTTTGTAGTATCTATCATTCTTAAAGCAGGGGGGGGGGGGGGGGTTTCAATTAATTAAAACTTAAATGATAATAAAGCTTGGTATTAATTAGAACAAGCCACTTCATCTTTCTAGAAATGTCATCCACAAAGTATGTCTCACAACGAATTCTAATGAGAAAAATTATCTGAGAAAACTCTGGGGGTAGCTAAGTCACAAGAATTGTAGATCAGACCTGTCCCATTTCAAAGTCTATAAACACTTCACCTGAAGATCTGGTGGCCTTTATGCAAGTAGCTCATGGGGCCCAAAAAGAAAATCCTTTTAAAGAATGGTTAAATTGATTGTTAAATATTAAATGTCTACCTGTAGGGTGAACTCCTAAGTGCCACAAGGCTTTGAGAGAATTAAAGTTGGTTTTCTGAATGCTTGTGTTTCTTACTGGGATTTTAGACAGCCTTTCATCTACTCTGCCAATGCCTTGATGGATGGCCTTAGGGTATGACTAAGCCAGTTAGTGTTAAGATGCAATGAAATTCCACCAATTATTTGTGAAAATCACTCAGTAAGTTCTTGCAGTAGCTGGCATATTGTTTGACATTTTTAGACTGTTAAGTAAACTATAACTCAGTTAATCACAAGTACATAATACATCCCTCTTTCATTACAAGACCACATTTAATCTCACTTTCTATCACACATATTTAGGAATTCTTTGGACTACCTAGGATGGATTACATTAAAATAATTAACAGAATATAGAACTATTCCTGCTGAGTGAAATCATATTTTATGCTTCAGAAATAAAACATTAAGAAAATCAAATATGAAGTGCCTGTCACCACAACACAGAGAGATTTTCTACAAAGTGATCATGTTTCAATGACTCTTCCATAGGATTCTGGCATGGAGAACAGTCTTTCTCTCTCCTGGGTTACTTCTGGCCAAACAGTACAGCAACAAAAAATATGTGTGAGCTGTGCAGCCCATATGTAGATTCACTATAAGTGAGAGAATGCTGCTTTGCCCTTCTACCTCTCCCTACTATCTGCCATAATAAAGGTAAAAGGAAAAACTTTGGAATCATAAACATCACTAGTCACCCACAGAGGCAGATTCTTTGAGGAAAAGTGAGAAGCAGTTACAGTAGTCTTTTTTAGACATTAAAAAAGGATCATTAAACCTGTATGTGACTTATGCATGAAGATAATAGTTCTTTTGCATACTTCTGTGGAAAAAACCATACATAAAGTTGTATGTTTCTAAAGTGACTTTACTAATACAAGTTCAGAATTACTATGGCAAAGTTATGCTATTTCATAAGTAAACTACAAAAGTGATGAGAGGTATGAAGAAATGTAATTAAAGGTGAAGTTATAGACAGGCCAGCAGTAGAGGGTGGTGAGTTGATAGCTACATGTACATTTTATGGTGTAGACTTGAATGAGGATATTTTTAATGTAACAAATGAGGAAATACATAGGGAAAGTAGAATGAAATTAGAAAGGAAATTTTCAGTTAACTGGAGGATCAGTTTATATAGAATGTTTCTGGAAATTGCAGAATTGGCGTGTGGTACACTTTAGCTAGATTGGTAAATAAAAAAAATGTAGAACAGCAGAAAGTCTGGCACTAAAAGGAAGTGTTTTGCATAAGCTAGACTGCCTTTTCTGTCTTTTGAGTATTTAGCCCTATTTCTCACTTGAACTGGCTGTGATTATTTCTAATTTTGCTCATCTGATTTTAACTTTGACCATCTCTAAGCTGTGTCAGCGGAAGCCACAGCAACAAAGAAATACTCTCTCTTTTGAGTTGTATTTTTAGATCCTGAACGATCAAATGAGAACTGAGCTTTTCTACAGCTTTTCGATATAGGCAGCTGGGCCTGCTTCCATGTTGCCTTTTAAACTGCTCACTCTAGATAGAAAAGGGTGCAAGGTCTGAGTATGGGGATTAGCCATGCAAGGCAAGCTGGTATCTGATTGCTGGGGCACTCATCCGTCACTAGTTCGATGCAGAACACTCCCACGGTATCTTCTCAGCAAGCAGCATTCTACTTACGGTCAGGAGGCATAACATGTTTAAAGTGTATTTCCCAGCAAATATATGATGGATTGGAAAACTATTATACTCTGAGTACTGCCTAGAGACATGTATTTTACTAGGACTAAATACCTGTGTAGCAATTATCTGCCATCACTGCTACAGTCTTGCCAGCTCTCAGACATTAAGCGGAGTTGAAATAACTAATTAAAGTAGTAGTATCAAGTTTTTTTCTCCAAGTTTCCTGTGAAAAATAGTACCAATACAGAATGAACATTTTTATTTTATTACAATTTTTTCTTGGCTTGTGCTGTATGGGTCAGAAAACATTCAGGTCCTGTATGCATATACCTTTCTGTACCTAGAACTCGGCAGGAATATTTGGACCAATGCCACTTGTGAAGGGAGGCGGAATATTTTATACGTGAAAGTTTCCTAAAAGAGCACCGTATGCATACTTCATACTGTCTGGTCACATGAAAGGAAACTCGGTTATCCACTACAGAGGTCTCAGAGGACTTTTCACAAAGTACAGAGATGCTACTTCTAGCATATTACCTAACTGTTCTAAATTCAGTGGAATTTTATTTTTATAAAATCTCTTCCCTTTGTAGTTCTAGTTGCATACAAAACTCTGATAACCATGTGTGAGATAGCTGGTTGTTCTTAAATTGTGTTCCACTTACTGTTTACATTTAGGAAGGATATTTTTTGTTTGTTTTTTTAAATCCATGTCTTCACACTCACTTGTCTTCAAAGATGTGTGCCTGAAGTGTCCTTTCCTTTTCTAAAATGTTCTTGGACTCCGGCAGCCCCATAGGTAAGCAGGCAGAAAAATCAGGCAGGTTGGTTTTTGCAGCCTTTCTGCATTTCATCAGCAATTCATCAAAAACAATCTGCTTTGCAAAATGCTTCCCTATGGCAGATGAGTGTTTTGTGACAAAAGCTCAGTTTCATCAGAAAAATCCTTTTTAGTTCTATATTCATTATATGGAGGGAGAGAGATGAAGCAGATGCATTTCAGTCTACTAATCACAGGGCATGACTGATTGGCTTTCCATTTTGTCTCTATCCTCTTTCCCTAAATTGCTGTTATCTATACAAAGATGGGAGCTACAAAACCTGCAGACTGCAATGAAACTTTTTACATTGGTAACTGTTGAAAATGTATTTTCAAAATTAGCACTGAATACCTAGGTACTTAACATCTCATATGTGGAACACTGTCCTCTGAGCTAATGTTGCTGGAGTGTGCTTTGCAGACAGCATTTGCAGATTGCTTAAACTTCAGATGAATCCTCAGGACACTTACATGGGTTGATGACATCTAAAGTACACATGAAAAATGATACATTTGTAAAGAGAATTAAGGCTCTGGTCAAGACAGTATTGAAATATGATCTTAATTTAGCAGTCAAAATGAACTAAGGTATAGGACTGCAGATGGATTAATGTATGCAAATCTTTTCTTGAAATAATGACTGAACACTGAATAGTTAAAGAAAAGTAGCTGGCAAAGACTACTTCTAAACTGTGCACAGAATCTAATAAATAGAACAGTTGTGACCAAATATGTAGCTTCCCAGTTAGAGTAACAATCAAATAAACATCATTATTTCTTTAATATTTAATATTGTTGGGAACACAACTTGTAATAAAATAGTTGGCATTCCCAACAGTGACAAGGCCTCAAAATTAGCTGTTCTGATTATATTTTTGGTTTCCTGTGTCATTGTTGTTGTTTTATTTAATTAGGATGAATTTTTGTGAGGAAATACTTGTCATCAAAATGAAAACTTTTCTAGAAGGAAGACTGCCACCACCACCACTACCCCTCTTTTTTTTTTTTTTTTTTTTTCTATGGAGGGATCTCTGGAATGGCCAGTAACTGTATGGTTAGGACACTCTTGAGGGACACAAGAAACTGAAGTTCAACTCACTGCTTTACCCTGGAAACATCACCACTGTCTGCAAATGTTCTGGTCACCTTCAGGCACAACAATGTTATGCTGTTTCTCAAGTATACAGTAAAATGTAGTAAATGTGTTGGTATCATCACTTTTAAAACTTTCACTACAAAGAAAATGTATGAAAAAATACGACCTTTTTTAGGATAGACACTTGTCCAGCCAGTGTAGAGACACTTGATATAGCCCAAGGGCAGCTTCGCACAATCACAGCTCTGAATAACATTCAGCCAGCAGTGTAGAAGAAACAATAAATGAAGATTCCCTACTGTTATTATATTTAAAGAAACTGAGAAAAGCAGTATATAGAGGAATAGCTCTGTGAAAATTGATAAATCGCTTTAAGTCAAGAGGTCTGACTAACATATATTTTCCTTCAATCTAAAGCCTACTATTTGGTTTTATGGACTAAGAAACAATAAAAAGAGCTTTTCCTCCAGGTCTCTGTTGCTGATTTGTTGATGTTTCCAACAAAAAGCTGCATTCGTGAGGTCATTTTTTTCCTTAGCCTTGAAAGTAGGTGAAACACAAAGAAAAACAAAAACAAAGGGAAAGGAGGAGAGAAAGACAAGTATAGCTTTATTAAGGCTTATTTTGTTTCTTTGCTTAGATCTGGAACCTATATTTACTTCTAGCACTTGACTGAAGCATGAAGAATGGAGAAACAGAAAAAGTTGTTAACCAAATAGTTCTCACCCCTTCTACTGAACTTCATGGTATGGGCTTCCATTTTTATTTTCTTCTTTATGGTAAAAACAAAGAAAGGCTGTGATGGTAGGAAATAAACGGTATTTTCATTTCCCCACTTTGGTTTTATTCCTGGAAGTTCACTTGTATTCTTTTCCTGTTTCAAATTTTGCAACTAGTAAATTCAAAGTAAGTTATAGGACTTGATTATACTAAAGAAAGATACAACGTAAAAGGGTAGGTTAGTTACCGAATATGCCTCTATATTGTACATAAGATGATAGATGAGAGTTAAAGTATATATAATAAACACAGTGTTTAGCCAATAAATTATCAAACTATTTAATATTATTCTTGAGTTCCTCCTTTGAAACTTGTGTAAACTTTAATTTGTCAATGTTTCTCAGTAAGAGGAATGAAAATGCTTAAATATCTGTAAAGAAAAAAGGTGGTATAGTGAATTACAGACCTCTTACTTTTAAGCTAAAACTGTGGTTCTCTGCCTGATCTAGGAATCCAAAAGGAAAAAGTAATTTATTTTATATCCATGAATGGGAAAGTTCATTAAACTTTAGGCTGCTTGAGAAAGAGTTTAGTATTGATTGTGGTTAAGACCGGAGGGCTAAGAACTGTAAGGCTTGGATTCCATATTAAATTCTCACACAAATTGGCTCTGTGATCCAGGACAAATGAACTACCTTACATTCAACAGCTCAAATCTAGTAACTTTTTTCTGTCAGTCACTTAAACCAAAAGAAACAGAATTTAATTTCTTGATCTTTTGAGTGTAAGTACATCTGGTTAATGTGGATAAGAATTGCTACTGCTGGCTTGTCTCTGTGAAAATAAATTTTATTTATCAAGAGTCTAAATATGGCTACAGATATAAGTATAAGGCCTCAGACTTCAAACCATAGAAGTATGTCATTGCTAGTTAACTGCTTTTTATTTAAGACAGAATACTCTGCATTTTTAATTTTTTTAAATCTTTGCATTAATCAGTTTCCTAAGACAGAATGTTGATACAGGTTTTGTGACCTTTTCGAAAATGACTGCAGCTGGCTTAACTAAATTCTACTGAAGCTAGCTGCAATCTTCCTAAAATTTTATAACCATTTTTAGCTGTGGCAAAAGCTTTTTTAAGCAGGTTTTGGGTTGGATTTTTGGGTTTTGGCATTTTTTTGACTCCTACTGTAAAACAACTGCCCCATTACCCTAGTGAAATAATTATTATTTAATAAGTGTGTTCCTGGGTGATTTCTTTACATGAGAGCTGATGTATTCATGCATATTATTAATACAGCTAGGGCTACTATGAGCCCTGGTTTATAGCACTGTATAAGGTTCTGCAGTTTATAGATAATAAAAGCTTTTGACAAAGCTCTTTTGCTCTCCTTTTTTTGCCCTTTTCATTATTTCATCCAGTTTCGTGGTAGGTATTGTCTCTGCAAATCAAACAAGACCTTCACTGTGTTTTGTTTTAAAATCTCCTCTAACAGTAAGCATGTAAAATCTTCAGTACTGAAACACAGAAATTGTGTTATATTGAAGCACTTTATTTTAAAATGTCAGAAAAAGGAATGAGAATCGGATCTTACACAGTGGTGGAAAGCAGAACATTTGTCTCACAATGACAGCCAATGTCTTCACTATTTTTATTACACAGGAAATATAAGGAACATCAGTTACACAGAAAATTTTGTCCCATTTCCTAAGAAACATATCAGCTAAACTATTCCAGATAAAACCTGAAATAGATAATCCATGCAATGCACATTCAGGCATACTGTTGTGATTGCTGTATAGGATTTGCTTATTATCCACTACTGACCAACACAGTTCTTCATATATAAGTGTATAGAGAGAGATTTTGCAGTATATAGCAATAAAATACCTTCTGTTTTTAAACAGCTGATAGATTAATCATAAAAACATCCATACATAATTCCTTTCATCCTTAGTCACAGTCTTCTGGAAATCAAGCTGGTATTTATGAGATAAGGATTTCAGGGAGTGGGGAGTGTTGAAAGAGCAAAACTGTGTATCCTTTTTTTAATACGTTTTTAAGTACGGAAGCATGAAAACAGGTACCTCTGCTATTTACTGGTCAATACCAATAAAGAAACATTTAAAACAAAAAATTACCTAGTCCCACTGAAGCTATTGCAGACTTTTCCATTGACTTTAATGGAGCTGAGATTTCATCTGGAATGATCAACTTTCAAGTCCTAATATATTTTCATGCCAAATCAGTCTTCAAACAAAGACTTTGTCAGTGGTTCTTTTATTGCATGTGTCAAGATGAATCCCAAGGTGAATGCAAGCAAATATTCTTGATCCTTTGTATCCCTGTGGCAAGTACTATTACACCATCAATATAAAAGTTCTCCTACCATTGTAATTCATCTAAGCCTGTGCATTACAGAGTATATTTGGGAATGATATCATGATAGCATTTACTTGATATCCATAAACACTAGTTAATACCCAAGACAGACTATACAGAAGATTTGCAGAAATTCCAATATCCATCCAAATTTTACAGCTGAGGAACTTCTTATATGAATTTGGAGTAGTGAGGTTGAGTTTTAACATATTTAGAGTTGAGTGGTGGTAAATCCAGGTTATTCTCATGTTCAGTCTTCAATAAAGCTTATTTTGGCTTTAGTTATATGGAATTGGAGTGTTGTTTAACTTTTGTCCATTGCTAGAGCTTCAGGTGACCCCTATTATATAATGAGAAAAATGCAAACTGCTACTCCAGGCTGTTTTAATAATTTGCTTTTCTGCGTATTTAAAACAAATATTTCATTTGTTTCAGTAGTCTTGGCTGGTTCTCTTGTTCATATTCAGTGCAATATTGTATGTAATGTTCAGCAACATCATAAGGTGGCTGTTAAATCATCTTACATGGACCCTTCTATAAAGTTTCTGTATATATTGCTGCATATCTCACTTTAAGAGTTTGTTGCATAGCTGCTTTGATTCATTTTAACAGAGGCATTGTTTCATACTGTGTTTAACTACAGCTCAATCATTATGAGTTAATTTCCCATCATCTTTAGCTGAAGTAGTATAATTCATGTATGTATCCATCATAGCAAATTCAGCTAGTGCATTTTAATTTATATCCTTTAATCTTGGATTCACTAGTCTTATTCTCTGCAGTCTCATCCATACGCCTTGGGTCTGCATCAATTTCAACAGCTCTGAATGGAAGTGACATGGCTTGAGATTACAGGTTGCTTTCTTTCAGCATTCCCTTTCTATGCTTGTCCATTGATTTTACATTATACAGTAGTCATAATATACAGTCTTAATGTAAGCCCCTATGGGTTTGGGTTATTTTATGTCCTTTGAAACAGCATTGTTTACTACTTGTATCACTGAGACTCTGCATTTTATAGAATTGTTCTATAGTAGTCCCAGTTTAATTCCCCTTTTGCAGGTTCATGTCCCATCACCTTAGATACAATTACATTTGTCATTGAAGCCAACCAAATTCATTTAATTCGGCTATATCTTTAAAGTTAATTGCTCCATATTAATTTTCTATACTAGTACTTTTACCCAAGTTTTAGACCAATTAATCTTTGAATAATACTTTTACAGTTTAAATCCGGTAGTATAATTTCATATGTTTTCAGAGCTGATTAGCTGTTAATGTAGGTTCATTATCTATCTTCCACTGTAAAGATGTACAATCAGTTGTTGCTCATCTCTTCAGTTTATTGTTCATAGCTGTAGTAAGCTCTACAAATACTTTGAAGTTCTTTTGTCCTAGGTAGCTTTATAGGAAACATGAGTTTTATTCTTAAAAATGTTCATTGCAACATTGGAAATTGCTTATAGCATAGATTTAACCTCTGCTTGCTCTGTGGACCAGATCTGTTCCTAGTTATGGGAGTGTATTTCCATGAATTTATAGTACACAGTCCAAAAAATATATGCATTCCACAGTATATTATGACCTGATATTGTTAAGATTCTTTTAATTTTTTAAAATAAAAAAGTCATTTATGCTAGTCTATCTAAATTCATGTTTCACAATGTAGATGCCTCAGGGCAGAGATTATTTCTTGCTTGAAGTGTGAGTACTTGAATATTAGTTTTATGACTGCAATGAGAGTTTTGGGCTTCTGCTGAAATGAAGCTTCCAGTAATAATATTTTGTAATATTTTATAATTTTTATGATTTTAAACTATATTATTTTAATTTAATAGTTCTGTATTACTGAGTTCGACAGCATAACATCATTAGTTCAAATTAAGATAATTCTCACTAATGAAGCATGAAATATCCACCAACCAGATTGCAGTTAACAGCTTAACTTTTTGTACTTTGTTCCAAAAATAAATCAGTCTGCTTGCTATGTTTTACTCTTTTTTCATTAACTCTATTTTACTAAAATGAAGCCAATTGTCTAGCTAAGACAAATTCATTCTGAATTGAAGGTAATATTCAAAGTATTCAAAGTTCAGATTATTTTAGTGAATCTTCAAATGTTTATATTGCACATGTCACTCAGAAACAAAACCTATTCCTTTACATTCTCCGCATTTGCGAAAAGATGTTTTAAACTTTGCAGAAAAAAAAAAAAATATTAACTTTAGTGACTTGATTTTCATATTATATATTTGATATTAATTAACTTTAGCAATTCTGCCTAAGGCATTACATTGTACCTATGCAGGTAAGAAAACATGACAAAGAGGAAAAGGATTGCACAACAAAATGATTATGCCAGTCCTTAATTTATGATACGAGATTATTTTGTGCAAAATTGCAAGCACTGTAAGTAGAATGTGTTCTTTGGTGTTTTAAAGAAAGGTGCATGTGGGGCAAACTGTATTTCAAAGTCATCAACATAGAAGAGAACTCTTAGTCACATTGACTGAAGAACAGGGTTAGTGAGAACAGGTGGTGAAGCCAACTCATGGTTCATGCCCCAAATGCAGCTCAGGTGGTCATTGATTAACATGGGAGAAAGTAGGACAAAATCCAGAAACTTCTTTCCTTGCACCCAGATTTACATAGCTGAATAACATTGCTTTTTTTATACATATAGTTGAATCAATGTAGAATTTTTGCTAAAAATCCCTCCCCAAAAGGCAAAATAACAGCATCACGTATTAAAGTAGCCCATATCACATGCAAAAATTTTACTAAAGTATTTATATACCTGGAGTGGGTAGAATCGTTGTGTTGCTGCTTGGTTGTTTGGAAATAATTTTTTTGCCACACTTAGCTGTATAAGCAAGAACTCAGAAATAATTTTATTACCAAAGACACTTGAGCTTATGCTTTATAAAACTTTTCTATTTTACCTGCCTGCTGAATTTATGAGATAACAAATGTGGTTAGGGAAGTAATTTGAAGTAATGCTATGGCCTTAATGCAAAGGAAGTAGTAAAGCTTGTACTAGTAGCAGAGGTAGTAGATCAACGTGACCTTCTATAATGAGCTAAAAAGTTGTGAAGCATTTGTGAATCACTAAAGTGAATTTCTTCTTTACGCTGAAATATTTTATTTGGATACTTTTGAGCAGTGATATACCTCTAGCTGATGTTTAACAACTTCTTTTTAGCCGCGTCTAGCCCTCTCACAGGTTAAGGTATATGCCTTCAAAGGTAGTTATACAATGCTCGATATTGTGTAAATTGACTATGTAGGTACAAGGACACTTAACAACACGGTAATATCTGTTTGATCGCTGAAGTAGAACACTTCCATCTTCACTGTTACGCCAGGAGATTAGTACTGTATAATCCTATCATCTGGGCTACATGGAGAACATCAGAATGCCAGAGCCACTCCCTGAGTTATTAAAGTGATGTGTCTTATCAGAAAAGGCAGAGCATTCTTCATGTTCTTCAAGGGCAACAAATCCTTATTAGTCCGATCTATAACCTGATGAAAATCTGAGTATGTTGAATTACTCATATGTTTTTTTTCCAGCAGACTCTTCCATTTTGGATCTTGTACATCATAAATTTTACAGTGAACCTGAACAAATTCCCCCAATGAAAACAGCAGTCAACAACGGTGGTCAGGTTTTAGTAGTACCCAAAGTTATAGACATGAACCTGGATTTCTTCCTATTTTATATGCTGTAAAGAAAAGGCTGTCCTTGTTCAAAATGTATCTGATTCCTGGCTGAAACTAATTAATATAGGTTTGGACAGGCTTCTGCTCCAGATGTTAAATAAAAATGGAACTAATAAAACATCTGCAGAAGCTGGCGTCTGAGACCTAACCTTACCCATCAAGAAGATTCTCATAGAAGTGTTGTTGTAAATATATTCTCAAGTGATGACTCTATCCTTATCCCATATATATTATTACAAAACTTTGGTGTGAATCTCACTTTAATAATTTTTTTTAAATTATAATTTGATGAGTAAATAGCAACAAAATTGAGTCAAATCAAGGTACTTTCCTCAGGGGGAACAGATACATACCATGCAGTTATTTTTATTACTGTTTTCTATAGCAAGAAGGTGAATCTTTCTCTTCGGGGAAATCTTACATACAACGTTTTGTTAGCCAAATAACGCCTCTGCGGCATTTAGTAGCAATGATATTCAGGAACATTCAAACTTTGTTCAAAGATGATGTATAACTAGTACCCTACCCTGCTATACCTAGCACCTATTCCTAATCAGCTGTTGTGGTAATTAAAATACTAGCAGAAATTTAGTAGAAAAAAAAAGACTGCATTAATTCCCACTACTTCTGCTGATCAGCCTGCCATCTTTTTGTTCCCGGTGGTGATATTTGTAAAAGAAAATACAACAGTGTTAATGTTTCTAAAAGTACTTTACCTGTTAGCACATCTGAAGGCAGTTCCTCCATCTGCTCCTATTAATTCGTCTTTAACTTCATATTGCTCCTATATTTCTGTACACGTTCTTTTAAATGACAATAATACACAGGAACACGGGTTAGAGAATAGGTGTTACATTTTCTGTTGTAATTTAGAAGACAAAAGCAGAATTCTGCCTCAGTCCACCCTGCTTTGTCTTAGTACCACTGTCATCTTTAACAATGCTCTAGACTAAAGCCATATAAAATATCCTTACTGAATCTTAAATGTTATATAAAGGATGTGAGATTTGTTGATATATTTGAAAACACAGTATATATTCACAGCAGTTCGCAGAACTGAAGGAGGTTGTATAGATGTCAAATTTTGCTCCTGCTATTTAACTCATGGACCTGACATTCAGAATGCCTAAATATTGCTATTTTCCTATGTGCTATCATAAAACAGAGATGGCAAAGCACTTGCCTAGTATCTGTTCCTTGTAAGTACTGGTAAGCAGCTTCTCACAGTCTCCATATTCTTCCTACAGCTCCCCAGCATGTTTCTTATAGAGTGCTAGTGTCCTACTATTTATTGTCTCATTTTCTAAAGTATCTGCACACTTAAAGCATTGCCTTCCTTTATATAGTGACCTATGATGGGAAAAAAAATAATAATTTATGATTTTAAGAATAATTTGTTGACCTGTACCCATAATCTTAAGGAGCAGCAGAGCTGCAAAACTACCTATGTAGCTCAAATGAGTGTTCAAATTGTGCCATTGCCTGAAGTCTATCACAACTGAGATGCAGACATGTCAAGTGCTCTCCAGGTCTTATATTAGGATACTTTTCATAAGAACTTTGTAAACTGAAAAGTCTTGTTGTACTGAGCAAATCACATGTAATATCACTTTCGCGGTAGGAAGTAACGTATTTTCATCCCTAAAGAAACGTTTGTTTAAAACCATAAATCATAAGCTCAAGGTCCTAATACTGAGAGAACCCTTGAGTGGAAAAAAAAAAAAAAATGTAATAAAAGTGGAAAGTCAGTTGTAGAAAGGAAAGTAATAGGTTTCTATGATCCAACAGAAGACACTGAGACATGAAATTAATTCCCATTTTTGGTTCACTTCTGCAAATGAATTGCAGGATTCATTTAATGAGGCCTTTCTGAAATGTGAAGATTTAGCACAGACTTATACTAATAAAAGAGAAAAAAAAAAAGCAACCCTTTCTCCTAATATAATAGCATTCTATTACTAACCTTCTTTCCTAAGCTGTCACTTTACTGGATGAAAGTGCATACAGGAAAAATGAAGCCTAGCAATGTATTGTGCACAAGGTGATTCTGCTGGATTATTCATAGAACTGATGATTCAATTAGGAGAACGTTTTTCTTTCTCAGGTGTGAAATTCCATGCAAGTTGAAAGGGAGCCTTAAAAATAGTAATGGCTGCAATTATATTTGGAATATGTCGGATAATCATGTCATTTTTCAATAATGAATTAATTAGTATAGTAATATTTTTCATACGTTCGGTGTAATTGCTTTCCTCTGAGGAACTCAAAATGATACAAACAAGTACTTAATTAGGCCTCTAAATACCCATTTAAGGTAATCATTGTCTTTCTCTACTCATAGGAAACTGAGTTACCAAGAGATGAAGTGATATTCTTGCTAAAACACACTGGGTTAGAGGAAAATCAAAGTACGGATTTTTTTCTTCATGTTAAAGCAGAAGATATTTTTGTTTGTATGTTTAGCTAAAAATGGGGAAACACGAGTACATAAAAATTCAGTCTTCATCATAGAATAGGCAATGCATCTCTTCTATTAAAAAAAGAAAAAATAATGAACCATGTATAAGAAAGATTACTTTAAGACTTTTAGACTTCAAACTTCTTAAGTTGAACAACCCGAAAAGGAATAACTACAAAATACAGCTCTATTCTCAGCAGAATTCACATCTCATCTATAAAATTTATTTATCTAGTAATTTCTGATGACCATTTTTTTTTTTTTTTTTCATACAAAGAGATAGCACATTTTCTTAAGAGGAAGAGGCCATTATTTATGTGATCTATTTTTTTTCCTGTGGGCTTGGCATGTACCTAAATACTGATGACTTTGAAAATACAGCTTACTAATTTTAACATGATGAAAAACAAAATCAAATTTCAAAAGTCTGTATCATAGGACTGATGATCAAGTATACGAGGGTAAATCTCCTTTAGTCATAAATTAGGTGTATCTTATGGCAATTATATGGATTATATTGCATTTGCTTAATATTACTAATAACATAGAATCAGTCAATATTCAATTACAGTTTCTCACACATCTAGTAAATTTACCCATTCATGCATTAATAAGGTAATCATCTAGTGGTAGAAAAAACTGAAAGCTGGGTCCGCAGTCACTGTTTTGCAGGATGACTAATTAAGATACCTTACTTCCTAATTAGCAAGGAGATTCTGCTTGGCTAATGTCCCTGCCTGAGACATTATTTCAGTCTGATTTTTGTTATTTCTTCACTGAGATCAGCAGTCCTTAAAGGACTCTCATTCTCCTACTTAAGACTTCTATTCTGTTATTCCTTTTATTTTGCTTGAGAGCGACGTCTGGGACTGCTATGGTACATGTATCCTAAATACAATTGTAAGACTTGATGAAATAAACCCTATCTATGCAAAATAATTTCTATTTTCTATAATAGATTTTTCTGGATATTGGACTCCATTATATTTCTTCTTATAAGAAGAGACCTACAATAAAACCCCACAATTCTCAATTCTCCAGTCCAAGCAGATGTAGTAAAATAACAAAGAAAGATTACAAATAGATTTCTTTCAACACAACACCTATGCAAGTGCTAAATTTTAGGTATACTGAATCTGAAAAGGTATGTAGGTTCTCCTGCCTGAGAATTCAAATTATGTGCAGTGCTCTAGTGTTTGCTATCTGTATTCTAAGACTTGCTTTTGTTTTGAGGAAAGCATAAATGGTAGGAAAGCTGAGTACTTCAAAGTATCTTCAATGTTTAAGTACTGCAGGCTCTTAAAAAATAGAGGTTATCTTTTTTTGCCTCAATCATTTTCCCTATCATTTAAAATGGCTTTGAAAATGGAACTTCAAAATACAAGTAGGACTTAAATAGAAGAAATTAATAGAATCTAGGCAGCCCTAGTATTTCTCCAGCTAGCACCAATTAACAGCATGTTACACAAATCCAGATAAAAAAGAGTGGCGTTTTAAGGGCATGTTTTATGTACGTGGTTACCGATTTTATTCATCATAGTTTATAACTGGCTATTTATTTTTTTCCCACAGAGAATAAATTCAAATGTGTTCGGTTATTTTTAAGATTTTCAATTAATCACAAGTAATTTTCAGTTTAAATGGCCAGGGAAATTGAAATAGTCCATAATATTATTAACCCATTCAACAGCTTATTTATACAACTTTACCTCTAGATTTTATGTTGTTGATAAAATGCAAGGTGAATCTAGTCTGAATGCCAGCTGACTGAAGTCACTCAGTAATGTTTTCAATCCAGTCCATAGACATTGGTTTCAACATTTTTACAGTGTCTGTAATTTGGAAAAAAAGAAGAAAAAAGATACCTTTACAGCACCAGAAAGACAATTTATAATTACAGATTGAAGTAATGGCAGAAAAAAATTGCAAGAATGATCGCAGAATGGCAAACCTGTCTTAGAAGAAGAGACCAAAAGAGTTTGTGTGATTTAACGTAGGTAGAAGAATGATGCATTCGATTGCTCTGTGGAAATACATGAGTAAACTGTGGGACACACAAAAAATTAAAGTGAAGGACAGTTTTGAAACAACAGCAAATAAGTGAAGATAACCATAGCTAAATTCAGGCTGAAAATTAGCTGATTAATTATCAGAGAAGCAAATTTCTTGGAATAGTCTTTGATTGAGACTACCAAGATCAAAATCGAAGAAAGTTGCAGTTCAAAATCTTTGAAAACAATGACATTGTTGCCCATGATCACAGTACAACAGGACTTTTAAATCTTTTAAACATTCCAAGTCTCATTTTCTCAGTGATTATTGTGAAAGAGTAGAAACAATGCAAAATTTTATTAATTTCTTCTAAATTATGAGTTAGGTTTGTTGTTTGTACTTCATTATGTCATTCTTAGGATGTGGAAATCTTTACAGTTTTTTATAATTCTAAAACAGCAGTAAGTATAATAAAGGTCAGTGAAAACATTGAAATATTATCCAATGACAATCAAGGATTTGTATTTTCAGACTGAACTAATTATATATTTTGGTTAACTTGAGGATTTAAAAAATTACTCAGAAATATATGTGTATGCAAGTGAAACTCCTCAGTTTTGTTAACAAGGAAATGTTTATAAGAAATGCAAATAGTGAAAAGCATCAACATTTGGCACTAGGGGATACAAAAAGCAATAAATTTTGATTATTGCTTATAGCTGTTTACACTAGTGAAAGTTAAATTCAAATGGATCAGGTTCCTATGTTTTTTGTGGTTTTGTCGTGTGTCCTCCCCCCCCCCCAATCAAAATAAACACTGGGACAATAGAATTATGGCTTTAACAGTTTCAGAAGGCTGTGATGGCCCCGTGAAGGCAATAGAATTTGATGTGGATGTAGAAGCCATTTTCCTTAACACTCCTCTTTGTGGAATCGCAAAGCACCACACTGCGTGTTTGCTTTAAGACAGAGGACATGAGCTGGATGGATTCAGATGAACTGCCGTCTGCGTCGTCTCATCAGACATTCTCAGAGAAAAGTCTGGTGAGTACTTGTTCCAGAGGCAGCAACTGGGAAAGTGAAATAAGTAAAACTTAGGCAACAGCTGATGCGTTATATATACTTTATCCCATTCAAACAAGACACTATATACAAGTTGTGAAGGAAGTATTTAAAAAAGTAGGTAAGTGACAAACAGAAAACCTTGATAATTAATCTCTTCCTGAATGCCATTAAAATCAAACTAAGGCCCTGCTGAAGGACACCAAGAATAACAAAAAAGCAATTAATTTAAGCTTTGTTCTCATTAAGCTGCCATAACTACGCTTTCAAGATGAAATGCATTTATGTGGGAGTCAAGCCATTTTATTTGAAACATTATATCACCCAGATTTCTGTCACTGAAACTGTTTCAAGGAAGGTCAGACTGGTCATCTTAGATGTTAACAAAAGACAAACACATTTGCCTGGAAATGAACAAAAAAGGCCAAAATTCGTAGCACAACTACTTTCAAAAGACTTGCAGCCAAAGACACATTTTTTCCTCTTACAGTGCTGAATTTCATTTGCATCCATTAAATTTGTGACAAAGATTGGAAGGAAAAAATACAAACAAGACGAAAATGTTTTCAAAATATAACTCAATGATGCTAATGTTCCCACTATTACACTGCATTTGAAACCCTAGAAAAGCAAGCATTGAACTTTCTTGAATAGATTTTTCTGAATGAAAGACTAGATTCTGTTAATCGGCAGGAATTACTGAAGGGGCAATTCAGTCTTGGTCTGAAGCTGGAGAATGGATCAGCTTCAGAAGAGTCAATCTTATCTTTCATTTAGTCTTAAGACTTTGTAGCATTATTTGTTTGAAATGAAGACACAGGGAAGAGATGCTCTAGTGTTATAAAGCTGTGCTCCTGAACTTATAATTTCATGGTTCAATTCTAAATAAATAACAGGAAAAAGAAACCATACTTTATTTATCATATCTAAAAAGATCTGTAATTCCCTCCACAATTTTATTGCCCTATCAGTACAACAGTAATACGGCAGAAGAAAGAATTTTAAAATAGCAATTCCTATAATCAATGTGTTTCCTATAAAAAATTAGTGGTTTCCTGGGCTTGACCACCTTCCAGTGATACAGATGAAATAACTGTGTACCAGGGTGAACCATGCAGGTCATCGGTAAAGGACAGGAATCTTTAATCACCACAGAGGGAATATGTTCCATAGAAAAACTCTTCCATCTCTGACCTCTCCAGTCCTGACTCTCTAGGGAACCTTTATAAAATACTCCCCAAAGACAAAACTGAGAAATGCAGCTTTTAGAACTCCAGAATGTAGAAATCTTGAATTCAATAGAACTAGCATCAGTATTTATACTCCAGTACTCTCTGATTCATCTCTGTTACACAAACTCTGAAATCTTTCTCTCTTTTCCAGGCAAGTTAATGATGTATCACTTACTCCTTGCTAACATGTTCTTTTCCAGTGTTGCTGTCCAACCCTTCCTCTCTCATTATGTAACATAGCCAGATTAAGCTAAAACCAGTAGTGTCCAATCCTGTATGCAGTCTGGATTTTTCTCCTTCTTGTCAAACCTGAGAAAAGGACTGTGACCTCGGAAGCTTTGTTCCAACTGTATGGATGAGTCTTAAAAAAATACAACTTTTTCTGGCAGGTTTTGCCTGTCGAATCTGCAGACCATTGTGATTGCAAGATATAACTGTAACATTTGAAAAGTAGTGTAACTCAAAAAAACTTTGCAGAGATTTTCAACAGCTTAATTTTAACACCATCCTAAGTAATATCTGGAATATAACAATGCAAATGCAATATTAAAATCATGTAAGTGTTGCTATAAGATCTTCAAGCACTTGCCAATTTTTATTTTTGTTCATCGCATGTGCTTGTTTTTGTGCCATTATACAACATGGAGTCTGAGGATCCAATATTCCTGTCATTGATGCCACTGAGAAATTAATTTTACTTCAGAAGTGTTCTTTCTGATTCATAGAAGAGTATGGTCAGAAAAAAGGCCTATGCAAAATATTTCTTAATACCAGTAACATCTTTATAATATAGAATCATAAATCCTGAAGGCACCCTAAAGGTTATCTACTACACAGCAACTCACTCTACCCCAAGGCAGAACGAGCTCTATCCATGACATCCTGACAGAGGTTTGTCTAACCTGTTCTTAAATTCCTACACATTGGAGATTCCAGTCCTTTTGTATATCTCATCTACTGCTTTTTTTGCTTTGGTCATTTGGCAGAAGTTAATGTGAACGTAGGTATTTGTTTTGTTCTATTGTATTTCTAAAAGGTATTCTCAAATTTACCAAGTCCATAATAAATTTCATGTGTCCATATCGATGTAGTATCAGATAGGCCACTCCATTTAAAAACAAGTCTCAAAGGGATTTATTTTCAGATGTTGCAAATAGTGGCAGACTTATTTTTGAATACTTAGTTTCAGCCCAGATAATTTTTTTTATTGTTTTATTTACCACACAAATTTAGTTGTGTTGCAACTAGTTAGTCCCACAAAAGGTATGGCACAACAGGAAGGAGAGTGAATTGCAATTGAAAAATGGCAGTAAGTAAGTAAATGCAGAAAAAGTGTCCTGGTTTCATGGACAATGTTAATATTTAATACAACTATATGCATCTGAGATCCTGTTGTGTCTTGAAGCACTTTATTTTTCTATTTGAGCTGTTAAGTTTTATAAAGTATTTTAGGATTTATCTACATACGTGCATTCCTGAGAGATAGCTATTACTATTCAGTCACATTGTTACATTGAATCTATCATCATCTTATATACAGCGACAATCTGGAATTCATGCTCTTTAAGATTAGGTAGTTACACACCTCTTTTTACAGAGCTATGTAGAATGACTGTGCTATACAATCTTGTCCAGCAGAGACAGCTGCCCGTACCTAAATTACACAGTGCTTTTTTTTTTTTTTTTTTTTAAGTAAACTGGATTATTCTTGATATAGTATGACTAGAATTCTCCTATAATATGTCAGGCTATGAGGAAGAGGGAGAAAGAGAGGATATGACTGAAACAAAGAAGTAATAAAGTAAAGAAAATGAGACTAGAAGTATAAATAAGGACAATAAAAAGCTGATTAGACTCTTCTATCTGGAGTGAGAGATCGTCATCATGATACCACTGATGTTTGCATGAAGCCAGCTGTAATTGCCAGACAAATCGTTCCATCTTTCATAGATTAAAACAATATTTTAGATTGAATGGCTTTGGCTTATTACAATATCACACAATGTGGAAATACTTAGGGTAGAAAAAACAGACAGATGGCTCAGTAAATTAATCTATAAGCAGCAACAGAGCATAAGGTTAGTTGCTGACATTGACTGAATGTTGTGGAAGGTGGTAGAGAGATGACAGGATTAATTAGTAGCAAACATATGAAGGTGAAAAAGGATAATGTGGAAGGGGGTGAGGTGGGTTAGGAACCTGTCATTTAAAGGGAGGCTGGATCTTCACATTTGAGATTTATAATTGTACTTAAGTTTCCCTACAATTTTGATTGAAAGCTCTGCATAAGCACATTATGAAAATAGGAACACATCTCCAGTGTTGATCTACATTCTTGACTCCAATTTCAAACGGAGCTTCTTTTTGAGACTGCTCTGGTTTTTTTTTACCAGTTGTAATCATAAAGCTGTAAAACACATTCTATTATTTAGAAAATAGCTTGTATGACATTACAAGGCACTTTAATTGTTCTGAAAAAGACATTGTCTGGTTCTTCCAAATTACTAGGTGATTTTTTTTCTCTTTCAGTGTTTCCAATTGCAATAGTTTTTTGGGTAATATATTAGTATAAATTTGGAATTGGGGGTGCTCCAAACTGTATGCTGTGTTACAAGCTAGACTCCATTCTTAGCTTTTTAGCTCTGGAAGTCAAAACTATCCTTGCTCTTTAAACTCTGACATTATTACAGTTATAAAAATGACATTAGATATTTTTCATATAGTTTAAACAAGATAATCCAAGTTCAGTAACTCTTCTGGGGCTGTATAAATTCATGCTTGCTGAAGACCAGGCACAGAATGTTTTTAATTTATTTCAGTCTTGTTTCTGTAAACTTAGCGAACCTGATTTTGAAAAAAAATGCTGAGCATTCCTGCAGATACTGAGTAGTGCTTTCTGCTGAAATTCTGCATTTTAAGCTTTTCTGATGGAGGAACCAGTGTCAAAAAAACACAGCATAAGGATGCAAGACAGTATTTCAATATATGATTAAAAAAAATAAATAATCCTTCAAAATTCTGCTGTTTTTTTATTCTATAATTATTCATATATGGAGATCAGAAATACATGATACAAGAGTACATAATGTCTATTTTAAGAGGTAAACATTCCCTTATTTGTTTTCTAGCAATATTTGATACCACTTTTCCTCATGAATAGCCTATTCATGAGGAGAGATATATATATATATATATATTTTTTTTTTTAATTATTATAAAATTCTTTAACTGATGCCAGAAACAGTTTGGTGTGCTGAATGGGAAACAGGGTCCCTTGAGTTCTCTTTCCTGATAGAGATCTGCCTTAATTTCTTCTCTTTGAGGGTTTCATTCCATTCAGAGACATCTCTCTATGTAAACTAGGAGAAACTATTACAGATATTTTCTTTACTCATATTTACTGAGTCATTAAAAGTGAAATGTGTTAGGAAGCTTAAGAATGTAACTCTCTTCTGCCTTAATCATACTACACCTCACTGTATTTTATTTCAGATGGCTTATGAGTTGCATAAAAAAATATTTGCACATTTTTCATTAACCTGTTTCTGCTTCCATACCAAGTCTTTCAAGTCAAAAAGATTTTTCTTTAAAAAACAGAAGCAAGAAAGTACTTTCCTAACCTCTTCTGAGATTTGCAGAGGTTAAGATTGACCATAAGAAAGCAAACGTTTGGATCTTTTCCTGTTTGTCAGTTCTTATATTTATAAATGAACATGTAACAAAAAATCAAAGTAAAAGTATGTTTAATTCTGTTTATACATGATAAAGATTTTATGTAAAATTAATGTTTGAAAAGACAAAAGCATTTGACACTAGCTCATCAGTGATTTAAAATTTTCAATTTATTCATTCATTCATTTTTCTTAGCTGGCACTTCACTTTAATTCTATGCCCTCAAATCCAACTTTAAAGCCTCAGAAGAATTTGGCATGGTCTATGGATCAGACAGACATGAGAGGAATCAATTTGCAGCAGAAGCTAAAGAGCAGTTATTTAAGAGATGAGAAGGGAGGGAGATGATGGACTTTGGGATGTGTTCCCCCCAAAAATGTTTGATGCTGAAACTCAGTTCCTGAAATGGTGTGTGACAGTAAAAGTCATTTATAAAAGAAGGGCATAGTAGTGGTTGGATGGAAAAAAATGGAATGTGGAAAAAAAAAAAAAGTGGGGAAAAAATATATACTGCCCAATGCTAGGATATTTTTCATTAAACAGTGATTGCTAAACCTTTTAAAAATGAGACTGGTTGCAATAAATAAGTATGTGAAAGCTTATGCTTATCTTTTCATGTTTCCATCTTTTTTAATTTAGAAAAAATACTGAATTTAGTATTTTATTGTGCGCTTTTAACCTAAAAGGATAACAGATTAAAAACATCACCAGGAGAAACTTATAAGTGTTTGTCTTCTGGAATAGTTTACACAATAGTGAACATAAAATATATAGCTTGATTCTATCCACATTAAGTGTCTTAAAAAAAATGACTTGTTATGCTGAGACAAAATCAGACCATTCTGCCTTTTTCATAGCTGCTAAAATTTCAGGTACCATAAAGGAGATGGAAACAAACATCCCTGACTCTCAAAAAGAAAAGAGAAAAAAATAATGGCACATTCTGGCTGAGCCATGGCTGAGTGCTGCAGGGCTGGGAATGAGCACAGAAAGCTACATCTGGGCCTGTGAGTGCCAAAGCAAAGAGCTACTTGTGAATTCCTGAAGAGGAGTTGTGTCGACTATCAGTGCAAAGTGTTTGTAGACCTTTCACAGCTGTTAGTCCTATTAAAGTATTGCCTCTGGAACCACGAGAAAGGTTTCTGTGTGCTTACATAACTGTCATCTACCTGAGGTACCAATTTATCTGAAAGGGGTTAGTATTGTGCATAATACATGTCAACACGCAGATTAGAATGAGTGGAAGAGTCTTTTAAAATTAATATTAGCCCATGTTTGAAACTGTTTCAAGCTTTATGTTATTATTTCATTAACGTTGTACAAATGCATTTTTAAAGTATTTTTTTACATAAATCTTATTGAGAACTAATGTAGG
>JAVJGI010000063.1:48128514-48180066 GCA_035590275.1 Ibycter americanus
TGTAGGTTTTTGGTTTTCTTCCTTTGCCTCTCATCACACCCTTGGTTTGGAAGGAATTAGACATTATGTCATTGCTGAAAATCTTTCATAAATTCATCCCTTTAAATGGTTGTAGTTAACAATGTTTACCTCATAAAACAAATGCTTTGTATCCTCTGAAGACTAATTTACCCATAAATATACATGTTGCCCAAGTCTAATGTCCATACAACTCTCTGTGCAGTAAGATACTGTGTGGTATAAATAAGTATGTCTTCATAAGAGCTGTATTTTATAATTCTAAAGATCATTTATAACCTTGAGTTTCAAAACTCTGTATGACTTTACAGACGTAATCCCTACAGAAAAAAACTATTACTTTTTTTTTCCCTTTCATCTTGCTTCAAAATACTCTGAGTTTTAAAAAAAGCCTTCAGATTTCTGTATAAAAGGAAGAAGACACAGTCACACGCATGTGCGTACACATACACACTTTGGTTTTTCATGGACTGTCCTCAAGAACCTTATTTGTTGAAGCCCTTAAGGTTTACCTCAAAAGTTCATTGAACACATTCCAAGGATGAAAAGATCTGGAATCTGAATATTGTTGTTTTCCACTTGTATTTTTTAAAGAGGAAATGTTCTCCTGTAACAGAACCAGTGTCAATACAGGTGCTCACAAGCTGTTTCTAGGTCAAGTGGTCACCTCTAGCCTACCTGTTATCAGCAGTTTGTGCTTAAACAAAAAAGAAGATGTTTAATTGCTCTTTCCCCCACCCCCCAGAAAATATATGAACACAAAACATATTTTTTTTTTCATTCAGCTTGGCATAAGTATGCTTATTAGGTTTACACAGTTACATTACAATAATCTATAGAAGAATGGAAGGAATCTAGTTATTTTTTTATTAGCGTAACTGAATCTGTTGGCTTTGAATACTGTTATTTTAGAAAAATATCTAGTCTATTAGTTGCAGACTAGGCATGTTATTACATTATTTGTCAATGTATTTGTAAATTCTTTTATATAATTATTTGGAATACTTGGTCCAATTTATTAGTTTATTATTCAGAAACCTCAGTAGGTATTCTTTTTCCTATTCTTTGATATGAGAAGACACATGAAGATTTTACTGATAATTGTTCACTATGCCTTCAGATGAGGTCCTGTACTATTTCAGTTTTGTTCTCTCCATTTATGATATCATCAAAAATTCTTGACTGATTTAGGAACGGGTTATACATCTATTCCCAGTTACATTCCATTACCTACAATGCATTGATAGTAAAAGTGCCTTCTCCCAAACTACCAGTGTCACCTTGATTTCCACAGGTGTTATTTAACACTGATAGTACTTTTCCAGTTTTATTGTAGAACAAATTGCTTGTGATCTTTGATGACATGCAGCAGGTAATGCAGGTGCATTTATAGCATAGCCTAAGGAAGTAGATTGACTATTTGAAGCAATAAATCTCATTTTGATCACTGTAAGAAGGATGTCAACTCTTTTTCCTCTCCTTCTCTTCATCTATCAATAAGAATTTGTAAATACAATTATTTCAAAGGCAGTTTAAATTAGAAAAGAAAATAGAGAAAAAAAGGAGGTGACAGTAGCATCAGAATTGGAAAATACGGCGAATATATTATTATTGTAATCAACATTGTGAAAGCTACCATGTAATGAATATTTTGGACCGTTCTAGTTTTGCTTTATCTTCTGAGACTATCCCAGGTGAGTTTGTTATGTGATTTTCTAGTAGCATTTAGAAAATAATCTTACCAATATTTTATCTTAGCTAGTAGTGATTGGTTGCTAATGTTTGCACAACTGATTTTCCTCTGCACATACAGTGATGTGTGGTCTAACCATTGCAGGGAATGCTGAAGGAAGAGCCAATACCAGAAATCAGGGATATGTAGTTTACAAACTAGTGGCAGTGACAAGCAGCAGTAAGGTGGTTCTGCTTCAGTGGTCAGGAGAGCTGTATGGTCAGAGAGCAGTTCTCTGACACTGGCCGTCAGCAGCAGAGGCAGAATCACAGCAAACTGTTCTGAGAGTGAAAATGCTACTTCAAAGGATGGGTTGAATTACCCTCTTGGTTACCTGGTATAAAACCCCACTGGAGCACTGAAATTGCCCTTCACTGCAGAGAGCTTGCTGTGCATGGTGGTTGGTGGACAGCGTAGCTGAAGCTGCAGATAGCCAGTTTGTTATAAACGTCTTGTTGGTCATTCTTAATCTAAGTAAATCAAGCGACATTAAATGTTTTTACATCATTTTCTAGCAGTCTTGAAGATAAATTTTGTTGATGATCACTTTTCTATTCAAATTTACACTCGTTCAGATTAAGCCCTGAGAACTAAGGGTGGGTAGGGGACAGTGCGGTGTGGACATTCCTGTCCTCGTCACAGACCACTGTGGAAGGCCCTGCAGCACTTTTGTTGACTCCTTCCTCAGGAGGTAGTTGCTTTGCTGTTTTTTAACTGCTATCATGCATCGAGAAAAATCTAATGTCACTTACCTCATTAAATTTTATATTCAGTAAAGTCTGACTATATTAATGAAACATTGAACCATTATACTCTATTTTTTCCAGATTTTTTTTCCTTTGTAAAGGGGCCATATGAAGATTAAAGTCAATAAAGTCATTATGATATGCAGATATTCTTTTTCCAAGGACCATCTTTTATTTAGCTTAACAGCATGATTTAAGCCACCAAATGACTTGGTTTAAAGATGGGTTATTTTGATATGCAAGACACTTACAGGTGGAACGACTTGTGTTACTTTTCTAAAACAAGCTTTTAGATATACTTGGCATGGGACAACTTACAGGAGTGCCCTTACAATATAGTTTAAAGAACCGACTAAGGGAATTGATTTCTAGGGTGGCATTACTCTTAATTAACGCTAACTTTCTCCAGTTAAAGTTTCTCACTCTCAGTTAATGATCTAAGTTCCTAATACATTCAACAGAAATCTAGTCAACATAATTGACATAACTTAGGAAATTACTCTTCTGAACAAACATATATGCATCAACTGTAAGATGAGATGAATTGCTGTCTCAAAGTTATCTTTGTAATGACTAGATTTTGGCTATAGAAAGCTTTGGAGTATCAAGCATCTCCAGAGGAAAAAAAAATATAATATAAAGACCACCTTCTAATAGCAAGGCTCTTCTGCTCCAGATATTAGCTTTGTGTATTGTTTTCCTTAGATTTGGGTTTTCTGAAAAGAAGGCAAATGACAAGGTTCAGTCATGTCCTTGAATCAAGGAGGTGTCGTTACGCTGTATTACATGCTAACTGGGTTAACGAATGGCCTTGTCTTGAGATAAAGATTTGTTTCTATGCAAAAATCCACAGACAAAACTGCAGCATTTGGTACATCAAATATAAGGCACTAAATGTATTTACTCATTACTTTTACAGTTCAAAATCTCATGTTAAAAATATGACAGGCCATAGATGACCTAGCTGGAGCACTTCAGACTTCAGGGAGTTAACTGGGGAGAGCCCCTCCAGTATACTGTCTTTAGGGTAAACAAGAGAGGCTCCTCAATCTCCTGTCTTATATTTATGCGGTATCTTATCTTCCTATGATTTACAAGCATTTCATTCATTCTTTATTTTACTGTTAAATAACTGATAAACAGAGAGGATGAACTGTCCTAAAGATTTAAGAATTAGTCAGTGGTAGATCTCAATGGCAACTATTTATCTAAATATCTTTGAGGATCTGGGCCTCACCATTTCATTGTTTGTAATTCTCTGCTCTAGCATTACTTTAAAGTTATCTGATCGCTGTTCCTTGCTGCTGCTCCTGAATGTTACTCTCTTAATAGTAACAGAGATGTTCTTCATCTTCATAATCTGCTATTGGTTGTACACGAGAATTACTTTGCCACTTCAGCGACTGCTGTTGAATTCTGAAGTGTTTCTGTTCGGGTGAGGTAGAGATAATTATCTGCTAAACAGGAACCTCTAAAGAGAGGTAACAAACCTCTCCAAGTCTTAGAGTGCTCTGAAGCTGTAAATGGAAAGGCTGCTACTGTCAGTTATGATATTGGACTTAAAATAAGAGTGAAAAATATGGTGCCATCCTAAGATAATGCAATACATTTCGTATATGGCACAGCTTGATGAAAAATGAGGAGCAGAGCAGTGTGAGACTTGTTGAAAAAGCTGCTGAGAGAGAAGCATGCAATGTCTGGTGGGAAAAGCACTATCAAGCCAAGTAAGAAAAGCACTGCAATGTATCATAATATGAAGTTGCTATTTGCTCACGTGTGAAGCTGTGTTGTTACACCATTACCATTGGTAGAGAAGAAGGAAAAGGGGATTCATGGTCTTGTTTTTCATATTTTTGTGTAACTAATTAAAAACTTAGTGTGGCTACCAGATAAAAAAATTCAAATCACAGATGGCATAATTTAAGGAGAATTTCAAACTGGAATCACAATGGCTGAAGTGCATAAAAAAGTGTGAGATCACAATCATTACTGTCTTTTCTATCATGTCAATATTATTATTTTCCAGACCTTTTTCCCCACTTCACTCATTTAAAACCAATGATATATTTGTAGCTGATAGAATGTAATAGTCACAAGATATTCAGAAAATTAGACTAAAAAGGTAAATTTTGTAATGACCAGAAGTTTGGATTTAACAAAGAATGTTTCTCCAAATGGCAGATACTTTAAGATATCTATTGCATCTTGTTTCTTTCCTTTCAACATTTGCAATAATTTGGCTTCTAATATACAATCACCTTATGGATTTAAATTTACTTTTGAGGTCTGATTATCTCGCCAAATAAACTCACAAAAATAAACATTAGAAATATCGTTGAAGGAATATTCCTAGAACTATTTTCACTCATGAAAAATGAAAAAATAACCACGTCTAGCAAAATTTTAATCTTCTTCTTTAAGAGTGCTCAGTATCTGAAGACTGAAGGAGGAAAGCTGAATTCATATGGCCAATGATAGTTTTTTGAAGAGACTCAATAATAGCATATGTATATTCATGAAGAAAAACACTCATTTAGTTGATCAGGAGGAGGGTAATCACCTCAGTATGCAGATTTTTGCAAAAATCTTATTCAGTCACAAATTAACTTCATCTATATTTAGCTCAGATATGAAAAATCCACTGAACTTACACATACCTATTTATATAACATTTAGGGAAAAAATAAACCTGCAATAGGCATTTAAAAAAAAAGAACTATAATTATCCAGGCATATTTGGCCAAGGCAGATGTCAAGTCACTAAGAGTAATTCTGGTGAGGTATATCACACTTGAATATTACTTTAATTGCTATAGTAATTAATTTAATGAATCTGTACATTCTCAATGTAGTTTTCTATGAAAGTCTCTAAAACCAGGGAAGTTTTCCAGGTTTTTTTAACCCCACTGTACTTCAGATTTGAGGGATTAAGTTTCTAACAATATTTAGGAAATTTAAAATCTAGATCCAGTTTTGAAAAAGAAGTTCTAATCATATAAGGAATCATTTTCTTACAATTCAGCAGTCTCACTTGAGCTGGCTATCACGGGTACTGAAAGTAGTTCAGCTGCACTAAAAAGAAGCTAAGAACAAGTGACCTACTGACACATTTTCATTTTCGTGTGTGGATTTTGTAGTAGTGAATATTGTGAAGATACAACCTGTGAGCACTTTTTAATATGTGCCTAGATTTTCCAGGTGCCTTTGAAAAATCGGTTCTGAACTCTGGTTTATGTTAATATAATTTGTTCAGAATTCCAGATACAAAAAGAAATGCAGAGTCGTACATTGCACATTTTCTGTGTTTCAGTTAATAGATTCTTATGATGATGTAGGTGCTTTACGATAATAAATTTCAGAAAGAAATTTTATTGGTAACTTCGGAAAACAGTAACCTTCCATTCATTTTACTCGTCATTTTAAATAAAAAATTCAGGTCCAGGCCATCAACTTATAAAACTAGCTCCACTAATTGGTGATTTGAGTCAGGATGTGTCAGAGATTGTTCAAAATGACCCAACGGCATGGTGTTCACAAAATGTGAAGGCATCAAGAGGCTTTGTTCCCTTCCCCATTCACACGCAAACCTTTCATAAGAATGAGAACTATGTAAATATTGCAAAAAAATCTTGTTTCATCTCTAGTGTTTGCAGTCACTGTCATTACTTACTTCCACTTTATTACCTACTGCACAAAAATATAATAAAAGGAATAGATCTTATAGAACAAATAGATCACATATGCGTTAACTTTGGACAAATGACCAGGAAAGTCAGTTTTCAGATATACTGCTTTTATGCTTAAAATCAAGATGCACTTCTGTGCCTGCACAGTGGAGATAACCAGCTAACTTGGAAGGTACTTAACTCTTTAGAATATTGCAAATTTTATTCAGTAAATTGTATTCATTATTGATTCACAAAACTATTTTCTTTTTCTAAAGCGTAAAAAAAAAAAAAAAAAAAAGGCACAAAAGCCCTTAAAAACCATTTCAGTGTCTTAGAACATGAATTCTAAAAGGTGTACGGATTTTTCATGATGACTGAAATATTTCCGAGGAGCAACTGGATAGGAATGTATAAAGCAATAAAATAACTGTGTCTGCTGGAAAGGAGGGCAGATAAAGAAAGAAAAACCATATTTCATCTAAACTGCTCATAGGGCTTTTTTTTCTGTCAAATATGACTGGTATCATTTGACTGATATAAATTACTATTGATTTCCAGGCTCTGAGATACCTTTTATGCCTTGAACAAAGATTTTAATCCTTTTTGGGTTTTAAGTAAGATTTTTTTCATTTGGATTATCCTTTACAGAAGGTTTTATGAAGTCATTTGCTTGATTATCTCATAATAATGGCTGTAGTTAAACAGTATATTTACAGAAGATGAGAAGGAACTGCCTCGTCAGAAAGAATTTTACCCTTAGAGATAAGGCCCAAATCCATACAATCTGTACTATATATATTGATGTCAGTAGAAGTTAAGTTTCTAACAGACTACATTAAGGCATTTGATAGAATTTGTGTCAATGGAATAAACAGTAGCTCTTTGGAGGAAGGAAAATCTAAATAAGCTAACAGAATTAGGTTCATAGACATACTAATGGCTTATAAAAATGTGTAATGAAAAGGTTCTTGAAAGGTCAGCTTCTCCAAAGCCTTTTTCACAAGTAAACTCTGATATTCAGGACTCGAAAGATATCCTGAAGGGACGTTCACAACATGATGTAATACTTCTTTTATTTAATCCCCAATGGATCACATCATATCCTGCTCTAGTAGTTAATATTCAGTAGACTAGCAAACAGGCAGGCATCACTGACATATGTGGGCTATTTTCTGCAAGACATTTGACTACTGCTCATTCCTATTTGAAGCCATGTGGGAGGAGAAGCAAGCTGAAGCATTGGTGCAAGCATTCAAGTCATGAACACATCTGGTCTGTTACCTTACAGAACTTGGGAGCTGAACAAATATAACCAAATATTTAGTGTGTTTGAAGAGATAGGGGCTTTAACCTATAAAACTGGCTAAGTTTAATTTTATTCCTGCTAAAAAAGAACAGTAACTTGAAGGTCAAATGTAACTTTCATAACCTCGTAAAATCAATAGGAGCCTTTCCATTGACTTCATTGTATTTTGGATGGGGCCCCAGCTCAACAGTAACTTCTTATTCTGCTTATTGTGATGATGTACACAAACTCTGAAATGTTGCTGTGAAGTATCACCTTCTGTACATAAATTCTGTAATAGTAAAACCGCCATTTATAGATGATCTTAAAGGCAATGGCTGACATGCCTTCTAACACACTTTAGACAAAAAGCCCTGCAGATCAAAATAAATTTCAGAAGAAAATCAGTGCTCCAGAAGGAAATTTGGCCATTGCACTAGAAATCAGCAGAGACAGGGTTAAATACAATTGATGTTACTATGTGAAACATCAATGCATGACATTTCACAGCAGTTAGTATGCCCAGATGCCCCCAGAGCCCAGCTCGTTCCTCCTCCATTCTCTGGTGCACTTTGAACAGTAAGACTCCGCTAACAGGCAGCTAGCCCATGTGCTTTTGAGCCACTTTGCAGTAAAAAAGAGCAACACATGAGCAGGACTTTTGTCAAATCTTTTCTGGAAATCTGAACATGTGATGTCCATTGAATCCCATTTTTGTCTCCTATGGTAGCCTTGTCTTCAAAGAAACCTAACCAGATGGTGAAGCCTGCCTTTCCTTTCTTAGAGGCCATCAGTCTTGCTCACGCTGTGTATTTCTAAGTGTTTTTCCTGTTTTGATCTCTGAGAAAGACTTTGTAAGACACTTCCTGCAAGTGAAGTTTAACGAGATTTTCAGATATGTTCCAACTCTTTTGTTAAACCATGACTCCGTGAAAACTACCTGAACCTACTGAGTTTCAACTAAGACATCTTGCAAAAGTAGTATGTACAGAAGCTTCCCTACGACTCTGGTCATATACCTCAGCTCACCATGAGTAAATAATAATGACTTCCATCTATAAAAGCACCTCTTAACCCCTAAGATCCCAAAGGTTTTACAAACTATTGTCCTGATTCTGCAGTCATCTACTTCAATAGATAGAGGACAAAGTTCTACTCCCACAGATGGGTAATTTCAAACACCGTGGAAATTGCAAGTGGGATAAAAGTTTTTCTGGTACAAAGTAGAATAAAATAACTGTTTAGGAAGAAATTTATCTTGCCATCATTTTAGGAAATTCAGATGCAATTTGTTCAGCAAGTTGAACATTATCACTTAAACTACAGTTTGGCTGAAAAATAGAACTCAAGATTCCAACATTTAAACTGAAGCCTGGCAGTTTTCGAATCAGCATACATTCTAAATTGAGTCTTTGAACCCATTTTTCAGTATGTTCTATGTTTCACAAATGCATGATCAATATAGACTCAGACTGTTCTCTACTACTAGATTACCGTTGCTACCTCAAAGAGCAATTATGTATTCTAGGGAAATTTCCTGTTCAGATACCATCCAGTCCAAACCTGCTTTAGCCTTTCTGAGTGCAAAACAATGCTGAAAGTTATGCTTGAACACATTATATTCATTCATGACAGCAGAAGAACAATAATAGCAGTAAAATTTTCTAAGAATTGCCTCCTTCTTTTAAAAGGAATAGTCTTTCAGAGCTTCGTTTGCGTTAAGGTCTTTGTTTCCCTTCAGTCAGAAAGCAACAAATGTCCATGTGGACTTAAGGAGGAATGAGAATTTTAGGAAAGCTTGTTGAAGAATATTAATCCATTTCCTTCAGATAATATAAACAAGTGTATATTCTATGTCTGTGTTTTATAGTATGTCATAACAATGTAAGCTGTTGCAGATACACCTGAGAAAATTCTGAAGTAAAGCTAAAGTATTTGTTGCTGCCACTTAGATTGCAACTGGAACAGCGTTCTGTTGTAAGATAGGAAGCACCCAACAGGCATCAGTTACTGATAGAACTAGATGAACTATAATTTAACAGTTATATCCTTCTACTGTCTTTGGAATCTATCAATAAAGAGAACACAGTATTGTTATTTTTATTTGCTGTAATTAGTAATTATTAAAAAAAAAAGTTTCAGTATTAACCTTGTCATGAACAATGTGATTTCTGTTACTTACTAGGTCACTTAGGGTACACAATATTGCTTCTGTTCTATAAATGAACAAATGGAATTATTTGATGAAAATACAACTAATGACAATACAGAATAAAAGCTGTTTATTCATGCAAAATTGTCTTTGTTTGTAGGCAAATACAGGGGATCAGAATAGTAGTACTGAGAAAAAATTGCACTGTTTTCCAGAATAACTGTTTACACAGTAAAACTGTAACAGATTGGCAGCAGCTACTCAGGTGACTAAGAAGAAAGTTGTAAAAGGATTAATGGAATGACAAGTCAAATTTCAGTTGTTACAGTATGGGATTAAGAGGGCTTATGTTTAGCTAACTGGCCTAATCAGGAACTTTGTACTCAATTAATGTCTCAGCTATAGGAAGTTTATATATCTTGGAACTTAGTTCCATTCAATGAACAAACTTTGATTTCTCATCTGTGAATAAACCACATCTTTCCTTCTACTCTTTGCCTTTTTTGTCTAAATTCTGTGAGACAAAGGCATTGTGGTATGTGTGGCACATCTTGTTCAATACTTGTTGGTCTTGGTGGAAGAACTTGTGTGCAGTAATAAAAACAATGCTTGTTATGAAATAGAATAGGGAAATTGTGTGCATTTTGCTCTATTAATGTGCTTGCATCCAATTTTAACTGAAGAGTTGATTCTAACTTTTATTAACTGAAAACTACAGGTTTAGGTAATTTCAGTTCAAAGATTATAACCTGAGGATTAAGAGTGTGTATAATTTACTGCAGTAATTATGAAAAACCAATTCACTTTCTTTCTATTAATTCTTTTGTCACTATTGTTATATAAGGAGACAAAAAGGGAGGAAGAAGGTGAGAGTAAAGAGATCCTGAACCACACAGTATGTATAATTGCTTTTGGGTATTCACTTAGTAAAAATTTGTGACTTAGAATTTCTTTGTGCATCCAGGCCTGGGAGAATACATGGAAAACTATGTAAAAAAGCCTAGTTTAGGTATGTTCTTGAGGGAGGAATAATTAATATTTTACGAGACATTGTTTAGTTTTGCTAGAGAATTACGCATAAAGATGTATTCTTCTTTCTTTGCTTAAAATAATCAAGGGAATTAAATGTTTCAGAAAGTAAATTACAGAGGGAAAGATGCTTAAAGTTATGTGTTGCTTTATAGAAATACATAAGGCTGTAAAATAGCACTTTTTGTTTTTTCTAGACATAGGTTATTGCCGGTTCATCAGGCACGATGTCTTACCTCCATTATTGACCAACTCATTTCTTCAAAGGATAACAGCTGCTTACAGAATAGTTAGCCAAATGTGTTTGCCACATATAGAGAAAAGTGTTCCTTGTTGTCTTGCAGTGATCAGTTTACATCCTGAATTTATGTCCCTTTATGTCCTATATTTTCTTTTGCATAACATTGAGAACTGCAAATATTTTATAGAAAATCATAACTGTATATAACTTTCCAAAAATGAAATATTTAGACACAGGAAAGAAAAATGTAAAATGATACCCCGCTTTTCAGCATTGGTTCTGAAACAGCCATGCTTACGGTTAAGGAGAACTTTCTCTTGTATTTCCTTGAAGGTCTGATAAAGCTGCTACTGATAAATGATTCTCCAGCAGTTTCTGATGGGGTATTTCCATTTCAATAAGATGGCAAATATTAACAGACAAATTGATCACACTTCTAGCTGGCCGTCATGTAAATTAGTACTAGGAATAACCATAGTCATCTAAAAGTCTGGTTGCCTGGTTTTTGTCTTCTTCATCACCATCTGTTTTCAATTCACAGATTGTTTGTACAATAAATGTTTGTATAAATTCTGTTCATTATAATGAAAATAGTGGGTAGCAGCTATCTCCAATCTTTTCTGTCCTGATTCAGGTAAGAATATAAGAATGGCTGTACTGGGTTGATCTGTCTGCCCCAGCAATATGTCATGCATAGCTGTAAGCAGGTGTTAATAGAGTAACAAGAAAAGGGAAAGCCTTACAATAATAATACCTTCCAATAATATTCTTCTGACCTCCAAGTATTTTTACCTCAAGACATACTGGAGAGGATTTTCACATATTTGGTAACCCTCAGTTCAGTTCTGTTCAGTGTCCCCTGTGTCCATCAAAACTTTCAGGAGCTATACCATCTTTTACTCAGAGTGAAGCAAAATACAGTTAAACCAATCCAAAAGACTCATATCCAACTGTTAAATAACTTGTACACAACAAAAAAAGTTTTCCATGACAAAAAGATGCTCTTTTACATAGCCGGACAAAAAGGCAGTTCCTGTAATTATGGACCCAAAGTAGCAGAAGACCTTCTAATATTAATTGCTCAATACCTCTTACATGAACATGCCATTATCAGTCAGTGGTCCCAAGGTTTCTATCATGATGTCTGGAAAACCATATACAAGGAAAAGAAAATTTAAGCTCATGTAGAAAACACAGGGTTTTTCTTTGAGAGAAATGACTGGTCTCAGCCACTGAAAACTGATGTTGGCAAGATCTGTCTTTGTGAAATGAGCTGCTAGCTTATTTTCTCTTTGTCTCCATACCAATATAATTGTATTATTGTAGTTGTTGCCTATTTTCAGTTTCACTGAAATCCCTTCTTAGAAGATGAATTTTCCTTGAACAGAGAGCTCTTACATCAAGGTCTCTCCTGATGTTGGTATGAAATTCAGAAAGACATTGTGAAAGTGTCACGCCCTCCTTCCACATACTGCTTTCAATTAGTGCCTAAATGGGGATATTATTTAATCTCTGTCATAGAATAACAGTAATTTGCTGTTCAAACTTATCATTCAGTGCATATAGATCTGTATTTTGAAACTTTGCAGGTACGTCCTTTGAATTCACACATTCATGACTGTATTCAAAGTACTGTAACACGTCAGGAATGTGACTGTCAGTTTTTCCTTCATCATGTCACCTTAGCATATGCATATTTCACATTTACATTAGCACATTGCTTCATGTTTTTCCCTGGTTTGATTGACATTCAGCATACTAAATTACCTCAGTTCTTGAATATCTTTAACTGATTATAGCCTTGAGACACCCTCTGATAAATGGCTGTGTTCCAATTTTCAGAAGCAAACACTCTGATAATCAAAGGAACCTTCTGTTTATGCACTCCTCATCTGGCAGTATCACCAAACTGCTTTTAAATTAGTCTGGGAGCTTTAAAATTTATAGGCTTATAAATACTATTATCTAGTTTCATGTTTGAAGTTATAAATCCTTTTTATTCCATGTCACTTATTTTGTTTTAAGTTTATTCAGATTTCTATATTGTCTGATTGACTTCTATTCCAAGACAATTCATGGCCTGGAGAAAACCTTTTTAAATATATCTTTGAGAAAGATTTGATTATGACAGTCAGATCCAGCTAGTAACCAGTTATAAGACCTATAAATTACCTTTCTGAGGATGATGAGGTGATGAGGAGGCTATAAAACAAGTGCTGTGTTCTTTAAAAGCCTCTATCTATATTAGCCAGCTATTTCCAAGATTCAGCATAGATTTTAGTGGACACCCAACACCAGTTTTGAGATGCAGTTGGCAGAGAAGTTCTAAGAAGCAACTACCATAGCAATAAGAAAGATGCTGGCTTTTACATATAAGCTAGGGTGCAAATCTTGCCAGTGAATGCTGATCAGAATTTGGAAGATCCTTGAATACAATTGAATAGCCTGCTCATTCTAATTATAATTCACAATCCTATTACAAATAAGAGTTTTCGCTGCTCTGGGAGTAGTTTCTGTAGGTCCAGAAATTACATCTTTCTTAAATGAAAACTAAAACTTACGTAAAACGTGAAAAGTCCTAGCTGTGGTGAATTCCCAGTTCCTCACAGACATACATTCTATTGGAAAGAAATTCCTACCCAGCCCAAAACCTGGCATCAATATGAGGCCAGATGAATATAGGATTGACTTTTTTTCCCCTCTTCTTTTTAGGGTACTGATAAAAACTGGTAAGAAATTGACATCTTCAGCCTCACAAAATAAAAGGGAGCTGCAAAGAGAAAACTGATTCTCCATGGTCTTCCCTTTTAAGCATCAATAATATGTTAATAAAAAATAAGTAGATGACAGAGAAACAAAACATAATTTATGAATCTAGTAACACTTACATTTGACCTGTTCATTCCATTTGTTCATTGTCAAGAAATCCTATGAATTTGAATTCCAAATTAATAGGTCTGAGTGAACAATAGCAAATTAGGCTGCAACTTTCTGACTTTCAAGTAAGTGTGGTGTGGTCACATTAACCTTTACCTCTGCCATACTGACTGAAAGCTTAATTTTCAGCTCAGGTAACCTTGTACACTTGTTGTAGCAGGTTTCATCTGTGGATTATGTTAGAAAGCCCAATTTCGCTATACCTCATGAAGCTCAGGATCAGAGAAGTTCATCCAGTACATTGTGAGATCCTTGTTTAATTTCAGCTAGCAATTGTCACTTTCTTTACAAACCATGAATACCATGAACAAGGCCTCCGTCTTGTGAAACAAGTCTCAGTTTGATGATCCTTACCAATCTATATGCAATCCTGGAATACATTTTCATTTTTAAACAAAAAAATATGCAGCTGGTTTATTTTGAATATTTTGCAACACACTTATAGTACCTTTCTAAATGGAGATTGAAGGGTGCTGTACTGGTTGGTTTAACTTTTATGAGCATATAGTTGAAATATGAAGTATTTCAACATAGTATAGTGCCATTCAGGGATAACTGAATTAGTTTTAGATAAAGCTGTTGTCTCAGAAGCTGTGTAAAAATGTTACTGTCATCATGTGTGATCTGTTGACTTATCAAGCTAGGCTAAATGGTTTCTTTGAGGTCACCTGATCCGTGCCTAAACAAAGCAGAACTAATTATTGGCTTGTTGTGGTAAAAACAGTCAGTCCTTAACAACAGTATACATATTTTAAAAATCTCAAAAATATATTACAGGCTAAATCAAAGCCATTTCATCTATTTAATTTATTTAATTCATCTATGCCCACAAAAACGGTCTTATGGCACCTTACATTTGAAAATGCAAAAAAACTGAAAGGGGGCCTGGGCATTAAGAATGTGCTTTCTTCCTTCTCTGCTCAAACCCAAACAGATATTAAAGTGATTTACAAGTGGAGAATTTTTATTCCCAATTTTTTACTGGAAGTGATAGTGTAACTGAGGCCTAGAAATGTTGAAGTGACTGGAAAAGTTCAAAATTATTATGATCTTGCTAGTCAGTCATGGAATAAGAATAGAAGCCAAGATCACTGGCACCCAGAATGGCCATTAGGCTGTGCCTCGCAGCAAGACTTGCAGTAGAATAAAACCATTCTTCATATGCCTTTAAAGCATTTATTTCAAAGCCTGTGTTATTATCAAATCACTGAATACAGAAGAGAGAAAGCAAAAATATTATGTTGTGTAGCCTGTCCTCCAACTAGCATGAGATTTTGAAATTTTCAGCATTTTGTCAAGTATAACGTTAATTGTTGATCTCAAATGGCAAACATATTAAATAATCAGGACTAAGATACTATGACGTAAATGCACCACACAAATGCAGTCCTTTTTTGACACTACAATTTGGAAAGAAGTAAGATTAATTTAGTGACCTCCTTTATCAATCACAAAATGCTATTCTCTCTGGCTGTAGTTAATAATTGGCAGATGGACTGAAATCTCAGATAATTCACACCAGATATTGGAAGTTGCTATTAGCTTTGCTGAATTCTGTCTTATTTTTGTTGTTGTTACTGTTCACAGATGACACTTTCTGGTAGGTCCCCAGAGCCTGGCTTTTATCACTTCCTGTTGAAAACAGCAGTGAAATAAATAAATTAAGAAACATATTCTGATCTGTGGTTTGAGAAATAATAACTTCTTCCTTCTGAACACTTTTAAATGAATTTGCATCTTCAGTGTTATCCAAGGGCAGTTTTTCTGCCTCCCCCCCAGCAATCTGACAGCCTAGAAGGAAGTAAAGCTCAGATTTCAGTACAGTAATTTGAAGTGTTAATTAGGGAATACTCCAGGGACCTTGAAATCCCTGTTTCTCCCACATTGGAATAGTCACAAACTAACCCTATGGTAGAATAAGGGGTAAGGTGAGAAAAGGGATCATCTTCCAGTACGCTCATTAATCAGAAGCATGACTCACATTTGCTTAAAGAAATATATCAGTAATAACATCAGCCTTCAACAGTAAAGATTTGTGAGTAGAAAGGTTGCCGTGTGATACTGCAACTGCTAGTGTACCTTCCAGGCCTACTTTTCACAAGTGAAAGGATTTTTTGAGATGTGGATAAGAAGGCGGCAACTCTTCTTCCTATCCTTCCTCAAATTTTTCTGTATTTTATATATAATTTTGATATATAATATCAAAATATTTCTGCAAGACTGAACTTAGACATTTTATTCTTAAAAGTCCTCATGGTTCTGAAATCCCAGTGAGAGAATACTTCCCTCAAACTTTCAAATGGGGGACTGCAGACACAGATCTCCATAGAACCATTAGTCACGTGTCTGAATATCACCTTTTCGCATTCAACTACAAATTTTGCAATTTCTTATGAAGTTTGTTAAACAATGCACAGAGAGTTACATTTCTAAAAGATAAATTCACAGAAAAGAACATATTTAGAACTATAGAGGAAGCGACTCTCAAAAATTAAGCATGGAAATACTGAAGAGTGGGAATGTTGTGGTTTAATTCCAGCCAGCAAGTACCACACTGCCACTCCCTCACTCCCTGCCTCAACCACCCCCGGTGGGGTGGGGAGGAGAATTGGAAAGAAGGTAGAACTTGTTGGTTGAGATAAGAACAATTTAGTAATTGAAATAAAATGAAATGTAACAACAACAACAACAACAACAATAATAATAATACAATTACAATGATATATAGAGAGAGGCATAGAAGAATAAAATCCATGAAAAACAAGCGATGCACAATACAATTTCTCACTGCTCACAATGCCCAGCCAGTTCCTGAACAGCGATCAGCACCTCCCAGCCAACTCCCCCCAGTTTATATACTCAGCATGACATCTTATGGTATGGAATATCCCTTTGCCTAGTTCGGGTCAGCTGTCCTGGCCCTGCTCCCTCCCTGCTTCTTGTGTATCTGCTCACTGGCAGAGTATGAAAAACTGGAAAGTCCTTTACTTAGGGTAAGCACTAACTTAGTAACAACTAAAACATCAGTGTGTTATCAACATTATTCTCATCCTAAATCCAAAACACAGCACTGTACCAGATACTAAGAAGAAAATTCACTCTATCGCAGCTGAAACCAGGACAGGGAATATAGTTAAAGCTGCAGTTCCTCAAAGGGGACTTAAAATCTCAGATTAATAAAATAATCAGACCGGAGTCTTCTGGACTATCCACCCAAACTACTCTTTTCTAAATGGCTCATGAAGCAGCTTCTGAACCAGTCTATACCAGTTTATTAAATTAAACCACAGTTGGCACCATTTTACTGTGATTCACTAGTCTGTGAACAGCCAAGCCAGGAGCTACTTCACAAGTCATTCAGATACCTGCTTGTGTGGACCACAACCTCCAGAAAAGAAACAATTAGCTCAGGCTGGAAACTGCTTTCCCTGTTTCACTCTAGTTTACCATGGTTTGGTTTATGTTGTCAAACACGACATACTTTTGGGATGTTGTCTACGTAACTCTTCTTCCAGCCCAGCCAAAACACACTTCTCAGCATTTGCTAGTAATTCATGTAGATGAGTCCCTGTTTAGTGTGCTGGCTGTGTCTGCAGTTCTTAGATTTTATGTCAGTGAATTATATAGGCAGTCTATGTATTTAACATTGGTTGAGAACTTTAAACCCCATAAACACTCAGTAACCACTGCTATTCAAGGCTGATATACTGTCTAGCTTTATAGTGGTATCAGCAATTGTATTAAAATTAGACCTGGAGCCAAGAAGTTTGGTTCACTTATAAGTTTCAAAGGGAGCTCCAATACTTCACATGAGAGGAATTGGAACAATGAAAAAAGAGTGATTCTTGTTGCAGAAGGATTTCTGAAGTCATTGTACCAGGTATATTTTGACTTTGTGTCTTAGCGTTTGAAAAACACCCTCAGAGGCATTTTGAATTTTGATAGTGCTTAACTGTAGAAGTACACATTTAGACATTTCTTCCCCTCCTCTGAGCATTGCACAACAAATGCTGCAGAATACCTTTTATTGTGAGAGTTCTCACACAACTTATTTTAAAAAATGACAGGCGATTCTTGACAATATCCTTATCTGAGATGCAAATACACAGCCCAGGCTTTAACACGGAACTCTAGAAAGGACCTAGCATGGAAAATACTGGCGATAATAGTACTTTTTGCTGTCTACATAAAAGTATTATTGAGGTCAGTTTGAAATCAGAGTGAAGTTATCGGTCAACTTTGTAGACAAGTTCTGCTTTTATCAAAGAGACGATTTCACCTTTATATAAAGTTTAAGGGGCAACTGCAGTTACCTCTAATGGCATTAAAAAAGTAGTGCCTTGTGTTTACATTATCTTCTAACTATATTAACATCATCTGCTCTCAGTGTTTAACATCAGTAGGTAAGGACTTTGATTCAGTGAAAGTTTGACGTGTTCTGGAGATCTGGCTTTTCCCTCAGTTCTGCATTTTTCCATTGTTTATGGTTTATAAAATGTGGATTTCCTTTGATCTGGATATATTGCTTAAAACAAATAAATAAACTACACATTCCTAGCCATCCATCAAACAGAAGCAAGTGTCTTCTCAAGGTCTGGAAGCAACTGAGTTGTGCTAATTTTAAAATAAAGTTATATATTAAAAAGTATGTTTTTTGAAGAACTACAATTTCTGTCTTAAGAAGCCTTCCAGGAAGTTTAAATGGAAGTTACATTGACAGAACAGAGACTTAATTCAGTTTTTCTTTCTGTATGTAAAAGTAAATGAAGGTCTCTAATTCAAAGTGTGGGCTCTTGAGAAATTTTCAGGTTTGCCACAACTGAATGGATCAGAATTAAAATTGTGATGCATCACTGCAGGATGATACATCACAAAATATGGTTTATTCAACTAACTTGAGAACTGCACTACACTTTTAACTATTTATGATAATGACTTCATAATATAGTAATAAATATTTTATAATGTACTTTATGAAAATAACAAACCTTATGAATTCTGCACTGCACACAATAAACCACTGCAGCATGCTGCTATGAATCCTTTGCCAAGAAGCAGGGAACATGGAAGCACTTTGTGTGTAAACCATAAAGCTTGCAGATTATTAAAATGTAGCCTTTTCTATGTAATATTTTAAGAAATTGCACTGTGAAGTTCGGTAGCAGAATCAGATCACACTTCTTTCTAAAAGCATGGTTGTTTAAATGAAGAGTAAAATGCCTCTGGCTTATAATGGAACACAATTTTAACCTTTAGCTCTCTTTCAGATTTTCTACATACAGACTGAAATTGAGACAATTGCTTTTGCACAAGTCCAGATATATTAATGTCTCTAGTCTTTGTTATACATATGTAATTAGATAAATGTAATGTACAGACATGTCAAAAGAGCTTTAAATTAAGCAAGACAGTCACTTGACATTTATTCTCAGGTACATGAGATTTGCTTATATTTTCAAGATATTCTCATAATAAAGATGAAAACCTGGAGGCTAGATAAATAGTAGTACTCTGTAGCCTAACTCTTGAATGTTACCTCTGGTTATTTTCCCGGAGTTTGATTTTATAAACATAAATATCAGGAATATGTCCAAATTATTCTTACAGACTTGTTAACTTCATCTCCCTAAGTGAACTGATGATTTTTACCAAGTGAAGCACAAATGAAGTAATGAAAATACCTTACTTCTCCTGTCACTGGAGCAATTAGAGCAGGCAGGCTGCTAAGGAAAGGGAGCTAAACGGGCTTTAGGAAACAAACAATTTTTATGGAAAAAAATATCTTTATGTGACCGATTTATCAAGACAAAATAAAATGGAGCAAAAATTTAAGCATTTTTAAATTGCTTTATTATTTGAGACAGAGAGAATAAAAATGCTCTGCATGACAAGGACTTGAAATAGCGCTTTTCACTGGGTATGTTAATTTCTTTTTTTCATAGTAATTGAAATAGTGTTTAAAATTAAGATACTGGGTGACATTTGGATCTAGCCTTACACTGTCAAGAACATCTGTCGGAACTGTGTATAGAGAGGGAGTATGGTCAATATAAAGAAAATCAAAACTAAAATCTGCAGTAAATAATTCATATAAAAAGTAAATTTAGAAAATATGAAAAACATTATTGGCATACTTTTTAGAAAATTCAGACTGTTCTAAAATACCTGAGCAGTTGACAAATGTCGTCACCATATGTCTGTCTTAATCTTCTGTCATGAGTACTTTCCTCCAGCCTCCTGATTAGTTCTATTATACAAGGTACCTGTATTTCAAAGCCTCTATTTGGAGCTTGTCTGTATTCCTCAAAACTGCAAATATGGATGGTTGAGGAGAGTACAATTTAACCGCAAAAATTTTCAAATACATCTGTTGGTTATTGTGATTAAATATCACAACAACTTTTTTGACATGTACAAAACCATGAATACAGTCCTACTGTAAAAATAATTTATGGTTGAACAATAAGAGCAGAACCTCTGAATTGTTTTATATGGTTGCTTATATTGCTAAAACAAAGATTGTAGCCACAATCTTTACTTCACTACCATGAGTTCAGGCAACTTTTAATATCTGAGTCTTCCAGAGCCCAAGTCCATAGGCAGCCCTAGTAATTGTACTTCCAATTAATTTATTTTAGTCTATTTCAGGAAGTTCATTATCTGGAAGTTTCTGTAGCAAGCAGTTGGTATAACATAGCACAGCTGGTACCTCTCGTAGTGAATACTATGACTTGGGTTAAACACTTCCTTTACTTTTTTCTTCCTTTTTCCTTCTTTTCCCCCTGTGTTAAATAGGCCAAAACAGGAGTTTAGAGAACTAATTAAATCAATTTCACACATAGAAGAGATTTCCAAACAACCATAACCATTTATTTCTGACTTTCTATTTAGCAGAAATGAAATTGTGTAGCTTGCTTTTTTTCATTTTTTAAAACATACTGGGAAGCCCAGATCTGGCAGCCTCTGTGAAGGATTCCATCTGGTTTTTTTTTTCCTCAGCAGAGCCTTTCTTAATCCAACTGCATTTTATACTGGGAAATTATTTTAGGTTCTATCTTCAGTGCATGCATTGGCTTGGACTCCTGTTTCTTCAGCTTAGAATTGTTGCTCTTTTCATTTCTAGCATATAGAATATTTGCCTTTTTCTTTTTTTTTTTTTTTCCAATTTTCTCTGTACTTCCTGTTGATAAAGCCTCATTTCATTACGGATAAATATGCATTAGCTGTTATGAAGTCTCTCGAGTTTTTCTTCATAGTATGACTGAAGCTAAATATTACATCAAAATTCTCACTAAACCCTCCTATTTACATTACTATACATGACTTGGATTATCATTGTATTTCTTGCTAGAATTAAGGAAGCAATGGATCTACCACATATAAAACCTCCACCTGAAAGGTAGAGAAAATGGGTTGCCTTAGATAAACAACATTGTAGAGTCAGAGGAAGTAACCAATAATGTGCCAAGTTTCTTTCGTTCTTTGGGAATGATAAAAAATATTTCAAAAAAGATCCAAACCACAACCATATTTAAACTACTCCCTAAATTATCCCCAAAGGTAAAATGTCAGACTGATTTCGCAGAAAACAAAGATGTGTCCCACTTTACTCAGGGAATAAGCTGGTTTATCAACTGAAACAGGTCCTAAGCAAAACCTAGTTCATGGTACACAGATAAAGGACTGATGACTTTCCTGTCCACAGTGTCAGCTTGTTGTGAAAAATGAGAACTATGGATAGGAGCAATTAGAAAGAGTAACCTTGATGGCTCTGCGTGCAAGGATCTAACACGCTTTCAGAAGCAAAGCTGGAAGGGTCTCTTGGTAAATTCTCAAGTTTTCTGCTCTGAGCATACTTCATCTCTCGTGTGCATATAAAACCAACACCACTTCTCCATACAGTGAATATTCTAAGCAGCCTAAGGATCTGCACTCAGGAATAGTAGCCTGAGCTATGATTTCCTCTCTTGAAACGTGTTTATTCCTTCTGTTGGAAAAGAAAGATGTAAAATCTAGCAGAAAACACAATACTAGAAAAAAAAATCATTGTCACATTAGTACCTGCTGGCGTCCCCTCAAATTTGTATTTCAGTCTAACCATAAGTCACCAAAATAAGACAAGTGAGTATGATCTATCCTCAGATGAATTTCTTACTTTGTCACAGTTAGGGAGAGAAACTGCACAGAAGAATTTTCTCTCAGTCCTCTGGGTGAAATCCCAAAGACCAAGGACCCCCAGCATTTCATTTTTTTGTTTTTGCTGACAGCATAACAACTCACCAGCTATTTGTTTGACTAGTAACTCTATTGCTCTCCTCAATGAAACAAATGACCCTCCCAATTATTTTCTCAGTTTCTGATTTAGATCCATTATCATCTGGTAATCAAAAGCCAAGAAAACACTGCCAGTGGATACTGTCAAAGCCATTAGTCAATGACAAAAGAGACTATGGAAAAGTTCCAGGTACACAGGGCAAAGTTCTAGCTGTAACTTTTAAATTCTGTATCTAAAAAATCTAACTCCTATGTGAAACTTCCAGTTTTTTCTAATCAAATATTATAACTGCAGTGTTATGCTCTGGCCTGTCTTGCTGAGACAGGCCAGAGAAGGTGAGCCCAGCTGGCTCTCCACCATGTCCATTCACTCTCCCCAGCTTCCCTAGCATTCCAAAGTGAGGGATTTATTTTTCCTTCTGCTGACACTAATGAGAATGTTTCTTTGATTTCATTGGAGGAAGAAGTGCACTACTACCAAGGGAATCATTTGCATTATTCCTCTAGTAATCTAGATATATTTAAGATGTAAAGTAGTCAATCCCGAACATAAATCTACTTGAAGGTAGACCATAACAGTAAATGGCAGTATCAGGGAAGGGTCAGTTCTTTTAGAATCAGAGCAGCAGGCTTTCTGAAGCAGAAAAATTGTGAGGTGAAAACTGTGACAGCAACGACAGATCTGGTCATATGCTGAGCAATGCTTTGAATTGTGACCTAAATGTGTTTAAACCTGATTCACTCATTGCTACACTGGTCCTTTCATTTTCTACTAGCACAGACTCAGACAACATTGTATGCTTTCGTAAACATGCAATCAGCTGGTTTTTTTATTGGAAGACCTCAGATAAAAGACCTAACTGCTATCACTTCGTGTGTAGCGATAGGCTTTAGCTGACAGGAATTTGATGAATAGTGTAAGTATCTAGGATAGGGCTCCAACACTCCCGACAGTCATTGTTTGTAATAGTAACTGAAGAAAATGTGACAAATACTAGATGCCTAGAGATTGAATACAGCTGAAAAACAAGTAGTAGATAACATTGTGTGTCTGCCATGTGTGGCAAAGTTTAGAAGTTAAAGCAGCTGTAAATATGTTCTGTACCCAACAGCGCTCCACATAACCCATAGCTCTGAGAGTGACTATGAACAGTCAAGGAGCAGTTTCAGGGAACCTGGCTCTGTTCCTGGCTGTCCTACTGAGTTTCTTACATCATTATTATCACTTCTCTCTCTTGTCTATCTTTTTATTTGGATCGGAAGCTTTTAAAGAAAAAACTGGCTATCATGATTTGTATGTATTGAGGACAGCGCAATAACCTCTTGACCTTTTCTGGGGTCTTTTGGAAACTACTGTCAGATAAATAACAATCTTCACACAAAGCAGATGCATATATGTAGGTGCACCTTTTGCATCTAGGAACTCACAGCCCTCCTAGCTAGGGACCTTGCACAGAGAAATTGAATAACCTGGAGGTTTGATCATAACTTTTGTGAATGGAAGTGAAAATACTGCATGCAGATTTGACAGCCACAGCCTTAATATTGTAACAACCTGCTTTTTAAGTGGGTAAATGAGAAAGGAAAAGTGCTGTATAACATTTTTTAAAAAGTTTCTTAATTTTTTTTGTGTTTAAAGGCACAAAATATGTTTATTTTCTCAATACTTCGCAATATTTCTTTGAGAGCATGAGAAGCACCGTGAGTTACCTGTACCATTCTTTACTTTACAATAGCCATATTTCTCTGCCTCGGGAGAATAAATAATGGAATATTACCATAAGGAGCAAGTGCTGAGTATAGTAGTTCAAAAAGTCTTCTTGACACAGTGACCCATAAGGTCATCTCACAAAGAGCACAGTGGAACATGATCCTCTTTACTGTCCATTTTCTTGTGTGTTTTTACAGTTTTTCTTACGCATATAGAGCTTAGATCTCATCTTTTGGGAGCCCAAGCCATTTTCCGAACTGTCCATAGCACATGTATTTTTCAGAGACAGAAATGCTGAGTGCTTCTCTTCTGCAATTCACATCATAAACAGTAAAAATAGGAAAACCTCTTTAGGGTAAAAATGGTTTCTTGTATTCCCTTCCCCCATGCCTTTTTTCCCCGGTAGGACATGTATTGCTGTGCTTTGCTGCTCACTGACACTTCCAGCGAAACCATGAATTCCAAGCACAGGAAAGCAAATGCTCAGGAATCTCTAGATATCATAGTCATACCATCCTGTTTTCCTAGTAGGCTGGAGACTACAAAGCACTGCTTAAAAAATAACTAGGTCTTCCTCTAATGCTAGTTATGAGATGAAGATTTGACTTGATTTAGCTGTGCAGTGAAGAGCCTGATCTGCAAATGTACAGATTTTTAAATTGTGGCAGTACAGTGCTTTAACACTTGCTGCAATTCTCTTAATATTTTTGTTTGTTTGTTTTAGCATTCCATCACATTCTAAAGGAAATTTAGCAACAAAGCTTATATATTGGCTTCATGATTTTTCCTATGGTAATATCAATTATTGTAATGTGTATTGAACACTAAGTTCACTTTATTTTTCAAATGTCCCATTATCAATCGCCTCTCTACATGAAAGTGAATGTCCTGAGTGAAAACACTTAAGTTTGCTGCCACAATTTACTGGCCTGTCAGTAAAAAGTCAAGGTTTAAGTTTGGGAGAAAAGCTCTCAAAGACCACTCTTTTCATGCTCTTTTCACTTTTTCCATAACCTTGTTATGAACCATTTGTCAAGAACAGAAAGAAAGTATTCTCTTTAAAAAAAAAAAAAAAAAAAAAAAGCAAGCTTGAATGGTGACGTGTTGTTTAATATTTACAAACTATAATCACAGAGCTATAGAAGAAAATGTGATAAATGTCCATGAGCATCTGAGTTGTGCAACTACCATGGAATTCTTCAGTGTAATACTTGAGGGAATGAACATAGCAGCAGAAAAATGTAGGAAGAAATGTAACAAACGTACTCTGAATTGCAGAAGGAAGGTCTTTTAATGGAAGAACATCTCTTATTCGTGCAAGCTGCTAAAGAATTAAGTGGTGCCTACAAAAAAAGTAGTGAAAACTTCATTAAGTGTGATAATAAAGAACAGAAAAAGCCTTTAATAAAGTGCTCTAATGAACTCAGTGAAAGAAATACGGATTTCATGTAATCTATTTCTAAACTTCAAACTTCTTAGAGAGTAGAAATTAATTAAAAATAGTGATCCTACCTCAATTCTGCAAAATATAATTTTGGTTTGGTTTATTCTCTTCTTTAGCTTGTCAAACAAATTATGAGGAATATTCTGAACATTAAATAAGAATGAAACAAATATTCATTCTTTTTGACATAACAGCTCTTCGCTCTCTGTTCATATCATTAGCCTGGAAGACAGCAGGCAAAGAAAAGGAAAGGTAGCTGGACAATCAGCTTGCCCTAAGGACTATAATATTATAACTTTTGAGAGAATCAATTGGCCATGAAAAGGCTAATTGCATTAAACTACTTATACTTTGGAATGACAGTTATGTAAGAGCCACTAGGGCTGTTCTGAAAAACTGCCAAATAGATCTTAAAATATCAGCAGCTGAAATTTTATATGCACTTGACAAGCTTGAGCCTGCACTGGATTAACAGAGGTGATCAGTGAAGTATTAAGCTCAGAATTCTGTGTACAGCTGTGGGAATGTCTTGAAGGTGAATTTTGGACCAGTGAGGTCTTGTCTTTTCCTGGCCTATGTTTCTTTATCCATGCCTAATTCATTTTTGGAGGCATAACCTGTTTGTTTGAAATTGCAAGGAATTTAACCCTCAAGAAGCAAAAATCTCAAGACCTTCTTAATTCACCTTCTCTCCATAAAACTCTTTGCCAGCCACTGATAATATTTCTGGCTTCCAACTGTACAGAAGCCTAACATAATCAGAAAGCAACAGTCTACTTTGCCTGCAATGTCTTTGGCTATTCACTACAGTCTGTCACTACGACAATCATTAATCTCCAGTTTCCAAAAATTTTTACTCTTCTTCCTCAAAACCCCTAGTATTATCTTAATTATTTCCTTCTTTTCACCAATGCTATCTGTACTGTCCTTCTCCTCAGTTTCCTGTTTTCTTATGCCTCACCTTACTTTACTGAGTTATCAAACTAGAATATAAGGCGCATGGGAAAAATTAATATTTTATAGATGTTGATGAAGTTAAAAGATGGAATCTGTACTACATTTTTCAAACATTGTACACTGAAAGTTTACCCTATTCGGAATTTCTAGTTTTGCTCATTTTAGACTTCCAAAATTAGGATAAGATAGAAACATCTATTCCTGCCGTGTCTGCAGAAAGCAAGATGCAACACTAAGTACAGCGGACAAGAAGGCACCACATTGTTTAGAGTATACGTTCAAGAACATCAGATAAAGAAAAGCAGCTATGCACTCTGATTAGCAACAGCTTTGCCGTATCTGCAGGCAATAATATTCTGTGACAGATGCTATGTTTAGGATACTTTGTTCTGGAAGCTCAAGTCACTCTTTGATTCCTTTGTAGGCAGCAATATTACCGTACATGACTATAGTGAACATAGCTCCCTTGAGAAATATTGTTGGAAATGAGAACGATTCTCACTGTGATTTTAGAAGTTTGCACAATACAAGTAGTAATGTGACTTCTGTGGTTGCACTCTGGCCCTAATTTATATTTAACACCTTTGAGCTTATTTTTAAACGGTTCTCTGGATAGGTTTGGCAAAACTATTTTGGATTAAATGGCTATAACAGAAATATTCTCTCTGAAGTCTATTTTCTCCTTTTCAAAGTGTAAAACTTTCAATTTGGATTGCTTTCATGTGTGTGTATGTGCATGTCTCTGTTTTTGTACTTGAAACGTGCACACAAATACCCTCACATACACACACATGACAGAACTGTGTCAGAATCATCCTTTAGTTTCATGCTGTGGAAGCAATGAAAAAGCTCTTTCCATTTGAAAGGCTTTTGAGATCTTTGGAGTTAAGGAAGTAAAATATTTATTAGAATTACACAGATCCATGGCCTCAGTAATTGGCTTTTATTGTCATAAAATGATCCTCTTTCAAAAGAGCAAAAGGGAGTGGATGAAAGGAGAATGCACTATTGTCGTCCTCGGAAAAGCCATCTTCATTCAGCAGAAAGCAATGATTATATATGAATAAACATGACAGGATTTTTTTTTTTTTTTTAAATCTGAAGTGTGATATATAGAGCCAAGGAACCCTGGACTGTGAAAGGAGGAGATATCATAGTTTACCTCTAATAATTGCATTACACAGCTTTTTCCTGATAGAGTAAATAGTGTTCAAAGACTTACAAACGTGATAACAGAATTAAGTAATTTATTAGAATTATAAATGATTTTAAGTGTTACATAGTAATTACTTAGGAATATTGATGGCATGCCTGCAATAAGATACAAAGCAGTGTACATCATAGCTGCCTTTTCAGTGACTGAAGGGGGGAAATTAGAAAAAAACATTATATCTGATTGATTCTACTTTCACAGTTCTTTCTGTGAAAAACAGATGTTTAAAGGAGCAGATTGTTTTGCTTTTCTGGTGCAGAAGGCAAAGATAGCAAAAATGTACAAGTATAGGAGCAAAAAGAAAAATCACGCTTCATAATTTCAGATAATATCGTTTCAAAGGATCACAAAACATATCATTGAAAGGGACCCACTCTTATATATAGTCAGGTCAGGTCCAGTTACAGCTGCTATTACTTCAGAGTGTAACTTATAGCCTTGATAGGCTCTTATATTGTTTGATAAAAGCTGACACCAACATTGTTACTACAGCATTGTTTTCCTTCTGATTGTGCCTCATGTTGCTATAAAATACAAAGCCCATTTGATTTTTTTCTTTTTCACTGATGACTGGAAACACTTTCCTCTTTCCTACCTTTTTTCCTTTCTTTTTTCATTTTTTTTTCTTTTTTTTTTTTCCCCCATGACAAAATATATCTTTATTTCTGTGGAAGTAACTATTCCATAAATATTAACATTTCTAGGGAGTGGTATTTTTAATAAATACGCATGAACAAAACTCCTTACAAAACAAACCCATAAGTCCACTTTAGGGAGCTAGAAATAGGTACCTATGAATTTGATCCCTTTGATCTAGTCAAACTGGGTATTAGGGAAGCTGTAAGTGCTACCATACCTGATGAGGAGCCAAAATAGAGGTATATAACAGGAAATATCACTATGCAAATCCTTTAAAAAATATACAGGCTGTGGGAGGTATGTCCTGCTTTGTATTACCACCATTGCTTCCATGGCTTAAGAAGTATTTCTAAGATTATCCACCTGTATGGCTGTGGAGCTCTGAGTTAAAGGCCAGGAGCATTTGACTAGGAATAAGTGAAGTAAGGTTTTGATCTTTGATAGCAGAAGTATGCACATCCACAGTAGAAATGGAAGACAGTGGGCATATCAACATTTGAGCTGGCAAGCTGTATCATGCAGAGTTAATGAAAATATCAGAGAAATCAATCAGAAATCAATTTTTCTAACTAGAAATGACATCCGTGCAATGAGGCTGATGAATCCATGACAATCCATACTCTCTCTGTGTTATTGCCCATGCTCTGTATAGCTGATCTGTACGTGAAAGTTGACTGTTCACCTGATATTTCTTCCAGCCTGCACACTCACATTACATGACTCTAATAATCTTATTTATTATTTGATTAAAAACATTTTCTATAACAGGTCCTGATCTTCCTGCCTAAGACAGGATTACAAACATGAGAAAAAATACAGATATGCGTTGAAGAAGACATAACAGTAAAGTTATTGCAATTTTTCCCTTCTCTCCCACCACTTTATGCAATTCCTCAATATCTGTTCTCTGTTCTTACTCCCTCTGAGAAAATTTTACTACTGTGTATAATTGCTATCCTGTTTTACTGCTTTGTATGTTTCACTAAAAATGTAGTGCCTTCTTCCTCTACGTTGCTCGTGATAGAACTTAGACTTTCAAAACTACTGCTGAATTTGTCTGGTGAATTGCTTCCTTTTTACATAAAAATTAAGTGACTTTCAAAAAGATAATAACAAAAATCTTCCACAAATAGCCTGTACTCCCTTACCTGGTATCCTTTCATGTTTTGTCTCCCCTTTTGACAAAATGCTACCCCCTGAGTATATATTATTTTGTTCCTTTGACTGTTGACAATAATAGTCATAATAATTTGTTTCAAACCTCAGGTAGGCCAACTGGCATATAAATGTTTCATTTTTATATAAAAAATTGATGTGCTAACCTGTGCCTTGCAGTTCTGTGAAATCTAGCTGGAAATGTAGCACAATAGTTTTTTCTTCAGGTTATTCCTTGCAGTTACCACAACAAAATAATTGTTTACACAGAAGAACATCTATTTTTTTTTATCTCACCTGATTTTGTGATAAAGAATAACTAAACAAGGCGTGGGTTTTCTCCTTCTCAGACTCTAAAGACAAAATACTAATTGCTTAAGAAAACAAATGCCCAATGTCTTTCTCTTTTCTTTACTGTACAGCTGATTAAAAATAATGACATTTTAATTCAAAACTTCTTATAAGTAAGTTTGCTGATGACACCAGTATGTGTGGTGGGTCAACATAATGGAGTGAAGGGATGCCATCCAGAGGGACCTTGACAGGCTTGAGAGGTGGGCCAGTGCTGGTTTGTACTAGTCTTGTTTCCCGACACTCTTTCTTCATGGATTACAGGTACCATATCTTAATCCTATTCGTCTCCTCAAAATAGTTGCTCCATTTCATTGATACAGTTTTTGAAATGGAAAGCCCAAAGCTTACTGATATTTTAGATGAGATCTGCTCAGTATTGCATGGGAAAGTGTAATTACCTGGCTTATTTTGTGAGTGATGTCACTGTTACCATATCCCATTACAGCATTTTCCTCTTTTTTCATCCACAATCACTTTTTAAACTTAGGAAATTTATTATCTCCTGTGATCTTCAGTTCAATTTTTCATAACACTGCATATTAGTAATTTTAGTTTCTTTCTTCTCTTTATTATTCTTGCTTATTTAAAATTATTTCTATCAAAGAGACAGTCAGAAATATTTTGTTAAGAATTCTACATTTAGAATAATGCCTGAGCACACCAGCACAAAGATGAGTCCAACATAAGGTTTGGATTGAAGTTGAATTCAGTAGTATTAAACACTTTACCAATGATTTGATTTCTCATTTGTCCTATCATGTAATTCTACATCCAGTTCAAAACTCTGTTTTAAAATCTTAGTTGTAATACAAATATGAAGAGTTAGCTTCAACTCTGAGAATCTAACTCTAATTTATCTGATGTCAATTATATGAAAGAAAATTAAATACCTTTAGTCATCTCTTGTAGAGGAATTGTAGAGGGTTAATTAACATTGATTATATACAGTTGTGAGCTTGCTTCAGGGGCAGTGGGTTGGGTAATGTGGATAATGTACAGCTGTGGCTTGTTCAGGCTAAGAAGCTAAATAGCACTGAGGAGGCCAGAAGAGAAGGAGCACTGGTGGAAGAGGAGCGCCTGGTGAAGAGAGAGGAGACTGGATGAAGAAGAGCCCAGGGCTGTAGGAGAGGCCCCAGGAGAAGCTGAGAGAAGAAGGGGGCCTGAATGAGGGGAGGCTGGCTGGAAGAGAAGCCAGGAACCTGCAAGAAGCAGCGTGGACTGGCCTGAAGAGGATGAAGAAACCGGATGGACAGTAGGTGAACTTTTGGAACCTTGTGTGGGAAAGCCTTGCTGCAGCTGGCTAGTTTTGTAGTGCTGCAACACTCTCTGGTCTCCATTGCCTGTTGTCCCCTGCCTGTTACCAGGCAACTTGCAACCTTGCTAACATTTGCCTGCTTTGCAAACTAGATATGTGCACAGAGTCTAGTCACGGTTCAAAATCAGTAATACATATTGGTATAAGCATATTTGTTTCATGAAGTTGCAGCCATTTTCTTATGAGTGATATAATAAAGCTCCATGAATTGTGTACAGTAGCTAGAGCTGAAATATGATAGATTTATTGAAATACATATCTGCTGTAACCTTTCCAAGAATTTCCTGTGTTAAGTCATTTTTTCCCCCTTGAAATTAATCTTGTTTTTCTGTAACAACAGTCAAACATCACTGCTGATCTGAAACAAAAGAGGGACAAATTTGCCTCTGGCCCTCTTCTCCCTATATGACAAAAGCTGTAAACTTTGCCTGTTAATGGTGCTGAACTACTTAACCAATTCATATGCAAAGACTGTATGGAAAATATGACAGTTTAAAATGCACTCCTCTGACGCTTCCTGTGTGTGCAAGCATGTTATTTAGTCTCACAAAAGAAACATTTCTTTTTACTACATTTCAATCGCAGGTATTTTGGAAGGCACTAAACAATGTGCTAGCATTGTCTGGATCTAAGCTCAGAAGTTTAGAAAGCAATGTGTGATAAGGAAGCCATCTCAGTTTCAGAAATGTTATTTGGATAACCCAGGGATACATTGAATTCAAACCTAGGTACATATAAGCAACACTGGCAAATCTCCATCTATCTGGAACACTGCGTGTGAGTAAAAGAAAAAGATGTTCAATCAGAAACTGAATTCTACAAGTAATGCCTCACTTAATGGACTCAAAAGCTCAGTTGTACTTGTGTCCCATTATAGAAATGTGTGTGGATATAGTGTGTTCAGAGCACAGCACGCTTAATGTCATAGAGAACTACCAGAGAATTAGACCCATGGGATGTGGGGTGACACTTGCTCACCACTCAGCACAGCAGTGCTGTACAGCCAGAGTTAAATAGAAGGATTTGTTGTTAGGCAGCGTGTGTTGATACCTATGATACGAAAAGAGAGGAAATCATGGGCTTATTCAATCTAATAGACTTTTCCATTGACTTCATGAAGCCCAAATGATACTTACAGTTGTCTAATATGAGCTTTCCTTTCAGAAATGTAATAAATTTCCAAGATTTGTTTCACTAGTTTATTCTCACATGTATTTTTATTACAGTTTAAAGAAGAAATGTTAGCTTCTTCAGGCATACATATTTCCTTTGTCAGCAGAGCTGCATCCATTGTACAGTTGTTTTCAATGTAAGGTAATACTGATGTCTGCAAAGAGCTGCAAGAAATTCTTCCTCCCCTTCCCCACCACCTCAGATTAATCTCACAATAAGGATTAGTAAGAGGCAAACCTTGGTGCTTGCTTCTGAGGGTTAACCAGAGATAGTCTGAATTTCTGCCCATCAGCGCTAGGTCAGAGATGTGTCTAAAGAAACTACTGAAATCCCATAGTGGCACCAAGATTCTTGGGAGGCAGTTATCAGCGTATACATAACAATAAAGTTTGTCCTCTGTGGTGTTCCCAACACATTCCTTTTCAAATCTTAACTTATAGCTCTTTGTTTTGCAAATATTTCTGTATGCACCAAGTTTTATTCATGTGAGGCACATTGTTATTGTATTCACAGGACTGGTCATATCCGTTAACAAAGGACAAAAATGACTAATGTCAGGAAGGCTATGGAAAGGAGTTTTTATTTGTTCAATAAATATGTATGTTCATAATAAAATCCCTCTAACAGACAATGGTAGTATTTACTGAGTGGATAATAATGGCAAAAACCTTTATTCTCTAGATCTAGAAAGATTAGGAAGAAAAGGAATTACTATCAGCTTCAGATACCGCTTTTATTTATATAGAAAACAATAAATGCATGTAAAAGGTGATCAGTGCAAAAGGCTTTAGTATTCCATACTGAAAGTGTTGAGAGGAAAAGATAATAAGAAAATCAAAGAAATTAAGAAATAGTGGTCGTTAGAAATAATTTAGTGAAAACCACAAGGTATTCCTCAAAGATGCAGTAGCTCTCCAGTCTCTGATGGCATTATTTTTGTATGCCTCCTAGTCACAACTGAAAAAGTCTTTTCTCCTAAATGTATGCATCTCTTGAAATATATATTACACAGCAGGACAAAATCAAAGTCACTGTGGTACAAAGCAGCTGGAAGAGAGTAAAGCCTTTTAACAAAGTTAACCTAAGACTTGCTTTAGAAAATGTGATGACTAACTTCACCTTCAAAATTTTTCCTACAAAAAATATCCACCTGACAGGGGAAGGATGGCAGCCTAATATTACTTCTCCTGATCTGCTAACAGATTCAAACGGCATATGCAATTGTTTAAAGCAAAATCGTTCTTCTTACTTCATCCTTTTTTCTTGGGCCCTATCCATTTATGTGTTCTGTCCTCTCTTTGAGCATATAAAATTGTATAGCCAATATTTATTTTTACTAATGTCTAGTAAAATGGGTCCTGGTCTAGCTAGTTCTTCTGGTCACTGTGGAAAAATAAAAGATGAATAATAATTATTTTATTTATATGGAAAATTGCAGGACAGCAAAGTGAAAGTTTTCACAGAGTCTGAACTACCTTCACATCTATAAGATGGATGCCTAAAATACCTGAATCCTAATTCTTCTTGAAATGACAAAAAAATGTCAAGATGAGAAATAGACAAATAGGTGTTTAGATCAGGTGGAGGGATAAGAGGGACGATGCAACATAAATTAACCATTTTAAGTTCTAGTTATTTTTGATTTAGCATGACCTTTAAGTCTGTTAATAAAACGACAGCATCTCTGAAAGTATTGATGTTGGTTTAATATCCCTTATGACAGTAAAAGATGGACAGAGGCTATGGGCTATGCCATTTGCTGGTGAATCTTAAAGTTTATTTTCTGACTGTATACTTAGCTTTTGCAGTTACCCCTAAGACATTAATCTATTGAAAAGGAGAAGATATCATCTTTCAGGAGAAACATGTCATAAATATTTTGATAAAATATTTATAATCCTCAAAAACAGATGGCTGTTCCATAAAGATTGTCAGCTGAGAAGGTTTGCTGACAGAAACCTGTTAAACAACTGCAAGTTTTTTGAGGGAAGGACTTGCATCACAAAATCAGATGCATTCTTCTATTAATCAATCACAGCTGGGTGACTTTTTGACAGCTGGAGCATGCTGGCCCTAATTTGATTGTCTTGCAGTTTTTCTGGTTAATAAATCCTGGGTAAGGTGAAACTTGATGGAGAGAGTATAAAAGCAGATCACTTGCACAAAGTATAGGTAGGATGAAGGGAGAAGAAAATAATTTGACAGGTACAGATAAAGGAAAATTCATGAGATTGTATTCATATGTACAAAAATTAGTTTTGTTTTGGCTGAGATACTAATAGACAGCTCTTAAACTTTCAGAAGTATTGTATAAATCCCTCCAAAGAATACATATTACATAAGCAGTGTCTAGTATTTGAGATTTTACATATTCCTTGAGTCTTTTCTGTGTGTATTAAGTGCCTTTTTGATGGAAAGACAAACAAACACATAACGAGGCAGGGCTCAGTAAAATGTTGTTTTGCTGCATTCATTACCAGTTGAAGAGGTCAACAGGATCATGTAGTTTATGGCACAGAAAGATACTGAGAGACTGAGAAACATAATCAGAAGAACCATTACTGACAGGCATTCTCCCCCTTAATAGGTGATTTAGTGACACTTGATAGTGAAAGGCCAGTTGTTCTGAGAATGCTGGTGTCTCTGACCTTTTCTCAACAGTACTTCCCTGCTCAGCAGTTTCTCAGATATTGCCTTGGCACATCCCCAGTTTTCTATTTGCCATTCATGTTTCTAAGGTGTTTGTTGTCTCTTTCAGGTGGATTAGAGACTTTTCTATCACCATATATTGATGAAATAAATGAGAAAGCCAAACCAAAACTACTTAGTCCACATTGGTAACTTCCAAAATACATTGCATAGATGCTGCTAATTCTGGACAAATTGTTTTGACTGAAAATTAATGCTGTTTTAATTCTGATGGTATGGAAGAAAAACAGGTCTACAATGTAGCAAAAGCAGTCAAGCAACAAAGATATTCAGAACTGTAGTAAGATGCTTTGGTATCTAAATTCCTCCCCCTCAAGTTTATCTGAGGCACTTCCACCCTTTTTGCTGAAGCTCTGCTGATACCACCAGGAGAAGAACAAGGAACTGTTGTAAATGTGGTGAACCAGCTTCTTTTGATCTTATCGTAATATAGTTGTGATCATCCCTGAGGCTGTCACTTATCTCTGGATTAATTAGGAATATGAATTTTAGTTGCTTTGAACAAGACTGGTAAAATAAATTCTGCTGTGGTCTGGATAGATTTTCTCTAGGTCTTGGTGGGACTGCATTATATATAACTGAAGAGCTTTGTACTTCTAGAAAATAAATTTTATCAAGAATTGCTTCACTGTAAAAGACTTTTGCTTTCCACATCAGACATGAATGCAATGAACAAAGGCTAGCCAAGTGTTTGAGAGAGGCTTCTTTGCCAAGCAGTCGCTGAATCCACAAAAGAGAATGCTTTTGGTAAAGAAAAAAAAGTAATCCTAAAAAACTGGGTTTGGCTGAGACATCATGAAACAATTTTTATTTTTGTCTAATTTTTAACTAAATGAAAAAGTATGACTAAGATTTTAGACATTTCAGATAACTTTGTTGATCTGGAAAGAAAAATGCATATTAGAGATAAGTAGTAAAAGCATGAAGTGAAAAATGGCAAAAGCCATGATATGTTAGACACTGTAAAGATCTAACCAGAGGTGTATAAGAGAACAGTGAGAAAAATAGGAGTATCATTCAATCAGAACAGGGTAAATACTAAAGACATGGTAGATATGGCTCCCAAAACAATTACACATTTTGCATCTTCTTTTAAAACAAATGATGGCAGAATTTGTTGTTAAAGAACAATGAGGAATAAGAAACATTCCACATGTCACTTAAGGATGTTCAATGCCGAACTGCACTCAAGGCAGGTTAGACCTTATGCACAGCTTATTTTTTCCATTTTGCAATCTGCATGGTATCTCTAGCACAGGTGCACTTGCCCCCCTGATTCAGAGCCCATATTGTCTTGTATCAGCTGACTCCAGGACTATTCTACAAATGTCCTGATGGTGACATCATTTTGTTGTTGTGTGGTCAACAACTAAAATTTGGGAAAACAGTTTCTGCAGTTCTAATTTCTGTGCTTATCTTCAGTGCTTACAAACAAAATAAGTGAATTTTTATTTATAATAATCTATATTACGGTCACTGAGCTGGGCATAATACATTCATTTTGTTCACACTGCAAATACAGGCAGAGACATATGATAAGGACTATTGCTAACCTGAGTAAGCTATAAACCTACACTAGAGTACAGTTTCTCAGAACACATAGTGGCAATGAAACTCAAGTTGAACCCAGCATTGACGAAATGCAGTGTAGAAATAACCTCTATTGATACACAGGATTCTGCCAGAAAAAAAACCTATATAATTTTGGAGACTGGAACAATGAAATGTAGTTTAGAGAGATACTTTCACAGACTCGTAACAACAACTTCTAGTATTTATTGGCTATTTATCAGTTTAAGAAGAGATGAGTGTACTTCTCAGCCACAGGGTAGTTTATTATGGAAGACAATTGCAGAACTATGGATATAGTAATGGGGGTCCAGAACAGTTTGTGAGACCTGCAGACACAATCTTTACACCAGAGAACCTCACTGACATGAGCAATGAAAACTATCACAAACTTTTTTAAAGCCAATGGTGACTATGGTAGTCATTAGCTCCGATGCATTAAGGCTTAATGTATACTTGTCACTTACCCATAAATAACTAGTAATTGGATGTGTAATACCTTAGCCATGACTAAAAGTTGCTTTGAAATGGGTTGGTAATTTAGATGCTCTTTTAGAGCTTTTTGATTTTTGTTGGGTTTGTTTGGTTTGTAGTTTTTTATTAGTGGGGTTTTTTTGTATACTTATCTTTCTTCATAGAGGTTTGGATATTTTTCTTCTTTTCAGCAGATAAAAAGAGCACCAGTGGTAAGCTATAGATACACTTTGAGAGTCTGCCAGAAGCGAGATCAAAGATAGGAAGACAAACGAGCATTTTTATGTCTAACCTAACTTTCTTGCCTCTTGCAAGGTATCTTCTAGCTCCAGCAAAATAAATATTTGATGTTCCTAATTATAATAAAGTAAAATTATTTTAATTATTTTATTAATATTATCTCATGAAAAATGGACTTAAAGACTTTACAGAATCCCTCAGTAGTATTACAGAAGCAGACATTCCTCAGTTCCCATTCTTAATTTCCACTTATCTCTGTATGTGAAGATGAAAATTTTCCCATTGTCTGCGGGGGTTGTCTGATTTTTACACAATAGAAAATCTGAGGATTACTAAGTCAGATGTCAAATGTTACAGTATCATGGCATTTCTACATTTAGAAACAAAGCTGAAAAGCATTGGATATTCTTGCATGTAAAAATGAAGTTGAGCTGTACAAATCCTGAAGCATCTGAAGGCAGAGCTCAGTTTGTTCCATTGCTGTATTAGACTGAAGTGCAAAAATCCAAGGAAAAACCTATTAGCTACATATATTCATAGTTCCTTATTTTTCCTCCATCATTTAAGATAAACCCTCAGGGGAATCAATTACCTGAACATTTGAGCAACCTAATGCTGTAGGCAAAGGTTACAGTATTACCCAATGGAATTGATCCTGCTTCCAGTGAAGTTAATACCAGTTTTGGCATGAGCTTCTATAGAAGCAGTCAGTACAATATTTGACATTCATGAAATAAATGCAAAGGCAAAACTTGCTACATGCACGCTAGTCTTTTACAAATGTAGTGGATAGAACTTAAAAGCTGCTTTATGTACTTAAATATTTACACAAAGACACTCTATTGTTTCTGATAAATATTGATATAAACATATCGAAAAAAAATATTTGAGGAACGTGAAAGAACTCCAGTCCAACAAAAAGGAAGCAAGCCATTACTTTCTGCATTATAGTGTAAATTCATGGAACTGATATGAATGGACTTCTGTTAGCATGAGAACACTGCATCTGTTAGTTGCACGTCTTGACCGAGATGGACTCATTGTCAAGTCCTTGTGTCTTTTTTCACATTTTTTCCATGGGTTTCTGGAATTGTGTGCCCTATTAATTCCACGTTTGCTTTATTCTGAAGCTTTTTAAGAGCTATGTTTGAGGCTTTGGAAGGACATTCTATGTAAGGAAGAAAGGGGGATAATGTCTGTGGTGTGAGAGTTTTGTCTTTCATTCACCCATATTTTTTCTTGTGATGAACATCTTCCCTATCACCACAGTACCATTTTACCTTGCTTTCAGTTTTCATAACTTAGGCTGTCACTATTGCCATCTCTGAGTTTGAGTCATGGCCCATATACATTGCCTGTTTAGCACTGTACATTATACACAGGCCTTAACAATTAAGACCATGGCAACTGCAGTATTTAACAATTATAATGAATTTACTGTGCAGGAGGCATGAAAATAAGACAGCAGATTTCCTACATGCACATCAGTATTCAACACTGGAATGGGAAGTTATGCTATTCTCTTGCGTTTTAGTGTCCTGTGTCTTAAACCAAGGAAGTTTAGCACTATTTATTGGAAGTCGCTGCTCTTACATTATTGTTTGCTCTTTATTATTTTTTTCTTCTCTGCTTATCTTGTGGTCTCCAAATATAGAATTTTCTTTTTTTTTTTTTCTTTTTGGTCTCCAAAAACATGACTCATTGAGTAATATTTCTCCAATGATTTTAATGTGATATCTATTTTCTGAATCACTTGCTTAATGTAAAATAGGCCCTAGGAGAAATGAATTATGTGAACACATTACTATCTAGCTGCCTTAGGTAAGGATTATGGACACAAATCTGATCCTGTTGTAATCAGAGAGTTTGGGCCTGAATTCAGAGTTACACAGCTTTATAAGAAAAACCACAAAAATACATTAGTAATCTCTGTGTATTGAATCACAAAATATCTCAAGCTGGAAAGGACCCATAAGGATCATCAAGTCCAACTCCCTGCTCCTTGCAGGACTACCTAAAACTAAACCATATGACTGAGAGCGTCATTCAGATACTGCTTGAACTCTGACAGGCTTGGTGCTGTGACCACTTCACTGGGGAGCCTGTTCCAGTGACCGACCACCCTCTCAGTGAAGAACCTTTTCCTAATCTCCAATCTGAACTCCCCCTGATGCAGCTTAATTCCATTTCCTCGTGTCCTATTGCTGGTCACCAGAGAGAGGAGATCAGCACCTCCTGATCCGCTGCCTGCCCTGAGGAGGTTGTAGACTGTAATGAGGTCACCCCTCAGCCTTCTCTCTAAGATGAACAAGCCAAGTGATCTCAGCCATTCCTCATAAGTCTTGCCCTCAAGATCTTTCACCATCTTGGTCACCCTCCTCTGGACACACTCTAATAGTCTGATGTCCTTGTTATATTGAGGCGCCCAAAATTGCCCACAGCACTTGAGGTGGGGCCACACCAGCGCAGTGTAGAGTGGGACAACCATCTCCCTCGACCAGCTAGCTATGCTGTGCTTGGTGCACCCCAGGAGACAGTTGGCTTTTTTGGCTGGCGGGGCACTGTTGACTCATATTCAACTTGTCATCAACTCAGACCCCAAGATCTCTTTCTGAGGGACTGCTCTCCAGACTCTCATCCCCCGATTTTTATGTATAACCAGGATTACTCTGTCACAGGTGGAGAATCTGGCACTTGCCCTTGTTAAATTCCATATGGTTGGTGATTGCCCAGCTCTCTAGTCTATCCAGATCTTGCTATAAGGCCTCTCTACCCTCAAGGGAGTCAACAGCTCCTCCTAGTCTAGTAACATTGGCAATCTTACTTAATATACGTTCAATTCTCACTTCCATATAATTTAAAACAACATTCAAGAGCACTGGCCCTAAAATTGAGCCCTGGGTGGCCTCACTAGTTGCTGGCCACTAGCCTAATGTAACCCCATTTACTATAACTCTTTGAGCCTGACCCATCAGCCAATAGTTCACCCAGTGTATTATGGACTTCTCTAGCTGTATGCTGGACATTTCGTCCAGAAGGATACTGTAAGAGACAGTATCAAAAGCTTTGCTAAAATAATTAAAAAAAACCAATCAAAAAACCCCAACATCTACTGTCTTCCCTTGGTCAACTAGAGGGGTGACCTGGTCATAAAAGGAAATCAAGTTTGTTAGACAGGATTTTCCCCTCATGAACCCGTGTTGGCTATGACCAATGGCTGCATTGTCTCTCAAGTGCTTTTCAATAACTCCCAGAACAATCTTCTCCATAATTTTGCCAGGCACTGAAGTGAGACTGGCAAGCCTGTAATTAGCAGGGTCTTCCTTCCTACCCTTCTTGAAAACCGGGACAACAGTATTGTTAATATTATATTCCAAAGAGAATTGGGAGTAGTCCTTGGTTGTCTTCATACGTTAATATCTTATTTTACAATGTAAATGGGAAATCGTGGAGGATAACAAAAAAGCCAGCATCAGATATATGACATTGTAATGCTTAAGATTTAATAGCAGTGTATCAGTGGGTCAAGTATTTTTATTTTCCTTTATAGCAGACATGTAAAAATAACATGTGGTGGGTATGTATACAGAGTATACACTAAGAGGCAGAGATTCTTCAGTCAGACTTGGGGATTTGTAAATGTAGTCAGTTCTTACTCACTTACCTTTTTGGTTGCAGCATAATTGGAGTGAACCTTTGTCTCATCTCAATATGCAATGCAGATTTACTTTCCCTGATGCCCAAATGGTCAGTCACACCAGTAAGAAACACTACATTTTTACTTTTTCCAGAGGATATAATGAGGTAGAATATTACTCAAAAGATATTTTTGTACTTTATAGTCCTAAATCCTAGTAATGGAAATGGTCTCAAGAAAATTAATAACTTATTCAAGTGATTCAAAGATTAGTTTCACTAACTATGGAGATAATGTTCAATGTTGAGACAGTGTTTATTAATAAAATTATGTGAATTGCTGCTTCTGATGTTTGGTCAAATATTCTTTACCCTTGCAGAACTTACAGAAAAATCACCTACCTCAAATCTGTGATTAACTTGCTTTTCAATATAATAATGAGAACTACTATTAGTGTTGTTGATATTACTATTATAGCCTTCAAGATGTTAGCATGCAGTGGATCTGTTCTCCATATCATGTTAAATCAGTGAGAAATATGACATTTCTCCAATGGGAACTGTCATCATTTTTGCAGAGAGCTGTCTGTACTGAAGCATGGGAAATTAAAGAGAAAAACTGTTATTATGTAATCATACCACTAATGATGAATATTCAGTTATAATACTAAACAGTTCCACTAAGATTATGTGGGACTACAGACAAGATTATGTGTAGGTTGTGATTTCGAGTGATGACCCTTGATCTGTATTCAAGTTACATTTGGTTGGATGGGGACAATAGTATATAAGGGTGGTAGACTATGTGACTGAGAAAGAACTGAAAGGCAGACCTGTTTTCATGTAGACACACACACTTTTTAAGAACTACAGATAGGAAATTACACCTTTGAATGTAAATTCATCCCACTGTCAGTGGAGGACTGCTGTATAACATTTATTCAGTCCTGCTGCCCAAACAAAACTGGACCACTCCAAGCAACAGATCTCCTTCTGCTTTTGGAAAGAAAAGTTCTTCTATCCCAAAAGGACACTACTGTAAGAAAATTTCTCCTTATATTAAAATGTTCACTCTCTTGAATTAATCAAACTATTTCTACAAATAACACATTTTAAATAATTAATAACTTTTTATTATTGTCCTTCAGATGTCATAAACTCCTACTGTCTCTCCTGTAGCTGTTAGTGTGCTAGATTATACTTAGTTATCACCTTTCCTTCCCCAAGTTTTGAGATATGTTTTGGTAGAGTTAAAAACAAAAAAACAAAGCACAATATATGAGGCACAGTCACTGACTGCCTTCCAAGTAAATATTCTTTTATTAGTATGGCTCAGGATAAATAAATAGGTATATACGGGGGGAACTGAAATTAATAGGTCAATGCACAGAGCTGTATATAGTAGTAAGAAGGTGAAATTTAGAAACAAGACATTTCAGTATGAGTATCAAGAAAATATAGCAAGTTATATGTTCACATGCAGACAGAATTTGAATTAATTGACAGCAGAAGAATATTAAAGAATGTGGTGTATAGAATAACTTCAATGACAGAGGAAGATAGACTAAATGACACAAGAAGTAGGCCATTCGTGTCTGTTATGCAGTTCACTGCCTGAAAATGAATAATTGTCTCACAGCAAAAGATTTCTAATCCACATGTCATGTCTCTGTCTTAATAACAATGATTTAGCGAAATGTTTCTTAAGCAAAAAATTATCTCTTCATCTTAAGTGATTAAAATATAATCAAATTATAACATAAGCATAATTTAGCTGTAATAATGGAATAAACAGGTCTGGAACTGTAAGAAAAAGCTATGAAACAAGGATATTTTTACATTGGATTAAAATGCTATATAATATCCCTTTAACAACGACTCTAGGAGAGAATGCGTCATTTCAGACAAAAGCCAGCAAATGATGATATGATTTTATGGCTGCATATGATACATATCAGATTATATGACAAATTATGACATTACTCTTTACAGAAGACTGCTACTACTGATGGGATAAAATGTTTCCTGTAGACAGCTGGCATCTGCAACAAAGCCATATCTTTTACTGTTTGTTCTTTTAGAGGATAAGAGATTATGATAGTGTTCAGGCACTAACTGAGAACTCATTTAGACCTTGCTTTTTTTTTTTTTTCTTTTTTTTGTGACCCAATTGCCAAAATATTCAAAAAGAAAGAATAATTTAAGAAATGTAAAAAAAAGACCTGCATTCAGGCAACCTCTTGTGCAAGCATGTGTGTATATGAGGGTTACAATAACTAGAAAATACCTCAATTAGGGCAGTTTTACACTGGCAAGGGAGTATGTTGTATTAACAATGAAAATTTTATTTTGTCAGGGAAAGAATTATTCATGTGTTTACTTTGGTAAGAAGGGAGAGGTGCAATCCATGTATAAGTAACCAGATAATACAAGAATGCCTATTAATTACAATTTCTTAAATTAAGTTTATGTATTCAGACCTCAAATATTACTACACTATTTGGTTTAAGGAAATTCACCCAATTTTGGAAACAAAAACCAAGAAGACCAACTCCCTAGCCAGGTGAGTGAAGTACGGCCGAAGAATCAACTGCATGTGTAAAATATGATCATGGTATTACCACTAGCCACAGAAGGTCCTGAAAACTGGTCAGTGAAGCAAGCTAAAGTATTAACTTCTTGTCTAGATCTCTCAGTAGGACTGATTTCCCACTGTGCTTTACTATTCAGCATGTAGGTAGTGTGGAAAAGTTTACCTTTTTAAGATTAACTGATCTGAAAAGCTTTTGTTGATCATTGCTGGGTACGTGGGAACTAAAATTTTCCCAAAGTCTGTTTGGCAGACAGCAGTTTGCAGGGCTCTCAAGAGCTGTGATGTTGTATGATGTCTATAAGAATTGAGACAGTATCATTAACTTTTCCTAAATACCCTTGGCATAAACAGGTGCATTTGTGTTTCACAAGAATAACTTTTCTCATGGCCAAAAAATATTTGTCTTACGTTAAACTGGGCAAGTCTGAAGATCTTTCCTCACCCCGTGTCACTTAGCTCATGAAGTCTACTTTCCTCAGATATACTGCCCAAGAAATGACCTATAGTGATAAAGACACAATTGAATCCTAAAGATGCTTTATTCACTGTATTTGCTTATGTTGTTTCCAGTCATGGCAGTTCACAAAACAATGGGTTCACAGAGACCCCAGTAAAGCCCCCAGTCCACTTAAAGAAGAATGGCAGTTCATCCGAGGCACTAATTCATGCCTTTCCATAGTGATTATGTCCTTCACAAATGCTGTTAGCATTTAAACTGCATATTGTTTTTAATAAGGTAAAGTTCTTAGGGAGAGGTAATACTTCATTAAATTTCCAGTGGTATCTGGGGAAGGAGGAAAAAAATAAAGGGGAAATATATCCTTCTTCAGATTTATAGCAATTATACCTGTCATAGCCATTTTCAAGGAGCATGTAAGCACTTGGAACCACAAAAGAAGAATTACGATATATACTACATTCTGCAAGATTTTCCCAAACTGCAAAAAGCCAAGCAGCCTCTGTCCCTGACAGGTGCTCTCAGAGATGAGTTACAACCCCTTGTCCCAGCTGGGACAATGCAAAGTCCTGTGCAATAACTGAGCAACACACTGGCATTTCACTGTTCAGTGGATGAGCCTGTTGTTCTTGAAACACTTCCAGTGACAATATCAGCTGGTGTTTCTTCCACTGTGAGCTGAGTCAGGTATGGTAAATCATTCCCAGAGCTTGATTTCTCAGGGCATAATCAGTTTCTTTTGTATTACTAATTTTGTTACAGAAAAGTCAAAACGTTTTTTTTCTGCACACAACTATCAGGGACTTTGTAAGTCTCTCTGCATTACTGACTTTCCCAGTAAGACTTTTTAATCTAGTTGATTTGATTAAAATTAAATAAACTCATTTTACAGACACTATATGTGGCAACGTTGGTTTCATGTAAATTAGCTAGCTAGCTAGCTAGCATAATCCCAAACACTCCTATACATGACACTATCTTTCTGGATCTTTGAGTAGTAACAGTTTGTGTGATACTAATGTTATATACACTTGAACAACTGAAATGGAAGATAAATGAAATAGTTCGATCCTCTTTCCTTGCTAGTCTTAACCCCCTAGCCAAGGGTACTCACTGTTTTGTCTTGAATATGCTCTGTAAAATCATTATATGCATGTATAATATCCCAGGAAAATGGTTTCATTATTTCAATATTTGATGTCTTTCAACTCTGAAAAGGTTCACTCCTTCCTTTTCTTGGAAAAGAAGTACAAGATACTAGTCTATTACCAATGCTTTTCTATCTTAATTTTAAGTTGGAATGGAAAAAGGCTTGCATCTGTTACAGAAATCAGGAGTACAACAGCTAAAACTTCTGTCTTATGAAAGGAGATTAATTTCAGATGAGTTTATTGTGAATGCAAAGCCATATAGAATAAAAGGAAAAGATTGTATAATCAACACTTCAAATGTTGATCAGGCACTAATCGTAACATGATCTTTTCTACCCTCAAGCATTCATGGCACTGCCATGGGTGTTAGCAGTATTCATTGAGGAAAAATAAATCCATAGAGCATTAGCAGTCATTATCCATATTAGTCCAAAATGAATAGTAACAGAAACCAAAACTGCCTTACATTTTTCTTTCCTTGCCAATGATATTTAATCTTTGGTAGTAAACACAAGTAATACGGGGCAACCATGCACAACCTAATTCAGAATACTAGGTTGTATGTGAGTGTGCTTGTTTTTCTGGTGAGATGTGCTTTGTTCTGGTGATCTTGTTCTACGACCCCACAGTTGTCAAGATTTCTGCAAAAAAGGCCTGTTAGTTTTCATATCAAATACGCATTGTTTAATCTGGGGAAAGTCCCCTTTGTTATAGCCAATGTTGTAATCCTAGTATTTAAGCCAGCTCCTGTCTGATGTAAGAAGCAGTTGCTACCTTGTTTAATGTGCAAGAAATTTATATTCACAGAACAAAAACACGTAGCTTCAGGTGCCTAGAGGATGAGGGCTAGAACTGATTTTGTTACCTATAGATAAGGTTCAGAGATCTTCTAAAACACATATGTATATACTTTACATTAATACTGGAGATGATTAAACAAGGCTATAAAGAAAAAAATTATTCTCACATAAGAAAAAGAAATTACATCAGCATTAAAATCATCATGGAAACAGCAATTATGGTCTTTCAAACCTTCAGAAATTATGAACGCTTCAGGATTTTCAGCTTTGGCCTTGCCTCTAACAGAATCCTTATGCTGTCGTGATTTTGAGATACAGGTTGTTCACAGGTTAGTGAAATTTCTCACCCAGGAATCTGGATCAGAAGGCCCGTCTCATTTCTTTCCTTTATAATATACTGGGGCAGTTGGCAGGTGTAAGTGCTAATGTCTTGATTTAACCCCAGCCAGCAACTAAGTACCATGCAGCCACTCGCTCCCTCCTCCCAGTGGGATGGGGAGAAGAATCAGAAATAGAAAGGTAAAACTCACGGGTTAAGATAAGAACAGTTTAACAATTGAAATTAATAATAATAATAACAACAACAATAATGACACTACCAACAATAACAATAATAATTGTAACGAAGAGGGGAGAGAGAGGGGAATAAAACCCAAGAGGAAAAAAATGAAGTGATGCACAATACAGTTGCTCTCCACTCACTAAACAATGCCCAGCCAGTCCCTGAACAGTGATCGCCATCTCCCAGCCAATTACACCCAGTTTATATACTCAGCATGATGTTCTATGGTATGGAATATCCCCTTGGCTAGTTCGGGTCAGCTGTCCTGGCTCTGCTCCCTCCCAGCTTCTTGTGCACCTGCTCACTGGCAGAGCATGGGAAGCTGAAAAGCCCTTGAATTAGACCAAGCGCCGCTTAGCATCGACTAAAACATTAGTGTGTTATCAACATTATTCTCATCCTAAATCCAAACACAGCATTGTACCAGATACTAAGAAGAAAATTCACTCTATCCCAGCTGAAACACAGACAGCTAGAGAGTGGCCCCACATAGACTTCTCAATGGTTTTACTCTTTGATCAACTGCTCTATTCTGTGAATGTGTATCAGAGGTCCAGTTCAGGACAGCCTAAATTGTCCAGGGGCAGACATCATGACTGCACTTCGAAAAAAGGAGAAAAAGGCTTTCTTCATTTATTAACTTTGTAATCTCTAAAAGCCAGTTCTATCTTGCCTCCTACTGTGCTTAGCCCAGTCAAAATCTACCTCTAGCAAAGGGCCAAATAGGGACATGTCACATTTCCTTATCGGATGAGCCATCACCAGAATGGATGTGCTAAAGGCGGCATCCAATTCCTGTTAATGCTTGTTCTCTCATTACAAGAATACCTACTGATACAGGAATATTTCCAGCCTTACCCTGTAGTTCTGGGTAAGTGGAATATTGTTGTGCACATGAGCTGAGTCTAGCCTCAGGTGTGGTTCAAGTACCTAACTAAAATTAAATCTACTGTTATTGCATAGATCTTATATGCCTTTTAAGATAGAATTTGCCAAATACCATTCTTTATTACAGTCTAGTATTAGAATTATTTTTTTTCACCCACTAAAAGTGGAATTTTGATCTTTGTTAATAAAGTCTACTCCACCTACAGTCAGTATATGAGAGCATTTCCACAGAGTGACTTGTCCCATCCTACTCCTACAACAGAGACAATAAACAGTCTCTGGTGTGCTTGTTCCCTCCATTGACTGGAAGGGATCTAGATGGTTAATCTGCATGTTTTTCTACCTTTGAATTCCTTATATTAAATGTAATTAATGCCAACTAAAATGCTCAACTTTCTGTATAATCAAGCATGTTTTCACCCCTTTCCTGTGTTCTTTATTAAAGATGTACAGTGCTGCTTGATGCTCTGCATGTAACTAGAAAGATCCAGGCAAAATTAGAGTGCAATTTAGTGAGAAAACTAGTTTTCTTGTTCTGGAACCCCAGTCCAGAAAAGTTATTCTAGCAGAGAGCAAGTGAGCATTCCTATTGCATCTATATTATGAGTTCAAGTTGCATACAGTCCTCTAAAATTTCTTTACAGTTTTTCCTCTACCAGATGAAAAGCCTTCTCTGTCTCTTTTTGCTGTGGATAGTTAAAACATATTGCCTTTCACAACGGGAAGATATTCAAGCACTGTAGGAACAGAAAGGAAAACTTGCAGAACCCTGTGGACATTGGACAAGATGTTAGCAAAATATAAATTTTACAGTCACAAAACCTGTGTGAAAAAGCCTCAATTTCTAGCCAAATCAAAGTGAACATCAGGTATCAGGATTAATGATTTTTGTGAGCATCATTCTGTGCTCATTAACACCAAATCAGATCATTAGTAAGAATTTTTATACTCCTTGCCTAGCCTCCTTCTCTTCTGTGCATGACACTTGTCTTTTCCCAACAATCCAACTGACACTTATAGGGGTCTCTTACTAGGAAATTAATAAAGTTAAATTAGGAAGTTGTCTTTGCACTCTGAAACCTTTCCAGTGAAAGTGATAAACTTGCAACTTTAAGATGGCAAAGAAAGTGTGAGCCAGAAGAATTTTGGAAAAGTTTTCAACTGAACTGTGTAACCTCGCAGAGAAAGGTGATAAATGCGCTCTTGTTATGTGTATCACCCTGTTAAAATTTATTTTTGTGCTTTAAAGGATGATACCAGGTACACTGAGCCCGAAAACAAAAACTTTCTGCACGGAAACAGAAAGAAAGAAACAAGCTAACCCTCTGCTAAGTCCAAGATTCAAAATGTACTGATTTTTACTTTTGAAATATAGAACACCATCATAGAAAAGAAATGGTCAACAGAAATGGTAAAAATTAATTTAACATCTTACTCCTCATTTGCAAAAGAAATTAAGTACTAACATCATGGTGTATTTTTCATACTTCTTAGAGACTAGGAATTCATCCTTTTTTTTATGACCGTTTAATACCGAACAGTGTCTTTAAATTAAAACCCAATCTCTGTTTGTTTTTCTTCTGTGTTTTCTATTCCACCTAGTCTTCCAGATCAAGTTTATGAGGTTTGTTACTAGCTAGTTCATGAGAACTTTTGTGTCCATATTTAAAAACATGAGAATTGTCAACCAGTAGCATTTTCAGTGCCTACTTTTCACAGCTGATATCCTCTGGTTCCATAAATTTATTTCCCTGAAACTCCCTGTTGACCAGGTTTCATGCTGCGGTTTGCTTGAAAATTATGGAATATTCACACTCTGAGTGGGACTCTGGGGACTTGTATTTTTGTGCATGCACTCATATCCACTGCAAAGAAAAACCTCCATTGACTGTGGTAATAAATCACCATATTACAACCATCAGGGCATTTAATTTATAACTCAAATCAATTGGGACTTTCTGATGCTAGACAGTAATATACTGTCAGTTTAAAAAACTTGATATTGCATCTCAATGCGGGATGGGCTGTCAGTCAGCAGAGTGACAAAACGACAATTTATGGTTTGTAAAAATCCAGCAGATAAATTGCAAGAAAAAAATGCACTTCAACTTAAGCAGCATGCTGTGTGGAAATTGTTTTTACTGAAAGGACTGGGTAAGGTGGGAGAAAATTACCTCTATTAAATTGAAATACTTTGCTCTCTCTCTTTATTATATGTTGGTTTAAAGGACCTGTTTAATGCTTGAGACATATAAAGGAATGTAGTAAAACAATGTATATACTGGACATTGTTCTTTGGTGATGTAGGGACTTCTCGGATAGTTATCTAATGTAGATATCTATATAACTTCACTAAAGCTTGCCTGAGCTGTATGGAAGAGTGGTAAGCGCAATGCAGTGGGTGCAGTGTAGAGGGAACCCACACTGCAGGCAGCTGCTATGGCACTGAAATAGCCATGAGTTTTAACAAGAAGACACTTCTCAGCATCAAAGAAATGTGAAGTAGACAGGAGAGACAGACCCCTACCTAGGCAAAAGCCTAATATCTCAAATGTCATAAGGTCAAAAAGGAGAACAGTCTCTGCAATATCTTCACAGCCGGTGTAAGTAAAGCAAAAAGTGAACTAAGAACCCATTGGGGTCCATCTGAAAAAAATTGAATTGAAGGAAAAATACTCATATATATGGCTTCTACTTCTACTGTACCCTAACTTTTGACAAGAACCATAATTTTTTTTTTAAATTATTTTCTGATGAGCATAGAGAGAGGTTGTGTTGGTTTGGTTTGGTTATGTTTTTATTTTGGAGGGGTAGGATTGTTTGGGGGTTTTTTTAGCCCTTGTGGAAGTGTAAAAATAGCTATTAAAAAGTAACAAATTTTCTCCACATCAAAAATGGCCAATCCTGAACAAATGGCTTCAGCCATTGAATTAGCATGTGAGTTTATTTTCACGAGGTTTGCCACCATTTCCTTCTTCAAGAAAAATTCTGAAAGAAAATAATTGATTGGCAAATACATTCATGACAAGGTAAAATGTTGAAAATATTAATGCATGTGGTATCCAAATTATGAACTATCATGTGTAGTGAGTATGAGCCATTCTTTAATCTAACTTGCAGAAAAGTGAATTGCTATAAATAATCTACAAACAGGAAAAGGAGACAAATTTGTCAAATTTGTGTATTTTCAAACAAAGAGTAATATAGCTGACTTGGAAAATCCACAATTACAGATTATATAGAGTGCTTTTACCTTGCCTCTTGTAACATACACAATTTGTATCCTAAATACATAGTCTTCTGTACTGTACACTCTAAGTGCTATTCTGGTTTATTGCATACTGTAATTAACATGCATTCTCTTTTTTAGATTGAATTCTACTGCCTCCAAAAGCTATTTGAATATGAAGTCCCTTACTACACTCTCCAAACAAAAGAGTATTAGAAAGAATATAAAAAATTATTGCCTAATGCCTCTTCACTGTAACTAAATCCTCACCCCTAGGGGTATTTAGTTTCTAAATTTGAATAGGAAGGTTGTCATGTTGTCCTCATATCCTCTTAAGATTTGGCTGTTCTGCTCAAATTCTCAAGGCTGATGACAAAAACCGTGAATATTTTTATATGAATTATTTCTGATATGACTGATGGTCATAGAATAGTCATCATATAGAAGTTATAAGTGGCATAGGAATTAAATTAATTCCTTCATCCCAAGATTATTGCCATTATTTACACTCTATGACATGACAAACTATCTAGTTGCTATTCAGTCATAATCTTTATGCATTTTTTTCCCCACAGAGGTCACAAATTGTAAAGATATTTAGATTGGTATCCTAACTGCATATGTAGGTACCAAGGCTCAAGACACCAAACAAAATCTTAATAGTCTCATAGTGACTCAAAGCAACGTGCAAAATCATGTCATCTAACTGTTTCTAAGTCACACAGACATTTTTCTACCATGAAATGGATTGTAATTCATTGTAATGGATGGTATGCTTCAGTAACTGGTAAAAAGATCTTCATTCTTCAAAGATTTACTTACATAGAAGTCATGGTAAAGATGTAATCCTGAAGCTCTTGAGGTCCAGTAATTCTATGTTAAATCTTATAACTTTTTTTATGAGTTTAGCATTCTCTGAATTCAGAATTAAATTCTAGTATGTGTACTACCCAGGGGACAGTCTTGTATTTCCAGTGAAGACAATTCTTGCTGGAAAAATACCCTGCTGATGTCAGAAATTATATTTTTGAGGGTCTGCACTAATTTTAATTTTTTAAAATACATATTCAAAGTTTTATTGTAGAGGAAAAAAAACCAAGTTAAAACCAAACACATTCAACAAACTGAAGTTAATCAGAGATGCCCAAGATCCTAATTACGTTGTTTGCCTCTTCTATTCTCTCTCTTCCCGGGGGGGGGG
>JAVJGI010000063.1:48180166-48231242 GCA_035590275.1 Ibycter americanus
CTTCTATTCTCTCTCGTCCCGCCCCTCCCCCCCCCCCCGCCTTATCTAGGTGAAGGAAGACTTCCACCAGTTGTAGTGGAATATATTCATTAAGAACTAAGGTTTAAAAAAATCCAGCTTCACATCAGTACTGGTCCATTCTATTGTGAAATTACTTTTTCCATCTCATTTAATGATATAAACTTGGCAACCATGATGTACTTTTCTTTTATTTTTTAACTTCATTTCTGATGGATGCGTGTGTGAGAGACTTCTTGAAAATTACAAAGGTATTTTTGCTACTTACTATGCAGTAGGCTGCTGCCATTTAGTGTGCAGTAGAATTAAACTTTTGATAATTCGTAGGTGAATTCTCAGAGGATGGACTCAACTGTTCCTGTGCTAGAGATATGTTTATGCTGCAGTACGCTTGTGCCTGTAGTCAGCAGTGATCTTTTAAGAATCAGGATTCCAAATCAGGACCCCAATCCCTTCCTGAAACTTATCGGTACTTTTCCCAGCCTATGTAGAGCTTTTTGCACAGAGCTGGGCCTTTTCAACAATCAGCCAAGTGAGGCAGGTAGGCCAGGCTAACAGTAATGAGCTTATCAGGGGTATTATAAAGGGAGCATGAGATAAGGATGGGTATAAGAGAGGAAGATTGTGGACTGGCTTAGTTTGGAGGTGTGTTATTGGTCTCTGTAGGAAGCTGGTTTGCATCCCTTGCAGCCCAACCACTGTTGGGCTTTGTTTTGTAAGAATGTACCCAGGAGTGTGTTCTTTGCCACAGAAGCTACACCATGTGAGAGCAGTCAATTTGTTTGTAAAGTTTTTAGGAAATATGTCAGTTTCTGCAGGCTTTGCTATTAGGTGTGTAGATAATGTGTTCTGAACACTTACTTTACTGAGAACCAGTAAACCTGGACTTTTTGATTATTTTCATCACTAGAATAGCATGACAGAAAAGAAAAATTAGTGTATCAACTCACTGTATATGTCACCCTGGGAAAGTGATCAGGAAAAAACAGAGGCTTGAAGTTCTAAAATGGAATCTATCTGTCATGGAAATGGTCTGTATGATGATGTTTGGTTACTGTAAGCCCAGATTTATAGTTGGGAGAGTGACGTAAGCTGTACCAAACTGGTGGGACTGCTGAAGTATCATAGGCTGATGAATCGATGCAAGATCTTGAAAATGACAAAGAAAAACTGTCTGTGACAGAACATAATGAAAGGTGATAAGGTCGTTCCCACGTTTGTTAAAGTAAAGACACATCTCCTGTCAATCAGTTGGCTTCTTTCCCACTCATTTTGTCTACATCAGGTGTACTGTAATTTCCTCACAGTTGCATAGCAACTGGACCCTGATTGTATTAGTGTTTTGTAGTAATTATAGTTTTGCTGAAATTGTTTCAACAGAAATAAATCTTTTCTGCCTTGCTTTTCCTTCTCCCCTGGTTTTAGTGTATTTGCCAAAATTATGGCTTTCTCTTTGAGGAAAAATAGCTATCAGAAAATGAGTTGAAACAAGCAGTTGTGTATCACCTCACCTGATAAAGCGGGTCTGTTATGCTTTGTCTATAAGCAATCAATATGTAATGATTTCAAAAGGATGAGGGTATGGACTCCAGTCACTTGCATAGCTCTGTAAATAGACAAACGTTAACTGTAAAGACTAATTAAAAATTACCTGGATACCTTTGAAGACTGCTGTTCCAAGTATCAAAGCATTTAAGCCTCTAACTTCTGAAATGGAGGGCATTAGTAACCGATATTGTTGAATTACCATCTGTCCCTAAAACAAAAGGCTTTCCAGTCTCTGTGCATAATGATGAATTTTAAAACAGAAAAGTGCACTGCCAATATGTATTACACTATCCTCTAGTTAGATTCTGTAACTTCAAAATTTGCATTGTGGAGGCACAGTCTGTCTCCTAAATGGCTACAACTTTCATTACATTTTGAATTGTAAACTACTGGACTCTTAATAAAGCTGTCATAATATGGATGAGACTATCTCTGCCATGAGTTTTCATCTCTTCAGCCTTCTACTGCTTAACAACAGTGTATCACTAGGCTTATCTGAACTTTGAACCTGAAGACTTAATTGGCCTGCATTTTTCTCTACATTCCCTTCATTGCCTTGCCTAAGCTGACAAGCATCTCAACGAGCTAGGTGGAACAGTATCTCTACAGCTCCTATTTATATGTATTTAGAAGTTTTTTTCACTTATTAAAAAAACATTACTTAAAACTGTTAGATCACTTTGCAGAAAGGAAAAATACATATTTACTATAAGCCTTTGTGTAACACAAGGAAAACCAGAATAAAATAATTTAGCCCCACTTATCTACCTGGTTATCAGTACTGGGTTATTTCTCTGAATCAGTCACTAAATAAACTAAAAATTCTTATTTAGAGCATTTCATCAATCTTTTCTAGAGGATATAACAATACTTTCAGGTTGTATGTTACAAAGGAAATTTTCTACTATGGTCAGAATGACAACAGTAGGAGGTTTTTTGTTTGCTTCCAGTTAATTGCTTTTAAATGAAATTAGCAACATAATTTGAACTCAAAGAGAATACTGGTATAATTTACTAATTACTGGAGTACTTTGTTATACCATCTTTAGCATGATTTTAGCAAGAAAATAGATTTCCCCTCCTCTCCCCTCATTTCATTAGGAATGAGCTTGATTAGCACTTGGAAACACAATAAATAATATTTAAGTTAGCATGTTCATCTCTTTCTGTGATTAGAATTTGAGCAGAAAAAGTTAAGGCCAAAAAACCTCTTTGCAACAGATGCCTGGAACCTTTCTTATTTCAGAGTTGATTGATACTGCTACTGCATATCATAGGGTTGAAAGGATGGATATGAATGCCACAATACATTTCAATAAAATGATGGTGTAACTAATGAATAAGTAACAAAGGAGCTGCAAGTGTGCTCAAGTAAAAGCAGACAATCTCTTTTTTCTTGATTAATTTAAAATTTGAATCTTTGGTAGCAATAACACATCACTTACATCTTCAGTTCCAGTGTTCTACAACTCTGCAGCAAGGAGTCCTGCTACCTGAGAATATTTAGAACAATACTGAAAATATGCTGTAAATATAAATTGTAAATATAATTATTCTCCAATCAAAAATGCATTTTTGATGTCTTACTCTATAACAACATCACTTCTGCAAAACCTGGTAAAATGAAGTGTAAACATCAAACCCAGGATTGAACCTGGTTGAAGAACTGCCATAGCAAATATTCTTTAAGAGACTCTCACTCCTTTTAAATAAAAGGCAACATATCACAGTGAGGAGCAGAGATCAAGATAGACTAATCAGGGAGACTACTAAGTGGATTTTGTGGGCTCAGAACAACAATCTCACCTTTGTGTAAGTGGGCCATTCAGCTTAAGATTGATGGATAACGGAAAACACTGTGCTGGGTACCTCTCTACAGCCTGTTTTTTTTTGATTCTGCCTCACAGTATTTTGTACTAGATTTATTTAATTGTATTTTGTTTTCAGCGTCAAACAAAATGGAATTGCTTACTGGGGTATACAACAGTTGCAAAATCAGAGCACAGGGACACTTTTGATCAGTGTCCCGTTGGACAGTATGAGTGTTATCTGACAAATATCTATATAATCATGATGTTTTTATCTCTTCCTTGTCAGTGTTTATCTGTTTTATTTTTCCCATAATGATTGCCATCTCTTCTGCTTCTGTTACTTTAAATGAAAAATGTATATGAAGTTTGGAGGCAAAGATGCAGGTTCTTTAGTACTCCCTATTCGCAGCCTTGTAAATCCTTTTGTGTTTATAATGCCCTTTTCAGAAGACATTCTTGGAGAAGTAACTTAATTTTGGCAATGGATAAACCTGCAGGTTGTTCTTTCAGATGCTGTCTTATGTTTTTATGTTACTAAATTAAAATTACATCCTAAAATAATTATTTAGTATGTAAGTATATGTTGTAAAAAATAGTAATACTTCCCTGTAAATATTACTAGACTGGAATGATTGCTCATCTAATAAATATATTCCTAATTATCCCATATATCTCTCCTACTGCTGTAATTATGGCTTGCATTTTTTTTCTGTGATCAGCATACACCCAAACTTAAATTTCTTGAACAAGAAATTACTAAACCATTCATAAAAATAGTTTGACAAATCACAGTAGAACTCTGGTCTGTCAAGTTTACTCTTTTATCAGATATCAGTAGCAAATTCATAGAGATTTAAAAAACAGAACACTATTTTTGGCAAGCTGTCTTGTGTTTTGAGAAAAAACGGGTTGTCTTGAAACTTGGAGTAGTCACTTTCCATTCTGAAGTGCAAATCTAAACCTTAGCAATCCTAAAGCTCAAGATTCAAAGTTATACAAAATCATAAATATCAGTACACTTCAGTTGTGCTTCCTGTTTGATTCTTTACTCTTTATTTATTCTTTTCTTCATGTCAGATAGAGCCTAGTTTTCAGTCCAAAGTGCCAAATGTTTTTTTTATGTACACTCTGTTTTTTTCCTGTTTTTTCTGATCAGTCTCACAATGATCATCTGCCAAAATCTTAAACTCTTATTGATTTCTGTAACTGACAAGCCAAATCCATAGAATTCTATACATCTTAGTGTGGAAAGAAGAATTTGTTTCTCTTAAGATTACAACTGTGTAAACTTATCAAGGACACTGGGTGACAAGGAAGAGTTCATTTCACCATTATTTTGGATATCAAGACAGAGAGACGTGATGTACAGTAGGCTTATAATCATAAAACATAATGAAGCTTGCTTGGGTTTCATTTGAATGGGATGTTATCTGGATCCCACTTAACTGTATTAAATGAGGTGCTTGATGGGTATTGACTGGTGTGTAGGGCTAGAGACATTGATGTTGACCACTGTAAGCAAAGGTTTTTAAATACAAAAATTTAGCAGTGGTTAAAGAATCAAACACATCTGATTGTGAATGGCATGTATAGAGAGAAAAGTAATGAAACTAGTTGTTACTTCATGTCTGACTGTGGTAGAAATTGTTAAACAATATCATGGGGATAAATCTCCATAGATTAATGAGACATGATTTAGCTTCTCCTTGAGAGATGTTCTTAGTATGACTATATCAACATTAACATGAATTATAAAAACTAAAGTCCAATTCAACAGGAAAAACAGAAGCATACTTTACAGATGAGTTAGTTTTCCGAGTACCTTTCTTTAAATGTCCAAAACCATAATGGATATATTTTTTTATGAAATTGATAGGAAAAGACACGCATGTGAGAGAGGTTTTTTCCTATTTGTACTTTAACACCTGCTTTGGCTACTCTATTCTTGTCTTTTGATTCTTGATGCAGTAGCCAACATGTTTCAGTGAAAATAAGTATTATACAATAATACAAACTGACAAGAGAGTTGTAATTACTTAGGATTTGAAAAGCCTCACATTCTCAAATGACAGGGATATAAAGGAAATGCTATTTGATGGTACATATCAGGATTTTATATTCAGGATAGATGAATAATTAATGCTGTTGGAACAGTTAATGCTGGCATCTTTGACCACAACAGAAAGAAAATTCCTAATGCACATCTTGGAACCAAATTAGACTGAAGAATGTGCCATGCACTGACTCACACATCAAAATGTTCAACATGTTACATTTTAATAGGAGCCGTCTAAGTTAGTTACTATGCAAGTTGTAGCTTCCCTTGGTGAATGAACATCTGGTGAAGTCTGATGTGCAACAGCTGCAAAGAATTCATTAGCTGTAACTTGTAATTGATATCTACAGTACCTTTCTCTTCTGCGAAGCCCCATCAATGCCTATATAGAAGAAACAGGAAGATCATCTAGCTAGATCTCCACACGACTGCTGCTGGCATATGGTTATTGTATTATTAAATTGTTCTTAAATTCTAATAATGTACACTATTCAAATATCTCTAGTTGACCCATTATTAACTAATTTTTCAGTTAAAAAGCTCTTTCCTAATGTGCAACCTCAATCTCCTTCAAGATTAATTTGATTTTTTGTTTTACTGCTATTTTGTAAATCTAGAGTAGTACAGATGATTGATGCCACAACAACCACCTCTCTATGTATGGGGAAATTTCCTGTGTGTACTTTTCATTGCTTTCTGTTTTATCTATTGTACCTTAGGGTGATAGAAAACTTTGAGGACTGTATACCCACTGAAGCTTCTTTAGGGCTGAGTAGGCAAAACAGGTCCCTCAAGCATCCTCAGCTTGACACATCCATGAACTAAATTTACCTTTTCTCAAGAACAAAGCCACTCATTACTTAAATTGACTTTGCAACCCACTGAAATGTGGAGATTTTTCTTCAACAACTTTATATATGACCAGAGAGTTATTTTTTATTTCTCTTCTGAGCAGTCTTTCAATAGATGAAGAACTCTACACTTAATTATATTGCATTTTCTTTATAGACTATTTTATCAAGTCCATTTTGAATTCCCATTATTTTTCTTGGAAATACTTAAGTTTGGTCATCCAGATGACATTCACAGCTTTCTATTCGGTCATGCCAAAACCATTGATAATATAAAAATTTTGACTACGGACAAAACTGTAATGGATCCCACTTGAAAAGCTTTCCTAGTTGCAGTACTTTCCTAGCTATAGTAGTTTCCTAGCTTACAGCTTGTATCTGGTTTTCTAGCCAGTTGCAAATACCTTATTTCACCTAGCTGTATTTTTCCCCTTCACTTAAAAAGTCTTATGACACAATGTCAAATATCAGATTGATTTGATGGGATTTGTCCTTGAGAAATCTTTTTCACATACTTTTTAGATTAATTTCCTAAGAAAATTAGGCTTTTGCAATCACACTCTGTGTGTCTGTTCTTCCTGATTAATAACCTCTTTTCAACCAAATTTGACATTGACCGGAGGGATAGAAGTCTCAAACATAATTAAATCCCTATGCACTGCAGGGAAGGAGGCAGCTAGGTAAATGAAAACTGCCTTTTATAAGATAGACTGAAGATTCAATTCATCCAGACACACTAGTGAATCCATCCAGGAAAAGCATTGCTAATTCCCTGACCTTGGAAAAGTTCCAATGAGTGCTCAACATATTAGACATCAGAGAATCTGTAGGATGTTGTTCCAGATGAGAAGCACTGCCTACTTTTGATACTAACCATGTTTGAGTGAGGTACCTGATGATCTGCTTTAGTATTTCTTTCAGACATGAAGGTTAGCTGATAGGTTTTTAGTTTAAGATGTATCTTTTCCAAATTTTATATAAGACCATGCTGACTCCTCTTTCTTTTTAAAGTTACCCTGCATGAGTTTTTGCAAAGAGCTGATAATAGCTCAGAGACTGTTTCAGAAAGTTTGACAATTCTAAATATGTATTTTGGCAAGCTGTACCAATATAAATAAGCTATCTAAATATTCCTGAATTGTTATTTCCTTATCTTAGCTTTTATTTTCTTCTCCTTTAAGTTTTCTAATTATCTGGCTACTGTAATTGTATCGATGAAGACTACAATAAAGAAATTTTTCAGCTTGCTTTGGTGTTTGTTATATGCCTATAACATGGATGGGAAAAATGCTCTTCTGCTTTCCTTTTTGTTGTGTTTTGTCTCTTATGTTCTTCACCCACATTGCAGCCCTTAGTCTTTGTACTTTTCCTTTGATAAACAACTGTATTTCCATTTGTTACAGAATTCTTGACTTTCAGACTAATAATGAACTCTGCAGACATACCTGTTCATCATAATGCTATGGTGTGTTTAATACATTCTCTTTTATCAACTGGAAGCTTCCCAGTATCCTTTTACTGTTGATACTATATTCCTCTACTAAGACAGAGCTTGAGATGGAAGATGAAGAAGCAAGTAAGTTTTGATATTATGCAGAATGAACGACAGGTATTCAAATATTTTCCAGCTATGGTTTTTTGGTTTATGTTTTTTTTTTCTTTAAATGTTAAAGCTTCTGTAAGGTTTTGTGGATAATCTGAACTCAGTTCTCTAGTTTACTAGGGTTTACAACTGCAGCCATCTTGGATCAGTTGACAGATTTAAATAATGCTTTGCTTATACCTTAACATCTGACCGATTCATTTCAGAGTAACTATATACAACATGAGAAAGAAAAAAAAACCAACCCACCACTTTTGGCTCAAACAGTTGTTTTTCGTACATGTTGTACAACATGTACAACTCTTCAGATGCTGTTTCTGCCATTACTAGCTATCTATAACAGAAAACAAAATGCACATAAGAAAAAGGTACGCTCACTTATATGTTACTACTTTACCACACACAAAATTGCATGAAACCCAAATTTACTTATTTTATTTTTGTGCTTTTCTGCTCAGTTTGCTTGTGTCTGAAGAAAGTGGTCTGCATAGCAAAAGGGCAAATGGAGCTGGAAAATTAGTCTGCAGAGCATAGCTAGCATTGTAAGCTGCAGATCAGAATCACGTGCTGACAAATTTTCCCCAAGTCCTTTTCTTGCTTTATTTTAGTCTGGTGAAAGATACATTATTAAGGAAGAAGGAATTCTGTCACATTGAATTAGCTGGAGCAGAAATAAACCCTTTAACTTTGCCCAGATACTTAGCTGGTTTTTGTAAATATTTTTTGTCCATCCCACCAAAATACCTTCAGTTTTGCTTAGGAAAATTCTTTACTGTATCACACAACTAACTAATTACAGTGTAAGTATGAGGGGGGAGAAAAAGCTGCTTAACTTTTCCATAAAATTTTACAACATTAACTACATGTAGAAAAGTGTTCTAATAAACTGGATCCAACAGGCAATCAAAATATATTCCCCAACTCACATAATTATACCAGGGCTCTTCCTCTAATAAAGGAAAGCAGCAGGAATCCAAGACTTTTTTGAGTGTTTATTTTGGAAGATAAATAACTTGGTTTTCCTTCCCATTTCAGTTTGTATTTCTTAGTGTGCGTACATATTAATTCATAGGGTTATTACTGAGGTTCTCCTTTAGGTTATCACATAGTGAATGGGTGGTCCTGTACTTCAAGGGGCTTGGGCAAGGTAATTCTCTGTTCATCACAGCATATGTACCATGACCAAGATATGTCAGAAATAGTAGGGGTGTTTGAATTTGTCAGCTACGGTTCCGTTTTACCACAGGTAACCACATCACGCAGTCCCTTTCAGAACTGATACAGCTTTTTCCTGAATGTAGTCCAGTTAATGGGGAATCATTGCCTAGGAATGTGAAGAGCTTGAACTTACAGCACTCACTCACCACAAGACTAGAAAGTGAGAATTTGTATGTCAGTTCTCCAAAGCGAAACATTGTGATTCAGACTGACAAGTGTGTTCAGTTAAGGTTTAGCCCAGCACTAAAGATGTTCTTCAGATTTTCTGACATGAAAATTGTATAATGTCTGCAAAATCAGCAGTTTTCTACTTTTTCTTTCCCTTTAAAAAGACAAATGTTCTCACACATACTGTTGACAGCAAATTCCAAAGCAACCCTTCAACTAATATTTTTATTGTCCTTACTTAATAGCTAGCTAGACAACTGAATATGATAAGGTTAGATCCAACTGTTAATTTAGAGTACACAATGGTATCTTCCTTTCTAATTATAGGCTATAAGGCTATATGCCTTTGGATGTACAAATCCATATCTAATATGTTATGAAATCCTTAATTATCCAAAAGTTCATTAACTCTAGTTATGTGAGGTTAAAATTGAATGTGCAGACACGAGCTGGTAAAAGGAATCCAAGAACTGGCACAATTGTTGAAGTTCTGTGCTTGGTGGTCTTCACTGGGACTTCTGAGTTGCATGCTAAGTGTTCCTTGAAAGAAAATTTATGGAAAAATGTTCACAATTTCCATAAAGGTTTACAAAAATCTTTGCTGGATCTATTTGCCCTCTAAATGCAGAATTCACATTACTGAATCTCACAAAAAAAGAGAAAAAAGAATGAATCAGTGTTAAAACCCTAGCAGATCTGAGCCTCATCCCTGACAAAGAGCTGCATAAAATATATATATAAGGAAGTGAATGAATTTTTTCGTTTTACTGATTGAGGAATGTAATTTCTTACCACTCTTTGCATATGAAGAGTGTTAAACTTGCTTTTAGCATAGCTTTATAAAATGATGCTTTTTGATTATTTACTAGTAGTAATCTGTCAGACTTCAGTGATAATGAAATCTCCAACTAGATAACAAGGCTTTTGGCTAAATGTTATCATGCATTTGCATTAAAAAGTCACCTACAGCAGGACCTTTGATGTTTAGATATTCAGTAAAACTATTGTTTCCATGTACATAGAAAAAAATGAAATGTTTTATTTGTATTTAATCCCATTGACTGATGAATCATAACTTGTTTTGGCTTTAATTTCTTCCGCCTCTTGATCAATTGTAATGACTAAAGAAGAAATGTTACAAAACATTGCCAATCTCGTTACTTCTCAGATTTTAGTAAACTTACATAGCAAAAGTCTTCCCAAAACCACATTCAGCTGGCATAGTTGATCTCTTTATTTACATAACTTTAGTTATATACATATATTTCTAAGCATATGTATTTTATGTACTTGTGTAAATATATTATTTTATTTATATATACCATATTAAGGTTAAACCATATGAACAGGCTGAAAGGAACGTGTATTAGCCAGGAATCATGTCATTAAGAGCATCCACTCTCCTCCTCTGAAACTGGAGCTGCTCAGTGTCTGCCAGGTTTCGAGGTGCATTTGAGTGAGTAGAACATGTAGTGTGCTGTTACTTGAAAGTGTAGTGTTGTGTTTATTTTTAAAACTAGCAGCTATTCATGGATTTGGTGCATGCCATGTCTTAAAATTTTGCCTGGTAGGGAGGATTTGGGATGTAGTTTAAGGGGGGCTAAAAGGTGGAGAAGAATAAGTCCTTAACCTCCAATTTGAAAACCTGACTACAGAGAATCTCTGCAGCAGAATTAGCTAGTGTCTTCAAAGCCTAGCTGTACAGGATATATAAATTTTGAAGAGCTGAATAAAGAGTAAAAGGCTACTTTACCGTCCAGTGACTTATTTTTGTCTCTTGGACAAAATGTTTTCACTTACTCAATTCTGAATAGAATCCTTTTGTACTCAGCAAATAATAAAGTACCAAAAAACCCACCCCAAAAATAAAACAAACAAAAGCAGACTATTGGTCTGAACACACAAAGAAGAAATCTTTCTTTGAAAAAATACTCTGTGTCTGTTTCCTCTTAGATGATGTGCCACATTATTCTAGACATGTATGCAAACTCCTAATTCATTAAACAAGATCTTCCATGCTCTTTGTTGGAAAAGGGAATTACACAGTGATAAATGCTGGAAGTTATGAAACTAAAATTATTGGTAGTCATAGATACTATCTGTATTAAATTTTATTTGGCTTATTGTGTAGGTGAATTTATTTTGCTTCTGTAGAGCCATTTGCAAGATACTTTTTCAGTAAATTTTTTTGCTTTTCTAATGAAACTCCAGAAAAAAATGACAAAGTACTGTATCAGTCCTTTAAAACATTGTATAACAATCTGTATTCATATAGCTTTATACCAGGGGAACTGTTCTTTTGACACTGTCTAAAGATTTCTCAAGTTTTGCTCATTTAGTCTTAGCATACATACGGTAAGAATCTACTCAGCTACAAATGAGATATATGAAGTCACACTAATACTTTAAGTAGTATACTCCAGTTCATTAAGTAAATCACTCAGAGGCACCAAATTTAACCTGTGGAAATGATTCCTTGACACAGACTCATTAAATTCAAGACATATTTTGTGTAGTCAGTGAGATCTGCTTATACAGCCTGATTTAAATCTTTGAGGGTCCATAGGTCTACCTGTTACAGAACTGTAACAGGTCTCTTCCTTTGTCATGGCCCTAACTTTTCTTGAAGGTCACAGGAGCTCTAAGGAGCAGCATTTGGCGCTATTGCTTTTTCTACAGTGCTGTCAGTTAAAGGACAAGGGTCTAGTTTTCACTCAGATCCTACGAAAACTTACCAGTATTTGGTAAATATTCATACCAGTGAAATGGTAAAACTGAGGACCTCTGAATTTTCCTGGATTTACATTGGTTTGTTTCAGACTTAACACCTCCTTATGAAAAAAATACATGGGAACTATTGGTTTGGGTTACTTGTGATTTCAGACATGAATAAACTGGCTATATTTGGATAATGCTCTAGAACTTCAAAATTTGGAAACAAATTTTATTGGAATGGAATTCTGACATCTTTCTCTCCAGAGAGACCAACCCTCTGTGGGTATGATCATCAAGCAAATGGCTTAATGTCATACTACCTCCATGTACAGATCAGAATACCATTTAATTTTGTAGAATGTAAAGACATTTTGATAATAGCGCTTTCAGTAGTAGTGTTGTGATATGGTCTATATAACAAGAGGTCTATACAACTTTAATGGCTCTATAGAACAGAAAAACATCATAGTAGTTTAATACATTTACTGACCCTTTAGGTGAAATCTGTCCTCATTTTCAGTGTATACTTGACTTTGCATTTATAGAGGTCTCATTTAAAGGGAACATGCAGGATTTTTAGAGATTATAATTTTGAGCACATAAATAGATTTGACTCTCAATCGAAGTACATGGAACTTAAAGTAGTCAACAATCAAATAGAGCTAGAAAATAATGGAAGCCTTCATCCTATAATCAAAGTTGTAAGAAATAGCAATGCAATTGGGTATTAGCACATTAATATAATGCTATTCCATATTGTATATCAGATGCTTTAAATCTGCTTCAGCACATTACTTTAACTGATGTTTGTTAAAGTATTACAACATATATTAATGATGTGCATATCTGTCCTGGCCCTGTAATGCAGTAATTAATCCACTTTGAAATTATAAATAGGAAGAAAATGCAGGAAAGGAGGATTGGGGGCTGGGGAGTGGGGAGGTGGGAATTATTTCTATGAGTACTATCTAGAAACATGAGTGGATTAGTAAAATAATGTCAATAGCAAAAGACAGGCTATGCTCTAGAACAACTGTGGTGCAAAAATTTATGTATACATGAAACAATGTTTTTCATGTTTGTTCATATCAGTTATGTCATCTAACGTTTGGCTTCTAAATTGGAAATTATAATTAATTTTAATGTCCTATATATTTTTAAAATTAATGAATTTTCCTTTGAGATCTGATTTATGCAACATGAGACTTGTGTATCGCTTATAAAGGAATGACAGAAGCTGGAGCTGTAAGGACAGACTGTTTTAATAGAAGTGGTTCTCAAATGCTATGCCTATCTGAAGTATGCCAAATCAGCTAATATTACAGCTTGGCAACTTTCCCTCAATAGAAATCTGACTTCATTCAGCCAGATTATTGTCAGGTTGGTTGGGGGTTTTTTGTGTCTGCTTACACTTGTTTAGTTCCTGCATCAGCAAGAAAATTACCCTTATATTCTTCTCCTTAGGAGTTACTTTTGGAGTTAATATAAAATTCACCAGGTATAAGAGGAAGCTACCATGACTGTGCCTTTAGTTTTTGTGTGTAATAACTCTATTCCCCAAGTAATTAATAACAGCATCCCCGAAGAAAGATATTTCAAACAATGTCAGTTGGGTTCTTACATAACGAGCGGATGTCTACCAGGTATCTTGCAAGTAAGAAGCATTCTGTAAGATTAGGTAAGAAAATTATAACTAATATTTTACAGGCAGTGTAATATAATTAGCATATATAATTGGACTATGGTTTAATTTTTAAATTACAAAATTAGATTCCTTCTCTAAGAAAGCAAAGTTAAAATAAAACAAACCAACAAAAAAACAACTCCAAGCAATTGCACATTTGTCTGCTTGAAAGTGACTTTCAGTGGCAATTGTACTTTTTTTGGGTTGAATCTTTCACCTCAAAGCTCAAGAAAATAACTCTTGAACAACACTTCTCTGCTTGTTGTGACATAGATGGGAGCCAGCTCTACAAAAGCTCTGCTTTGAACAGAGTTGGACCAGGTGTCCTCCAGAGATCGCTTACAACCTAACTTGTTCCATGGGTCTATGAAGTGTCATGGCTTTTTGCAACTAGATGCACTGTTTTATCAGTGATGACTTCAAGGTAACTCAGAGTTAACCTTATTTATATTGAAAACTGCTAATCAGAATCAAGACTGTTCTGTATTTTCATCAGTAATATTTGTGATAAGTTAGTTTAGATGTAAATATTAACAGCTTTGTGATTTACAGAAATATGATTTTGCAGACATCCTGGAGAGATGACACTTCTTTAAAAACACTCAAAACAGTGCTGATAAAAATGTTAGTCCTGGTGATTACCGTGGAGTTCATGTGAAGAGTAAGGAAGCTTGAACAAATATTAAATAGAATTTAATCTAAAGTGTTTAAAAATAAGTAACCAATAAGAGAAGATGAAAGCCTCAGTAAAATAAAGATAGCTATAATGAAGGTATTTATTTCAATATGTTCATACACTTCAGGTTCTGAGGAGTTGGCTTCAGGGCTTCAGTCAGCGCTAGGAGATAATCCAGAAGGACTGTGTATATGATGTAGAGCAGACCTAGCCAAGCGTATTCTAGGGATGGGTTGCTTGCTTATTTTTTCCTAAAGTACTGATGACTGTCAATGGGTTGTTAGATGCAATAAATCATGTTTACAGGGGGACACAGTATTCTCTTACTCGGTTATCTAATGGTACATCTTTCTAACTTGTGCAGAGGCATACTGGTCTCCAGATCTGTGATAAGAAAGGCATTTCCAGCTAAAAAAAAAATGTCAGTGCATTTTACCTGTGTATTTCTGCATAGAAGTGCTTTACACACAGAAAATCCTAGCAGGTATCTCGTCTAGCCCATTCATAGGCTTTTCATTGTTAGGAATTTTTAAGCATCATAATCTTCTGCCTGAAGCAATAGTTAATCAAGGACTGATTTTCTTTTTGCTTAAAACTTAGTTAACTCTACCAGCAGGTGAACAGATGAAATTGTATCCTCTTCAAATCATAACTAGTTAATTGAGTCAGTTTCTTCTTGTCTTAATCTCTATGAAATTTATAAATTCAGCAAAATTTTCCACCAGCTTACTTGTCCTTTTTATATTAACAAAGTTAATTACTGCAAGATGCTACAATTAATTCCTCATGCCAACATAATATTAAAAACTAATGATTAGTGTTTTATAACCAACCTTTCATGTGCATCAATTTTAGAAACAATGTTTTTCTTGAAGAAAATACTTTTCTTAAAGTTTCAAATCTGCTGTACCTGTCCCTAACATCTGCAGTAAAGAGAGGCTATCTGGGTAATTTGTCCCACCTCTTAGTTGTTGGGGTTGACTTACAATAACTAATTTTTTTATTTCCATACAGGATTTGCAATACAGTACTCATGTTGTAAAGCCTGAGAACTAAAGAGATCTCAAAGCAGGATGGGAAAGGGGGGAAAGTTCTAAGTGATGCCTCTGCTCTATTTCTTCCTCCTGAAATTCCCTTACTGGCAGTTAAGAGCATCAGATGTTCTGAAATTTCCTGTTTGGTGCCAGCTGATTGTTTTGCCCTGCACCCTGGGTGAAATTCAAGTCACCCTGTTTACTCTGCTTGACTGCTGAGCTGGAAAAACAGCTGAACAGTGCTTAATATGTCCAAGAAATCTAAGACTGATCCCCAAGTGACATTTATAGCTTAAAGAACAAATCTTTATTTTGTTAGTTTAGGAAGGGTTGGTTGTGAAATGCAATTATGTTAGGGAGTAAATAATACAGTTCAGAAACTTTCAGTTAAATGTCAACCAGGCTTTTCACTTAGTACAATAAAGTGGTTAGATTTATTTCTATTCTGTAATAAATATATAGTAAATACATTGCAAAATTATTTTGTAATAAAACCTCACATGATCTAGCCCCTCTTGCAGCATTTCTAGAAATATCTGAGGCAGATCTGTAAATTCTAGGAACACCTGAGGCAGATCTGTACAATGAAGTCTATCTAAAACCTCTCAAGTCTACACAGCTGACTATCGTCATAATTACTGTTCACGTGTGCTGCACAGGCACGCCTATCAAAGGCAAAGTGATACTGATCGTCCTACAGTCTAATAATGAAGAAAGACCACAAGTAAAGAAATAGTAGGAAACAACTCTAACTTCAATTTCTGAAGATGCTGCTGAGAACGTTCCCTTCTCAAGGGACATACTGCATATCTTCAGGGCAGATCTTCATGTCTCTAGGGCAGAAACCTGAGCTTCCTATCTACAAACAGAAACAAAAGAGTTGGTGTAAATATCAATAAAGCATATGCCCTAATAATGAAACTCATAGGATGCTGTAGCTGTGCTTCTCAGATTCTGTCACAGTTCTTCAGCCTGGGCACTGCCTGGTCTCCCAACACAAGCAGCTGCATTTTTCTTCAGGCAAGAAGCAGCACTTTTGATTACAAACCTTTCTTCAGTACTGTCCAGGAAAATCATATTGTTGTTGGTGTTGCTCAGCACAGTGAGGACTATTTATTCCTGAATAAAACATGGTAGAGAGGCAGAAGGTCTTATTCACCATTAGTACAGACTCTCATTAATTCCCCTAGAGAGGTGTGGTGCCCCTCTCCCCCTTCTCCAGGCTGTTCTACACCACCAGGAGCTTCCAGCTAGGCCTTGGCACCTTGAGTCAGGTGGTTAAGCACCCCTTGGCTGTACCAGTAACTCTTACTTGGCTAAGGCAGAGAAGGGTACTGTCCGTGCTGGAACTCCCATTGACTTGTCGAAGCAGGGAACAAGAACGAAGATGATCAGTTATTCCCTGACAACCCTGGAATGCTCCTGCCCAGATCATAGCCCAAGTGATAACCCAAGTGGAACGATACCTTTGTTCTTGGAATTTTTGAAAAATTACCAGCTCAGGTTGCTGTCAGAATGGAAATCTACTGATGACTAAAGCCAGTCATCACATAGCCTTATGAACAGCAGTGGTAAAATGAGACCCTTTTGAGCTCTCCTGGACAGCAGGCTGTGACCAGCATCTCCCCCTGAGTGGGACACTGCTCAAAGCTTGCAAACCACCAAGTCTGTGATACTAGGGGGACCATCGCAGAAAGCCGACAGTGGAGCCTGGGCTGATAGCCCTGCTCCTTGAGGCTCAACCATTTGCCCGTTGAGGAATGCAAAAAGCACTAGACATCAGTATTTCACTGAACTTGAGGGGAACTTCTAACAAGTATACCTTTGTTATATTATACATTGCAAGCTAGAAGTAGCTAGTTTATTTTTGTGATTTGAACAAGTATTATTGATTTGCTTTGCTGCTAAAATCCTATGGAAAATACTGAATTGTGAACAAATTCTTTCTCTCTCTCACCTTTAGATACAAATCGTTATCCAAGACTGTGACTAAGATTGGACTTAGCTGCACCTAAATGCTATGAGAGTTTAGAAAGCAAGGGGGTCTACTCTGAACCTCATGATTCAGCAGAAGGCTCTCCCTAATTCTTTACCCCCCCTTTCTATATCTCTCCCATTAGACATAAACCATTGACCAAGTCTGAAACTTAGATTGGATCAGCTGCACCTAAACTCTGTGAGTTTAGAAAGCAAGGGGGTCCACTGTAAACCTCGTGACTCAGTGGGAGTATCCCCTTTACCTTCTTACACCTTTGATCTTTATAAACTATTTCCAACAACACTCTGACTCGATTTCAGTTTGATTTATCTCTGTGCATTTACTCCATGTAATAAGCAATAGAGTGAACCTTGCCATCAAATCTTGTGCAGTCACATTTCCACAAATTTGTATTAAAAATATTTCACTCAAACTCTTTGGTGGTGATTCTTTAAACAATCTGACCTAAACCACTCAATTCATGACAAGAGGACAGAAATATAAAGTGCTTGTGTGTAGTTATTATACCTACTACATACATATCTATACATATATTTATGTATAACATGTACAGACCTATATGTCTGAATTTTCTTAAATATAGCTGAAGTAATGTAAACACTAAGTGCTGTGGCAAACTTATGGTAAAATTGTAAGTCTACATATACACTAGTAAATATACACATACACTAGTAAATTAGACATCTAGGAGGTGTCATGGTATGGAAATGATCTGGCACAAAATGGGCCTGCACCTGTGCTTGTAAATGTGCTAGCCTCCAAAATAAGGCAATGGTCCCACGTGTGAACTAGCTGGAACGATGCCTGGCAAGGAACATATTCCATTGGCTTTTTTATGTTCAAACATCACACCAGTATTGTGTGCTTCTTTCTTTTCTGCCCCGTAGACTGTGTCAGCATCTTTGTAGTTACTGTGGTGGACATTAATGCATGTCCCCCCCCTAGAGCAGCAGTGCCTGAGTGCTTAGCATTGGTAGTAGTTCTTGAGTCGCAAGATCTCAAATATTCGAAAGTCTTGCTATTAACACTTTTATTGTTAGGTTTCATTTAAAAAACACTTTCCTTGCCTTTTCCAGCCAGTACTGTTATTTTCTTTAGAAAGGGTGATCGACTCCTGCATAGGGCTGCATGGTGCAGTGCTGTCAATACCCATACTCTACAACTCCCTGCGTTGCCAACTGAAATTACAATCGTAGTAGGAAATATTACATTCCTCTGCAGACTACTTCTTGGAAGAAACTGGGACAGAATGGGCTTCCAGAATTTATTCTGAGTATGGCATGACATTCAGCACTGTGCCTAGTGGCAAGGGCTTCTCTGCAGCACCAGGGTTGGACTGGGGAGCTGGAGGAAGAGGAGCTGCGCTGACCATGCTACATCCCTGTGGTCTGATACTCCCCTGATGAGCCTTTCGGACCCCTCTGGAGGAGCATTTAGCCTAATACCTTTGCATGGTCCCCTTGGGTGCATGTTACCTCTCAGCATAGCCACGTACTCTAACACAGCATGTTGCTAAATGTGCTGCCATCACTATAGGCTACCCTGTTTCCTTGCTTTTCCCTCTGCCATTGCCTCTCCCTGTAGAACTAAATGTGTGTGTTAGAGGTTTATGGGAAAGGGTGAGGATGATGTGGTTATTCTAAAATAAATAGTGAAGATCCTAAAATCACTTTGAACCACATTACTAACCTTTGGTATGTAGCTGTCTTTCTTCTTTCACCTAGCTTGAAGGGATTATCCTTTACTTTTCTGTCAGTAGGTCTTTGCCACTTTATAATTTGCTCTTCAGTCTCCTCTGCCACTGTAAAACTGTTTCATATTATCCTTGAAGCCATTCTGTCCCCAAAGGGTGCTTTGCTTTAGTTTAAATTCACCCCCAAGTAGATGGCATAAGTTATTTTATGCAGTCTTGACTCTTTCACTGGCTGCCTTTACTGCCTTTCGAGCAGCCCCTGAGCCTGGGGCGAAGGCCCTTGTCTTCTAATGGACACTTTGACTTTGTCAGAATGACTACTTGTATACATTGGTGCAAAAGTTACTGAAACTGGATTTTAATGCATGTGTTGGGACAAGGCAGTAGAATACATCTACAATGGCAACTTAGTATTTTGTGAGTTTCAGAGAAACAATCTTCTCTCTGATACAGCAATGCACTATTTGCTGCATACAAATGTAATTTATCTATGAAACTTCTTGGGATTACAAAGGATGCCATGAGCATGAAGGTACAGATCAGGAGGGCAGTACCTGCTGCCCTTCAGGAAAAATGCCTTGGTAAATTGAGAAAAATGCCAGGATGCAGCACTTTGAATGGCACCTCTGCCTTCTAATTTAAAAACCTTGGTTTGAAGCATATTACCATATTATATTGAGTCACTTATTAGGAAATGTCTGAGTGTTTCACTGTTTTTTCAGGTTAAAAGATTGTCTTTCTCAGGTTATATGGGGCAGCACTTAAAATGGCTTCTGAAACATATATGTATAACAAGAAACCAGAAGCTTGTAGGGAAAAATTCAGTGAAAACTCACATGAATACAGTTTGCAGCCTAAGGAACTGTGCTTGCATTTTGGAAACAAATCCACTGACACTTTTCATTCTCAGTATGCTGTTGAAAATACTAATGAGAAGATTTTTCCAACCTGCAGCTTTTGACTTCTGAACAACATCTTGTTATCATGCAAAATTATATCTACTATTTTTAGAAGCCCAAGAGCAAACAACCTAAAGGTTTGGCATATGTCTCATGTATTTTAAATTTAGTGTACCATAGACTTCCACAGTGCAAATGACACAAAAGTCTGTGCAGATTATTCTTAGAAACTGGTCACAATGTTATTCAGAATAGAGATGCACTATTAAAATGTTGATTAAAATACCTTCACTTCACCTCTGAAGAGTGTAAGTTTCATAATGAATGACTGTGAAGATACCACTTCTAGCAAGCTAACTCTTTTGCAACTCATACTACCCTGAAAATCAAAGATGGATGCAATTTGAGAAAAGCAAGGGAGAAAAGGCATTGACTGTATATTTTCATTTTCTCTTCATGTTTGCTTAAAAAAAAGTAAATTTGAAAAGATGCCCCCAAGTTGGATTTGGATACCTAGGAGTTGATTTACTGTAGTGCATTAATCTCTTCAGTGTGACTGTAGGCTATGGGCCTGAGACAAATTGAGTCAGTCAGGATTTATCTCTTCATTTCTGTATTCACTTGTCAAGAAAAACCTTGAAATAATAACAGAAAGAAAGTGAAATTGCTTGGAATGGTAGCAGAGGTGAAAGTCAAGATGCAGGGTCTCTTCTTAAGGTGCCTTTCCCATATTCTGTTCATCTAGAACACAAATACTGTTCAAAAGGGGGACAGCATATCTCAAGAGCTTAATTTATGAAAACAAGAATTTATGGGTGTAGATTTTGCATTAAGATTCTGGTGGTGTACTAGAGAAGAATATAAGGGAACAAAGGTTAAAAGCTCAGTCCAAACATGCAGTAACATTTTTGTTGCTTCAAGAGCAAATTTACATAATATGCAATTCTCTGTCAGACAGATTCCCAGGACAGTGAATCCAAAAGACTGATTTATAAAAGCTGGCTACAAAGAAAGCAAGAGTCTATTTGTGTGAAACAAATTGAATCTGACCCACAAAATCCAGAGGACTACTCACAATATTGCTGACATCCACATGCTGCATACTCGCAGCCAGTGACTATCTAGGAAGTGGATAGGGTTAAGTGCAATACATGAGCCCTAGAAGATGCAGAGCTTAATTTAAAGCTTCAGGAAGTGGACTTTCAAGTGTAATTGGTGAAACATAGGTTAAAACTCATATCTGAGGCAACCTTCCTTGCACTGGCTACTAACATCTTCCTTTAAGAACAAGGAAAAGAGAATGAAATTCTTGGTTTCAAGAATAGAAATATTTAGTTAAGACAAGCAATGATAACAGGGAGAGAAATGTACATATGCCTTATTTCCAGAAATAATTACATGTCTCCAGCTGATAGAATCTGAGAGGTGCCTGACATATCTCTTTTTTGCAGAGTAAAAGCCAGATATTTGCAAAGTCATTGATCCTCATTGTCATCTCTGCTCAAGTGGTCTGGATCTCCAGACTTCCTTCATCTATGTCAAGCACCTTTTCTGCAGCCCCTAGCTCAAATGAGTTTTCCTCTGAAAGAAGCGTATCAGTAAAGCTGCTTTTCCTTCCACATACTGTTCAAATTCTGAGTGCAGGAGCTGTGTTTTCTTCTACAAGATATGTGATAGGTTCAGTCACTCCCCTCATCCCCTGTATAGTTTTCAGTGCAATTTGACTTTCACCTCATACAGAAGAGCTCTAGGGAATGCTGTTGTAAACTACTACCTAATCATAGCTTTGACTATAAAGATGCACTGCTATGTTGGTATATGCATGTAGTACAGAAACGTAGACAAGAAATTCTAGAAAACATCCTATGTGACTCTAAGCACTTTCTCCCAGATCCTGAATGCTTTCAACCACTAATCACTTCATCTGTATCACATATCTTAGACTAAAGTATGAAGAAAATCTCAAAGACTTTTTCTGGATGTATTTTTTCCACAGTTTTGAGTAGTATCTTCATCATATGACAATGGTCTTATAATAATGTTATTGCTTATCAAAATACAACATAATCACAAGCATATTTAGCAAAAATAAGACAGTAAGCTTCACTTTGTAATGATCTAGAGTGATTTAAGATTCTTTTTTATTTATAGTAATTCAAAAAATAAATCAATTAAATCTCAAACCCCACAAAATGTCATTGAAATCTGGCACATGAAAAAGAATGAGATTCTAAAAGAGACTGCATGTTTTGCAGAACTTAGCTGATAGGTTGTTTTATGTTGCATTTCATTCTATCTCCATAGCTAGTGGCACAAAAATTGTTCACTGTAGAAATGGAGTAAGAATCAGAACTAGCTTTTGAATGAGATTAATTTTTGTTAAGAAACACTAAATCTGTGAAGTTCTGGGAAAAATACAGTTTCTTCAGGTCAAAATCAGACACAACATTCTCCTTCCAAAAACTGAGAAAGGAAACTTACTGAAATGGAAGGAAGAAAATACCCGGCAATGTGTTGTTATAATAAATGCCTTGTAGAAAAAAGCTTCCAACAATGAACGGTCTAAAGAATGCCTCCTTAATACTAAAAATATTTTTCATAGTAATGAATTCTGACTATATTGCAATGGTTAAGGTTTTTGGTTTCGCTTGTCCTTTGACACAACTAGCAATGAAGTCCTGCAGTTTTATTGCTGGCTAGGTTTTCATGGCAACATTTCACCCTCTGTCTTCCTCAAGGATATATTATATGTGTTATGTGACCTCCAATTCCCAGGTAATTTTGGAAGGAATAATCAAGCAAGCTGTAAGCATCTGGAGGATAGCAAGGTCATGGTGACAGTGAGGATATGCCATGAGCAAATCTTGTCAAGCAAGCCATCTTTTCTTCTAGATCGGCTCATGCTTTGAATTTATTGAGGCTTTGACATTGTCTCAGAACAGTCCCAAAACTAAGCCAGAGCGGGAAAATATATTCCTGATGAAATTAACACTGTTCAGATGCCAACTTGCCAAAGAGAAATGGTGTTTTATTGAAGGTATGTGGCTCTAAGGACAGATAGACAAGTGTCTGTAAGTAAAGTGTTATCTCTTTTTAGACCAATTGATAGAATTAAACAACCTTTTAGGCAAACACACACCTTTTAAGTCTGAAACAGAAGAAACAGATTTCAAACCCCAACACAAACTGAGAAAAATTGCTCACTTTTTTACTCGGATTTCAGAGCAAGTCTCTGGAATAAAGATGGCTGGTGCATAGGGAGCAGAACAAGAGTGGGGAGAGAAGTAAGAAATTACCAATAAATTATGTAAGGGAAAGTAGACAACAGTTTAGAGTATGCAAAATGGAAAAGGTATGAGAGGATAGGAAGACTATAATGTACCAAACTTCTACATTCTTATTTTTCTAGGTATGAAAAAAATGACAGAAATGAATTATGAATATTAATTTGTAAGATCTTTTTCAGAAATGTTGCTGATTCCCCTTTGAGTTCAAAACTAAAAATATGATGGAATGTGAATTTTGTAGGACATGTTCCTTCATTAGAAGTGTGTGTTCCTACACAGATTTTCTATGTGAATTATTATTCTTGTATGGAAAAATTGCTTAATTTCACCTCCACAGTTACCATGAGAGCATGGTGTACTGGACGAAGCATGCAGCTGTAAGATTTGTTGGGTACTAATTGTTCTGTGGCAGAGAATATTTCTTGTAGCACAGTAGAGATATGTTGGTACATTTTCTATTCTTTACTCAAAACCTATGTTCATTTAGTGTGCTTGACAGCACAAGGAGTTTCCGTTCAAAGTGAATTTAGTGAGGCTGCAGGGCTGTTTGAAGAGCAGGATGTTTCTTGCATTACAAGTTGTAATTTTTTGATGATACTTTGTATAGGTTCTGGGATAGGATGGGATGTGACAATAGACAGTGGATATTCGGCGATGGGTGGATGTGTCATCTTGTACATAAAACATTTCTTTACATAGTGTTTCACATCTCTTTAAAAAACTCTTCTGCATGAATATTCCTTATGGATAAAAATCGTCTTTATTGCTAAGGTGAGCACCATGAGTACTTTTCTAGTAGCTGAGGCACAGGCTTCAACTATATATAAAGGTTTTTGAGGAGCTATTTTTGATGCCTGCAGATGTGCTGGCTTTTAGTTTTCTATTTGTCACACTTGCAAGTTACCACTGCTGATGTTGCTGTACAAAACTGGTGCTAGTGTAAGAGCGTTGCAGTGACAGTTTGATGGAGGGTGGTGATTATTGAATTTGTGGTAAAAATCAATAAAGGAGTCCAAATTTCCAATCCAGATAATAAAGATGTCATCTATAAATCTTAGGTAGAGTGGCAACTCAGTGATATAATTATTTAAGAACTGTTCTTCATTGTAGTTCTTGAAAAGGTTGTCATAATGCAGGACTGGAGAGAAGCTATCAAAAGAGAAAGATGTTTCCGTTAAGTTTTGCAGATGGCTGTGGATTAAGTGCTATTCAGTAATTTCATTGGTGGTCTGGATGATGGAATAGAGAGGACGGGTGTCCTCTATTTGGTGCAGATATGAATGGTATTAAACTATTAATATATTTAAGACTTTTATACAGAATTGGAATAAAAAATATGCTAATAAAATTGGAAAAATGACTGAAAGCAGCATGGAATTTAACAAGTACGGGCTTTACACTGAGGAAGAAACAGTGGTTTACACAAATACAATATGAGGAAAAAGCTGTTTAGGGAATGTATGATGGCAGAAGCATAGTGGATCCCAGCATTGTGCTGTTGCAAAAAGGGGAAATATTTTTGAGATAAATGAATGAGTTCCTCCACTTAAGAAGTATTACTGACAGTTATACATACATTTTAAAATCTGATTGCATAATTTCAATAGACAGTGAAGTCGTATTATATTATATATGTTACATATTTCACACTTCATCCATCCTACATGTAAATTTGACATGAAGCTGTCATGTTGCCTCATTGTGTAAATACATTGAAACAGTTGTCTATAAATGAAAGTTTATTGCTGTGTAGTACTTAACACATATCATTTAAAGATCTATACTTCTAAACTTAATGAATTATTTGAATGATGATTTACACATTATAACTCTGACCTTCTATCCTTGTGGAGTAAAATTATGAGTGCAATCAATCTACAATAATTGTGTAATGAAAACCTCTGGCCTTAATATTACCCCCCATTTCTCACAGGAGAACTTAGATTGCACCAACTGTTCATGTAGATTTCTGATTAATCTTTAAATCTCATTCACATGATGAATAACTGGGTGAAATAAGTAGATGATGTATGAGCAATTTACGATAGTAAACAGGTTCTTAAGTGAATAATTCAATTTTGGCATATTCAATAACTTTAAAAAACATTCACAAACATGAAAAAATGTTTATTATATTTATGCATGTACATATTTTGTAGTTTATTACATCATAATTGCTCCATAATTGCTCAGTGACTGTAATATTTATGTTTTCTTCTATATTAGGTCTATCCTGGCAGATAAAAAGTTCTTGCATAAACTGCACCATAACTCAGTGCAGAGTACAGCAGACTGTTTTCATGAAACATCTATTTTTAATGGGATTTTCGATGTGACATATTGAAAACAGAGAAAAAGCTATGGAAATGGTTCTTTAAATGCTTTTCTTTACATTTGTTTGCACAGGGTGCTTAGTGCTGCATTTTAAACTCTTCATCACTTCAGTGTCCATAAGCTCTTTTGAACAACATTGACCTGTGGCTGTCTGAAGCCCATTGCCACAAACTTCATATTAGCTGAACAACTAAACTTGGGGAAAGAGATTTCCTGCTAGTAGCCAGGAAGGGAATGAAAAATGTATCTGAGGATAAAGAAAGGGATTTTAAAAGTTCTTAATGTTTTCCACTTATAGCCTACCTTCAAAGTAGTTAATCTACCTGTAATTTAGAATTTTCATAGAATCATAGAATCATTCAGGTTGGAAAAGGTGTTTGAGATCAAGTCCAACCATTAACTCAGGACTGCCAAGTCCATCACTAAACCATGCCTCTAAGCACAAGTTTTTTGAACACCTTCAGGGATGGTGATTCCACCACCTCCCAGGGCAGCCTGTTCCAATGCATGACCACCCTTTCAGTGAAGAAATTTTTCCTAATATCCAATGTAAACCTCCTCTGGTGTAAATTGAGGACATTTCCTCTTGTCCTGTCCCTTCGTACCTGAGGGAAGAGACCTACCCCCACCTGTCTACAACCTCCTTTCAGGTAGTTGTAGAGGGCAATAAGATCCCCCCTGAGCCTCCTTTTCTCCAGACTAAACAACCCCTGTTCCCTCAGCCGCTCCTCATAAGACTTGTTCTCTAGACCCTTCACCAGCTTCATTGCCCTTCTCTGGACATGCTCCAGCACCTCTGTGTCCCTCTTGAAGTGGAGGGGCCCAAACCTGAACACAGTATTTAAGTTGAGCTCTCACCAGTGTCGAGTACAGAGGGACAATGTCTTCTCTTGTTGTGTTGGCCACACTGTTTCAGATACAAGCCAGGATGCTGTTGGCCTTCTTGGCCACCTGGGCACACTGCTGGCTCATGTTCAGCCGGCTGTCAACCAGCACACCAAGGCCCTTTTCTGTCAAGCAGCTTTCCAGACACTCTGCCCCCAACCTGTAGTATTGTGTGGGGTTGTTGTGACCCAAGTGCAGGACATGGCACTTCTTGTTGAACTGCTTACCACTGGCCTGGGCCCATTGGTCCAGCCTGTCCAGATCCCTCTGTAGAACCTTCCTGTCCTCAAGCAGATCCAACACTCCCCCACAACTTGGTGCCATCCGCAAACTTGCTGAAGGTGCACTCAATCCCCTCATCCAGATCGTCTATAAAGACATTAAACAGAACTGGCCCAGATACTGAGCCTTGGGGAACACCACTCGTGACCAGTCGCCAGCCAGATGTAACTCCATTTACCACCACTCTTTGTGCCCAGCCACCCAGCCAGCTTTTTACACAGCATAAAGTACACCCGTCCAAGCCATGAGCAGCCAGTTTCTTCAGGAGAATGCTGTGGGAGATAGTGTCAAAGGCTTTACTAAGGTCCAGGTAGACAACATCCACAGCCTTTCCCTCATCTCGTCATATGCCCTGATCTTTGGCCTGTACATTGTACTCCTCTGTGGCTAGTACATGATGTATTAGAAAAATGAGATAATGCCTCAAAACTCCTGGCAATGATAGTTTTTAAGTGCAGTGCTGGAACTGTATGCGGCATGCCCAGGAACATAACGTGGGGACACACAAAGGAGTATAACGACATAAACCCCACTAGTGTGGTTTTGGAGGACTGTGCCTTGGTGCAGAACAAACCTGCATACCTGCAAACCTTGCTTGATCACACTGATTATAGGACATGGACTCTTAAGTGATCTTTCCCTAAAGCTACACAGGGTTTTGCCACAAAAAGCTGGTAGGATCAGTCAACAGTAAGGCTCAGGATGATCAGGGGATCTACTCCTATGTTTTATTCTGAGTGGTATTTTATTTAGCAAGATAGTTGTATCCCTATGCCATTTCAGGCCTTCTATTTGCATGCAGGATTTAAGATGAATATAAGATCCCATCAAGAAGTTCAATGTTACATATGAAAGTATAAACAGATTTTAAAACTTCCAAGAGTAAATGAAGACTTGAAATTAAAAGAAAATTTCCAGCCATCAATAATGAGGTAATGAAATAGTTTTCCAATAGAAGTCAGGTTAATAAAAGAACCCCTCACATTAAGATAGAGCTTTTTCAGTTTATGGAAGGTGTTATCTCTAACACAGTTACTTCTAGTGGTACAGAGCTAACTCAAGAGCTTTGTTTTCTTTCTCCTTTTCCCTAGGCCTATGTATCTAATTGCATTTGGTTCTCTCATATTCAGAGAAAACAAGATAAGTTTTTTTCATTTTGCTACTTTTTAATTTAGAATCTTCTCTAACAGCACCAAAAATGCAGATTCTCATGACTTCAAATTAAGAAGTCCTTGAGTTAACAGTGATAATATCATTTTAGTCTTCCAGGTAGGCAGTGTTTTATGTTTTAGTCATTACAATGCAAAATACAAAACGTGCATTATTCTTTCATTATACTGCCACAACTCAGCTGTGAGGGTTTTTTTATATTTTGCTTTTGCTGATGATACCACACATTTATCTCCTGCCTCTTCATCAGATGTTTTATGGCCAGAATGCTGCCTGAACTTCTGTTTAATTGCAGAATTGTCTTTTGGTCATGAAACTCTGTGTATACCATCACGTACTTACTGAAAGACCCACTAAAAGGCTCTCACATACACTTAAAGGAAAAGAAAGGGAAGTAAGGAAGAAAAGGGAAAGGGAAGATACCGATGTTTGATAATTCATCATAAGTGGTGTCTCTTTTAAGAAAGGCACTAATGAGGCTTCATGTCAGCCTGGATGAGCTCTTAGTAAGGAGATGCAATTCCTTTACGAGCCCCGAAACTTCTGAAAAAGACTGAAACACATGGATAGCTCCTTGATCTTTTAAAAAAACACCAAAACACAACAACTATGTAACAACTATGCCAGTCTTTCAGGCTATGACGTGTCATTTTCATGACAAACATAGTGCCATTGTTGTGTGCAGTGGCAGCAATGTAACTGGTGTTGCCTGTAATGAAAATATTATGAAATAAAATGCTTACAAGCAAAGTTGATTCTTATGAGCTGATGCACTTTCCTGTGCTCTCACATCTACCATTGAGACAGATGTGAGAAGACATGAAAATCAAATATAGTAGTTATTTCTGTCCCTGTTATGATCTAGAGGTGTTAAAACATTTGTGAAAGTAAAGCATTTAGTGTTTTACATTCATGCCTCTTTTTCATGTTTTAGTTTGGTTTGGATTTTTTTGCCAGATACCAGCAGATTTGCATTGCTTTGTAAAGCAATGTGAACAAATTTGCTCATCAAATAGCTACTTCAGGGAGAAGACTATTCTGTTCTTGGAGAAGCCATATTCTCTGCTTTATGTTTTTGCTCTCAGGACACAAGGGAGACTAGGAGGAATACAGAGAAACTGCCTGAGCAGCCACAGACCAGGTTAGCCCTGGTAGAATTAAATCTGGCCAGGATGTCAAGGGCAACAAGAAAAGCTACAGGTATGTCAGTGATAAAAGGAAGACTAGGGAAAATGTAGGCCTTCTGCAGAAGGAAGCAGGAGACCCGGTTACCTGGGACGTGGAGAAGGCTGAGGTACTCAATAACTTCTTTGCCTCAGTCTTCACTGGCCAGTGCTCCAGTCACACCACCCAAGTCACAGAAGGCAAAGGCAGGGACTGGGAGAATGAAGAATCATTCACTGTAAGAGAAGGACATGTTTAAGATCATTTAAGGAACCTAAAGGTACACAAGTCCATGGGACCTGATTAGATGCATTTGCAGGTCCTGAGGGAACTGATGGATGATGAGACTAAGCCAGCCATCACATCTGAGAAGCTGTGGCAGTCTGGTGAAGTTCCCACTGACTGGAAAAGGGGAATCATAACCCCCATTTTTAAAAAGGGAAAAAAGGATGGCCTGGGGAACTACAAGCCACCCAGCCTCATCTCTGGGCCCAGCAAGATCATGGAGCAGATCCTCCTGGACACTGTGTTAAGGCACATGGAAAATAAGGAGGTGATTGGTGACAGCCAACATGGCTTTACTAAGGGCAAGTTGTGCCTGACAAATTTGGTGGCCTTCTACGATGGGGTTACAGTGTTGGTGCATGAACGAAGAGCAACTGACATCATCTACCTGGACTTATGCAAAGCATTTGACACTACCCCACACGACACCCTTGTCTTGAAACAGGAGAGACATGGATTTGATGGATGGACCACTCAGTGGATAAGGAATTGGATCAGAATCTTTGTCAGTGACATGGACAGTGGGATGGAGTGCACCCTCACCAAGTCTGCTGACAACATCAAGCTGTGCGGTGTGGTCAACATGCTGGAGGGAAGGGATGCCATCCAGAGGGACCTTGACAGGCTTGAGAGGTGGGCCTGAGTGAACATCATGAAGTTCAACAAGGCCAAGTGGAAGGTCCTGCATTTGGGTTGGGGAAATTCCAAGCGCAACTACAGGCTGGGTGGAGAATGGATTGAGACCAGCCCTGAGGAGAAAGACTCAGGGGTGTTGGTGGATGAGAACCTCAACACGAGCTGGTGATGTACGCTTGCAGCCCAGAAAGCCAACCAAATTCCTGTGCTGCATCAAAAGAATGGTGACCAGCAGGCTGAGGGAGGTGATCCTCCCTCTCTACTGTGCTCTCGTGAGACTCCACCTAGAGTACTGTGCTCAGCCCTGGAGCCCCCAACATAAGAATAACGTGGACCTGTTGGAGCAAGTCCAGTGGAAGGCCGCAAAGATGATTGGAAAGCTGCAGCACTTTGCATATTGCACATGAAGACAGGCTGAGAGAGTTGGGGTTGCTCATCCTGGAGAAGAGAAGGCTCTAGGGAGACCTTACAGCAGCTTTCTAGTATCTACAGGGGGCCTACAAGAAAGCTGGAGAGGGACTTTTTACAAAGGCATGTAGCAATAGGACAAGGGCTAATGACTTAAAACTGAAAGAAGGTAGATTTAGATTAGGTATTACAAAGAAATTCTTTTCTGTGAGACTGGTGAGACACTGGAACAGGCTGCCCAGAGAAGCTGTGGATGCCCCATCCCTGGCAGTGTTCCAGGCCAGGCTGGATGGGGCTTGGAGCAACCTGGTCTAGTGGAAGGTGTCCCTGCCCATGGCAGGGCGGTTGGAACTAGACGATCTTTAAGGCCCCTTTCAACACAAACCATACTGTGATTCTATGACTGTATGAAGCTCCCCTGGTAATTCTAAGTCATCAGAATCAGAAAGCTATACAGACACTGATTATAAATTTACTGGTTGAGTACATGATGAAAACAATCACTTTAATTTTTTGCAGTGAAAGCAGATAAAGGGAGAGATAAGTCACTATGTTAACTAGCCAAGTAGTTCTTGTATTAGAACATGCAATGCTTAACCAGTAGCTATTTCTTGCATTAGGACCCACTTTCACCCTTGCACTCTGCTGTTTCACTGTATATTACCTTCAAACATATCAGTTGAGAAACTGAGCAGCTGAGGATATGCTACCTCTTGAAATTAAGAGATTTTACATGTGATTTTAGTATAGTAGGACTCAGCTGATGAAGACGCATGCTTTTCACCCCGACAAACATTACCACTTGTTCTGCTACTCATGCTACCTTCTGCGCTAACCTTAATTTCAAGATTCTTATCTCAGTTATCGTCCATCTTGATAGTACATGGCTTTACACATAATAATTTTGGTGTTCTTGTAAGTACTTCTGAAACTTTGTACAACATACTTGGCTACTCAATTTATCATAGGATAGTTTTATTGAACTCAAAATCTCAGTGATGCAGTGATTTTCATTTTCACTTATTTAGACTTTGCTTTTGCTACTTTTGTATGTCATCTATTCTAGTTTCTAGTATTCTAACTCATTCTAAACAAAAAAAAAATGGACTTTCTTCCATTACACAAAGAATACTTTACTTAAGACGTGTCAATTGGGAAAGATTTTCTTCTCTCACTCCTGTTCTCTGTTCAGTTCAGTTGTTCTAGCTCAGATTGGTCTCTTACTGTACTAGTCTATGCCATCCCTGATTATGTGGATTTTCATTGGCCTAAGATACAGGTGACATCCAGTCTCTTAAGGTCAGCAGCTATTTCCATTTTTATGTTGCATAAATTTTCTCCAGAGATATTTTATTCACCTTGAAATTTGTGTTACAGATTTGAATAAACACTCGTCAACATTTTAGGTTATCTGCTGAACAATCCTTGTATTTCAAGTTACTGACACAAAGACTGTAGTTGGACGTGTTTCTAGAAAGTGCATTAGTATATACAATACAGTTATATAGAGGGTGAAAAAGTTCATCTAAAAAAATTCCGACTTGTTTTTATGTGAACCAAAATGAACTCCTCCTTAGGAAGCTGGTAATGGCATAAATCAATCTCAGAAATGAGATCAACTTTCAAGCTGCATATTAAGGTGCTATCAACTTTGGAACTTCCTTCCATATTGATAATACATATAGTGTCCTCTTTCAGCAAGGACATGCAACAATCTAAATGCAAAAAAGGGAAAACATGCTTACTTAGTTTAAAACAAAGAATAAAGATACTTCAACTTGATTTTAAATTTAACTGAATAATCTGCTTGTATTCATAAGCTCCTGCACTTGGAAACTAAAGTAATTGGCTGATAAAGTCATGCTATACATAGTTAAAACACAAATTAGGCATATCTGTTTTTCATTATCTTGCAATACAAACAAATGGTGCATATGTACAAATGCACAACAAATGGTGCATATGTCAGAAAGGTCGATATACATTATGATTTGAAACTAACATTTTTAAACAAGATAATGAATATTCAGTTCTAATTTCAGATCTTTAAGTTTTTGATAGACAAGGTCTTTCATCAAAAAATAAGTTGCTCTTAAGATTATTGAATTCTTGCATATTGCACATGCAATTATGTAATCTTTTATAATGAATGATTTCCAAACTTTACACAACACTAACTACTGTGATTTTGCAAAGAAGGCATTTTGAAAATGCCTGTCTCAGAAGCAAACTGACTGTTTTTTTCCCTTTAGTTCTGTCTATTGCTCTAAATCCTCCAAGTTTATGCATATCTATGAAAGATGAATTAAAATTAAGATGATTGTAGTGTAGTAGGACAAAAAGTAGTGATGCAAATAGGAAAACCATGGGGTTTTCTTTGTTGTTGATAATACTGATTAATAAATAAATTTTCAGAGCTGATTCACTCACCAATTGTAATGTTCCTTTAAAGTAAGTTTTAAGTATAGGACTAAAGTGTAGCATATAGCCAATATTTTAAAGTTTCAAAACACAACATCAGATGGGAAATTTGTTGATTTCAAATTGATGTTAAATTCCATTTCAGATTCTATATCTGTCTCTCTGTATCCCCCATGTGTATACAGCTTTTTGCCCCCATTTTCAAAGACATTTTTTTCTCCTGCTTTTATATCAAACACCTACACAAGCAGAAGAAATAACAAGGAAAATTGGTGGGTGGGTGGGTGGGTGGGTGGGTGTGTGAAGAAAAGAAAGGAAACAAAATGCCTTTTGCTCTAATCTTGTAGTTACCACGATGTCAGTTACATTTGACTGTTGCAAAGAGTAGAAAATAAAAGCAGGCTTCAGTAATTTTCATATATAAATTGACATCATTCCTTTAAATTAGAACTCATATTAATTAGTTTCTGTTGTCATATAGCCAAAGACAGTTATTTTTCATTCCCTTGGCACATGAAGGTTTAATGAGAGATTGTCTGCTTGAATAAGCATTGCCAAAAGTCATTAAATGTTCCGTAAGTGTCTTTTTTTCTGGAATAAACCATTCAAGACACATTCAACAATCTATATAGTATCTTGGTCTTGAATCATCCCATATATTACAGAAGACTGGTTTGTCTTAGGTATCTTGTTGTCTTTTCAGTGTGAGTAGAAGTAAGTCCTACCATAACTATGTTGGAATATAAGGTGAATTTGTGACAGTCTTTTTCTTCTCTGTTTTCCAGCTGCCTTCTCCCTTGCTTTTTTGGAGGCTTGATTCACATATCAGCACAAGGCTATGCCAAGCTCATTTTAAGTTACCCTCTAAGTTTGGAAGCAGCAGATATTTGTCCAGTATTCTCTCACATTTTATCACTACCTCTGTGATAACGTCATTAATTCTGAGAATGTTTTGCAGATGTTTCATTAGGCTTCTTATCATTGACTTTCAGTTGTCAAGTTTCCACAGCACAATAATGCTGAAATTATAATTGCATCAGATAGTTTTATCTCATGCTGAAGGATATATGCTTCATTCTCCAGATGTCCAAAACATGTAGATGCCTTTCATACTCATGTATTTTGTTCCTCACCTTCTAGTCAACTGCAGTTTAGAGTGGTATTCAAGTATATAAGGGGGTAAATGGTTTTCGTTGCTGCTCACTGAACAGTTATCTTGGCTTTTTCAGGTTGGAAATAGATGCTTCTTATGCAAGTACCTGTTTCATGCCTTGTCCTGGGCTGTTAGCAGCAAAGACCAATCCTCCAAATTCCAACATAATAGAAATTTTACTTTCTTGGAGCATATCTGAGGACAGCAAATGTGGAAGCAGGTTTTTCTATATTGTTATGAGAGGATGCTCACCACAGTTTTGCTACCCTGAAATTCTCCTACCTTTGTCCATTTTTTATAAACTGTTGTGGTTTTCACTTAGCATAGAGCCCGAAGGGATCATGCCAACATCATGTCTCATCCCTGCATATTGGCTGTTGCAGTTCATTCAATTACCCACGTGCATAAAAAAAGATAACTTACATAAGTTCATAGACTTTTAATTAAAATATATCAAATATGAACATTATTGCAGTTTGCTACATCCTTTTTTATTTTTCTTTTCTAGTAACATTTAGTATCTGAAGCCTGATTTTCAAATACAGCATATGAAACATGGATTTTGCTTCCAAGTATCTATTTTGAAAGAACTAGGAATATAGAAGGGACAGAATCCTCCTGTACTGAGAAGTAAGACTCTTGAAGTCAGTTTCCAGCTATGACACCAATATACCTTATGGGTTTTCTGTTGCTTCTACTTGCCCATCGGTAATACCTGAATGAACAGACAAACTCACTTGAACATAAAAAGAAAGTGCTACTAAAGCAGGTTTCAGCCACTGTGGTTTACCAAGCCTTTTGGAACGATCAAAACACCCAGCAGATACCCTTCTGATCCAGAGGGGCTATTTATGCAATTCCCACCTGAAATAACAGGAACATATTTGAATAATTCTAATATTCTTAAAATCAGAATGAAGAATTGCAAGTATGTGCACTATAAAGGTCTTGCCACATTTTTACAAGTGTCAACAAAGTATATACCAGACCTGAGCTCCTTGCTGCACTTGATAATCAAAACAATAGCTCATAGACACAATACTGAACAGGAATAATTTACCTAAACCGTCCTGGGGAAACTTCACAATCAGAACTAGTCCATCTCTTCAATGGACAACAGGCTGTTCTGTAAATGTAGTAGTTACAGTGTTAGCTAAGTTTCTCCAGAAAGATCTGTTGATTTTAGAGATTTCCAAACCAGTTCCCATCTAGATGAATTAGAAGAACCTGATTTTTATAAACTGGTGAATATTCACCATCTGATATCAAGACTGATATTATTATATTTACAGTGAACATATCTCAAGTCTGGATTTATCTACCACCCACTGAGTGAAACTGCAAGCATGTTCTTAAGCTAGGAGGCAGACAGATTGGCAGATGCTTCAGAGGCTGATAGCCCAGCACCTTCACATATGTTCAGGCTCTTCTGCTTCTGGACTGAAAACAAGAAGGTGGTAAGACTAAATTTGTAATTATTCCAAGCTCATCTCACCTGTGAAAACTATAAGCTGTGCTAGAAGTCACAAATACAGATAAAAAATGCACGATTAAGGAATCTTTCTTCCAAGGTTGCACTTTACATAAAGTCATAAATATAAAAAGGAAAATCGTATCTCAAACTGAAGTTTCTTCAGAAAGAGCTGCTTCAGAAATGAGCTAGTATCTCCGAAGATCTTCATAAGTATAGCTTCATTTCATTCAGATAGAATGTTTCAAATTTTGCAGTGTAGGAAACTTGGTTTGCTCATTTAAATTTTCTTGTGTGGTGTAATAGCATTAAACTATACCACTCAAAACCAAAAAAACTCCAAGTTCAGCAACTGTATTAGCCTTGCCTTGAGAGCTTGTTATTGCATTAGCAACTTCAACATTGACAAACAAGTAGGAGAATATGTAACCCAACACAAGTAAAAGCAGAAAACGCATCTGCTGTGTTTTCTTTTGTCATAGTCTTCTCTTTGTCATTCCAATACACAGGCAATGATGGTATTTGGGGATTGGACTAGAATGGTGCTTTTTAAAGTTATGATTAACTAGCTGGCAGAAGTGTTGATTTAACTTCTTGCCAGATTATGAACAGAATTCACAACTGACTTTGTCACTTAGTCAACACAACAGTAATAATTTACCCTCCAGTAATATGTGTGGAGTAGATCGTTTTTCTCTAGTACAGATTCTTGATTCTCAAAGTGTTAACATACATTCCTTACACAACATCACAGAGAAGATCTATGGGGAAGAAAGTATTTTTAAAAGATAGAGACAAAATGGCAAGCACAAACAGCAAAATTGCAGTCCTGACAACTACCTAACTTCACATTCCCTTGGCATTTGTATTTGAAAAGTGTGTTGCTGCTCAGTGTTATGTTCTAATTTCAGTTGGGAAATTATGTTTTCCTTTCCATCTCAAATTCTTTGATATATTCTGTTCTATTCCTAAGTTGGCTGTTTTTTTAATAGGAAATTAGGAGACTTCCTTAAGTATATAGATATTTTTCTTTCAATAAAATTATTTGGAATACTCTCTGTGTGAAAAAAATCCCAAGGGAGAGTAAAACTGATCTCGATTTTTCCCTACTTCTCCCTCTCTTCCTACCTACTAGACAGAGTCCCCAGCTACAATAGGACTCCTCTCACCTTGTCACAGCACTTTTAGTCACTGATGGACCACCCCAGCCTTATTCCGATTGCTTATATTGTATTTTTTATGTCAGAACTGTGCAGTGTTGCAGGTAGGAAAATGTCAATGATAGTTATAGTTGGGATCAATTACTGTGAAAATCTGGCAGAAGAACTTGCTGCTTGAAAAGCTTCACCTGTGTTGTATGGAGCTACTAGCAGAAGCTATATTCAAAACATTAGGTCCCAAAACCTCTTTATGATTGAAAGAAAATGAGTAGTGTCATGTCACCTGGATTTCCAAAATGTCTTTTACAAAACTTGTGACTGAAGGCTCATTAAAAAAATAAGTAATTATGGGGTAAGAAGGAAGAATCTCTCTTGTATGAAGTATTGGTTGAAAGTTAGTAAATAAAGACTAGAAGTAAACAGTTTTCATGGCTAAATGACAGATGTCAGTAGAAATTCTTGAGGAAATCTGGAAAGGGAGTGGTAAGTGAGATACCAAAAGTATTACTGATATATTCAGAACAGTAAAGATAAAATCCCAGTATAAAGAAGTTCAGCAGGTCCAAACAAGACTGAGTGGCTAAACTCTAAAGTTGTAGGTGGAACTTAAAAGATAAATACTAAGTGATTAACACAGATTGGGGGGTGGGGGTTGTGTGGGTGGGGGGAAGTAATTATTTTCAGTGCAGAATGAAATCTAGGAGCTGTAACGTACAATGCTAGAAAAAATGTTAGCTTGGTGATCAGTAGTGGTCAGTAGTAAATCAAATATTGAGAATAATAGAAAAGATGAGAAATACAGACAATATCATTAGGATGCTATAAATCTTTAGTGTGCCCACAATTTGGATACAATGTGCAGTTATTGGTTATCCCATCTCAAAAAGGATAAAGAAGCAGAAAAGATTCAGAAGACATCAGTAAAGATGGCCAAAGATGAGGAACAGCCTGTATAAAAGGAGAAACTGCACAGACTGACACTTCAGGCTGGGAAAGAGATAACTGAAGTGAAATATTCTGCTGGAAGTCTATAACAGGCAGAATGAAAGAGGGTAAGAAAGGAGGTTTTGTTAGTTGTATCTTCTAATACAAGAATTAGGCTGTGTTAAATGAAACAAGATTCAGAACAAACACAAGGAGAACGTAAATAATATAAAATCTCCACCGTTATTTTTTTTATTGATCAAACAATATGATCACTAACATTCCCTTTTTTTCCATTTACTCAAAACAATGTCTATTATGTCCAAAACGATTTGATCTTCTTCTTCTTTTCAACCTCACATCTTGTCACAGTGCTCCTTTTTTAAATACTCCCAATTACTTCTTTTCTAAATTCATTGATTTTGTAAAGAATATTTTATTATTGTATGAAGAACAGACTTACCTATTATCTTGGTAACTTTTATATTTAAGATAAGGGCAAGAACAAACAGGAATTTTTATGCAGATATTTCTGCCTTTCAAAAGGTCTGCTGTCTCATCTACAGAAAAAGCTGGACATATTTCAGAGGTTCAATATGTAGAAAGCAAGATCACAAGAGTTACAAATATATGTATATATGTGTGTGTGTGTATATATATATATATATATATATATTAGCAGTAGACAACATGGAAGAAAGCAGACTACCAAAAGCTTTAGTTTCTTTTTCCCTAAGAAAACACTATATTTTTTTACCCTTTTAGTGCTGTCTGAAAAATGATTACTGTTGAAACAGGAAAAAAACCGAGTAAATGTGTAGTGCTGTGTAATGTTCTTCTGTGTCTAATGCTGTTCTTTGAATCTATTCTTAGATTTCTAGCAGAGAAACCTTGAATACCTTCATATTAGTAAGGTCAGACACTCGTAAAGTCCTGTATTAAAAATAATGAAAAAAAAAAAAATAAAAGAAAGAAAAGGTTCTTGACTATGTATAGTTCAAATATGCTGTAGGTTTTAGAACTGACAGAAAACTGGCTGCTTCTACTCACAAATACCGATCTATAGCTGCGGTTTTAAATATTTTTTTGGCTAACATTTGAAAGCTACTTCAGGTGTCTCAGTTCTGTTTTTTGTCTTTTCATCTCTGTCTCTGTATACCTTCTGATGGAAGACAAATCACCTGAGTGGCTTAGGGATCAGGGTAAGCTCATCTGAAAGGTCATGATACAATAAATAAATCCTGACCTACTCTTACACAGATCTAAATCCACATTTGTAGAAATGCAACTACTGAGACAGGGAGTCCCTCCACTCATGAGGCTCCACCAAGAGTGGCCCCATTAGAGCTATCTGTGATATACAGAAGCATACCTGGAGGTCAGGAGGCAAATGTTCCGCTGTGAGACATTCGCTCCTGTCTTCTTCCTCTAAGAAGGTCACACCTGAACTATTTTGTTTTATGATGGGTGAGGTGGAGTCCTTATCTTGAGCCCACAGCTGCATTCTGGGATGGACAAAGGTCCATTGTTGATAACTATGAAAATAAACTACCTACGTTCTAAAGACAGATGGGGTCTGAAGTTGTAAAAGTGAATACGGACAGAGGTAAAGTTTGTCGAAGCAGCCCTGCAATACCATCTGCATGCAGATTGGAAATTTTCTTTTCTTCCTCCCCTACAGGCCACCTCAGTGAAATTCAGTTAATTTGCCATGGCTGTAACCACTCTAAATCTACTCTTAAGTATATGCATATGCAAGTAATTAATAATTAAGGAAGTACTTAGTCTCTTTCTCCGGAAAGGCACAAGACAGACTGACATTTGTGTTCTTATGAGCAATTAGATATTTGCTCACTGATTCTATTATGGCATTTATTATTAGCAAATTTTAAGCCATCTAGATACAAAATAAACTAGACTAAGTATTTTGAAATATTTTTCAAGACTGGAACATTCTAACAGTTAATTCAAGTAGGGAACAGGTTTTCCTATTTAAAAGACTAGTGGTTCCTATATTAGACAGTGAAGGGCAACAGTGATTCTTGAAAGCTAATGACAAGTTTATTTCAGCACAAAATAATTCTTTGTAGCAATATCTTCAAACAATTTAAAAATGTACATGAACCATAACAATCTGAATTATTTAATTCAATGCTTTTCAAAATTTCTTCCTTTGACAACACAAATACGTAGTTTAGAAAGTCATCAATTGCTGTGGTAATTAACTCTTAAAACATATAGCAGCTTTCTTAGCATAAAACAATGGAGTTGCAAGTTTTTCTTTTTCTTTTAAAATTATTAGCAGTTCCTGGCAACCTACATTCATATCTAGAGAAGTACCTGGAAGCTTAGATACTTAAATATTAATCTAATTGTTATCCAGCAGTCCTACATGAGGTTTGGAATTTTTTCATTCTGATGCTTCACCTCCATATACTAACTAAAAGTTCAGGTAGCTGTTTTGATGAGAGTTATGATATTGAACACAACTGAATAGAGAAATGAGGAAGATTTTTTTCTCTCCAAGACATCCAAACCCTTAAGAACTAACAAGAAACATTTCACTCTTTTTCCTTGAACTGATTCAGTGCCACGTGCAAAGATCTTAATGTATCCTTTATTACAGACAGTTTTCCCAACGAAGTGGCTTATTTCAGTTTATAGTTAGGAAGAACTACAAACTTGGTGCTTCTAACCTCTAGCCTAATAACAACAGGTAAAATAAAACAAAAACAAATCATAAAAACCCCAGTCATTGTGCTTCTTGCTGTACAGTCAAAATGTTGAATGTTTCTTGGATGAGGATCTTGTTATCAGCTATGTTAGGTATAACAGATAGCAAAATATCTCTACTGACAGAATTCAGGAAAATAAGGAAATATTGAAAGTAAGGATACATAGCAGAAAGAAGGTTGTTCAGTGCATAATGAAATAATAAAGGGGACCCTCACACAGGAAGGGAGTTGTGAGAAAGTATGCAAATACAAGGTAGGAATGATTAGAAAGAGTAGGGTGACTGAACTGATGAGGAAAAAACAGAGGACAAGTGTTTCCTAAAACATTTGGATTTATTTAGTTGTCTGTTGTGCTCTGTTTCTTACTCTGGTAGAAATTGAGTCTTTATACTGTGTAATAGAAAATAATTTAATATACATGCAATTAATGGAAAATGTAAACAGCAGGAGTATCTGGCAATGCAAACTTTGCTTTTCTGTGACATGTTAAGGTTTTTGGTCATATTTCATAATCCTTGACAGTGCTATTATTCATTTATTACATAATAGACATTACTGATAGCAAAGTGGTTCGGCAAAAATCAATGGATTACTGTAATACGTGGTTATAAGCTATCCAGGAAGGACATTTAGGGTGTGGAGATTGGTAAGGGTTTTCATTCATAGAAAAGACTTAGAATTTGAGATCAACTTAGTGAGAGACTGTGGAGCAGAATACTCATGGTCTAAAAATACAAAGTCTTACAAATACAAAGATGTTATCCAATCTTTGCAGTGAAACAGGATACTGACTGCATGATAGCAAGCAAACCAGACTAAATTTCTGAGGCTGGCAACATGCGAACAAGTACGTCAGTGGTTCAGTTGATAATAAAATCAAAGAAAAATTGGTTGGAAGGAAACCTAATCTAATCCCACTCTCCCTCACAGTGAAATTATAATTTAAACTAGATCAGATCGGCTGAGTCCCAAATGTCTATAATTTCCTGGTACCTATCAATGGTGCTCTGCATTTTTAGACAGGATATTACAGAAAAAGAGTATTAGCTGCCCCTTATCTATGTATGACAATGCAGAACAGCCAAAAGTTTCGTACTGAATATTTGTTTACAAAAAATTGCCCCTGAGAAATTCTGTTTAACTCAGAACTTGAGCACTTATTCTTGACCTTGGCTAAGACTGACTAAATTATTTGGAATGTTAAACTAAAATCCTGAACATCAGACATATATAACATTAATATCTCTGGTGTTCATAAGGAAGATTTATAATCACACTATTGGATATGAGTAATTAGTATGGCTTGAATATTTTGTCATAATGGACTGATCTGGGGAGGGTAATTTAGTAAATTTTTAGATCAGAAAACTTTATAGCCTTGGTGTAAATATATGTATTAAGTCAACAAAACATGACTGAAGTGAACAACTATAAGACAGGCTACTTTTGGCTTGCAGAATTTTTGGTACCTAAGTCAAGGACACTTTTAAAAATGTAAAACTATTCTATTTACTACAATGGAAGGTTATTAATAAAGTTGTGTAAATTTTTTCCAACAAGCAGCAAATATACTTAAAAACTTCTGGGAAGAGCTAGTGGGATGAGCAATATTATTCTCTCATTTCTTGAATTTGCTGAAATAATTCAGATAAATATTGGATGCTTTTTAAAAATAAATTTTATTCATTAAATTCTACATCAATTTAATAAATTAATAAATTGAAATTAAATTAACATTTAAAATGTAATGTTTCGTCTCAGAAATACCCAAACTTTCAAGACTTGAAAATTAAATATTTTCTCCAAAACTGTCACTAAGCAGCACTGCTGCTAGGTGCAAAACTGCCTCTCTGTGTTTGTCACAAGATTTTTGCCTTGTAACAAGATTTTGGTGGAAAATAGAATGAGGTTACTGAAACTGATACAAAAATTATTTTCTCCCCAGTGTAAACTGCTTGGCTTCTTAACTTTACTGTCTGTTATTAGGAGTAGAAAACATCATTAAAGCAACATAAGATAAGTGACAGCAGCATGTGCTAGAGAAAGCAGTTAGGCACATCACAACAATGATGCTTCCATTCATCTCAGCAACTCCTGCTGCACGTCTCCAGCTTGGATTAGCCGTAGCCTGTCTATGCCAGGGCAATGTCAGAACCCATCAATAATAACATGAAAAAAAATTTCATTGATTTCTACAGGATATTACTGTTATTTTAAGATTTATTACTTGCAAGAAGAATGATGGACAATTATTTTACACAGTATATTCTCAGTGTTGGCATCTTGTCCAAAAATTTTATCATTCTGAGCCTTCAGGAACATCTAGGTTTTAAATATGATTGCACATGAAAGAGAAGAGCTGAATAAATCTCCAAATGAAGCAATGCCTATTGCTTGACAGAGTTGGTAAGCTTTCATACATGCTGCTTTGGTCTTTTATTTCTGATTGGTAGTGCTGTCCCAGTTTCTTCTGGGCAAGCCCCATCTACTGGAATGATCTCAAGAAAAGAAGGGTCTTTTAATTTAGGCCTGTGCAGGAGGACTGAGGATTCACGTGGCTTAAGTCCTTTATCCATCCTTTTTCTTCATTATACCTCCAGAATGCAGCTCAGGACCTGGACTTTGGTGGTTTTAGAGCAGCTTTTTGTATTAGTCTCTCCTGTTGCCATGGCAATCATCTAATGCATTTTTGGCAGTTTTCATCTGTTGTTAAGCATTCCAATCTGCTTTCATGCCATAAACATAATACTGCTTTCCTACAAAATACAGACTTTTAAGTATCAAAGCCCTTGTTTCTTTGCCGTCTATACATTGTCAGCCAATGTTCTTTGTCAATGTTCATTGTCAGCCAATGTACTTTTAGTTTCCCTTTATCAGAATAAATGATCTCTCCCTAAATCTAGCTTGTTCATTGAATCCTAAGATTACACAGCATTTGTTTTTACTGTAGGAACCAAAATGTCTTATGATTAATATGAAAAAGGAAAGATATACCAAAGCTGCTACTGTAGCTTGGGTTAAAGTTTTGATGCTAATCACTGTCTGTGAAATAAGAAAGGAGTATGATGTATGACTACACAGAAAATAAGCAGACTATACCTGAAATAATATCTAAGAAAATAAAGAGCAAATTACCACTAATACAGACTTACACTGATCTGCACACACAAAATAACAATTGATTATATGCCTGTGTGCACATATCATCTGGAAGAGGATGAGGACTGTGCATTCATGAATGAAGTAGTACGAAACCTTCTGTTTCTAGGACAAGACTCCAGGAGCAGACAAGCAGGGATATAAGTCTGTGTCACTACTTATAATGAAAAACTACTTTGTCAAATAGAGTACAAAATATTTAGCCATACTCCTCAAGTAAATCAAAAGCAAAAGTTTGTTTTAGCAGAAGATAATTAGTACTGCTTTACTTATTAGTCCCATACTACTTGATCCAGATAAACGTACTGTTTTTCTTTCTCCTAATTTATGAGCTTTAAGATTTTAGGAAATGAACAAAGTAACAAGTACATGAGATGACTTTTCTATACAACATACTAGTGACTCCCTAAGCTGAAGTACCGCGTCTAGATTCTGCAATTTTAGAAGGCTGTGGACCGATTGAAAAGATTCTAGAAATTACATTAGAAAGCTGGAACAATTACAGAACTAGAAAATATGCCCTATGTGGAAAGACTGAAAGAAGAAACATTTTGCAAATATATAAAATGTAGCTTATGCAGGAAAGGAATGTTTCCAGAAGGGTGTGAGGGAAGTGGTTCAAATGATAATAAAAGAGACTTGGTTAAAGGAGAATGCTTAAAATATTTCTACCAGTAAACTACTGAAATGTTGAAGAGAATTTTCTGGTGAGACTGTGGAGCCATCATTGATGGAGTCTCAATCATGGGAGACGTTTAAGAGTTCCGACAATTATTAAGCAAAAATGACACATGCATAATAAATCTTGCCTTCAGGCAAGAAAATGGATCCTTTCCAGTTTGTTCTTTGAAGTTATTTCTATGATAGATGTCTACAAAGCTACTGGTTTCTCTTTCAGATTTCTCTTTTACAGGTTATCTATTTTGAGCAGAAATCACTTTTGAATCCCAAATTGCTTGCCTTTGACTGTAACACTCCTTGTTGGCAAGTGAAGGATTAATCCTTAATTACATGTACTACATTTAATAAAACAGTACCTCTATGTCTATAGTGGGCCATGTCTGTCTGTAAAAATGCACAATTCAGCCTTTCAGTGCCTAAATGTACAGATTAAACCTCTTTAACACAGGGAACCCAGGCAGAACAATCTTGTGTCCCACTCCTATACACATGTATTTTCTGATACTGAAAAGCACATTCAGGTCCCCAGTGATGCTGTGTTAGTAAAGACACTGCAGATGGTGCCAAGCAGCTTCCTGGGTCTCTTTAGCAGGTGTTTGCTGTGTCTTGTTTTATGCAGCACCTTCCCAAGGTTACAGCTATTTCAGTCATCCCTCTTTTTTCATGCTGTGGATCTGCTATTATTCATGGAGGGATCTGCTTTTTCTTAATTTTTCATTATTTTGGATAAATAGCCCAAGGAACTGAGATTCCCACTAAGTCATCTTGTATCTCACACTTTCTCCTCATCCCACTGAAGTTTTTGTACCACCTCTGGCTGATGAATAGCCCATTGAAAAACCTGAGGCAATCAAATCTCTGCCATCTATCTAGATTGTTCGGAAAGTATTAGTCACCATCTAGGTCTGAGCATCACTTTCTAATATTCATCTGACATTTTAGCTCAGACAACTGTGCAGTGATCTACAAGAAGAAGGGGAGCTATTAGGTGTCCATCCCAAAGCATCCTGGAATGAATGTAGAAACTTCCCAGATACTTGTAGTGCTTCAAACCACAGCCAGGACAATATGACCATATTGCTTCTAGACACTTTAATCCCATAAATACTAAAAACATTTGCAAGATTTTTTCTGAGTAGCAAATGGTCCATGAAAGAGAACTGCAAAGGTTTGTAATAAGAGGAAAAGCCTTGCAGTAGTATCTGGAGTCCTCTTGCAACTACTAGGATCCAATATACTTTCATCTCTGTTGTTATTAAACTATATGACTACAGCATACTGTACGTTCCTCAGATATTACAGAACTTGGTATCCCTTTTGCTGTGAGAACACAGGACACTAAATGTTTGTTAGCAGTTGGAACACAGTTCATATGCTCTGGGACTGTGGTTTTTAGTTCATTTTTTTTCTGAATGAAATTCATGCATTCCAAGATTTCTCCACAATGTGAATTGAAGCATGACAAATGGAGTTGATCCGGGATTCACTTCAAAAGCACATCCCGTCTCCAAACTAAAATGATAGTGTGTACTCACATTGCAAATTTCACCTGCTATTCTGAATCTTAATTAAACCTGTAAGTATAATATGTAGTTCTGAAATGTTTTGCATGAAAAAATTATTGAAAAATTTAATGTTTTGAGTAATCCTATTGCACGTATTTGTTGCATAGATGGTATCTCTTGCAGTGTGAAGAACTTATAGTTTTTTTACATAAAAAGAAATCCTTTGGTCTGCTAAATAACTCACTTAATCCATCTTTTTAATGAATTAATCAATTCTTTTCTCTCTGCGCATACTCACACTATTACAATCTGACCTGCCCACATGATTGGACGCAAATGAGTTTAAAGTAAAGAAATAAAAAAGAAAAAGGAATTTCATTTTTGACCTGTGCTACTTGGTGATTTACAAACTCAAAGTTTATACATATATATTGCTTAACATTGTTTATTAGCTGATTGACTTTCAAAAGCGGTAAATACAAAAGCTTCAAATTTCACATCAGCCAAATCTATCTGAAAAAGATGACTTTTTCCATTATTGAAATGCAACTCTACCTTTGCTATGTAAATTGACAGCTTTTAAAGAGTTCTATTTAAGGGGAGGAAAAAGTGGTGATGTAAGTGCATCTTACTGCAGCTTTCAAGGAAACTTAGATATGTGGTATATATATGTAAGATATGTGGTATATATATGTACACTTGGCACTCAGCCAACATTCCAGGGCTAAAGTTCTGACGCAGAAAGTACTGGGAGGGTAAAATGAGCACTGATTTTAATTAGCTGTTGTCTGAACAGCACTTTCAAGAGGTAAAGTGCATTGTTTTATTGTTATTTATTTTATATCTCAACCAAAAGGAAATGCATGTGATCACAGATGGGACTCATCAGGATACACAACAGAATTAAGACTTTTTGGGTAAACTTATGGCTAAATAGGCTGGAGACAGGAAATGTACGACTCCTATGGGATGTGGGAAGACACAAAACTGAGGAAAGTAAAGTCAGCCATCTTGGTTTACGAGATATGTTTTCTGCCTTCTGTGGGAGAGACTGAGGGTTACATAGTTACCTCTTCTTGATATTAAGCACAGGCAGATAAAACCTTCTCTGTAACTTTCGTCATTAAATGCCCATGTGTTCATCAAAGTAGATCAGAATCCAACTCCTGCTCTTGCTGTGATGCTCCACATAGTGATGCTCTGTAACACAGGACTGCAGAGTATTTGTCAAGGGTCCCTAGCATTCCTAAAAAGTAGGACTTAATTTTTTGGTTTTGGGGTTTTTTTTTGCTTTTGTCCTGCAAGGACATCACTGCTACACAAAAGTCAATGTTTCAATACTTGTCCCATTTGGACATTTAACATGGCCTCTTCAGCAGAAGAACAGCATGTGATATGCTATTAGCTGCTTGGGTTTCTGGTACTAGCTGAGAACAGGGAAATCACAAACACAGGAAAACTGATAAGAAAAATATCAGGTTATGCTGAATTTCTTAAAAGATTTGATGATTTTTCTTACATTTTTTTTAAGGCTCATATTAGTTTCTTCCATTTCACCCATTTTACAACTTCAAAATTAAAATAATGTAATTAACACAGACATAATCTTAAATGTTTATCACTATAAAATCGAAACTCAGAACATAAAAGCATTACACAAAAGATAGATATTGACCAATTAAAGCTCTGTTTTGGTTTGTTTCTTTCACATTCAGATAAAAAAATATGATTTAGGACTGCTATGAATCTTAGGCAATATCAGCTGCCCAAAAACTAGTCATCTAGCTTCATCAGTCCATGAAGACAAGTAAGTACCCCTAGGCAGGGATTTTTTAATCCTAGAATGTATAGTGTAAAAAAGCTAGAAGAGATTAACCCTACTGTATGTGCTATGCCACCTCAAATTGCTTTTACTGTTATGTTTCCCACAAAGTTGGGATAGGTCCTAATCTTTGAAGGCATTTGTGATTGGAAACAAAAGAAAATTCTATAATGATTCTATAAAATTATATGGATTATAATGAAAAGTGTACAGCAAAGCTTTCATTTATGGCAGGTTCAGTGAAGTAATGTCCCTGAAGAAGGAATCAAGAAAACCATGTCACTTCTACTTAATTCTGATCTAAAATGGTGATTTTTCTGGGTTTTCGAAGTCTGATCTACTGATAGAGCATCTCAATCTAAGTTAAATTGTTTCAAAACACAAGATAGACCTGTTAACTTCTATACGCAGCTTTTTAAAATACATCCTAAATGAGAACCCTGGGTGGTTCACTGCATCTTTAACAAGCTCAAAAAAAGCTTTAAAGTATTGAGCACAGACAAGGGTAAACTTGTTAAGATGGAAATCAGATGATCTTATTTCCCTATGAACATTTTCCTTGAAACAGACATCTCTGCATGTCATTTTTTCAAATATTTTGGGGACAGCTTAATGATTTCAGTGTATTCAAAGTAAAGGCTCTTTAAAGATCAGGATAACTTCCATTTTTTGTGTTTGTTTCCTTTGGGGTTTTGTTTTTCTTATAGTGATGGTAAATTTTCCTCTCTAGGAGCGTAGGTACTTCCTCTAGCTTCCTATCATTCACACTGTGAAAACAGATCTCCTCAGTTAAACTCTTTTGTTAAAGATTTTCAGCAAGTTCAAAAGCAATTAGTTAATGGCAACTTACAGTTGAATATGTTTTGGGTAGACTGATGTCTAATTTTTAACTTCAGCATGTTCTTTCCTCATCTGTTTTAGCTGATGCAGAAAATTTTCAGAATTACTCTTTCTAACGTGTTTTTGACTTCAGAATGGTTATTGATCCTTCTCCCCTTGTAACCATGGCTGGGAAGATTGCAGTAATAATCACCACTATCTTTGCAGGAGTTTTTAAAATCCCTAGTCAAATTCATGGTCCTGTCAGTCTAAATCTACTGTATATAGAAAAACCATACTCTTAAGAATCAAAATCCTAAAAGAAAAAAACTATCAACAAACCTAGACAGATAATGAGTAACTAAAATGTGACAAGCATGGGAAGAATGTTTAGTTTCCCTTACCCTGTGATTTGCAAGCTGGAACACGTTAATATATACATAAAAAGTAGTGTTGTATGATACTAACAGACTGTAGGTTTGTGGATTTTTGTCTCTAACAAGCGGTGCCGCATGTGTCCTCTGATGAGCAACAAAAGTCTATTCTATGTGAGCTGGCAAGGGGTGAGGAGGAATATGTAATTTGACTAAGGGCGGGGATATGCAATTTGCCTAAGGTTTCTTTTAGAATTGCACTTACTGTCTGTCGTTAGCATAAAACTAAATCTTCACTGTATCTTCTAATCTTAATTAAACCCCTGCTGTTACTAATTGTGCTTCTACCCTAAGATCCCTATGAATTGTTGGGGTTATATAGACCAGGAAGAAGATATGATGTCTAGAAAACAGAGATGCAAAATACTAGCCATTAGACTATTACTGGTATGTAGAGTGCTTTTTCTAAATTACCTTCACAAAGGTTTGTGGGTTTTTTATTTAGTTTCAGCACCTAACCCATTGCAGTGCCAAAAAAATAACAAGGTACAGTTGCTAACAAACTAGTCCAGAAATGGTCCCAACAGAAAAATTCAAGTTAGCTTTGCCATTTTAATAAAATTATAGTATGAGGATAACTTATGATTATGAACTATTAGAAGTGAACAGGTCTGTCTACATTTCTCAGGTTTTTTGGACTGCTTTTGTGAAAAATTTAAGTGTGTGTGTGTAAGAAGCTATGAATTGCAGATTCTGTTCAACTTTCAGCTACTCTATGATTTCAAAGAGTGGCATTGAACAAGCTTTTTCCACTTCTTGAATATGAACAGATGCAGATGCAAATGCAAAAAGGTCTTTTAGGGATGAAAAGTTGCTAAGTATTTCCTTGTCTGATCAAGAGGTCTTTGTATAGTAATTCTTACAGAATATTGTTTGAACACAGAAGACAAAAAGCTTACATCACGTGTAAAAATCTAAATGTACTTATGGCTTGTAGGTTTTTCTGGTGTCTTCTATGTATATGTCTTTATTTGTCTGCACCTAGTTTGCAAACCCTACATTACAGTTCTGAAAGTCCATAATAATCAAGATTATACTCAAACATTTGCCAGTGTAATGACACTCCTAGTGACTCCCTTCAAAATCTGTGCATTGTAGATGAGATTAATGTCCCTTTCTTGTCTGCATTTCCATTTACAGGAGGTTGTCCAAAATTGCTGGGTTTGCATTATATACTTCTGTATACTGAGATATTATTAAACAGCTAAGGAGGAATTGCTCCACTCTTATGGTCTTGCCTCTTCTTTTTCACATTTGCAGATTATGTCCAGGCTGATTTTTTAATGTTTAACCATTATTAGGTGTGAGAGAGTAAAATTATTTAGAATGTAAGAGACTTCTTTAGAGAAACACCTGAAAATTATTATAGGAGTGCACCCTGATCCTCCAAATAAATTTAAATGTTTAGAATACTTTGGAATGTGATCACAAGTTAAAAAGGACATGTGAGGAAAGATACTTAATTACGATCTGTTTCTTAACACACTGATAATGTTTATCTGTTTTTACACATGCTAACACATTCAGCAGGGACAATTATGTTTGTAAAGTATGGTTTCTCTGTCATACTGCTTTCTTTTATTTGCCATAAAGTTGTTCAAAGCAAATACTCCTAAGCAATACCAGATCTGTTGACAGCTAGGTTTATCCTCTGCTGTTCATATCATATTATCTTAGGAATAAAATATTCATTCTAGAACTGCTGTCAAAATTAGGGATTGATCTTTTTAGGACTTTGTTGCAAACACTTCCTATTTCACTAATTATCAACATATTACCACTTAGATATCCAATGTCCATCATTCAGAAAAGCCATTGACCGTTAGTTATTTTTGATGCACATAAGTTTCATTCATATCCACTGGTAGAAGAATATAGCTCCACATCAGGCATTTATTTCTGAAAGATATCTGAGCAAATAATGTCCTTTGCCACTGTATTCTATATGTGTCTTTAAGTCACAATGCTTTCGTTGACTTTCATAGTAAGCCTTATGTAAAAAAATGAGGTTTGTTGGGACATAAATACTTCCTTTTTTATCCTTTAAAAGATTTGCATCTTAAATTTACTTATGTGACAGCTTTTCAGCTCAAATATTTTAGTTCAAATTCAGTGACATTTTTAGGAGTCCTTCCCTCTTTTCCTAGAAATTTTTACTGAACTTGTTCTGATGAAGATTACGGAATTGCTCTTGCAGTTCTCTTGTAGAAGTATGAGCTAGATACTCTCTCTAATCAGTATACCTAGAGCAGTGTTTCTCCGACTATGGTCCATGAGACTTTGACAGTTCATCTGCAAAAAGGAATATTTTTACATATGTAAAAAAAAAAAAAAAAAAAAAAAAAAAAGAGAGAAAGGGTGGAACCAA
>JAVJGI010000063.1:48231342-48340077 GCA_035590275.1 Ibycter americanus
ACAGTTCCCTAAGCAACACACCCTGCCAGCTCAGCACATGCTGATAGGAGTGATGGAGGATGGAGCAGAGTGGAGACCCTGTGGCCACGCTCTGTCATGCTCCCTGCAGAAATGGGAACTTGACGGCACCACACAGCTGATAAGCTGCATACCAGTTGTCATGCGAAGAATTCATGAGATGTCTGTGGCTGAGCCAACCATTGTGGTGAAATGACTTTCCTTAGATGAAATAATCTTATTGTAATACTAACGCACGCCTCCCTCCCAAAGTTACCTTCATCAAAGGTACTGCCACAACTCACTGGGCACACAATACCAGTTAGTAACAACAATATGTATGACTAGAGTCGCTCAAGCTCCACTTAAATGTGATGGAAATGGACTAGTCCTGGATGGAAGTAAGTCCAGGGCAGGGGGAATTGTTGTCTACACAAAGCTAGGTCAATCTGACTCACTCTAAAGTTGTTATGAATGAAGGGACTTCTGATCAAGGGAGTCAGCCTTGGGGAGCATGAGAACAGATTGTGAAAAGAACACCATTATCCAAGTTAAGCAGAAAGAAGCCTTCAAGTAAGGAAAGTTCTGGCTATGAGAGGAAACAGGGTGATAAGGTGTTGCAATCCCCTGACATCAACAGAAAATTAGTTGAAAATAGGGCAAAGATAATAGTGGTAGTGGGAGACCACGACCTCCAACTCAAATAGCCCCCCTGAAAGAGGGCAAAACCCCGCTTGAGGAGCATGCATCGTGAGCAGAGAACTTCAGTATTGCTATCCGAGGGTGCGTACTAATTTGCATTAGAAGCCAGAAACTTGTAACCAATCCTGTGTATGATAAATGAATATGCAATATACTATTAAGTGTAAAAAGTGGACAGATGAGGGGAGAAGAGGGGAAGATTCCATCATAACTTCTGGGATCAGTCGACGGGCTGAACTTGTCTTCTCCCCCCACAGGAATGCCTATTGGGTAAGAACTTTGACTTATGCATGTTAAATAACTAACTCTTTCTCGCTGTCATTAGTAGTTAAGGTTTTGGTTGTATATAGTTTGGTAGTGTATCATTTCAAGCTTGTTTTTGCGGACAGTCCCTATCACCAGCAATCACGAATCTTAACTTGTCACGATTTTATAGTAGTGTTATTCCATAAACTGTTAGTGTGAGTCCTTTGTGGGCGCTAGCAGTTGCCAGCAGCGGGTAACACATTTAAACAAAGTGGGAAGACCTGCCAAGGGGTCCCCCTGATGCTGTTGGCATGTTTCCCTGAACAAGGCAGTCAAACAGCTCTCCGATCCAGTGGGACTGCTCAGTGAAAGATCCCTGTAACGGGACGCTGACAGACTGGTCAGGCACAAGAGTCTCAGCTTTCCTGGGGTGCTAATAGACAGATCAAAAACCTGGGGTTGAGAGGATCTCCGCCCCCCCCCTTTCACGTGACACCAGGTGTTGTTGGTCTTCAACCGCCAGCATGCAGAACAGCTCAGCACACCTAACTCCATCTACCTTCACTGTTACCCCTATCCAGAGTGCATAGCATGAACTCTGATAGTCCTAGTATTCTCCCCACCTCTTCATTACCATTGTGAAAAAATACTCTATGTAGTGTCCAATCCACCCTTCTCCATGTTGGGTGGCCAATTTTTGTCAGAGTACGTGGGTATCTCTCCTCTTGATACCAAGTTCTGTACCATGATCGGCAGCTTTTTGTAATTTTTGAGCATTCCCCCTACATTATTATGAGGTAGTTTCATTCAGATATTGGAAGTTCTTGATAATTCATTTGCATGAAGCTGTTCACTATATTACTCCTGCTAAATACCCTATCTCAGAAAATACATTAAACCTTTCCATTTCAAAAGGCATGGATATAGAATTGAGAAGAAAATAGTATATTTTACATCCTTGAAGCATCTTCTTCTTTCAAGACGCAAGACAAAAATCTAACACTTATTATGAAAAGAAATCTTTAATACAGGTAGTACAACTAATTACAACAATATCAACTGAGAACAGTAATATTGAAATGAACTTCAGATTTTCAAAATTGAATAGCACAGACTACTGTCTGTTGCTACTCTTTCACATGGTCACAAATGACACCCGAAGCTGGAACCAGAGCCGAATCAAAGCAGACTATAAGGCCCTGGGGGTGCAAGTGAAAAATATTGCTCTCAAGTTATTTTTTCTTCCATTTTAACAGTCAGAAGCAAGGGTGCAGCCAGAGGTAGGTATATAATGCACACCAGCTTCTGGCTTCGTGGCTGGTGCCATCCTCTGGGTTTTGGCTTCTATTCTTTGACTACAGCTCGTTGTGTGGGGTGGGACCCATCTGTCTAGAAGACAGTGGGAGGCCATGTTGTGAGCTGGCTGTCTCAGAGCTTGGTGACACCCCCACCGAGCTTGGTGCAAGGCTCCCTGGCGGCTGAACTGAACTTGGCCGTTGCGGGCCAGGCAAGGAGCAAACAGCCACCTGCAGTCAGGCATCGGCCGGGGCCGAGGAGCGGCCCGTGGTTCTGGGGCGCATGTGCAGGCATGAACGCCCACCTCAGCCTGCGAGGCACGCGCAGCCCCTGACAAAGACCCACGCGGGTGCCGCGTGCGCCCCTTGGAACGAGCGCGCCGAGGCGGGGCGCGTGCGCAGACCTGCAGGACGTGCCGTTGTCCGGGCAGCGGGCTCCCCCAGCGCCCCCTAAAGGCTCCCCCCACCGGCGGGCAAGGGAACTGCGGACCGACAGGGCACCTCTGGGTCCGTGGTGGCGGCTGTCTCTTGCAACTCTATCCTGACTGCTTGCTAGCTTTCCTTCTTTCCTATCTCTCCTTCCCTTCCCTATCACTATTTTCTTATGAACACCCTATCCCTCCTTCCCTTCCCTATCACTATTTTCTTATGAACACCCTGTCCCAATAAACTTTCCTATTGGCGGCACTTGACCTCCTTTGTGCTTTCACCTCACTCCGGGTGTAACATTGAATCTTTCCGGCTTGGGCTGTCCCAGGCCAGAACAAAGAGGCAAGGGGATCTTTGGCAGCAGACTGGCCAGCTTGGTGAGGTGGGCTTTAAACTGAAGGACTCAGCGGGAGGGTTCCAATCTGGCAATGCTCATGCCATCGCATCCAGCTGGGGAATAACCCAGCTCAACCAGAGCAGCAATATATATTTTCCTTAGCTGCCTTCCAAGATGAGCATCAGAAAGCCAGCCATATCAAGGGCGTGTGTGTGTGTCACTATAATGGATCCTTTTGCACCCCTCCTGGGAAACCTGTGTGCTCAACTACCTCTCCGAATTGTCTGTATGCCAACACATGAAGCATGGGGATGAACAGGGAGAATTAGAAATCTGGGTGTGGTCGCAGGGCCATGGTCTCATTGCAATTGTAGAGACATGGTGGGATACCTGGCATGACTGGAATGCTGTCATGGATGGCTGTGTACTTTTTTAGACAGGCCAACAAGGAGACGTGATAGAGTTGCTCTTTATGTGAGGGAGCAATTAGAAAGTATCGAGCTCTCCCTTGGGGTGGATGCAGAGCAAGTCAAGAGCTTATGGGTAAAGATTAAGGGGCAGGCCAACACAGGGGACACTGTTTTGAGAGTTGGCTACAGGCCACCCAGTCAGGAAGAAGAAGTCGATGAGGCCTTCTACAGACAGCTGGAGGCAGCCTCACGACCACAGGCCTGGTTCTCAGGGAGGGACTTCCACCGCCCTGATACCTGCTGGGAAGACAACACAGTTAGGCTCACACAGTCCAGGAGGTTCCTGCAGAGCATTGGTGATAACTTTTTGATACAGGCACTGGAGAAGCCAATAAGGCCAGGTGTGCTGCTGGACCTTGTACTAACAAAAAAGAGGGACTGGTTGGAGATGTGAAGGCTGGGAGCAGCCTTGGCTGCAGTGTCCATGAGATAGTAGAGTTCAGGATCCTGTGTATAGGAATCAGGGCAACAAGTAGGACTGCAACCGTGGACTTCAGGAGAGCTAACTTTGGCCTCTTCAAGGACCTGCTTGAAGGAATCCCATGGGTTAGAGCCCTAGAAGGTAGGGGGGTTCAAAAGAGCTGGCTAATATTCAAGCATCACTTCCTCCAAGCTCAAGATTAAGTGCATCCTCATGAGTAGGAAATCGAGCAAAGGGGGCAGGAGGCCTGCATGGGTGAGCAAGGAGTTTCTGGCAAACCTGATACAGAAGAAGGAGATTTACAGGATGTGGAAAAAGGGACAGGCCACTTGGGAGGAATATAGGAATGTGGTCAGAACATGCAGGTAGGCAATGAGAAAGGCTAAGGTCTGTTTGAAATTAAATCTGGTGAGGGAGGTTAAGACAATGAGCAGGTCTTCTTCAAGTACATCAGCAGGAAAAGGATGACTAGGGAAAATGTGGGCCCACTGCTGAATGAGGTGGGTGCTCTGGTGATGAAGGACACAGAGAAGGTGGAGTTACTGAATGCCTTCTTTGCTTCAGTCTTTACTGCTAAGTCCTGTCCCCAGGTCGCTTAAACCCTGGAGGCAAGAGAGAAAGCCTGAAGAAAGGAAGCCTTTCCTTTGGCTGAGGAGAATCATGTTAGAGATCATTTAAGCAAACTTGACACCCACAAATCCATGGGCCTTGATGGGATGCACCCCCGAGTACTGAGGGAGCTGGCAGATGTTATTGCCAAGCCGCTCTCCATCATCTTTGAAAGGTCATAGAGAATAGGAGATATGCCTGAAGACTGGAGGAAAGCCAGTGTCACTCCAGTCTTCCAAAAGGGCAAGAAGGAGTACCCAGGAAACTACAGGCTGGTCAGCTTCATCTCCATCCCTGGAAAGGTGATGTAACAGCTCATCCAGGAGGTCATCTCAAAGCATGTGGAAGAAACGAAGGTCATCAGGAAGAGTAACATTGATTTACCAAGGGGAAACCATGCCTGACCAACCTGATGGCTTTCTATGATAGAATGGCTGGCTGGGTAGACAAGGAGGGAGTGGTGGATGTTGTCTACCTTGACTTCAGCAATGCTTTTGACACTGTCTCCCATCTCCCATAACATCCTTATACGTAAAAGCAGGAATTGCGGGTTAGATGAGTGGACAGTGAGGTGGACTGACAACTGGCTGAATGGCAGAGCTCAGAGGGTTGTGATCAATGGCAGAGTCTAGCTGGAAGCCTAGAGCTAGTGGAGTTTCCCAGAGGACAGTACTGGGTCCAGTCCTGTTCAACTTACTCATCAGTGACCTGGATGAGGGGACAGAGTGCGTCCTCAGCAGGTTTGCTGATGATACAAAACTGGGAGGAACGGCTGACACACCAGAAGGCTGCACTGCCATTCAGCGAGACCTGGACAGGCTGGAGAGTTGGGCTGAGAGGAACCTCATGAAGTTCAGCAAAAGCAAGTGTAGGGTCCTGCACCTGGGGAGGAACAACCCCATGCACCAGTACAGGCTGGGGGTTGACCTGCTGGAAGGCAGCTCTGCGGAGAAGGATCTGGGAGTTCTGGTGGGCAGCAAGTTGCCCATGAGCCAGCAGTGTGCCCTTGGGGCCAAGAAGGCCCATGGGATCCTGGAGGAACATGGCCAGCAGGTTGAGGGAGGTGATCCTCCCCCTCTGCTCTGCCCTGGTGGGACTGCATCTGGAGTGCTGTGTCCAGTTCTGGGTTCCCCAGCAGAAGGGAGACAGGGAACCACTGGAGGGGTCCAGCAGAGAGCTACCAATACGATGAGGGGACGGGAGCATCTCCCTTATGAGGAAAGGCTGAGAGAGCTGGGCCTGTTTAGCCTGGAGAAGAGAATACTGAGAGGGGATCTTATAAATACTTTAAGGATGGGTGAGCATCAAGAGGATGGGACCAGGTTCTTTCTAGTAGAGCCTAGTGACAGGACAAGGGGCAATGGGCACAAACTGCAATACAGAAAGTTCCATGGGAATATGAGGGAAAACTTCTTTACTTTGAGGGTGCCAGAGCACTGGAACAGGCTGCCCAGAGAGGCTGTGGAGTCTCCTTCTCTGGAGACATTCAACACCTGCCTGGATGCAACTCTGTGCAACCTGCTGTAGGTGAACCTGCTTTAGCAGGGGGTTTGACTAGATGATCCCCAGGGGTCCCTTCCAACCCCAATAATTATGTGATTCTGTGAGTAGGTAAATATTTGCCTCTGCTCTTTCTGAGTGTAAAAGTTCATACTGCTGCATATAGAATATTAGTGTATAACCTAAACTATCAGCTAATTTAAAATAACAATTTTACTCTGAGAAGAAAGAAAAGCTTCACTAATTTTCATCAATGAAAGCAAGATAAAACACTTTTCTCTGTGGATATATATTTTTCCCTGTGTGCTGTCTTCCAACAACAGACCTGCATTGTGCTACATGAATATTAGTGTGCATAAAAGGGCTCATCAGAGCTTAAAAGCAGAGAACAAATGACATTTCCTCTAAGTACATATATGCATAATTTTATCTAGAGCTTCCTGTAGTTTACTAGAAGGTTGCCAACTGAGTAAGAGAAAAGATCTACATAGTCACAGCAGAAGTCTTTATTTAATTATTAGGTGTACATGGATGTTGGCTTGGCTTTACAGCCTAAGCAGAAGTAAGGGAAGACAGATAAAATGCATGGTGTAGTTTATTTTTAGTTGAACCTGCTAGTTAGCATGCTTGGCTGACAATGTTTGCCTGCAGGTAATAGGCTAGAAAAGAAGTGTCCATGAAATAATCTCTGCCAGAAAATATTGCTTGAGATTAAGAAGAACCCTGCGGGCGCTGTGCATGTAACTGTCTCGCATATCAGGGAATAAGAGCACTCCTGGTACTTCTGTTAAATGGGTTGTAAGATGATTCAAATCAGTCTCTTTAAATACCTTAAGAGAAAGACTTCATTTGGAAACTCCTGATCAAATGAAATTGCTGTCCGTCTTGTAGCATATTAGCTTCTAGAGAAGATTTTCCTATGCAAAAGTTCATTATGAAATCAGGGCTGTGTCCACATACATCTGCTGTTTATACAAATATTGGTAATTCATTGAAAAAAATAATTCTTCTCTGTTGTAGAATCTATAACAAACCCCATTTTACAGAATAAGAAATAGAAGTACAGATGCAACTTCCCAGATTAGTTCTGACTGCTTCTTCAGTTAGCTTAAACTTTGGTCACGATTTTTTAACTTCAAAGTCCAGATAACTGTTTGGTACTCCCACCATCTCCTTGTTACACTAAAGACTGGGAGAAACTTCTTTGAGACTGAGGGATCTTCTTAAGGTGTTTGTGGTTTGGGTTTTAGTGTTTATTTGGGTTTTGTTTGTTTGTTTCTTTGTTTGTTTTTAGTGACTAGGATGTGAAGGCAATTGAAAACTTTCACCATGACTACTTTATATCCAAATGTTTCCTGAAAAGCAAAGGTGATTTACGCTGTGGATTGTTTGTAATTTATCAGAATAGTTCATCTGGCCTAGGTCTGAGCCTGAAGTATTTCCTCTTTGAGCTAATTTCAGAACAACTAAGAAGTAGGTTTCAGGCTGGGCAGTTTATTATTGCAATGGGATCAGCTTCTTTTCATGGAGTTTCTTAACTTTTTCCCCATCGTGTTGCATCATCATAGCCCATCAGCACACAGGATATGTGTATGTGCAATGAATCTGTTTCTTGCAGCTTGCACCAGGCATGGCTGAGTTGAGCATTTTATTTCTTTGATAGTGAAAGGGGTGTGAATATACCACTCCCTTGTCACTTGAAAGGTAGCATGGTTCCATATACTACGCAGGGTGGCCATTGCTAATGTAAAGTATGAAATGTTTTTGAAAAGGGAGACAAGCTGCATGAATTTTAATCTTACTGAGATCTATTTGCAGGCTTTGCCTCATCAGTGCCATATTAGTAAAATGCACAAGTACCATGAAAAGTTATGCACTCGGTATTAAAGGAATACAAAAATTAAATACCAACTTTTCTGTCCTGAAAAAAATGATGCTACAAATAGAGCCACATTACAGTGGGGTTTAATTTTTAACTCCAGTATTATTTCAAATAAGCATTTATTTTAAATGTACTGTTCCTTCTCAGTTTAGTGCAGCTGCCACTTCAGTTCTACTGGAAAATATATTAGAACCCACAGAAGCAAAATCCAAAGAAATCAGAAAAAAAACTTGATTAAGGATAAGAGACAGTCAGGAAACACCAAAGACAAAGTATTTACACAAAGTGACCAGTTTAACTGTCTTCCATTGTGTTGCATTCCATTAGGGATTTTACCCCATTAATTTTGATTCATAAGAGTGGTGTAGACAACAGGTAATCCCTGGTTTGAAGGAATACATTAATCATTGCAAAGCCCTACCTTTTTTCTCTAACATGGTAGCCAAATGTTGAGTTTGATGCCGTGATAGAGGATCTGCTACTACACACTTACTTTGTTGCCATTCTGACCTTGATGTAGCCCTTCCTGGAGTGGCAGCATGTCTGATGAAATTCATTTGTAATTCCAAAAAGTTCCTTGCAGCCATCAAGTCTGGTCATTTTTTATTGATTTGTTTAAAGAAAACAATAGCTAAAATTCTGAATTCTCATCTCATAATGGGATTTTAATGCCTAAATCTCTGGTTGACCCTGGTTCAGAGCACACAAAGGAGGACATGAAGAACATTTTAATGTTTGTATTATTCTATCTCATTCGTATGCATTACATGATACAGGACCCAGCATGCACCCTGTCCATGCCTTATTTTATCATATGTAAATGCAACCAATCTCTTTTCACTATGACTTTGAAAACAGCTTCCTAAAAAGAAACAAGTACATTGAGGGTCATTTTGTAATCAGTTCTTTAGATTATGTGATGTGGCTCAGTGTACCCATTAAAAGTGAGATTCAAACTGGCTACAATATGAATATACTGCAGCTTTCTTAACATTACATTTTATGCACCTCAGCTGGATATTTTTTGTTTTGTTTTTCTGAAAAGTGTTTTAAAAGCCAGGCTGAAAAATAGACTAATTACATGCACTGGGATTCTTTTAAAGGGATATAACGGATTCAAAGACAAAAGCTATTGCTCCAATATTAGATTTGTAGTGATTAAAGTGAACATTTAATGTTTGATCAAAGTACTTTCTATTAGTTTAAAATCTCCCATGAAGTTTTGATGGCATACAAGTATGTTGTATTTTTTGCTTATCCTATTGAGCAACTTTATTATAGATTGTTTCCCCTCCCAGCATGCAGTGCTATCAGTCCTCATACTCTTATGACCTTTAATATGGTGCATTATTTATTCCCTGAGTAATTCCACACTTTATCACAATCTAAATCCCATGGGGAACAGCAAATACTTTAAACCTATATTTCTTCTGATCCTGTAAAACAATATAGCACAGATAGTACCTGATTTTGAAGAAGAAGCTCAAGGAACTCAGTGGTAAAAAGCAATGGGTAAAAGTCTTTATTTTTTTGAAATATAAGACCAGATATGCTGAGCATATTTTTCTCTATTTCAACTTCCTTTACTACTTAAAAAAGTATTACTGACAAGTGCTATTTTCTTGTATTATAGGAACAAAGCTAAATATATATTTTCATTCATTAAATGAAATATTGCTATATTACTCCACTCAACAGTTCTGTTTTTCAAGGTATCCTGAGACACACTGCAGCATCTATTTTTGTAGGCACGATGAACATAGGTGAATGTGATATTGAGTTAGTTTTGATATTCTGTTTCTAAGGAATAAATGCTTGGCTCGTAACCTTTCCATTTTCAAATAAAATTTGAGATTTTATATCAACTTCCTTTTTAAAACTAACATTTTTCTCTTGCTTAAGTAGCTCCTCTGCTAAGAGTAATCATTTTAATAACACATTTGACTCTAAGATCTTCAGTTTGCTTCATCTTGTTTTTTTCAAAACCTGCTTCCCAATTTCTTTTCTACAATTTTAGGGTATGGACTGATAAACAAAAAAGCCTTTCCCATTTTTTTAGTTTCTATGATAGTCTGATCATTATTCAGATTCTATTTACACAGAATTCAAATCTCACTTTTAACAGCTAGTGAAGCTGAAATATATGCCAGAAGTGCTTATGATTTGCTTGGAGTCATGCTTCACAGCAGAGCTGGGAGTAGCACAAAGGGGTTCTCATTTCTAGGTTCTAGCTTAAGCTTTCACTATCCAACTGCAATAATGGGTAGAAAACATAACCTATTACTTTCTTTGTGCACTTCTCTGAAAATTGCATTTAAACAGCAACAATGTCATGCACACTCACCTTTTTACATTTCGTAAAATGTTTCGTATTCCCACCTACTTACTGGCTGTCTGTTGATGAGAAATTGCTACAAGTACAGAAAATAGTGTCATGTGAATCTATTTTTGAAATGCAGTTGTAACAAGAGCGGCAAGTAGAACAAACCAAAACTCTTTATCATCTCTAGACTCGTAATTTTGTGGTCCATTCTCTGATGACCCTACTACCCTGCTACCTTGCTTCTGCATCTGAAATCGCAAATAAATGACACCTCATTTCCCATCAGCCTCCCAACTGTCCTAAACATTACCATCTCTGTTGTCATTTTGTAAGCTGTACTAACAATAAATATTTTAGAGTGATTTATTGCTTTCTAAAAAATATTCCTAAAAGTCCTTAACCTCAACTTTGAGTTCTGACTCAAAACAGCTTCACACAGAATATATTGGCTTTGTCTTAGTGTTTTAGGAAATTGAGGAGTGAGTATCAGGAATGCATGTTTAGCAGATTTTGACACTCATTTTACATTATTTCCTAAAGTTCTGTCATTTACAAATTGGAAGTGTTGGTAACAAAAATATTTCTAGACATGAAGTAAAATAATATTAACTTCATGTGAACTAATGTAATGCATTTCTTACAAGATGCTGTTCAGCACAATATAAGGTAACTACTTCACATGTTACTTGCAGTAAAGCACAGTCACATGAAAGTGGTTTTGAAGCTTTATTTTCTATCTATTATATGATAATATATGATCATATAACAGCTTGATGAAACTTTGCATAAGCAATGGTGGACATTTAAAACAAGCTGACTGTATGTTCAAGTTCAGGTTGTTTCTGGTCTTGTGAATTAGTCCATTAGAGCTGGATCCATCAGTCCATTAAAGCTGTGCAAGGATCTGCTTGAAACAGAGGGTAGACAGTACTGTCACCATAGTATTAACTCCACGGTGATGGTTAGGACGTGTTTTTGAAGTGCTGAAGACATGGAGTGTGTTTCTTCAGGCTGAAAAAGACACTTAATGAGAAGGTTTCCCATTTCCTGAGCATGTGTTGTAGTTGGTTAAGGAGATACTGCTATGACCTCCATGTAAAGTTGGCATGTTTTCTGCTGGTTAGTGCTGACAGCATATATCGGCTATACTCAAACCATACATCTTTCACATAGCTTCTTCAGGCTTAGGTACTGGGCAGGAGCTGGTTTGTTCATCTGAGTTGGATTGAAGCATGAGTTAGCTGCCAAGTTATCCAGCTCTCCTGAACTCTGAACGTGGAGGGTATAAGAAGTCTACATTTCCCTGTAACATTGCTGCAAAAAAACTGGAAATGACCATAATCTCTCAGACACTAAAAAGACAGGAATGTTATTGATTCAACTCTGAGATTTAAGCACATGAATTTCACTGAAGTTGTTCTTAAACTATTAAATTATTTCAAGTTTTTTTCTATTTTACCCTTCCTCTCTTCCACAATGAACTATAAGTATCACAAATTGATATTGGCTTTTTCACTCTGAAAAAGTCTGTTCTCATGGCCTTGCAGAAAGAAAGTCAATGTCAGAGCACCTTTTAGTAGACAGAGATCTGCATCATGAATATAACTGAGATTTTGGTAGAAGTCTTTGTAGAAAACCAAACAAGTTCCCAGCAAGTTTACCTACTCAGTCTTACAGTAGCAAATTGACACACTAAATTCTTACTTGATACCTTTGATATGAGGCCTAAGAAAAATATGTAGTTGTCTACCTATTTGTATTTGATCTGTACAAATATTCTGCCCAAATGATGCCACATTCCCAGTTTCAACCACCTTTTCTATACATTAAAGAAACTCTTGAAAAGAGAAATAATACAGCTTGTTAGCTACATGCTGAAAATACAAGAGACATAACATTTGATTTTATAACCCCAAGGTATAAGTATATGATCTCCATGAACACCTGATACTTTCTGAGCATGAGATCAAAATTATAGCATATATTTAAATTAAAATAAGAATTCTTAACAAATAATTCTGTGTGTATATATGTATGTGTGATTTGTATATATTTACACATACATATTTAATGTGCAAAGCCTGAAAAAATTCAATTGATGAGGTATCTAATAAATCTTAGTTGCTTAAAATCATTCACTTTTCCTCTCCAGCCTTTCAGTAGTTGCATTCCTGCCTCATCATTGCTAACACAAAGGCGAGAAAGGACTAACGTGCATTTGAATAGTTACTAGGGGAACAATATTGCCTCTGTATACAATCTTCAATGGTCAAAGCAATGAAATATTGATGAAATTTATAGCAGGCAAACATATTTCTCCAGATGTGTTGTATGTTCCTAAATTAAATTAATTTCCAAGAGTAAATAATGCATGTACAGTTCTTTGATTTGGGTTAAGTTACTTTTAATTTACTACAGGAAGCCTAGTACCCATTATTAACTGCCTTTTTTAAGTTTATAAACAATCCCCAAATATCATGTCTTCTCAGTACAAAACAATCGACTGGGAAGACATAAAAATTGCGCAGACTCACCTGTTGCTTGTTTTCAGTTAGTGCTAAAATGTCGAGAGCTGTTTTTTGAAGGGGTTTTGAACCAATAGCAGAAAAACTTCAAGTATTGTATCACTTCTCTCTACTAGAACATTTCAACGACTCAATTAAATGTGGTCTCCAAAACTCTCCAACAGAATTGGAGAATGGGGACTGTAGAGACAGTGCTAGTGATGGTCTTTCTGGAAAAAAAGAAGTACTAGAGATAAAAACCTCAAAATGTTGACAAAAAATATACTGATTCTGAGTAATTAACTTTTGCAAGCATTTCTGTCAAAATTACCACCACCTAATAGAATTTTTAAGACTTTCATGAAAATCTCACTTTCTGGCCAAAAATATTACTTAGTTCTGACTGGCTCTACTGTTTCATTTTTAAGAATCTCTTTCTAATGTAAGACAGCCCGTCTATGTGAGAAATAGGAAGGATCTATCTTCAGTAGAGCTGTGACTGTTGTAAGAACATCTTCATTTGTGTGAAAACATAGGCAAAATGAAGTAACAGTCTTCAGACAGAAGTCAAATAATAATGATTCAGTGTTGCTAGGAATTTAAAGTGTTTCTATAGTGCTTGTATCAGTTTAACAAAAAAGTTAGAAGCAGTAATATCCTGATGTGATAAAACTAGAATTCTTTGTTTTTCTGTATTTACTCTTCTCTGCAGCTACTTTCCTAGCATAACACGTTTTGCAACTGTTTCATGCACACCAAAATTAACTTCATTTCTTCTAGGTGGTATAATATGAAAACTAAGCGTTAACAACAACAAAAAAAATTATAGCTTAAAATTGTGACTTATTTTTAATCTTCTCATCCAGAAGTACTGTTTGTGGACCATCAAGATTATGCCAGGCACAAACATATCATATGCTATTCTGTCAACACCCCAGTAAGTTAGCTATGCAGCCGGGTGCCAGCATGGTTATGCAAATAGTGGTACTATTGGCTTATCAGTCAAAACCACTGCCAGAATGCCTCGGAGACAGATTTCAATAAAGGAGATACATTCTATCTCAGTGATGCTGACATTAATAAGTTATAATTAATCAGTTTATGGAAGCATGTTAACAGCAGAATGCTGTGGAGAGCAAGATGGATGTCTTGCCTCCATGTTACCATTTCTTTTCCTCCTACTCGACTCCAATTTTTTTTGTGATTAAAAGCCACATAGAGGACTCAGTTCTTCACAGGAGAATGGATTAGCTTATAAAAGAACCATACAGAAGTGCTGAGCTGGAGAAGAAGTGATGAGAAGTCATCTGACTTCCTATAAGTGGCAGTGGAGCTGAGCTGGTGCCAAATTTGCCTCAGGTCCCAGCAACTAGGCCAATGTCCAGACATGTTACTAAGAGCTGAATTAGTATCACATCTAGGCTCTAGCTGTAAAGTATAAAATACCAGAAGTCTAAATATTTGCATATTCCAACATAAACTTAATCCACTAAAATAAAAAGAGATTCGTGCAATGTCCCCTCATGAACCATTGCCACAAAGGTGCCTTTTTATCTGAGCCCATGCATAAAATAGTTAATAAAATGTTAAGTATAAAGTTATGAATAGTATCTGTAGTTTAGATAAAGGAAGATCAACCCTTCAGAAAGTTGTAAGCATCCACTGCTGAAATGAGCCACTGAAATGCTTCTGCAAATTATTCAGTTAATATCCAAGTGCAAAACAATTGGATACACCCAACTGGAGCTTGATAGCAGGAATCTCTTAAGTCTAGAACAACAGGTACAGACATCAGCTTGAAAAGATTGGTCTTCCACCATAGCTTGCTTTGAGATATTTACAAGAATGGTCTCTGCAGATGTGATGGCTAAAACAATACCAGGTTTGAACACCTACTGGGACTTTACTGGGCTCTTCTGAAATTAGCCATGAACATTCAGTTTTGCATGTTGCTGAGCCTATGTTTCAGAAAAAAAAAGATCCACAAAGAAAATTGAAACAAAAAGTAATGTTTTCACGTAAATAATCAGGCTGGCTGGAATTTATCTAAGCACAATTTTTCTTTAATCAGAGGAATGCATAATGCTAATAAATGTTGTATCCCATAAAAAGATTTTTCCCTTTAGTGTTTGTAGTTAAATGTCACGATACCGCAATCTGTTTTTCGAAACTTGATCTTCTTGTTACGCATCTACCTTAGATGTTTGGTGTACAATAATAAAAACCACTATGCAGTATTAGAAGAGTGAAAGACATATCAAAGTGCAATAAGTGAGAGCTGAAACATAAATACATGAGCATCAGAATGTTTATTTCATTATACTTTTCTGCCTAGCTGTTTTAACATTTGAAAGTCCTAATTTATACTTCCCAACTTTAACCTGTGTATAGTTTATTATTGTTAACCACCAGAGACCCTGAGTGCCTTAAAGCCTGTGCTAATAGACTCTGTTGTAATTAAACTGAGCCACATTGTAATGCCGAATGCTTCTGGAACCATCAGTGACAAAAATAATTGATAAATCAACCACTAATTGACTTGAGATAATGAAGGTAATTTTATGATGCAGTGAGATTGTCACCCAGTTAGCTTTGTAGTGAAAGAAGTAAGGTTATGTCTACTATAGGAGTTGTGGGTAAGTCATTGGTTTAAACAAGATCAAATAAATATGCAATGTGGCAAAAAGGTATATCATATAGATGATGATTCTGTCTTTATATAGAAACAAGTTTATCAGCCTTCAAGTTCTGGAAATTTTGTTTTATTTTCTGAGTCAATCGTATATCAACAGGTGCAGTTATGTAAGGTAGTGTGATATTTAGAGGAACCTACAGATCCCTTTCTAGACAAAACCTACAAAATGTGACTATTTCAGGATTGCCTAAATAGATATTTATCTTTTCACATGTGATAACATCTTTTTCTAGAACTCCTGCAGATGAGATGTTCCATGCATTTCAAGGTGGTTTAATTTCCACGTGAATGAATGATCATTGTGGACAAATCTTGCTTATTGTTAATTCTAGGAACGTTAAAATTAATTTCAATACAACTTTTTCTTTTAATACATTTGAGAAGAATAGGATTTCAATTGATCCTTTGGAAACTATTTTGAACTGAAGGGATATGTGCAGATGCAACTTTTACATGATTCCCACTTCAATGACTGGAAGTGTCAAATATGCTTGTTACTGTTTCTCAAAACTGGTTGTCCAATTTTCTTGAAGGATCAACTGAAAATATTGCAATTATAAATTAAAGAAGACTATTCCTGAAAGTAAATAAAGATACTTATTCTTGCTTAGTCCAAAAATGGATTTATTTTAAATCAGCCTTGACTTTGAGAGCAACTGTCTCCAGCCTGTGAGAATGAGAAAGACATCTGGCTGTGCTGCACCAGCAGAGACCAGGCTTTCCTCCAGTCTCCAGAAAGAGCATTCCTCAGTGTCAGAGCACCTTCTCCAAATCATTCATGACTCTGAGGCCTTCTTTCGTTTCCTGGTCATTCATTTCTAAGTAACTGGCTTTCTCCTTCAATGGGAACCATTCCATGCTTCAAATCCTGCTATCCTTGTCTGTTTCTTGAATGCATGTTAAAAGATTTGTTATGAAAAAGAACGAACCCACTGTTTTCAAACTGGAGTTTAACAAGTGGAAGTTGACTTCATTTATAAAAAGTGGCATTTAGATGAGATTTGAGAAAAGCATTTCTGATATATGCTGTTATGCTTATGTTGAGACCTATCAAAACACTGTAACCCACACCTTGCAGAGAATTTAAAAGACGAGTTTGACAAACATCTTTCAGACATGCTTTGGTTACATTAAGCCTATCTCAAACCCTGTAAAAGTAAAAGTATGACCTAGAAATTTATTCAGGAGATCCTTTCAGTCCTATACCAAGGAATACATAGCTCATAATGTATCATGTCCCAGCAGAAATTGCTTTCTCACGAGTTTAAATCTCTCTGCAAAGTCCATAAAATAAGTTCACACAAGTGAAAGTGAACAATTCTTTTCGATTAGTGCCAAAATCTTTAGATCAAATATTGGACCTACTCTACAAGCTCAGCTAAGGATTACATTTATGGCACAGAAATGAAATAAAATTCAAATGCAAAAAGCCATTACTCTTTCAATAGCTATATAACCCACAGCCTCAGATGACTTCATTACCTTCTATTCATTTCACTATCAAGCTACAAATTGCTCTTCTCTTTTCTTCCCCTCTTCTGCTTTGTGCCTTTGTCTTAGGCTAACTAATGTTGCGTGCCTCACATCAGAGCACTAGTTTATTCCATACAGATTGTCTTTCTCTGGATATCATGATAAACTTCCAAAGCCCTTGGATTAATTATAAGCTCCACAATACAAATTATTGATCCCATTTTCAAGTGCAAGAATGTTATTTTTTCCAACTGAAATCAGTATTTCCCTCTAGATGTCTTTACCTTACTTAGAGTTTTCACTGCTTGTGGTTCATCCATTTGTATATGAAAGATGAGCTCCTTACCTTCCTTCTCTCTCCTTCTCTTCTCGTTTTTACCACTTTCCCACTACTTTCTGTCTGAAGTTCCCGTCTCAGCTTTTCTTTATCTTTGCATTGAAAAAGAAGAGAGTGTTAGTTGCACAGAAATCAGTTTGGTTGGGTTGTAAGTGGAAGGTAGAAAAGTCAGTGGAATTTCTCCACTCCTCCTTCAAAAATGACATAGACTCTGAAAGCTTTTATTGTTCTCTAAATTTCCTAGCATATGTGAAGATAAAAATAATCTTGATTTTTTATTTTTTTGAGAAACTCTTGTTTTCTACGTTTAGGAAGTGATATGTCGTGGCAGCATGAGTCACACACCTTTTTATTTCTCCCTAGAAAAAAGTGCTGTAAATCACTCATCATAAATCTGCACTTTGCTGGTGATTTAGGCAGAGGTGTAGAGGTGTAGAATTTTCACTGATATGGTACCTGTTTCTTGTAAAGAGAAGCATATATATGGAGCAATATTCTTTTTTTTTTAGTGCTGTTTTCCATCTTCTCAAAGGCTTATTTGCCTGAAACATTGAAAAATAATAAGCATTAAGCCTTAACCTATCTAACTATAGATTTTGTAGTATTTCTTCTTCACAGGCTTCACAGAGATGCCTCAGTAATATGAGTAACACCAGATGCAAAAATAAAAGCAATTTCCTGCATGTCACCTGAAAACTAATGACAAAACAGACAGTTGAATGCAGATTTCTCAATATTGTTTTTTTCACTGTTTAACTTTTGTCCAGTACTAATGTTATTTAGAGTCAGTAACCACAGCATCAAAGAGTAATTTTGCATTTCTGTATACATGATCCTAGTATTTAATATCTGTGTATTACAGAGACACTTTGTTTAACTAAGACCTGCATTCTGATTAGTACTTTCCAAAAACTTTTAAAGGCCTCTTAAGTCAATGGAAAAAATTAGACTGATTTCAGAAAGTTGAGTCAGGCCTTAAATAAACTGCTAAAAAGATTTTATGATTTTGGGGTTATGTGACTCGTTCTGTCACTGAGTCTGTTCCTTAGTGCCTCTGATTTGATACAGCTACCATGTCACAACTGAAATTGAGAAGTGAAAGGCAGCTGTCCTAGACAGATTAAGTAATATTCTCAGTTGATCTGAGAATTGATACAATTACATTAATCTCACAAAGGAATATCAATTTACCCTTGAAAGGATATAAAAATCCTACTTACAGGACAGCATTTAAATCAAACAATCAATTTACATTTTAATTACTGAATTTTTCATCTTTGGTTTCTTTCACTATCTGTAGCATCAGAATAGTCCAGTGTTTCATTTCTTGAACCAATGATTGGATTAAGAGTAATATCTGAAATTATGTCAATAGGCTAGGAGCAGTACTTTAAGGGACCACAGTTTTAGAGTAATTTCCTTTTACCAAAAAAGCACACTCACTGCTGATCGTGCCATACTCATGCTTAAGAACATTACCGGCTTCGGCACTGGTGTGAAGGCTTTGGCATAATGTCAGCCGTGAGTAGCAATGATTTTCTTTCCTAACGTAGCATTAGCTATATATGCTTTTGTCACTTCTTGCCTTGAGTAAGGGAAAACGTGACTGAAAAAGGTTCAATCTTTGGAAAGGACTTCAGTTAGTATAGAACATTATGAGGCACTTCCTCGCACGCAGGAAGGCTGGGGACAGATGTATAAGCTGATTGTTCTCATTTGTGCCTACACGTTGACTTCAAACCTGTTACATCCTTAGCCTGCAGTTGGCCAGATCAGGGGACCTCTGCTGAAAGTCAATGCTTGTTTTTGTCTTCCTATAGATAACAGCGTCGCTTCTTCCTATCTCCAAACAAATAGGTATATGGATATCCTCTGTCCATGAAAACCTCCACCTCAGATTCAAATACCAAAGCCATTGAATATGTGGTATCAAACCTTAAGGTCTTTAGCTTAACTTACTGCAGACAAGCTTGACTTCTTTATGGCTGCTTCCTTGACTTAAATGATAACAGTCATTGGTTCAGAGTGATGCTTGCCTCAGGTGGTGGTTTTTTTTCTTTTAATCTATTCATCAATATGCTTAATCTTCAGGACAACTAATAAGCATTGTTAGTGGTCTCTTGTCACATTACTTCTACTAATATAACTTTAAGCAGCCAATTGAGCCATTCATCTCAAATGACTAAAGACATGCTGAAAATGTGAATTACCCATGTCAATTATAAATTTCTTTTTGTCTTATTCACCTGGGATAGATTCCACAGAGGTGTTAAAAATTAATTTTAAAATCTTGGAAAAAAAATACCTTATCCATTGTAGGTACCTTATAACACTCATCTCTCTAGTATCTGAGCACATTATTGTACTGCTGATTTTTAAAGCCATAATTCAGTTTCCTAATTTGTGCCTGTACTGAGCCTACAAAAAAACATGGAGTTAGTATGTGCAGGTGCAGTTATCTTTTGTAATATATATGTGAAAAAGTACTAAAAAGAATCCTCTGATAGTTAGAAAAATTCAAGTAGTTTCAAATCTGTACTCAGTGTCTGAAAAGCTTGGGCATAAAAACTGCAATTGCTATGAGTCTTTCTAGGTTTCTTTTCTTATTTTTTCTTAATGATGTGTCTTACATAAACCATGTTCAGATGAAGTTAGATGTAGCTCCTATCAGAAATTTAAGGTAAACTACTTCATGAGAATGGAACAGTTGTCTAAAAAAACCCCGTAAATTTATTCGATATAGTAAATAACAGATGAGAAAAACAAATATGTTGAGGGCATACACATTAATACACCCTGTTAAACACAGCTCTAGTTTAGAAGTTTTCACATTTGGCTACTATAGTACTTGAAATAGCACTCTCCTCTTTTACTGTCTTATGAATACCTAGCAGGTCCTATAACGCATGGAATGTTTTTAGAGTTAGGCAGTAACATAAATGCTTTTAAAAATCAAAAGTTTAGTCTGTGCATGGAGAATGCATGTAGAAATTCTCAGTTCTATCAATATAAAAAAGTTCAGTTAAGGGAGAAACTTTTCCACAAGACTGCATTCTGGAATGGAGATAGTTGAATATATCTGATTCTTCTCACACATTTTCTCCACTATAATTTGTGTATTTCCAGTAAGTGGAATGAAGAGAATATTAGCAGGAGGAAGTCTTCTACATACAGTAAATGCTAACAATGTCTTGTTTCTTACATTTGTATAGAAAGTGTTCAGTGCTACAATAATACAGTGTTCTTCATTCTTTTCCATATAATGTAGTACTCAATTTATCCTGTGTTCATGTCACACTTAACCAGCTGGCTGATTTGTCTAGTGAATGTAAGGGATGGTTGTAAGATTGAAGCAGCATTTATTTCCTGGTGGATGTGATGAACTGTATACAACAAATCTTTTGCTTGATCAGTCTTGACTTCAAGAGATCTGTACAGTCAACGGCTCTATCAGTACTCTAAATTGCTCTTTTATCATCATTGTTTCCTCTCTGGAATCCTGATGACCAAAGGCCTCTGTCTGTAAGAGGTTACGCTTACAATGTGTATTTAAGTCATGGTTTAAAGCTCTAATTCATCTTCTACTCATATTGGAAAAGTTGTGCAAGATACACAGACTCTGCACTGAAGCTGGAAACTGAAAAGATCTCAGGGTTAGCATTTTAGGGCAGGCTGGTTTGTTTTCGTTTTTAAGTTTGAAAGAGGACTCTCTGACCCATTTAAACTGCTCGTGGACACTAGTCCAAAAATAGAGAAGAATCTCTGTTGTGAGTCACCCTGCAAGACTCATTATAGATAAGACTTGGTTCAAGCTGATACAATGCAAGCATTTTTTATGATGCATTGGTCTTAAAGCTCTTTATCACTCACTTGGGGCAGGAAATATTTTTCTCGTTTTTCTAATGCAAGTCAATAAGAGATTAATGATTAAATACAAACAAATGCCCTAAAGTTGTAGCATCTTCTCCAACACATCTATCATGTCTTCTCAGTACCAGGTGTTGGAATTTCCCACTTCCTTTTCATCTGTAACTGTCAGTTAACAGTTTACAGATAAAAGGCCAGAGATGTAAATGATGCAGTAAAAGTCTGTATTTATGACATTTTCAAGCTTATTTTGCAAAAGCTACTGAGTTAGAAACATTATCCTTAGGCAAGTTCTTCATCCTGAACTTTGAACTTTCTGATATTTCTGCTCTGTGTAGATTTAGTTGCTTCTGACAGATACTGGCAGAAAAGAAACCAAAATCATGGGCAAATTTAGAGTCAAAGTTATAATTGCCTGTTTACTATAAGATATTGACAAGGTGATGACTGAGCTCTTAACTACTAAAAAATGATGAGTATAAACCATAGAATGTTTCTTCTGTATGTGTTTATTAAATTCAGACTTCAAAACAACTGCTAAAAATTAATCACTGAAACTGCAGGCAGATATGAAGGAGTTCCAGAATGCTCTTTACCCAGAATCATTATTCCTTTGTCTATAAAGTCAATTAGTTATTGTAGACTTCTTTGTCTGAGGACATCTTCCCACATTTATTCACTAATCTTTATCTGCTAATTACCTGAATGACAGCTAAATTAGTTTGCATGTGTGAATCCCACCATGCTCAAAAATCAACGAGAACAGCAACTGTTACAGGATATTTCTGATCTAATTGTTGCAATTAGCTTCCTGAAATTTGCCCCTTATGAAAAGAGTTACATAGTTTTTCATCATCAGAGATAAAAATTAAAGTTGTGAGCCTCTGAGATGGCCATAGGTATCTCAGTCCCACCGAGGGCAAATAAAAGGAAACACATCTCCTGAAGTGTTTGACCTTTTTATTGGTAAAATTCATCTTTTTCATGCCTCCCTAACAGTTCATTCTGATGTATATTTTAGGCTAACTAGACCACGTATCCTTTTAGGATGAAACAAATGAATTTGAAGGTGCCACAGTAGCCCACTGAGGAAATAATCTAAACTGTTCAATACCGTGAAGCAGTATCACTAAATGTCTCGAAGTGGTGTAGTAGAGGGCTTTTCTGAAGTGCAAATCGGAAGTCTCTTCATTTATCAGTACCAGCTCTGTATGTAGAGAAGGGAGCTTATGATCTATAGTGAAGAAAATCTTAACCTAAATTTGAAGAAATCAACGTGCTGAATCCATGCACTTTGTTTACATGCTGATGTGTAATACACCCTAATTTGCAAAGGAAAGGAGGGAACCGTTCTGCTGGTTAGAACAGAGGGTCCCGTGTTTCGGGTTTTCCATATCAGGTAGCACATGATGATGGCAAAATAGACAAACTAAAAATGTTGAGTTACAGCTAAACAATATGTTATTTGTCAGCTGGAATGAAACACTACCATGACTACCACCACACCCCACCCCAAAAAAAACCCCCAAAACAAACAAACCAAAACCTAGAAAGCGAAAATAGAGAAATAAAACAGCATGGCAAATATGTAACAGTTTTCTGTGCTTGCACTTCATATACAAAATTCATCTGTGCTGTTATCAGATTCTTCACTATGGCTATTACATTTGACATTTCACATTTTATTATATTATTATATGGCTCTGAAGAACCTGTAGGTCATTTACATCTCTATAGATTCGTTGAGTTGAAGGGAATTTGGTTTTTACATTTGAATCACATCAGAGGGGAAAAGAGAAGTCTAACTAGAAAGCATTGCTGTGGGCTAATGGCAAGAGGTGTAATCATTTTTTGATACTTATAAATTAAAATGGTTTTTCATCTTTACATCTTTTCCTGATTAGTTCCACGAATCTCTATGGCTACTCTACTTTTAAATGCTGTCTATGATGAAAATGTTTTAAGAGAAACCACTTTGAAAACTCACAGCTTGTCATAGTTTGTTGTAAATTCTGCAGCATCAAACTTCAGAAAATCTTAAAAAAGTAGTTTCTTGCTGTGAGCCTCTAGTAAACAATTCTGCACTTTTGTATAGCACTCTATCTCAGAAATTCACAGCACATTAAATAAGCTTAACGACATTCCACTGAGTCAAATATTTTCACATACAGTAAAATATTTTTACATGAGGCTATGATATGATCAGACTTCTCCAGTGGGTCAGTAATGGGACTGGATGTAAGCATGGTATAGTTCAGATTCTCCATGTCTTTGCAAAATTTCTCCATTTTAATATAGTGGAAGCATTTTTTCATCATAGGAAAACAAAGGAAGCTTTATTTCACTCTAGAAATGCAAAAAAGTCACTGTGAATTTGTACTGGGCTGCAGCTGCAGAGGCTTCTGCCAGAAGTACTTGGTAATGCATTAATTTTCTCCAGCCTGAGAAATTTAAAGAGGCATTAATAGTCCAGTCACTGATTTTTGGTCAGTACAAAGGATGCAAAAGTAAATTTGATTCCAAAAAAAGGCGAGTAATTTTGGGTGAAACCATTCTGTGTTGAACCAGAAAGACTATGTAGATGTCCTAGGATGAAAAAAGAGCAACAAAAGATTAACAGATAGGAACATTAAAGGAAGTACATTGATAAATTATTTTCAGAAATTCAAAAATTAAAGTCGGGAAACAATATAAGTTGAAATTTTAGTAGTTAATATTTGAATGAGATGCAATGAAAACTACTCCTGTACTAAGTGTGCACAAGTGCCAACAGTTTTCAGGTAAAATCTTAAACTTTTCAGTTATGTGCAAATGTAACTGGAAGTAAAAGGATATTTCTGAATTCCTCCTGCTATAGAATAGTCTGGGTGAAACCCCTGATTTTAAAGAAGTTATCCAGAATATGAAAAATATCCACTTGTGTTAACACTTGTTAACAGATTAATTTCATAGACATGCTATGCAGTGATCACTTAAAATTTTCATCATTAAAAATGCTAGTGGCATTTATCGACTTCATTGAAGGAGTGATGACCAAGTATTTGTTGCCAGTCTTATGACAGTAGCTAATGCCTAACAGAACATTCCTTCTGAGTAATAAAAATTTCCTACATAAATTGAACTAATAATTTTGAAGTTTATAAAATGAATGACCACAGTAAATAGAGTAGGTTTGATATTTCTTGATTATTTACTTGAATTTATTCTGGGTCTGTATGCCATAGCTGGAAGGTGTTTGGGTTTTTTTAATTTCATAGTAGTTCCTAAGATTGATTACTGAATAAATTCAGCATATTTAGCTTCTCTAGCAAGTGGACAGGCTTTCTGTTCTTATTGTTGCCACCTAAACAGTCCTTTTTGACTATATTTTTCAACTCCAATAGAAGTATATCCTCGCCTCTCAGAATCCAACGGTGTTGCAATCCATTTCCTTGGCCTCAAGGAAAGGTTATGCAAACAGCAAGAACAAGTAGCAGTTCTGTTCTTCATTTTTTCACTGCCTGATAGGAACTATTTGACAGTAGCGTGGATACTGCAAAACATACTGCATTGGGGTTCTGCTTTAGCTTTAACTAAAAAAAACTACCAGCTACATAGTAATGGCTATAAATGTCTTGCTGTAGTACTAGAAAGTATTCTGTTGTAAAGACACTAGTTTCGTTGACCTCCTCTGCTTCAGAAAAGAAAAAAAATGTCATTCTTGACTGATTCTGAACACATGCTGAAAAAATTGCAACAGTTCAGAAATGCTTTTTTGCCCAGAATATCTCACTGTTTTGCCTGCCCTAGCTGAAGCAGCCACTATTCAGAAAATTCAACTGCTCTTTCTGTCTCTCACTATCATACGATCTTTATTTTGAAACATATTCTCTTCTGAGGTATGTGCTTGCCATTCATACTTTCAGTTATCGCATTAACCATTTGAGGGAATACTGTGTGGGAAAATTCACTGGGAAGTCATTCTCTGTTTCCAATTATTTTTTCACTCCTGAGCAACCTGTTTACCTACACCTCCAGCTTACTGCCATTTCTTTTTTTCTGGAGTGATCCTAGGACAGCTACAGAGGAGAATAAGAAGGCAAATAATATGTCAAAAAGCCAAAAATACAGAACAATCAAAACAGAAAATAAAGACTGTGTAATAGAGACAAAACCCATAAATATTGAGGCCAAGGACTTGGTTTTCACAGTCTAACCATATGAGTGACACAGTGTGGCTGCCAAAATTGATCCACAGCCCAAGTTTGACTTTGTTGTTAAATGGAAACAGAAATTTTAATCTTTAATTTCATCCCTGAGCTTTTTCTTCCTTTCTACTACACCCCTTCCTTTAGTTTCCCAGTTTCATTTCTTTCTCACTGAAAAGTGGTTCTTCCCTCAAAATGAATGTTACAAAGCCTGTCTGAATTAGCTGGTAGGTAACTAGTTAGTAGGTAGCACATAACATGGTTCAACAGGCAATCTGACAGAAGCTCTTTTGGCAGGGAAATACTAAGATGGAGTTTTCTGTGACTCCCAAACAGCAGGAGTTTCAGTGACAAGCCCAGCTGTAGGGGGAATGCGTCGAACCTTATCAGAGGGAAAGGTGACACTGATGCGAGAAACGATTATAGACAGATTTGACAGCAGTTTCTTTGGAAAGTTAACTAGTTTCTTGTGGGCCTCAGTCAAAAGCTCTTCTCTTTTGTCTTGCAACAGGCAGAGGCATGACCTCTGCCTTGCTTTGTTTGTGTCTAGAGAAACAAGAATGTGCTCTCAACGTCACTGCAAGGACCAGGTGAAGCAGTGTCCTGAGGAGCAGCCAGCAGTGTGACCCATACCTCGAATGACCTGACAAAGAGGATGGTGCTACTGTTGTCAAAATACTGAGATTCTTGGTAAGGAGATGGGCCTTGAAGGATAGGGATGAAAAATGACCGGTACTCATTGAGCAATCACGCACATGAACCTGTACTGTTGCTGAGACGCTGTGACATTCAGAAGAAAAAATAATAACTGAAGAACATCTTAGTATGACTGAGAAGCATGCTGTTATTGTATTAGAGAATGCTTCAAACATTAATACTTAAAACTTGTTCAAAGGCTTACCTGTTGAGGCCAAATTCATGGATCTGTTGCTCTCATTTCATTCCAGTGCCGTTTTCCCTAAATCATATATCCCTCCATCTCTACACTTACATCTTTTCCTCCTTCAGTGTCTCCATGTTTTTGTGCCTGCCACATTTTGGCAGTTACCATTATGATTCCCTTTACCAGAATCTCAATATAATGACTTACGTACAGAAAGATCAATAACACTTTCATTTCAGGAAAAGCTAAGAATGTTAGGATTAAAAAATTGCTAAGTTGAAGAATATTAAAACATAGCTCTGTGAATCTGTAATATGTCCTTACTGGAATCTGAAAATCTGGTGAACAACTCTGGTAATTTTACCACATACACACATACACCCACTAAAAGTGGAGCAGAGCTAGAAAGGTTTCAGACACACATGCAAGAAAAACTACTAAAAGTTCTGTTTTAGAAAGGAAACTAAGAATAGAAAGATATACAAAACAAGGGTCTGAAATAGGCTATCCTGACTCCATTTCTCATTATACCTTTCACATATAAGCAAATAACACAAAGCAGATAGCATATATTATGTTCACATCTTATTTTTCCTCATAGAAACTTATTTGTGTACACAGATGTTAAAATTCCCTGCAAATGAATCAACAACAAATCCAGTAAATAGGTTTCCTGTCATTCTGTCTTTTATACTGCCCACTGGACCATGCTGACTTCTTGATGTTTACCCAAGCAGCTAAGAACCTAAGATGATGAGGGTGCTGTTTGCCATGAGCCCATTCCAGAAAATATGTAAGATCTCTTCTAGCTGCAGACAAGCCTACAAAGTCATCTTGTATGATTAATAGCACTAGGAGGAGTGACTTTCTGTTGTCATGGGAGGACTACATTCTTCTAGGTCATCTGAAAAAAATCAAAAGCAGTTTTCTTTCTGAAGGTATCATAAGTGTTAATTGTTTTCCTGCCGCCAAATGCACACACGTTTCTGCAGAGTTTATGGGCTCAGTCGGTTAGGAAAAAGCATTCCTATCAGACAATGGCATTTTGAAGCTGGCATAGCCTCCTTAATTCTTCACACGCAGCGGAATTTGACAGCACCTTTTTGAAGCAATATGTGACAGTTTAAAATGAAAATAATCTTCCAACAGCTTGAAAGGTTTCTTTTTTTCCTTGAAACAGACTTGTGCAAAGAGGTAATGACAAAAAGAATTAATTTTAAATCCTTCTAAAATTTCATCAGTTTAGCTATCCAAAATATGCAACTTCAGAAAACCAGAAGGGTAGTTTTCTTGCAGCAAAAGCAATTTAAATAGCTTACTAGAAGCATCTCAGTTGTGGATATTTCTCTTATTTATCAGTGCATTATGTACATAGAGGTAATTTATTTATTTATTTACTGAGGAAAAAGTCATTCTTTAGGTTGCTAGCAACAAATGTATATTATGTAGTTTATATCTTTCAAACTTGGATTTGTTTCTGGATGTTTTTAATGTTTTAATGGGAAGAGTTGTTTTTTTAAAAAAAAAAAATTAAAGAAAGTTTTCAGTTGGTAGTCTCCTCCCTTGCCTTTTACTCCATCCTCCATTTATTCAAAACTGCAGATGAAATCAGCTGTTTAGCTGATTGTTATGGTCAGAGACTTTAAAGAAGATTAGACTATTTATTTCTCATTAGTTAGAAATCATTATTTGTTGTTATGTTTCTTAAGCAATTTCAAACAACAGTATGGGTAGTCTCCCAACTAAATATTTATCTTAGATCCAGTGAAAACAACAAAGGACAGAAATATTTTCTGTAAATACATTATCCTTCTTGACTCAAACAGAGGGGTGGCTGCCTAGGAAAACAAATAATATGGCAGGGACTGGGGTTTAACCCTGTTTCTTATTTCATGGAAAGTAAAAACCAACTGTAAAAACCTTGAAGCAAGTAAATGTAATGATCTGTAGTATGGCCTAGTGGGATATGGTTTTGATATATAACCTCTGAATGTTTCTAAACCTTACCTTCTTAACATCATGGAAGAGAACTTCTACTGAGAGTTTTATCTGCAAGGTGTTGTTATTAAAAATTGGGTAAGACTGTTCTGACTAAGGGATTTAATAAGCAGGCACAGACAAAGAATTGTGTCCGCAAGTGCAGCATTGTAAGGAGGAAAGTATAACTAAGCAAGTTCAAAACAGGAACTTTCCAAACACATACCGGTTTTGCAGGCGGGTTTTTTTTCCTGTAATGGAGAAAAAATGAGTTTTTCTCAGTATATGCTTTTGCTCAGCTGTCTTCAAGTAAAGTATAGTATGCAAGCTACTTCTGTGATTTTAAACCGTTTCAATCTTTTTTTAATCTTGGTTTAAATAAATTTCTTTTATATTGGTGATTTGTGCAAACTGACCTCAAAGAGATGAAATTCTCTCAGCTGCTAAGGAAGCTCTGAAGGTAGTTCCCTAGGTATTGATCAGAAGGTGGTAACAGCAATGTGGGCTAGCCTAAGTAAACCTAAAGGCATTCCCATATGGAGCAACCTAAAATTAATTCAGATATCATTCCCCAAACCCCAGTCTGGTGAAGGTCCAAAGCCCTGTTTCTGGAGCAATTCCACTCAGGAAAATCCCTGTCCCAAACACTGCCAGCCTTGTGCGACTCTTCTTCACTAGTGCTATCAATAGCAATTTCTGTCTGAGCTCAACTGTTTTCCTATTTGCTTTGCTTCCACTGCTGATGACCCCTCCACCAGTCTAACTGGTGTCTCCACGGGGACCACCAGTCTGGAAAGACCTCTTTCTAGGCTCTTTCGCAAGCCTATAGTCAGCACATACTCCAGACCAAGAATCACAAAGCCATGGGCCTGACTGGTCTGGTTTTTAGGATCAGGTTTTGACCATTTTAGCACAAGATCTTTCTTTCCAGAACCAAGGTCCATTATCAAATCAAAGTTCATTTCTGAATTCTCAGAGTGACCCATCATTTTGATGTTCATAAAACATGTTAGGAGTTTAAGGTTTTAAAGGGGCTTTAGTGCTTAAGCACCTTTTAATCCTTAAAGCAATTTATGCATAAATATCTTTAAGGAGATAAAAATGGCTTTGTTTCTTAAATGACACACACTTAAGCTTTCTCACTCTTAAATCTTTTAAAGTGGTTTATATGTTAAAACCAGTAATCAGTATTGCTAGTGATTCGGTCTGTGGCCTTGGACATACCACTTTCTCTGCCCATCTGTTTCTCTATCTGTGACATGGGAATAAGATCATTGCAACTATTGTTTTGCATAACCAGTTACTGCCTGAACAGTAATTTAAATATGGAAGAAAAAAAATCATAAAAATACTTAGTGTTTTTTATTAAACAACAGAATATTAGTGATCCATGATAAATCAGTGCATACAAACAGCAGTAGAAATAATTTTCCAGTAACAGTCAAATAAGTTCAATAATGTAAAGTAAAATATTTTCTTACCTTGTACAAAGAAACGCTGATCAGTGGCAATACTTTGAAACAAGGTTGCCAAGATAAAATATATACCTACTTTTTGAAAGACATGATCACATTTACATGTGCTCTCCTGAAAGATCTCTTCCAGCTCTAACCCCGGTTTTCATTTGCCCTTTTCGTGGAAGAAACCAGCTGGTTGTTTTGGGTATAGTTGTCTGCCTTTAATGTGAGATAGGATCATGACATGAAAATGTTTTCCTTAACACAAGAATGTCAATGTCATTATTCTGGAAACAGATTAACATGTATAACATGAGTGTTTTTTTCTGGAAAACTTTACTGGAATTTGGGATGTAAAATAAAGAGACAAAGTGCTGATTTTTTAAGGTTATGCATACAGTTGGAGAAAGATTGACACTTCATTCAATAACCTTTTGAGAAAGAGGGAGAACTTATAGGCGATGTAATGCTGAGAGACAGATGAAGTGACTTTAGGTAATCAAAGTAAAAATTGCTGCCTGACAGAATCCCAGCAGCAAGGCGCTCGTTTTCTCAGATACCTGATGGGTTTTTACAGTGTTATAGCATTTGAGTTTTATGTTATATGATATTCACCAAGTGACAGTGTGACCGTCTTCTCCCCTAAGATGTTATCACTTCTCTATGGCAAAGTAATTCTGTTGCTGTCTTACTAGAGATGAACTCATGAATCAGTGATGTGGACAGAGGTGGCAGTCCAGATAGCACTCTGTGAAATCTATAAATCCTTTAAAAGAGACTGTTTTTCTGCTGCCAGCAGTTATTATTGTGTTGCAATCAGGCAATTTCATTCTGAAACGTTGGGTGGCCTGGATTTGAGTACTAAAAGGAGAAAAGCTACCAGGAGATTATGGAATCGGCACATTATATGACCTGAAATCTAGGCAGTTAAGTCCACTTATTATTGTATCTTCTTTCTAGTTAGTAGTGATAGCTACTCCAGTGAACACTAGAGTATGTTTTCTTTAAATCATAACCTTTAATAATATCTAGTAGAAGTTATCATAAAGTTCTAAGAACAAAATCTATATTATTTTTTCCCCCATGTCTTTCCTTAACCATGGATTCACTTGAAAATTGCTAACTTTCAATAATTAATCTACATCATATCCATGACAGGTAATTTCAAATGTGTAACTTTCAACTTTTTGCATGCTTAAAACTCAGATTGGTCAGTAAGTCCTCATGGATTCCTTTGTGCAAGAGTGAGTAACCAAAAACATGCAGTGAATTGTCCACTGTCACATGCTCTGAATCAGGGTGTACACACAGAATGAATAGGTAAAGATTATTAGGTTTGGACAGATACATTCTAGCATTTGATACACCTACTAATGACATACAGATTGGAAAGCTGATGTACAAAGAAATTAAGTACTTTGTCTTACACCAAAGGGCCTCTTTGGATTCACAAATTCAAGTGTCTCCTTGAATGCACAAAGCTTTCCTGAAGCCTAAGCCACTGTCATGCCCAATAGGCTACAGTCCCATTGACTGCTGTTCTTCTGGATAGGTTTCACTAGTGTTTCTGCCAATTGAATCTCTCTTCTTGACCTGAAACAGCTCATAACTTTCAAGACCATTTCACAGAAAGCTTACTTGAACTTTTGTCAACTTTGGACTGGTTTTTATTAAAACTGAGTACATCATGAAGAAGTGGAAAAAACCCTGTCAGTTTGTTTTCATGACAAAATCAAGCACATCTGAAAACCACCTTGAGAATCATAATATAATCTGACTTTTTCTTTAGTGCTTTAATTGGAATGGTTTCCTAGCAAAGTAGAGTAAGAATACTAAAAAAATCCTTGTAGCCTAATTTTGGTTATTTGTTATTCTCAATTAGCATTCAGAGAGTCACTAGTAGTTGAAAGAAACTGGAAGGAATAATAGTTTATGTGAGGATTCAGGCCAGGCTTTGTATTTACTATTCATGATAAAAAATTAAGTCACCAGAAAGCAAAGGACATACCATGGCTCCTTAGGAAAAAAAGACCTAATACATGAATTTTGTTGTGTAGGATTAGCCGATAGGAGCATTTATAAACTAATTGGCTGAGAAAATTTGTAATGTTTGGTAGATTCAGTGAGAAAATAGTATCTTTTTATAAACTGGGATTGGTCAGTGAACTGCTCAGTGACTTTAATACAGACTCCGTTTGGCCAGATGTAAAGTTAAAGATTTTGTTTTCAAAAACTTCACAAGAATTTGTAGTGTGTGTTTGATTCAGAGAGGAATTTAACTGTAAGTTCTATGAATAATTAATATAGTCATCCATATACTATTTGGCATTAGATACAAAAATCAAAAGAAAGGAAAGATCAGAAGTTGTACCTAGTGAGAGTAAATAGTGAATCAAATAATGTTGTGGTATCCTGCTGATGCATTAACTCAGAGAGAACGTCCCACCTCCTGACTCTTTTAGTGGTACTCCACGGGATACAACGTTCTGGGGTGGGTTTGGGGGGTTTTTGAGTTCTTTTTGTTTGTATCTGTGCGGGTTTTGGCTGGGATGGAGTTAATTTTCTTACAGTAGCTAGTATGTGGCTGTGTTTTGGATTTGTGCTGGAAGCGTTGTTGATAGTTCGGGGTTGTTTTCGTTACTGCCGAGCAGTGCTTACACAGAGCCAAGGACTTTTCTGCTCCTCACCCCACTGGCGAGGAGGCTGGAGGTGCACAAGGAGCTGGGAAGGCGACACAGCCAGGACAGCTGACCCCAACTGACCAAAGGGATATTCCATACCACGTGGTGTCATGCTCAGCATATAAACCTGGGGGAAAAAGAAGGAAGGGAGGGATGTTTGGAGTTATGGCATTTGCCTTCCCAAGTAACCATTACGTGTGATGGAGCCCGGCTTTCCTGGAGATGGCTGAACACCTGCCTGCCGGTGGGAAGTGGTGAATGAATTCTTTGTTTTGCTTTGCTTGTACGCACAGCTTTTGCTTTATCTGTTAAACTGTCATTATCTCAACCCATCACTTTTCTCACTTTTACTCTTCTGATACTCTCCCTCTTCCCACTGCGGGGAGTGAGCAAGTGGCTGTGGGGTGCTTAGTTGCCAGCATGGATTAAACCACAACAGTACCCTTTGGAAATTTTCATTTTTAAGTACCCAAAATATAAGGTCAATGAAACCTGGTGGGATCATGGAATTTGTTAACCAGTTTTAATCATGGTTAACCATTCCTGAGTTTTGTTAGCCAATTTTATTTTGCCTATAATTTTTTTTTAAAAAGAAATTTAATAATAATCTAGTGTGTAATGTCTTTATTGAAATTAGGCTTGAGAAATGGAGAGTGAGAGATGGGATTTTTCCTGCTAAAACAGCTTTGTTTGACAAAATAAATCTGTAAATAAAATATTGCACATCAGGAGCTCCCTTTCAGTTACATAAATATTTTGAATAATTTACAAAGCCATAGGATATAATTTCCTAGCATTTCACTTAATGTTTACTCATAAATTATTGTAATATATGATTACATAGTGCAACTTGCTGTAGAAGTAAGAAGGGTGCGATGCATCACTTCTGATCACTATTGATATATTATTTGGTGTTAGCTTTTGTTCAAAATCTAAATGTTGTATAATAAGGGAGAACAGAAAATGGTGTGTGAATGCAGTGGAAGGTTCTGCTCATCTTCTGTGGAAACCACCAGTAGCTGTGATGTAGAGTCTGCTGCTCCATGCAGTGAAGCAGGCTCTCAAATTGTCAATCTATTCAGTCCTGAAAGCATGCCAAAATGTGCAAGAATATTACTAGCACTGATCAAGAAAGAATAAAATACATGACTTAGCTTAGCTTCCAGTCTTAAGAGTGATGATGATAGGGCAGATGCTGCAATGAAGTATAGTTCCATTAAAATCAGTTGTAAAATCAGCTTCCTAAGTATTGAACATAGGGAAAATTGCTAATATACCATGGATGACTAATGTTTATGAAAAAATGGATTTCTAGCAGCCTAGAAAAGACTGCTGAACACTGCAAGTGGTACCTCCTGGGAACCAAGGTAGTCTAATCAGCCAAACGATTAAATTCTGATTTTAGTAAATTTAACACGATTCTTTGGTGCTAGGATTGGAAATTAAAACTTCCTTTGAGTAAGAAAAATTCTTAAAAAAATCAGATAAGACTTTGTCTTTATGCACAGAATGTAAAACTGTAATTAAATACCATTATTACCTAAGGGAACAAATATAATGATTCTTGAATGTGTACAAGTGCAGGTGCTTGTGTGCTTACACAACTGTGCATGCATTCTTTTTCCCACCCTTCAATTGTCTTATGGAATGATATCTTGGACCTTTGAATCTAATTAAGGGTGATATGGTTGACAAGTAATAAAGCAGTGCTGCGGTGGTTCTGTGTCTGAGTGAGGTGAAAGATTGCATTTCTCTCCCCCTACACACATGAATCATGCCACATCAAGAATTATTCATTGCTGATATAAAATAATAAGTATCAAAAGGCCAGAAAGGATCTCTGGAATTGGCTAGGCATTTCTCTGTAGTGATTACAAACTAGGCTTTTTCCATGTTACAGAAAATGAAAAAGGAAAGAGGGTTCACCGCTTTTCTTGAAGGTTGGGGGAAAAAAATAGAAAAAGCCCTACATCTTGTGCCGTGTAAGTTTAAAATATTTTATGAGCTACCTAGTAAAAATAGGGAAAAATAACTTCTCTAGCATAGGGGATATAAAGAGCACAGCAGCATCTGTCTTAAATGAGTAATTTTTTGGAAAGTCTTCTAGAAAGGGGAACTTCAAAAGACTGGTGCACAGTTCTTTTAATACAAAAGGTTTGTTTAGAAGGATTCACCCTGGAAGAGTTTTGCATTCAGCACCCTTGAGTTTAGTACAGGCTATATTCATTCAAGGGTCAGTGTTGCCAATATTTTGCAAATATCATAATTTATGGACCTTGTTTTTTAAAGGTTGTGTCAGGCTATGGTGTGGCAGTGAGGATACAAAGGGCCCATGCACTGTTCTCTGCCAAGAGCTCATGAAAGGAGAAATGGTGGACTTTGTCCCAAAAAATGAATGACATGAGCTGAGGCTGGTTAGCAAGCATAGTTTGCAACTACAATTGGAAGCAATCCGAAAATTGGAATTCTACTATTTCCTCTGTCAGAAGTACCCTTCAGAAAGCCAGTCTTACAGCAGCTTTCCCAGTCTGACTTTCTGAAAGGAGTGTCTCCCCAGGGTGAACAGGCTTTGCTAATGCAAAGAGATGCCTTTGGGGTTGACTGTGACCCTAAGGCTTTGTTCTGTTTTCATTCTAACACACCATCAAACCCCATGAAATATTTATAAACACAGAAACTTCCAAATGATATTCTATTTATAACAGTAATAAAATGACATCTCTCTAAGTACATTTCCTCTAAATTTTTAAGTTATGTCATACACTCCGGCTAACATGATAAATTAAAAAGTACTCCACAACTCATGGGAAACAATGAATAATGTTCAGCTGAGTAACAGTTCTGATTCCTTATCACTTCTTAAAATATTTCTTTCCCCCTTCTGTTATCCTAGTGCACTTCTATGCAAATGAAATCCTATTTGGCTCATATTTTGATTTTTGCTGTTTCTCTGTGTTGATTAAAACCTTCATCTATTGAGCTTACTGTCTTTCTACTTTTATTCTACCTACATATAATGACTATAAGTATGATTCAATTATTTCCTGTAAGAGTACAAAGAATAATGCGTGATCTCTGGGTTTTGGAACACTTCATAGCTTCCAAAAATCAGATTTGTGAAACGGTGGAAATGGACCAATTTCAGCGGTAGCCATCTACCAGTGGAAACCAAAACAAACCTCTAGACTAAGTCATCAGCATTTAAACATTGCAATAAGAAAGAGTATTGACAGCACACTTTATTTGTTGCCTGATTTACACTAGATGTCAAAGTATATAGTGTTCCAGGTCAACTCAAAGCAGGACAAAATCTTCATAAAGGTTATATTGCTATAAATCATCCACACTGAACAGCTTCTGCAGGGCGGGATGCTTGTGACTTCTGCTTTTGAGATCAGCTTCTCTCTCACAGACCCTTAGGAGCTTGTGGTAGTAGTGCTTATTGCCCTTTTCTGAGGTCCCCTGGAGGCCAACTTACACTGCTGAAGCAGACGTGCAATCTATTACAAGTAAATCTCTCCTTCTTCTTGGACTGCCAAAATGCATGGTAATTTGGAATCTGTGATATTTATTTGAATGTGTTGTTTCAACTAGTGAATTGGAAAGCCAAAACTGTTTCCGGTTACAGATCCCAAAGTTGTCCTGAGTGGGAGCAGTCACAATTTACCAACAAAGATACCAGAGGAAAGAGAGAGCATGCACTGCTAAATACAGTGTATTTTTTGTTTCACGAGATGTAATCATAAATCTATTAGCTTTAATCTACTTTTATTATCTGAAAGAACCAGCACAGTGACAAGCTCTCAACGGAGCCTGGATCATTAAACTATACAATATATTTACGAATACCACTAAAGAGATGATTCTCAAGAACATCAAGACCAAAAATTAATAGACTCTCTGACATGCCTGTTATGGTTAACACTTTGCACCACAATGTAGGTAACTGCAGTTTGATTTCTTGTCCTCATTCAAGGGAAGAAGACTCCACTCTCATAGCAGTTACATTTAACATTGACTAATTGTACCTATTAAACTCTACAAGGAATCTCATTTAGAAGTGTTAGTGTTCAAGCATCCATATTGCTAAGTGAGCAAAATGGGGAGCAATTGTCATTCTCCATGAAGTTGTATAGAATAAGAAAAAGCTGCAGGATTTTGCCAAGCACTATGCAACCCTTACTCCCAATGCACACATATCACTAGCTTACAGAAAACTTCAGTGTGGAAAGAGAGATGTGAATTAAATAGAGGATTACTTTTCGTTTTCAGTCAGTACACAGGACATGCTGACAGAAATAATTATCCAGATTCATCAAGCCCCAGCAGAAAGCTGGGAAAGCTTTTTAGCCCCCTGATTTTTATAGAATGGCAATAGGTTTTGTTTGAGAGCGTTTATAGCAAGGCCAGTACTGTGAAAAGAAAAAGAAAAGTCTGATGTTCCACACACCTTTATGAACACAGTTGAGTTATTCCTAAATTGTCTCAATTTCTTCTCACAAGATACTATAGACTATAGTCATTATCACATATCTGTTAGGGGAATTTTATTCACAAGCAGAAGCAAGCAGTAGTGAAACTGCCAAAGTGTTTTTAGTTTGCTTCTGCTCTGCCAGCTTTCCATGCCAGGACAAACCCTTTTGAACTCAGTGACAGGAAAGTAAATATACGGAAATTGGTCCCTGACAAAGCCACTGTCATCCCTCCTAACAAACCATAGACTGCTGTCCAAAGTTGTACAAACAAGAGCTTTCCCTTGGCTTTTCCAGAGATGACTTTACACAAGGTTGCACACAAAACACTGTGAATGTCCATGAGTTTCATGCCAGCCTTCATGCCAGCCTTCATTCTAGTTTATATGGCTTAGTAACCACTGGACCTCACTGTAGTTTTAGTGCAGAGTCGGGCATGAGCCCAGACTGAAATACTTTATGTGGTTTTTCATTGTTGGGCTTTTACAATCTGCGTTAAAACCTGAATTTTGCAATTACCTCTTTATTTATAATGACACAGTCTGTGATGAACATAGCCCTACTGTTTCAGGTATGCAAAATGCAGAGGTGGTATTTGCTGGGATCACTAAATGGCTCAAAACTGCTAACCATGCTCTTTGTGGTCTGGAAGTTCAATAATGAAACAACCAAAATTACCATTCAAAGCTGGACATTCTTTCCACTGCATAAGGATATTTGAAAACACGTCCTACATACGAAGCGTATTAGTGATAGTTCTTTGAAGATAGTTTTGGAGGAAGTGTACTATTTTGTACTCGTTACTCAAAAGGTCATTGAGATTGTTTCTTTGACCTGGTAGAACATACTGACCTAGTGGGACTGCATGTTTCAAGCATCAGTGAAGATTTCATTCATATATGACTTCCTCTGTGAGAGTAAGAGATACCAAAAACCTTGTGTAATCTCATGGTGAAGGCATATCTCCTTCAAAATATTGTTCAAACCTGAAGCAGATGAAGGAATTCTTTAAAACAAATAAATCCAAGGTATTCTAACAAAGCACCTTCTCTAACCTTTGAATCATCTGTTGTGAGTCTTCCTATTTCAAGAGGTTTCTTTCAGCCAGAACTAAATTCAGCTCAATTCCAAGAATAATTGCAGGACTGAAAAAAACACTTCCAGGGAATTTACTATCCACTGGTATCTGTTCAGTGCTGCTTGCAAAAGCCCGTTCACAGGTTGGTCTTAGCACTAAAAGCCTACCAGATCTGGCTTAATTTTTTTTCATTGCTGCTATTGACAGCTCCCATTGAAATCCAACAGGAACTGCACACATTTGGCACTTCTGAAATCAGTGCTTCACTCAGAAAAAGCAAAGCACTACACCTACACACTTCCTTTACCTAGTGATTGTTGCCTATGCAACATAAGCAGAATAGGCTTCCAGCAGCAGCTTTTTCCACTGAATTATCATATTCATTTTATTAATGGAACGTTCTGCTAAAGAAACTCACCCTCTCTGACCTCCTACAGAGTGTAATGTGCTAGTCCTACTCGGGGTAACGGAAACTCTTAAGCTTTGTCCTGTATGTATTAATGCTAATGAAATTCAACAAATGGCTGGTTTCAGGGAAAGCAGTGAAAGCAGAGGAGAGGGCAACCACAGTAATGAGCCTGTAATTATTTGCAGAAATAAAAGAAAGAGAGTTCTTGCACAAGAAAGAAACCTCATGTAAAGACAGTACTAATACAAGTGGTAAGACTACATGCAAAGGAAGTTGTGTAAGGAGGAAAGGGGATTAAAAGAGGAATTAGCAAGAGCTGAAACAGCTGCTATTCATGAGTTAAGAGCATTAACAGAGTCAGTACATTATCTGTGCTACCACCAATCTTTAATGTAATGAAACAGAAACTTTATCTCCTTAAATATCAAGCAAGAGTCTCTCTATCTCTAGTGTACTCTGTGTACTGTAGTAATCCAGCTATTTTAACATGACGCATTAAAGAAGGAATTCAATAAAAAGAAAAATTTTAAATGCAAAGTGAAATAGTGTCTGTGTTAAAACATAAAATGAAATGGACAGATAAAGAGTATAAACCAGCTAAAATACAAATGTATGCCCACATTTTGCTTCAGAGAAATGAAAGGGTCTGTGTAATAAGTTGCAAGACCTTGTGGAATCAAATATTCAGTGAGGGCTTGTATCATTTTTTGTCGCTTCACCATGCAACTGCCCAGCTTTCTCTTCAGAAAATTTTTCAGCACATCTCTTGCTTTGTTGATTCTGTGGTCCTTGATATCTACAGAGTTTGACTAATCTGAATAGGTAGAATAGCGCTATACCTCCACCTAATGTCTGGTATACCAGTGTGATACTTTCAATGACACTAGCAAATGTGTCATTATGCATATAATATACATATTTGCAGTAACAGTGCATGTCTAGGCACAGATATAATTTCACCACTGATGTTCATACAGGATAGACCTGTTTGTTCACTGCTTTGTGTTGTTTGTAGTGATGTTGCCTGTTGTATCACTGTTCATCAAAGGGAATCCAATTCAGAATGGAAAGAGTGGTAGTTGTGCATTTTTTTCCCCTCCAGTCATATACTTCTGAAAAAAAAAAAAAAATCAGCCATGATGTTTTATTCTAATATTTCTTTTAAAATTTCACATTCAAATATGCATTTGAATATAAAATAAGTATACATTTCAAATTGCAGTATTTTAAATTGGCTTGAGTACTTTTTTATAACCTTAGTTATAATGTAGTAACTATGTAAATAAATGTTGGAGAATTTGTTCAGGAAATTTAATTACACATACAACTATTGAACTCAAAAGATCAGAAAGAATGTAAAATTGAATGTGCTTGAAAAAAACCATAAAATCAAAGTACTTTTTAATAATACACCATTCATGAAGAAAAAACGTTACTTCACATTTTACAAAAACAACTACTGCCACATCAAAGTACCTCCTTTTTCTTTTGCCTGGACAGAAAAACTTGAAATGTTCTGTTAAAACAATTCCTAACCAAGGTATGATGTTGCTTATTATTGTATTGTGTTGAAGTAAGCTGTGATTTTTAATTACTTGTGGATCTATGATGATGTCTGTATACTACAGTGTTAAGGTCTTAAGTTGCATCAGTTTCAGTAAGAACTTAAGCTGGCAAACAATTTCCAGTGCTGCAGTTAATATTCCATCTATATATATTCTGACCTGAGCCCTCATGAAGGTCTAACATTTTTCTTTTTTTTCTTTTTTTTTCTTTAATGTGATCTCTCCATTGTTGTACCATTCATATGTGTCATGTCACTGACTCTTTTCTAGCTGAGAGAGCTAAAATGAGCTTCTACTAAAGTTAGGTTAATGCCACTCCTGATCAGCCAGTGCTGTGAAATGATGCAAGGCTAACACCTCCTCTTGGAAGCTGAGGTCACTGCCAAGAGCAATGAGATTTTTTTGTACCAAAAGCAAAAATGACACTTTTTTCTCACTTTTCAGCATTTCCAGCTGGGAGTGAGAAGGGGTTTTCACAAATGAAATAAACCACCTGCTTTCTCTACTCACACACAAATAACCCTTTCGCTCAACAGGGACACCAGATATATTCTGCGTGCTTTGAAGTAATCTGTACAGTAGAGCAAACGGGGAAAGCAGGTGAGTGTGGCTGGTAACCATATCTCTTAGGTTTCTTTTCCCATACGATCCCATCTTTAGAATTAATGGATATTGTTGATTTAATTCCATCTCTCTCTGTAAGAATATCAAGAAGAGAGCTTAATTTAAAGTAGGAAATGAATTTTCTAGGTTTTTTAGTATTTTCATACCTAGTAATACCTTCTGTAGCACCCTCTATCCAAGGATCTCAGAGCACTTTTTAAAACTAGACTGAGATTCCTACCTAACAGATGGCTGATTATCCCAGCTTTGCATATAAGGCAACAGAAGCAAAAAAGAGACTATGCGGTCAAAAAAGACCTACTGCAATGGTATCTGTGGGTTGACAAATAACATATTTTCATACTGACAACCATGCATTTTTTTTGACCTGTCTTTGAACAGGCTGTTTCCTTCATGATTACTGCACTATCACTCAGTATCCTCTCCAAACTTTTATCCAGAGCTTGGAAACAACCAGTTTTTCCAATGAATCTCTGGCAGGATTTATATTACCTCACACATGAGATGACTTTGAAAGTTCTGATATAATACATCTCTTCCTCACAATTAGAAAATCAGTTATTTGATTTTTACTTTTTTAATCTCCTGGATAAAAATAAAATAAAATAAAATATCTGTCTGTTCCAGAAGGCAATTTGATATCCAAGCAGCTTTCAGGTCAGTGTTTGATATAGCAGTAAAGGAAACTATCGACCAGTATTTCCTGAGGAGGAAGACTGAAGTAACAAATATATTCCTCAGGCTTGGTTCTCTGTAATAGTCTTTGAACTTGTAGTCTTAAACCCTGGTGTTCATAAGAGATAACTAAGGTGATTCCTGCTTTGGCAAGTACTCTGGCACAACAGAAAAGATCTGCAGAGTGAAAGACTTGGAGTTGAGGACCCAGCGTGTGCACTCAGACTGAGGGCAGGAGGCTGGGAATTGACTTTAGACCACCATTACACTCGTCCCTCAGACACAAAGCCCACTAGCAGCTGGTCCATATCATTCTGTTTGGTTTCATCGAAAGTACACCAGCTCAGAACATTCTGCAATGCAGATCAAAGCCTGGGATATGGTGAAAACTGAAATTTACTTTAAGAGTAATTTTTTAACCCTAAAATAGTAATGTATATACAACATAGGGAAAAAACCAAGATGTTAAAATTCCCTAAGTAGGATTGAGACACAGGATTGCAAACAAAGTTGTAGCATTGCAAAAAATGTTTAAAACTGCTGCACTAATAATATTATGATAGTTTTTCTGAAAAGGATACTATGGAGATCAATATTTGTGAGCAAAGTTTGTTTACACAAAAGTTATGAAGTAAGAATATCATGCTTCCAAAGGTTTCTCTTCAGTGCGACTCCATTTCCAGTGTCTTCCAAGACTGAAGGGAGTTCTTAAAGGCAAATTTCAAACTTTGACTTGTTAATATGATACTCTTTAGTCCTGCTGACATTTTTTCCCTATTTCTAAGTGATTTCCTGTCCTGACACAGCTTAATCAGTAAGAAGTCACTTGCACAGTGATAAGAGAACATACTTGTTCCTAAGCCAAAGGGTAATGGCTAATGATTGCCTTCACTTTGAGCCTTCTCCTTAAATTTCCATTTGGTAACAACATGCTTTTAAGCGGAACCACGTTAGCAAGGTGAATAACCTTGGGCAGCTAGCCAAAGGGAAGAAAGATGGAGCAGATGATGGGAATGTGGTTGTTCATTCACCCTTGTTAATATGCCAGTGAACTCAACCCACTTCCTAGAAGCCTTTTCAGGGCACACGTCGGGCATTTCTAACTTTCACACCTTCACACTAAAAAAAGGATTTTTTTTAAAGGCTTAGAGTCTCGTTAAGGCCACAGGTGCTTCACCTTGTTCTGGAAATATAAAGGCAATCTGGATTTCATCTACCTCCTCTTCAATGTCTTTTTATTCTGCTAGAGTAATGTAAAATTGGTTTAAATTCACAAGGACTTGACCTAATGTCTTTATTCTTAAAGGATATGTAAAGATTAAAAGAGAATAAGATTATATGAAGTGTTTAGAATAAAAAAAATATCAACTGGCATTGTGTTATTCTGTGATGCATAGAGATCTATCAGCGGGGATATTTCCAAAGACTTGTACTTCAGGAGCTGAGCTGCGTTATCCAAGCCCAGAGCCTGACTGAGGGGTACTCTGTGCAGCAGTATCCCCTTAAATCGGTACATTAGTGGGCAGGTGCAAGGTTGCAATACATGACAGCTTGTGGTATTTGTGCCACCTGTAGCAACTTACCTAGAAATACATACATACATATATATACACACACACGCACATATATGTGTGTGTTTATGAGTGCAAAAGATTTGTATAAAATGTAGCCTATTTTTGTATCAAACACAAACAGAGTTCTGCTGACAACATATTCAAAGACTGTTGAAATGTATCAAGTCCCTATCTACTTATGATTATTACAGCTAATCAATCAGGAAATAGAGACATAGATTGCACTTGGACCTTAAATGGGGCAAGGGGTGCTACAACCCTTCCACTAACAATCTCATCCCAAGAAACCGTTTCTTCTTGTTTCTCAGTGCTGGGCTATACATTCATGTTTTCAAGATAGATTGTCAGATTCTTTACTCACTGAAGATCTGCGGATTTCCTCAGTTAAAGAAAATCCTTTTCTTTCATTCCCCCCACCCCCGGCCCTTTACTCAGGTCTGTAAGACTCCTCTTAAGTGCTGTTCATTATTTTGGTTTCCTAGTAGAATTAAAATATATAGGTGTACAAGAAATGTAATTTGGATGCTGGTACAAAATGTTAGAGAATTACCTATCACAATGGAAAATACTAAAATATAATATCCCTTGAAGCAAAAGAGCTCACTCTTCCTTCCCCTTGATATTTCATTTTTTCATTTCATTTATTTATTGAAGTGTTGAATTCCTATTAGCGTTTTAAAGATTTTGCAGCCAGCTATAGGAAAACATGTGAAGTAAACTAACGTGGATAAGACTGGCTTTTTCTCCTCCATAATTATCCACTGACCTGATTTCTAAAAATAATGCCACTTCACCTTAGAACATTTGTCATACAAATTGGTTTGTGCTAGTGCTAGAAACTACAGTTCTGGCCTATGCAGGCTAGAAGATATATTTTAACATTTAAATCTTATAACAACGATCTAGGGTTATATAGGCTCATAAAAAAATTAAAATCACCATTTTGACAATTATATAAGAAACTAGACAGAAAGGTAATGTGATTGCAGTAGGTTCTACTTCCTTGAGAGGGAAGATGTTACTGCTCCTGCAGCTGTGCAGACTGGAACGGCAGCAGGTAGCTCTGTTAAAGAGAGCAGCCAGGCTGAGCCTGTGCCATCCTTATGTCCAGTCTGGAGACTATTTCAACAGACTTCAGAGGCAAAGGCTCCTGTGTACACGCTTAATTCATATACTTGTGAGTGATTCCACTTTACGTGTGTCTAAATTATACGTGATCTGTAGTAGACTGTAAATTGTGTACAAGAAATTCAATGCATGGAGAAGTCAAAATCAACTATATATTACATCTGTAGGGGAAAGAGAGGATGTCACTGGAAGAATTTTCCTGATTTGTCACCAAGTCATTGACAAGTCCTCAGAAGTGTTTGAAGGCATATATGGAGTGAAAAGAAAATAACAAAGAGAAATCCAAAGAAACTCTAATTAATGTGATCCTCAGCTGCACCGGTATGTGGCAATTTTCATATAAGAGAAAGAGATTGCTAAAATGAGTCAGAGTGATTACAGGACTGTAAAATTCTTAGTGGCCTCTCTGTGTTCTTTTAGAGGGGGATTTAGAAGAAAGTTTTCATTTATTTACTTTTGTTTCATTTAAGAAGCTGCTTGATGGTGCAAGGGCATCTGAGTGTAGCAGCTTTCAAACATTTGTTTTGCCAGAGAAGTATGCCAGTTTTTCTGTTGACTTTATGGTTGTTTCTCAGTAACTACCTTCTGAGAAATTCAGCAATTTTCTTTGACAGGATCCTAACATAAGAGCACTGCTATTGAAATCTCATACTACTGCAATACTCTGGGTGAAAGCTTCCAGTGGCCCTGAATAAAACACCGAAGTGATAATGGCATTTCTGTATTTCCAGAACAGGAACTGCTGTTCTGCAGTACCCAGAGGCTGCTGGTAGTGACCAGAAACAGCTGTCATCTCACAACCATGCCTGTTAATAACTGCCAGAAGAGTAATTCAAAATTCAGACAGAGGGAAGGTTCAAACAGTAGTCCTGAGATCAACATTATCCTGACAGTTTTGTTTCTAATCTGGAGCTAGAAGAACCCTACACATCGGTTTCATTTATCTCAGACTAACACATTTGCACGTAACTTCTCAGTACAAAGGTGCCTGCGTGACAGGCTTTGTGATAATTCTGCTGATAACTCCCAAAGCATGGGAAGGTGTGACAATGTACAGAGCCCAGGTTAGTCTCTTCTGCTGAAGGAAATTCTGCCACAACACCGTGATGCAACTTCCACCGTGGGTACCGAAGGACCTGTGAATTACCATCGACTGTGTTGTACCCCAACCTGCATATACAAAATGGCCTCTGTTCTACTGGATCACTGTTTTCTCAGTTACTTTTTACCACAACAAAATGCCTTTAACTTTACAAAGGAATTCATACATCAAGTGAAAGGTGTAATGTTACACTTATAAAAATGTATAAGAAGCCCTCAATACGTATACACTACACATTGTCGTATTTCATCTGTTTAAAAAACTAAATTTTCATTGTTCTGAAGTCAAATGTAACTGAAAGCCAACTTGCAGAGAAAAAAACCCCTACATCTAAATAAACACCTCCTGCCTCTCAGCTGCATATCTATTCCATAATATCCTTGGCAACTGCCTTTTAAAAAAAACAAGCTCATTGAAGGAAAATATGGTATCCATGTAGCAAGGTTGGGTGTTAAACAGATTATTATTTCGTATTAGATTGGTTTATTTTGAAAGGCTGCAGAGACTGTCAGACAAAGACAAGTTTTCTAAATAGGTTAAAATGGGACCTAACTGTAGAATGGGGGAGGGGGGGGAATCCAGAGTGGTCCTTCCAGCTCTAATATCTGTAATTTCAGTAGTGAATGTTTACACAGCACTTTGAACATGTAAAGTGCTTTTCATGAAGCACTGTTTTTTGCTTATCATATACATACAGCATAACAGAGCTTTCAAAGGGGATGTATTTAAAGATTGAATACGTAAAAATGTTTGAAAGAACAAGAGCAGAAGACAGTAAGTTTCTTAAATGAAAAATTGATAACCATAATTTTCATAAACAAACAAGCAATCAGCTATTAGATCTACAGGAACTCTAAAGAAGCATTTTAATTTTTTTAGGAATAAGCAATGCAAGTTTGAAAAGAGAATATGTGGACCTCTTTCTTCTGCATAAAAACTTTGTAAATAATATATTGTCTTTCTTTTTATCTGCCTTTCTGCTTTTATTTGTTATGGCTGAAATAAAGTCAATAAAGTTATGTATGTCAGATTTTTCTGTCTCAGCTAGACCTTAAATGTGCTGTAGCCCATAACAAACAGAACTCACCACCTGATGCAAGGGAATTTCAATAGCTAGAATGTTACTGTCTGAGTGATGGTTATGGGTACATAGTTACATTTCATTAACCACAATGGAGTTTTATCATGACCTGGGATACGTTTCTAATAAGTAGCCTAGCCAAACATTGAAGCTACTTTTCTTTTGAGCAGTTCAATACAGCATAGATGAAAATGTGAACTTAAGCACTGTTTCAAACTCCTGTTTTTCTCAAAAAAACCCAAAACCAAACCCAAGAAATGGCAGGGGGATGTTGCTGAAATTTCAGTCTTTTTGCCTGTGGTCTTTGAGGTTTTTTTATTATTTCTTTTGTGGTGCTAAGAAAATGAGCCAGCGATAACAGATAAGGCATTTTTTTATTGGCTGAACCAATGTGACTGCATGATTGTTTGTCTCAGTACTTCTTAGCATCTAATAATCTTCAATCTCAAAACATAAACTCTCTTATGTAAAGTAGTGAAAATAAACAGGAAAAATTCGGCACTTTTCAAAAGAATGGAAGTGTTATTAACTACTGTATCCTCTTGAGCAAATTCTGATGAGGATACTTATACTAAGTTCTCCTTGAAGCTCTAACTGGGTGCAATAATCTTCACCTCTCCAAACGTGCTCACTGATGCAAGTCATAGGAGGTATTAAACTTCAAGCCAGTTCAAATATACTTTAGTGTTTCAGGAGTACAGACACAGCTGAACTATGGCTGTCTTTTTTTCAGAAGTGCAGCATAAGTGACAGGTCACAAGGAAGCTTTCCAGCTCTTCTCTTCTGGATAAGTTTGTTCAGGCTTCTTTAGCTGGGTGCAAAGAGACTGAAAGTAGAATGTACAGAACTTAAAAGTACCAAAGAACTATTTACTGGCTAACATACAAAAGATGGCTAGGATTTAGCAATCTGTTAGGCTAAACCTTTGTGTACTCACCTCCTCTGACACACCACCTGAAGAGTGTTTGCAGGGCAGGAAACCCCAGACAAGTGGGAAAGGGCTGGCCTCTGCAGCTCCTGTGAATTAGCCCCTCTGTGTTGATGAGATGTAATTTTCCACCAGCTGATCAGCACAGGTAATGTTGGTAACTTGATATAATGACCCAGTATCCAAACCCCAGCCAGGTTCCCATTTTTTCCCATAGATATTGATACCTTCCCATAAGGGCATCTTTCCTTTTACTCCCTGATCTGCTAACAATTTCATCTCAACAGTCTCATTTCTGTGATTTCTTATCCCTCTGTGAACTTCCTCACAGATCTTCCTCAGCAGTCTGAGTTAAGGCTGTGGATCTGTGCAGTGTCAGAGCGGAGCCTTTGGTCCTTGGTTCACAGGCAGCAGAAAGGGGGCAGTGCATGTGTTACAGAGAGATGGGTTTATACCAAGAATAATGTGTCTTTTTTACCTCCCTGTACATGAAAGCTAAGTGAAGGTCTTAGTCTCCTGGTGGTCATGTAAGTGAATAGAGGAAAAAATGTAGGTCTTACTAAATGTTCCTAGGTAGGAGACTATGGTTGAAGAGCTTTAGGGAAGAGAAGAGTATATTACGCGTGGTATAAGAGAAAGGATGTTACCTGTTGTTCACCCCTAGGAGTTATACTTCCTCTGATCTCTTCATTCTGCAGAGGCTTTTTGGTGATCCTTTCCTCAGTGTATTTTTCTGGTCAGGTCTCAGCAAAATGCCATGGAGTCATTACTACCTCTCAAAAGACATCTGAGCCCAGAACTGAGAGAAGGGTTTTGGACGCAAGTAGTATGAAGATATTCTAGATTTCGTCTGACTAAACTCTCACTTGTAGGTTACTGCAAGGAAGTTCTGCATTCATAACTTCTAATATATGATATCTGGAGGTATAGCTAATGTCAGTGATGGCAAAAATTCCCATACTGTTTAATACCTAAGCTAACACTTGATTTAAAACAGGAAAGCAGACTAATAATTGCTCTCCCTGAAGCCTGCAGTTTCTTCTACCATCTCTACTACTCTCTTCCCCTGCTCCCAGGGTACCAGTTTACTGTATTAATGAAGCAGAACTATGAATTGTTTATCACATCATTTGCAGAGACTTGAACAAAGTTCTTGTAAGAAACATAAAGCCATACGAAGTTTAGCAAGTATTTAAGCCTTCAGTTTAAGACCTAAGTTTTTTCAGGCCTTTCATTATGAGCAAATTGAGATCTTTTCAGGTGAATTTATGACTTTGCTAGAAGCAACAGGGGCTTAGAGTGTGTACACTTAGTAAGTATCTGGTGATAAACTACATGTATAGAAAAATCTTTAGTCCATTCTGTTTTCCTTTTCCTGCTATATTTCTTTTCTAACTTTTTATCTGTCTGCCTTTCTTTCATAACATACCTGTTGCAGTAGTCAGAAAACACTGCAGGACTACTTGTGTGTTTTACTTCAAGTCCCCTTTACAACATTCTTGCTGCAGAAATGAATCCTAAAGTGAACATAAATATTATTTGCCTGAAAATAACTTAGTTAATAGGGTCCTTTTTCAGTTCCTAACCAGATCACATATTAAGTATAGTTAATCTTCAGGGAACTTTTTAAAACAGCAAAGTAGTTATTATTGTTTATCCAATTTCCAGTCATATTGGCTTATTTTACTTTTGACTTTCGGCTGTCTGATTTCTGGGTTTGGGTTTTTTTTTTTCAGATTTCTCTAGTCTTCCAGACATCTGTACTATAAGAAGCATTTATTTTAATTTCTCTCAAGGATTTAATTTCTATATGAACCTTTTAACTTTGTTCTATAATATTGGATATAGGATCATTCATTGCAAATGTTCATTCTAATGTCATATCCTTTCTTAGATACAAATGTAGCCGTTAAACAATTGTCTCAATATTCAGAGCTTTATTGACACTATGCATTTGGACCTTTTCTTATTAAATATTTTAAAAATGAAGATGAACACAAATCATCAAAAAATAAGTTGTCTTGAAAAGCAGTACTGAGCAATTGGAAGAACTAACTCATCATCACATCAGCCCCAGTGAAGTTGCCCTTCCCCTTGCCTGGGCATGGGGAACTTAAGGACCAATCTAGATCTTAATCATACACATATCCCAGAAGTTTACTTGAAGAACTCAGAAAAGTGTAGAGAAATAGCCAAAGGACATTGCAGATAGATGCAAACACTGAACATCAATTCAGACGGTTTTATTGCAGATCTAGGGGGAAATGTAGGTATACATTTTTTGCATTGGTCAATGCCTTTCCCACTTGAATTCGAAGAAGTCCTGACAGTGGTCCTGATTTAATTATTACATTGTTCATTTGGAAAATATAAATGCACAATTCTAATGAAAGCATCATGTGATCGCTGCCAAGTTCTGTGCTTGTTTTCTCACTGGTTTCATTATATGACACTGGTACTGCTATGCACTAGCAGCAGCTTCACTTGCAGCCTACCTCCACAGGCAGCACGTTATGCTTCAAATCACACTTAAAAGTGTGACAAACTCCGAAGCAGCGTTCACCCGAAAGCAAAGGGCTCAGTCTCCTGGTAAGCTGAACGGGAAGTTCAGTGTTGTTATGAGTAGGAGGCAACAGCAAAGCACGCAGCAAGACTTGTATCGCACGCTGCTTCTGTGCGCTGAGATCTCCACTGGAGAGCAAGTCCTGCATATGCTATATGGAGGCTTAACTGTCCTTATGTTGTGTTGCACTGCCATTGCATACACTTAAGTTTACTCGAGTCTCTGAATGTAATTGAATTGCTCGTGCTGTGCTCTGTTGAAGAGGGTAACACAAAGAGGTTACAAGCCTGGAGGGAATATCTATGTCAAATGACCCAAAGTGTGTGACTGGCACTGGGCACAAGAAGTTATTTCTCAAGAGTTACTGGGGTAGTTGCAGCTCTTTATCTGCCAGCTTCTGCCTAACACTTTGACATGGGCTTGTAGTGGGCTACTGGCAAAGAAGAAACCTACATGCAGAATGCCTTGACACAGGAAAGTAATCCTTCTCCAGAGTCGAAGAACTTCCACCTAAATAAGGAGAAATAAGAACAGATTTCTAAAACTTCATATTTTAAATGCATTGTTATGAAGGATTTGGCATCCCCTATGATTTTCCTTAATTCATGTTCTGTTCTGTTTTCTCCATTTATTTGATTATGCTTGGTTCCTAATCTTAAGTGTCAGTGTAAGAAAAAAGCCATCTGTCACTCTCCTAAGTGTCTTCTTCTGCCTCTGTTCCAACTCTTACAACTGTGTTCCTTGATTTTCTGGCATAGGACATCCAAACCCCTCCTGATTCTGGCTTATTCATATCAATTTTTCCCAGGTCACTTTGTTAAAGCTTTACTGCTACAGAGTTTTTAGTTTTCCATCACCTCTTTACCCTTTTGGTTTCCAGTTTAACATTGTTTTACCTCTGTCACTAAATCAAAACATCCTGTTTTTTTCTTTGGTTCATTCCTACCCAGAGGTCACTGTTTTTATGAGGTTTAATTAATAAATCACTCTCTGTTGTGGTATACATTACCTTTCTTGTGCTGTTAATATGAAAGATCACGATAGATGTTATAAGGTCAGTAAAGTTAATGTTGGTTAGCATTTGTTAAATTATTCGTGGCAGAAATATTTGTTCCTTATGCAATCTCCCAGGCTTTGAAAGCTGTGGGGTTTTCTCTTTGATGCTTGTATGTCTGTAGATAGTGTCATATGCTATAACATCATCCTGTTTATAAACTTTTTTTCTAGCACTGACAGAAATATTTTGTATTGTCATTTCTTACATTCAGCTGTACCTTCTTTCTTCAGTGTTTAGTTCTGGGAGAGCTTTATTTAATCATTCGGTACTTTCTGGTAATTCCATTTTCATGAATATGAAATAGCCACTCAGACACTAGTTTTAGTGTTACCTTTAATGCCTTTTATATAAGACATTTTACTGTGTAACTACTGCTATATTTGAGCTATAAGGTAGTTCTGAGGGAGAGGAAAGTGTTAAACTTCAAGGGCTCTTGGCTTTGGCTGTGCAGTTTTCTCTGCAAACCGGAATTCACACATTGCTTAGTTCTTTCTCTGCAGCAGTGTATCTGTGAAGCTTCCCTATGGGAAGGATGTTATGTGTAATTTCCACCTCTTTCTTTGCAAAGCTGGAAGCTTTTAGGTGACGGACTGATTTGTCTTATATATTTCTATATGAGAAAAAGGGACTTGCTACATATATCCTCACGTTTTTGATGGCAAGGTTAACACTAGTGTATAGGCTAAACTGTATGTTATACCCAGCAGAACAAGAATTTTTTAAAGTAATTTCCCCTTGTAAGATGAAAAGCATGAACCTTGAAAGTGTTTGTGGTGTGAATATACTAGTTTATTGGCTATAGAATTGATGGGTGAGATATAGGTGTGTGTTACTTTAAAAGTATATGTATTTCTGTACAAAGACTGAGAAACAGTGAGTTCCGCTACATAAAAATGCATTATATCCTCCAGTTTCCCTGCATCTACAAATCTTTCCTAATGGTTTAATTGAAGGTCTGAGACCTCCATGTGACTGGGGCTCACAGTACATATGAACTGCACATTTTCTGTATCACACCAAGGAGAAGGCGGGTACAGAGCTAAGTAAGAATTCTGAGTCATCATTACAGTCCTTGGAAACTGCAGGCAACAGTGGAACTGCTGATTACAAATAGCTGTAGTTCATTCTTACAGCTAATTACTTTTTTTCCACAGTTATTCTTGTTCAAAGGCTTTTTTCAGAACATCAGTTCCTTAATGCTTAGAACCCTTCCTCTAACACCTACCTTAAATTTATTCATATTCTATTTAAAATCATTCATTCTTTTGCCAAAGTCATCCTTAAACTTTAATAGCCCTTTGCTTTCCATGGTGTTTATTCACTTGATGAACTGATAGAGAGCAATAAACACCGCTCTCCTCCTTCCAGATTAAACAGGCCAAACATTTTTAGTATCCTAAGTCAGACTTACCTGTTTTGCAGGTGTTCTTTTCCGAATTGATCTTTCGTGAATGGCATATGAAGTTGAATATCAACAAACAGGAATTCCAGAGACTTCCACTTGTAGCACACAGGGATATTTGTTTAAATTAAGTGATGAAAGCTGCCATCTTCAGTGGTAATGTTGCAAGATTAAAATAAATCAATCCTCAAATGCTTTCAGACATGGGGATCAGAGTCTTAAAAGGAGAGAAGTTAGAAGATGGTTTCTGCTCATTCGCTTAAATACGAATCATATGCGTTTAGTTTATTGACATTTGGCAAAGCTTTTGAGGCATAATTGAGTCTCTTGGTTACGTGTTTTTTCACTACAATCAAGCAGCTTTTTTCTACATTTAATTTTCTAACTCAATAAAAGATAGCACCATGTTTGCTAAGAAAGCAAGCTTCTAAAAAGCATATATTACATTGCATCTGAAATGCAATTTTAAAACAACCAACCTATCTTTTTTAGCTAGAAAATAGACATTCCAACAATTATTATACAGGAAGAAAATAAAGACTTTAACAGCTGTTATACAGGCTTTTCTGAGTCTCCCCTGTCTTTTGATGCTGAAGACATTTCAGTGTTCAAAAACCCCTGATTACAATAATCACCCATTAGTTTTTTAGGTCAGGTTTTATATAAATGTGGGTATCTCCGTTCAGGACAATGCTATATCAGTAGCGGGGATCAACATACAGAGATCTGAATGCAAACTTTATACACTACATTGGTGTGAAATCAGACAGGTGATTATCACATTCAGGAATAAGACAAGAGAATTCCAAGTCTCCACAGCCTTGTTTTTGACAAGGCTGCGCTGTTATAGTTAGTGTCAGAGTTTTGACAATTTGTGCGCAGTTATATGTAACGCAGTGGAGAATCCACCTTGCAAAGCCAAAACAATGCTCCAGTGCAGCAGCAGAAGGAACAATTTGATAATTTCACAACATACAGAAAGATGTAAAGCTCTTAAGTTGATTTTCACATAAATGTTGTCTTACTACTATGTGAGCAATAACATTATGCTATGAACTTCTCTTTCTTTTTCTACTTGTAGACATAGAAGTTATTTGTTTTGTAAAAATAAAAACCTACCAAAAAAAAAAAGAGTTCTGAGCACAAGAAATGCCAGAGCTTTTCTTTTCCAGAGCCTGAAACACAGACACACAAAAGAGCACATAACTGACAAATCTGAAGGACACAATGTAAATGGGAAAAAAGGCTTTTTATAATTTTTCCTTTTGAGTTTTCATTTTCTTTTTTTCTATTATTCTATTATCAAGTAATGAATGTGCATTGCAGAAATAGAATCTGTTTTTCAGAAATGCATTTATATAGTTACATCACTGACACTTCCTATTCAGTTTGAAAGCGGAGGTTATCTGAAGACATTTCTCTCTAATAGAAGATTTTCTAGTTTGGTAGGGTGGGAAATCAAGTTGTTCCATATTTTTCACAGAAAAAAAATATCAGTTAATGCAAATTTTTTAATCAGAAACAGACAACTTTCACAATATATTCCACCCTTCTCAGTGGCGACATCATCTTTTATCTATTTCTCTAAAAAAAAAAGATACACATTCATGTTGAAACTCTTGTTACCAGTTTTATTCCTAACCCTGTTTGGCTGTTACCAAAATTTGAACATACGGGCGGTCATATCAATAGACTCCATCCTCCAAAAATAAATATGTACAGCTGTACACTTACTAACTTTGCCTTTCTCTTTTTAAGAAGCAGGAACCAGAAAAATTGTGAAGGTTCTGGGGAGCTTCTCTTAGAACTAAAGACAGGGGTATGCTCTTAAAGCACTTAGAAGAAGTATTAAATACTTTATGGCTTTTTAGAAGATGTGTGTCAAATAAACCCGCCAGAGATCTCACAATGACAAAATCAATACAGTTCATGCAAAGTCTCCTTTTATTTTCATATATATGTGGAATGACTAAGACCCTCAGGCAGATAAATACTAAAACTACTCAGTTCATTTGCCATAACTGAAACTGTTGACCCTTAAAAGATGCAGGGAAAACAGGGAATTTTCAAAGTCATGCTGCTCCTTATGAAAGTTGTGAAACCAAGAGAAAACATGGGGAATTATGATGAACTCTCTCCTCAATACAGACTTTCTTAAATTGTAGATAGCGTATATTCTTTATGAGGCACATATATGTATACATGTGTGTAATTAGTATTTTCAGTAAGTTAGAGCAAGAAGAAAAATCAGTAACAACAATTCAAATGAAGTTTAAACACCAAGATCAACCTAGAGGAAAAAAGAAAAGGAGTATGTGGAAGATCCCTATTGGTAATACCATCAGGAAAAAAATACATCCCATTACCATGAGCAATGAAATTAAATACTGTTAAAATAATAAAGAAATTCAACATATTGAGACAGACAGGAGAAAAAGCTTAAACTACGTGGAAGAAAATCTTACTGAAGTGAAATAATATTCAAAAATCTATGCTGAGCTACCCCATACTGAGTGGTAAAGGACTGGCCCAAATCCAACTTCAGTTTCTACCTTTCCAAGAAAGACAAGCTAAGAGAGTCTTGTCAGACAGAGGAGATCTTTTAAGCCTTCCCTTAATGCTGCTTCCCCTTTTCTTCTGCTCCCTGGAGGCAGGAACAGCAGCCGGGTGAACTGCCTGGGTACCACTTGTTGCTCTCACACCAATGCCTCATCTCTTCCTGGGAAAGGATGGCCAAGATAAACGGAGTGTCACACAGGTCTGAATCTCATTTATGCACTGCCACTGGGCCCACACTGAACAGTATACAGAGACTAAATGCAGGAAAAGCTACAAGAAATGCTGTGTTATGGCAGGCAGTACAAAAATCCCATGGAAGGAAAATGAAAACTTGCATAGCTAGAAGCAGCAAAAATACATTCATCTAGAAATTTTGAGGACCGACTTGTTACAAGAACAGTTCTGACGTTGTGGTACTCGTAAAGGTAATTTTTTTTGTTTAAATTTAAATTTAAATCTAATTATGTATCTCCTTTTGCAGCTTCAAATGTAACCAGGTGTGTTCTAAAGGTAATAACTAGGGAATCTGGTAAAATTGCACATTGAATTTTTGAGCTTTGTGTGGCATCCTAAATGAAAATGCTTTCCAGAAGTTGTAACAGCCTCTCATATTAATATAGAGATAAAACATTTATATCTACAACTGAAAGATAAAACCCACACAAATAATACAATTTTGTTCAAATTGTAAAGAAAAGATTGCTAAGTATATACACATTGTCTCCCTGAAGTCCAGCATTTGGGGCCAGGCTAAATGTCAACATTTATTCAGTTGGCGATAAAGACTTTGTTTCTGTGAAAATTCTTAGATTATAATTACTACTTTTACTATCTGCTGCATAAGTAAGATAGGTTTTTATGACCCATCTCTGCATCATATACAGATAATGGTAGAGGAAAAGCACATTTAAAGGAAAAAAATTATCTGGAATTTTAAGAGAATTTTTATGAACAGTTCCGTCATGAAATGCATCTTTACTGTCCGCAGGACCACAGATTCACCTCCATTTCACCCAGGGGAAATCACTGTATTTTCATTTTGGCTTAGAATCAAGATATATTACAGAAAGTAAAATGCAGAGAAGAGGCGCAAACCTGTGGAGCGGCAGCAAGCTGGCCGTCAGAAACCTGACCCACAAAAAGGACTGAGACCTACTCTCAGGAAGACATCAGGATTTGGAGAAAGGCCTATACAGAGCTCAGGAATGAAAAATGAAATCATTGTTGTGACCCAGACAGAAACTGGTAGCCTAGGTCTCTGAGGAGGCAGTAACAGGCTGCTCAGATGTTTTAGTGCTTACCTAAGCATACCAGCCCATGTACCAGCTCACATTTCTGGAACCTAAACAACACACCGTTCTGGCCCCTAGACAGTAATGAGTAAAAAGAAAGAAAATCTGCACCAGATGTCCAGTTGCTGCTACACACAGCTCACGGGGAGAACGTGAAAATCTAATGTGGCTTGTGGGGAGGGAAGATGCAATTTGGCTCTGAGATTTGGATGGTTATGCTCTCTTCAACCAGATACCAAAAGCTTTTGAGTATAATGGGTGTTTTTTCTATGTTTGCCCAATCTGTTACTGGAAGGAAACTCCAGTTCTGTGACAAAAGACACATATGGCCATCTGCACAACCAGGAAGATGGAATATTTTTCTCAGACAGAAAGGATATGAAATCAAAACAGGCAGTTTATCAGGGAAAATATTTGAGAGCTTATCTATTATCACAGCTAATGATCTCTTATGGTCTTTGATACGGCAGGGTGGCCTTTGGGGAGCAAACGATGAATGTTTGAATTACAAACCCCAACCTAAGAAAAGTATAAATACTCCAGTCCATGTTCTTTCATCACTAGATGATGTGTCTTGTTAAATAACCTGGCATTATTCATGACACCACTAAACAACTTAATAATTTCAGTTGTTTAAGACTAAAGAATAACTATTCCCTAAAGTCTGCCTCTACTTCATCCCACCAACTCTTAACTTTTTGTCTTACTTTATGGAAACTAATCCTGCAGGAACTTCTGCATGCAAAAGCAGACAAAGAACTGTTAAATGTTACATGGTATATCAAATGGAAATTCAGACAGACTTTCTAGGGAGGTTAAAATTTTAGTCAAATATACATGTGACAGTTTCAAAGTATATGTATTGATAAAACAAAAATCTTCTGGGTTATAGCAGCTGCTGTAAAAAGGAAAGAAAACAAGACAACATGGCAGTTTACTGTTAGACTGCACATGATATTATCGACATTAAATATCCATGAACAGTATTAAGAAACAATCTTCCTATCTGTACTTAAAATTTCTTATATTTAGACAGCAGATATGCCAGTGGTAAAGACCTCAATATACTTCTTCTTTACTTTTCCCACTTACAATCTGAGTATCTTCTCATTTTTTTGAAAATGAAAAGGCTTTGCTGTACTGTACACACACAAAAACATTCAGCCTATTAATCCTCATATCTAGTTTATCATAGTCTAACCCATTGCTGAATGCTATGGTTTGACAGTCTTTCAAGTTATTTACATCACAATACAAAAGCTGTATTTCTTGTGAACAAAAGGGAACTGGTTCCTGCCCCTGCCGAAACCAGGACAATCACTTGGATGTGCAGATTATTCCTGGATGAACATATCACAGACCTTATCCTGAGTGGGCCAAAAACTTACTTGTAGAAACACCAAGGGAGTAACATCAGTAGAACATGAAATTGGGACTTACTCATGTTAACAACCAGTCAAGAATAAATTTAGGGATATTTAATTCCCAGAAGAAAGTTTATCTTGATCCAGTAGTCAACCATTCTGACAAATGTTCAGTAGAAATCAACATACTGAAAAATCCCTGAAGGTCACTAACAACAACCTTTATCAATACTGGGAGGTGTTAAATGTTCCTTCAGGTTTTAACTGCACAGATGCCTTGTATGTGGACACATTTTCCCACGTCATCAATCATATAGAGTCCAATGACAAAAGTAATTTCATAAAAAAGCATATCCAGAGAAAGGGGAGAATATTTTCACATGTGTCTGGATATATAAATTGTGACATGGGTTTTGGCGACCTTTTTGCAAAAAATCATAAAAATCTCCAAATGAAACTGAGGGGAGAGGTGCCATTTTCAGCAATGTCTTTATTCACTTAATGAGGCAGACTATTATTACTGGTGAATGGTTGACTTCTGTTTATCAAAGGGGTAAGGTCAAGAAATGTTTTCTGCAGGTATTCTTACAAGCAATTATATTTCTCAAAATTATATACATTCTTCAAAATGTATATAATTTTTGAGGAGGGGCGTGGGTGAAAATAATATACACACTGTGATACGGTTGCAGAGTGTTCCTGTGTGCAATTCCTCAAGCAGGTTGCTCTCTCACTAGTTAACTGTGACCCTCGTGTCAGAACCATTGTGCATAATCTTATTTCTGCAATGGTAATGAGTTGCATTTCTAGCTTTAATCAGCAAAAAAGATTTGAACACATTTGATGAGACGAGCAGTTGAAACAAGCAGCACATTTCTAACAACACATAAATCACCCATAGCAGCTGCTGCCGCCGCTGCCGCTGCCGCTGCCGCTGCCACCACCACCACCACCACCACCACCACCACCACCTCTCGCTTGGGCTGGATGTCTGAGTGGCAAGGGTTTTTCCAGCACGAGCTCTCTAACTCCTTGTAGCACTATATAAAGGGTATTGTAATAGTTAACAGTGAGGCCTTCTGTTGCTAATTGCCAAGAAAAGCAATGTCATTAGCAAATCCCATTTTAATCATTCCCAGCTGTGGCACCAGCAAAGGTTTACCCTTGCTGTATGGCAGTTCAGTAGGTTACGTGGCCCTGGCCACCACAGGGCCTTGCCTTAGCCCAGGTCCATATCCACTGTGGCTTCACTGTCTCTAGTAAACCTGCAGTTTGATTGTGGTTGCTAGCATCTCCCACATAAAATAAAGAGAAAATGGTTACAATGAATGCAAGCATCACACCGGTGTTATTTTCCCCCTGTTATTCAGAGAAATGTCACTGTCAAAAAGGACTGAGAAAATCCACCTTTTACTCCCAGAAATTAAGATATCCACTAAATCACCTGCATTTGCCAATCTGTTTTTTCTTTTCATGGTATCTCCCAAGACTATCATTAAGGAGCACTATAAATTATGTACCAAAAGCAGTGATATAATTTGTACTGAAGACAGGGCTCCTGTCAAGTGAGACATGCATAGTCATAATCGTCACATCCATCAATCATTTTGATATGTGCCACATCCCACATATGTTTGAAGAAATGGTCTTTGTTTACACTTTGAGACAATGGAGGCTTTTTGTTTCCCAGCATTTTAAATTCTTGGGGCTTGATTCTACATGTAATACATGGTCTTATTGTGAAAAACACTTTGTAAGGATTTCCTGAATTGGAGCCATAAGACTTGTTACACTTTTAATAGTTTCACTGACTTAGAACTTTTTAATGTACTTGGTTTACTACTAAGTGGTTTTTAGGTTTGAGTTTCTAAGTATTTTCTTCACTTGTTTGCTGCAATGAAAATGTAGAAATATCCATAAAATTACAGAACGAAAACTTAATAAAAACAAATGCAATGTTTAACACTTCTCCTAAGAGCTTTGATACGGCTTTTATTTTAGATTTTTCAACATAGCCACTATAGATCAGAAATATTGGTCGTGTATCCAAAACATCCTATGTATTTCTACATTTCCAGAACCTCTCAGATTCATTCCCAGGTATCTTAGGTCAAAATATTCAGTTGATACCTAGAAAACTACGTAAAGTTTATCTTGGGACTGGAGATTTTTGTGTTTACTCTTCTGCTCTGCAACAAAATTCCCTGGCTGACCTTCAGTTCTCCTTTGCAAAATGACTGTTACCATATTTCTTCACCTGGAGTAGTTTTTGATGGTCAGTGTGTTACAGATATAAGTCCCTTAACTGAAAGAAGTTGACATGTAATAACAATATTGTTAGTAAATCAGTTGTGGCAACCAATCAACACCAAGACTTCTTTGGTTTAGGTAGGGTAATAGTCAATATCTGTCAGTCACTGATCCCAAAAGGTGCCTGGTACCTGGTACACCAATCTCAGTAGTGCATGTATTTCAGCGGCAATTTAAAAGGTGGCAGAATTGCAACACCCTAAAAATCCTCCTCAGAAAATCTTGCTATACATCTGAGAAAGAATAACAATTTGGCTTTTTCTAAAGAAACTAACAATGACCCTTATTTTCCTGAATCAAGGTTTTCCATCTTCTTCAGAAATTATAGAAATCACAAATCAAGCACTATAACTCTGAAGAAGATAATTTTATTGATAAGGCCATAAGATTTTTGAAGATTAATTTCATTCTGACCCAAAACAAATTTTGAACAATTTAAAATATAATCTAAGGAATTTAGTAATTTATGTTAATATGAAATTTCTTTTTTATTTTAACATTTAAAAATAAATTTATAGATTAGTATGCTATAATTAAAAACCTGAAAGAAACTCTTTTCAGTGGGAAAATTATAAACTTTTAATTCTTTTTCTAAGTAAGATGTTTCAGTACTGTCAAACTTATTTTATGTTTCCTCCTCAGAAAACAGTTACAGTAGGAATACGACTATATTCAAAGACAGATTTCCATCTTTTTGTTTTACCATTTTATCAACAGGTCCATCCTCAATTTCCTTACAACCTGATAAGAATTTGAGAAGTTATATTAGTTTTGAAATTTTCACTGATGAAGGCATATATATAGAAAACATGTTTCATTTCTGCACAGAGTATATGTGCATATTTTACCCCAGATTGCCATATTTCACAGTGTGGTATCTTAAATTATTCTCTATCAGTCTGAAATGTCATATGTTCACCACAGAAAAATAATATTTCATATTAATATAATAGTATATCTAGTACATCTTGCACGTCTTTGGATTTAAGCAAGTCTATTTATGGCACGCTATTCAGCTGCTTATGTAGATATGTTTTTGCAGAACAGCAATGACATGAAAGACTGTGAATCCCAGACAAGAGGAGCTGTGGGCTCCAGCGTGGCCAGAGGTGCTGTGCTTGTGCCCTGATTTAGACCACAGACAAAGTATACTCTTTAATGAAGAAAAAGAGCAGTACAAATTAGACCTCTTTACCTTGCTTCTTATCTATCAAAAAATTAAGTTGTGTCTGTTCCAAACACAATAAAATTTGCCCAGCTTGTTATTTATTTGTTCACAGTTAAGGAAAGTTATACAGACAACAGGTTTCCCTCTGTTATTCTAAATTAGTAATTGTTTTTTATCTCTTCCTACCCTTTTCTTTTTAAGTCTTTTAATTAATAATATTTCAAGGATTTTCTTCTGAAGTCCTGTGATAAACACTCCAGAAGTTCCACATGAAAAAGAGTGAAGTCGGGAATACAGTGGAAATGAAGTTTATAGACAGAAAACACATGGTGTTAGAAGTGATGCACTGACTTCACAGATAATTTCATATAGGTCAGCAAGTCAGCAGATTTCTTATCCCGAACTTTCAATTAACCTGTATTTTTGCTGTATATCATAATGTTTGAATGCTTTCTGTACATCCAGACTAGCCTAGCACACTTTCTAGGCTTTTTTTAGATTTTTTAGAGATTTATTAACAACTAGTGAGATTTCTCCTTTTTGCCTTGGAGTTCAAACTGTAAATTGCGCAGTTCATTTTCACATAAAAACTTATTTTGGAGGAAGTACAATTTCACCAGAGACTTCCTTATCCTCTCCATTTCTTTTAAATTTGTCTGAGATTCACATAAGCCTATTATACGCTGAAGTTGTACCATCAGACAAGATTCAGCGGTTTGCTTTGCTCTGACCACTAGTTCACCCAAGCACCCTTCACTGTAACATTTCCTTTACAGTAGTTAAACACGTTTGTTTTTTCCACTCTGTAACACAGAAAGTGAATGTTTGCAAACAAATGCAAATTATGACTGACATGAATTCTTAGTTTCAGAAATATTGTTTATGAAAAGTTCCTATCATTCATAATTTGTATCAGTAGTGTACAAATGAACTTCTTTTGCAGACAAAAGGATAATTAAAAGGAGATAATACATATAAGCTCCTGCTACTTGAACACCTTTTGATGATAATTTAATCGCAATTTGCATTTACTGAATTATGCAATAGACAGTTATTCTATTTTGTAGTGGATTTTTCTAGTGAATTGCCAGGATGTATGGAAGTTGGACAAAGCCTAGCAGAGTCTGGATGGTGCCAGTCCTATTGAGGGGGAAAAGAAAGATTTATGGAGTGAAAAAGTGCACATTTCCCAGAAAGAGACTGGGAGAAATAATCAAAGAAACAGTCTACAGGCTCTTAGAGGACAACAAGGAGATAAATGACAGCTACCATGGGTCTGTCAAGAAGAAGTCATGCTAAGGCAATCAAGCTACCTGTGGTGACAGAAGCTCAGACCTTGTGGGCAAGGAAAAGCAGCCAGTGCCGTGGGTCCTCAGCAAGGTTTGTGATCCTGTTTTATGTAACATTCCTAGAAGCAAGCAAAGGAAATGGGTGAGGTGGAATTTTGTTTGGAAAACTACGTGCGGGTTGGCAGCGCATGCTCAGTGTCAGGGTGGGAGGGTGAGCAGCGGGCAGCCTTTGCGGCGGTTCGGCTCATCCTCGCTCTTCTATTCATGATGAACAAAGACGAGCTTATTAAATTTGCATGTAGCTCAAAGCTTAGGGGGATTGCAAGTACAGAGAAGACAGGATTTGAATTTAACATGACCTTGACAAATTGGAAGAATTGTACAAGATATACAGTGAGTAATTAAATAAGATCTGTGTGAGGTATATTTATGGGGGAAGGCCCGTGATTCTGTTCTGCCATCTGAATTGACCTTATGACCATCCTGGCACAGCATCGGTCAGATAACATTTCTCCAGGTGGGGTTACATGCCATATATTTTAAAGCAAACCGGTCTGCTTAGTCTGCTTATCTGAGTGATAGGCAGTACTATGTCTGGTGTCTCGTTGGTCATTCACTGTGTGTAACTGTCTCAGTTATCACCTACTTTATTTGGTAAATTGGAGACCAGTGCTCACGGATCTTAAAACTGGGCCATAATCCAGAAAAGTGTTTGTTTGACATCAAAACTTTGAATCCCTTAGGATGAAATAAAGCACCTCAAAAGAGAAGCGCACTGGATTATGGAATTTTAAATGTCAATATTTGTTTATGTTCTGAAAAATGCATGTATATTATCTATAGAAGGGCGCAGCTATGAGAGAGTGGACATGTAAACATGCTGGAGGCTCCAAGCTGGCTTACTGCAGGCTGGGCTGGAATAATGCTGATCTGCTGTATTGCACTGGAGCACCTCAAAAACTTTGTACATCCATACAGGCACTGTGTGATCTTACAGCGTGGTGGCTGGGTCTGGGGGTCCCAGCTCAAAAATGCCCAAACTGCAGGGAGAAAATTTCACATCTATTGATTATCACGTGCTGGTCACAGATGGAAACCACAAATGTTGTCCAGTTTGTAGTCAGATTTGGTTGTAGCTCGTTGAACTCCAGGGCAGGCAGAGTGGCAGAACAGCTCCCCTCTCCATGTGGAACAGTGCCCTCTCCTGCCCCGCCAGGCGCTGTCTCGCCCTGCAGAGTGCATTCCTTCCTGCACACATATTTATACGAGCTTCAGATGAGCAAAGTTCAGTCACTCAGGCCTTCAGCAGCAGAAAACATAAAAAAACTTTTCAGCACCAAACTTTTCACCAGATAGAGATTATTTGCTCATTGTTACATTCATTGTTGATACAATAATGTTTGGAGGTTGTTTCCTATCCACTGTCCTATCCCCCACAGGGGCTTTGGATCATGACTTTTGGCTTGCAAAGATAATATCTCTTTAAATAAAAAAAAAGTGTAATCCTACGAACTGGAATTGTCTTTGATAGTGCTTTTGTTGTGTTTTGTTGCTTTGATGACAAGTTTAAAAGCCTTGGCTGCTATGTATTTTCCACAAAGCAATAGTCGCGCTTCTTGAATTCTTGAGCACTTGCAGAACTAGCAGTTGATGGCTCTCTTTTATCTTTTCATTGAGGCTTTGACATTACTTGTTGGTACTGTTCCTTCAAAATGCTTTTGATGTTAGCCTCAACAACCGCGAGCAAAAAGCTATAGCAAAAGTGGCTGGGGGAGGAGGCTGGTAAGGGTGAGAGAGAGAAAGGAAGATCACAGTCTACTCAATGTAATAATCTGACTCAGGTCTGAAAACAAGAGAATCCATTTATCAAAAAGCTGAAACTTCATCTTGGTGAAATTTTCATGCAAATAACTTGAATTTTCTGTAGTTTTTAATTTCTCAGTTTTGCAAATTCACACAACAAAGTGAATATTGTGTGGTGAGTGGCAGGGGAGAAAACCCAGAGACTTTGAATTAGACCTGCTGAAAACCATAAAATTCTGCAAATTCAGAGCACATATACACAATACAGAGAAACCTGATGCTTGGAGATCCTAGTTTTACAAATCTTTAGTTGCAGCCATTCTTTGACTGTTAATAGGAAAAAGAGCTGCACGGCCCAACAATATCTTTAATGTCAAGGCAGCCTGCCAAACCATCAGAAGTGCTGGTTTGGTTTCAAAGGAGAGAATATTTTGAATGAATCTTTGGACAGCTCTTCTCATTTCTTGGTATTTCGTCTTTTGCTCTGTCAGCTAAAACATGCCTTCTTACTCTTGGTTATTTGAGTTGCCTCTGTCTTAATATATTTGTCTCAAAGCAGGTCTCACCATCTTGAGCTGTAGGCAAGAATATAACATAGCAAAGATGGAAAAGAATCTCTTGCACTGGTGCACCAACCATAGCTACCAGAGGGCAATGCCATTCTTGAATATAAATGATCTAAAACTGTGATTGTAGTGCATTCTTGTTAAAATGATCTAATAGTTGTTTCAACTCTTACAGTGCTCTGACTCTGTGTACATACACAGTGAAAATCCTTCTTTAGGTAACAGACATAATGAGAACAGCTCAGCTGGGTCAGAGGTCCAACACTGGCAATAGTTCAATGCAAGCAAAGTGGGTTATTTTGTTGCTGGTTTGTTTTTCTAGGTGAGTTTTATTGTTCATTGTTTGTTTGTTTTAAGGGCAATTAGCTGCACTTTAAAGCAAACAGTCACTGATTTCTGCCCTTAGTTCTGCAGCAGTGAGTGCTGAGTCCTTTTGGCTGGATTGTGGTACATTCAGCAAAACTCTCAGTGGACGCATTGATAAGATGTCTGTTAATTTCTCAGCAGCTGTCTTGTGAAAATTGACAGGTGACCTTCAAGACTGTTACGCAGCTTCCTTCTTCATTTATGTTGATAGATATGCATCTAGGCTTCCATTCTTCTTTTTCTCCAGAAGTTGTCTGTTACTTTTTACTCCTAGTTTTTTCTGTCCTTTCCTTATGCTTATTTTCTGTTGAAGGTTTTTCATGCTTGGTGTTCATCATTAGGTTTCATTATTATTAATATTGTTTCATTCTAAGTGAATAAAAAAAGCATAGACTGTTTATACTACAAATGTTTGAACACTGAATATGTGATATGAAAATAGGCCATCACAGGTGCCTAAAGTTTATGCTAAAATATTCATATAGCTGCATGTTTGTGAACACAAAAGCTTGTTTTTCAGTTTATAATAAGGTGAATCAGTTCACTGAAGTATTGTACACCACATTCAATTAACTCCCAGTCCCCTATAGACAAAGTGAAGCAGTTGGGTTTTTCTCATTTAGTTTGAATAATTCCAACCCTCATATAATGTTTTTTTCTGCTGCTGAGGGTCAGTAAGCAGTGGTAGTGGAATCATTTACACCAAAGGCAACCTGTTGACTGAAAAGAGGTTACTTCTAAGGCCTTTTTCCTCTGACTGACTGCAGATGAGAAATATTGAAAATCTGATGTTCCAGTATAGCCCATAATGAAGTCTGAGTCTGAAATTCTCTGTCTTAAGAGTTAGCAGGTTTATATTTAAGAACTCTGTAGAACTGTCCATAGATATAAGTCTCCAAAGACCCATCTTTAAATTAGTGCAATGTCCATTCAAGCTCAATCTTAAACTCAATCTTTAAAGAAAAAATGTCTTAAAATGCCTTGAAAAGGCAGAAAAATAATAAACAAAAAACAATTCAGCACTCTATTATACCACTCTGTTTTCTTGATTATGCTTTCAAGTATCTATCTAATTATTGAAAAGGAAGGAAAAAAATCTCATGTCGTGTGGGAAACACTGTTAAATTAAGATGTGATATTGAGACAGATATGAAGAGCTCTTCACTTAAATCAGATTTATTGCTTCCGTCTTCTTAACCTTTGTCCTCAGTCACCGACCATTTTGTTACACAGTAGGCCACAGACTTCACATTTATGGCTTTTCTAAAGTGCACTTGCCAGCTTCTGCTATAAATCTTGACATTCATATGTGGTGGGTTGAACTTGGCTGGATGCCAGGTGGTCAACAAGTTGCCCTATCACTCCTGTCCTCAGCAAAACAGGGGGGAGAAAACAAAATGAAAAAAAACAACCCTAGTGGGTCAAGATAAAGGCAATTTAATGAAGCAATTGCGAAGGTCGCACGTGCAGAAGCAAAGGTAAACCAAAGATTTATTCTCTACTTCCCATCAGCAGGCGATGTTCAGCCACTTCCCAGGAAGCAGGGCTTCAGTGCACGTAGTGGTTGCTCTGGAATGCAAACATCATAGAGAATGAATGCCTTCCTCCACCCTCCTTTCTCTTAGCTTTTATATCTGAGCAGATATCATATGGTATGGAATATCCCTTTTGTCAGTTTGGGTCAGCTGTCCCGGCTGTGTCCCCTCCCAAGATCTTGCCCACTCCCAGCCTAGAGGAGTGGGGGTGTTGGAGAGACAGCCTTGGTGCTGTGCGAGCGCTGCTCGGCAGTGGCCAAAACACTGGTGTGTTATCAACACCTGTCTAGCTACTGATACAAAGCACAGCACTGTGAGGGCTGCTATGGGGCTCAGCCAGACCCAGTACATCATATCTTCTGGGAGGCTTGATAAAAAAGTGCTGTGAGTACCCAACATGATGTCACAAATGTAAAAATGCATTTCACAACAGTAAGGTACTACCATGAGTGTCCTTTGCTAATTATCAGGAGGAAAATGGCCTTAGATTACTGCGGCACAAGGCAAATATTGCAGGCTTCCCAGGCTGGAAAAATAGTGTTTTAAAAGGCTAGCTACCTGGAGATAACTCTTGGGGTATCTCTGGCAGCATTATTTTTAAGTAAAACAGAAGAAGAAGATAAAAGGTTGGTTCTGCTGTTGTCCATAGAGAAGCATGAGAGAAAGCGGGCTTTTCATGGAGCTATTTATTGTAAGACAAGAACTATGTTCCTCAGTGAAAATGGTCAGCTGAGAACCCGTCTTTTATATGTGAAACTAGAATGTTTTTTTCCCATGTGCATCACTTTACAATTCTCTATGCTAAATTTCATATGCTGTTTTCATTACTCAAGCAGTCTCTTTCAGTCCTTTTGCAGTTCTTCAGTCTGCCCTTCTCCTTTCCATCTGGAATAAATTTGTGTCAGAAGCAAGCTTTGTCACCTTCCTGCTCACCCACTTTTCCACAACCTTTATTACGCAGCACAGACACCAAGCCAACACCCCACCAAATTCCGCTGGTGACCTCCCACCATTCAAACAGTTGACTAACTATGCTTGTTTGCTAGCTCCTATCTTTGGAGCAGATATTTACCCATGACAGAATTTCCTGCCTTACCCCATCATTGCCTAGTTTCTTTAAAAGGCCTAAAGAGTCACTGTAAAAAGCCATCTGAGATAGAGGTATCGAGGTATGAAAGAACTAAGGAATGAAGGCAGGAGACAAGCACCTGTCTCAGGTTTCAGGAAGGGAATTCCCTCCCCTAGTTGTCCTAGTCTTTGAAATTAATTTTTTGGCTTTTCCATAAAATTTGCCATAGAAAAGATGATTTAACCCTGAGCACTCTGAGGGGAGAGATGGGAGAAGGGACAAAATACATATAGTTCAAAAATAAGTATAGCACTTAATTTTTGCTTTCTGTTACTGCTTTGGCAGTGATCTGTGTCACCTTAGAATTCTGCTCTCTTGACTGTCTTTGAACACTTCTCCTTTAGTTGGGAAGTAATTGATTTCTTAGTGCAGGTTTTTCAGGTCCTTTGCAAAAGGTTCTGCTCTGATTTTTTCCCACACTCTGTCACCCGTTCCCATGATTTGGCAATTCACCGTGTTGCTCCCTGTATTTGTATTTTTTCCTGTATAGCAAGGATTTTCCATTTTCTTCTTCAGCTTCTTTCTTAAAGCTTCCTCATTTTCTGTCTCTGAATTTTCTACAAGCTATAACCATCCAATTTAGTCTCCTCAGTGCAATGTACTAAACAATTCAGTATTCCTTATAACACGTACAGGAATCAATGTATATTTGTTGCTAACAAGTGTAACCACAGGACTCTTCTAAGTGCATTTAAGGATGATACTCTCCCTGCTCCTCAGACGACTCTGCTTGCAGCTATTTGGAAGATTTCACTGAAGACCGAACACCACATTCACTGTTATCTGAATAAGATATTGCATTCTAGGAAAGCCTAGGTTGTTCAAAGCTAAGTTCATATTTATTTACTTGAGAATCAAAACCAGTCTTTCTTCTCAAGAACCTCCTTGCCTTAAAGGAAATAAAATATTTAAGCTTCCAAGAAAACTCATATATATTTTGATTGTTCCTAAGAGATGTGGAGAAGTTTCCAAACAGCTTTGTGCTTATATTGATCACTTAATTGGTCAAAAGAAATGCAATGGCTGTATAAATCACAACTACTATTATACTGAAAATTCTGTACATATCAGATGCAATGGCACCAGTCAAGGCATAAGACAAGAGAGAATCAGGTATTTTGTTCTTGCTTTTGTTTCCCTCTGAAATGCACATAGTATGCTATTACTGAAGCTACACAATCACAAATCTGTCAGTTTTGTCCTATTGAAAGGAACTATTTTTAGCTTTCAAAAAAACCATATGTATTTCCTAAGGCAGCCTCGCACTTTTATAAAGCAATGTAATTGCAACACAGGTAATATGTGGATAGGGTTGTTAATAATCCAACATTTAATTATCGCAGTAGTAAGAGCTGCCCCCATAGCTCAGCTGAATAAGTTTGGGAGAAATTAAAGCCTTTACGTTCACCCTCAAGATTCTCATATTTGGGTGCAATACAGCCCTTCAGAATAACAAGCTTGCAGTGAGGGTCATGACACGGAGAATAAACTGCTGCTCACCCACGTGAAAAGAGGCTGATGAATCCCTATTAAATACAGATGCCTAGCTGAAATGCAGAGGTCTTTGGCATCAAGAGAGCTTAACCTATTTAAGGTTTTATAGCTAAGCACTGTGACCTTCAAATGGATATGGATCTGAAGTGAATATTAATTTAATAATGAAGTAATGAATTAATATGGTAGAGAGTGTTTTTTCTTTCTCAGAGCAGCCAGGATTTTATATTATCTTTACTTTCTGGATATTATTATATGAATTTAGGGATGGACTTGCTTGCTTGCTAAGGAATAACTGGGGTTATTCAATACACTGCCCTCCTGCTATTTCAGTCTTCAGGTGGGGTTTTTCCCAGATATTCTGTTAAAAATCTTAAATATTCATATTAGACTTTGCTAGTTTTAAATAAAAATGGAAATTCTTGAAAAAATAATTGTTTTTACATAATTTCTACTATATTAAAATACTCAGATAATAAAAATGTTCTGGGTGAAAAATGACCAGGCATATGTTTATTTGACAACTTTATGTCATGGTCGGCACTAATAAACATTAATGTGGAGACTTCTTCCGTTCATCTGGGTACTCAGGTGCCCATAACTCTTTTCCCATGTTCAGTACTGAAACTGGAGTTGTAATGTCAATCCCAACCAGACTAGTTCTCAGCAAATCTAATATGCTGCAAATCCTCAGATTGGATGGCAAAAAGGTGCCTTCAGCCCAGTCTTGCTTCGACAGTGTGAAAGCATGGTGCTCCAGGGCTGGTTTCAGGCCTGACTGTCTCATTCAGCTGTAACTGGACATGATTTATTAGTAGTTTTCATCTCAGCTTTGCTGTCCATCAGGCATACCTTTGCAGGTTAATGAAAAGTTTGTGCTTAACTGACATTTATAAAGTTTAAAATAAGAACCCATGGTATTCAAAGAGAATGTGAAAGCTGAGCAAAGGAACCTGAGTTGCTGATAACTTTCTTGGCGCATGAAGAACTGCAGAATAACTATTTCTGTATGAAGAGCTTTCCCTCCCAGTAACCTGCTGTCATGCAAACAAAACCATCAGGCTTGCTTTGACATTAAACAGTGTTAATAGGCTATACTTCCTTCCAGAGGATTTTCTTAAAAAAAAAATAAAATAAAAAAATAAAAATTGTGCTGCTTATCATCCTTGTCCTCTGTATCTCTGTATGGAAATCCATGCTGTGTTTCAAATTGGTTTGTAATTGATATATAGCCACAGGTGTCAATGAAAACACTGAGAAAATATAAGCTTTCATTTTCTATATGCAAGAATAAGACTGTAAGAATCACTGAAGAACACGCAATTTCATGCTGAAAAAAAAACAGTGTGAACCAAGAGATAATACTAAACATCAGAAAGATGAAAGAATTAAACTTCAGAATTAAGCTAATTAAGAGTCAGAATCTGTTCTTACTTTTTGACTATCATGTTACATATATGTCTTCTAACAGCTACAGAGGCTTAACTTCTTGATTATTATTGAAGATTTTGATACTTTTTACCTGAGAAGAGGAAATAAACACCAGCTTTCTCTTGTTTGCTTCTTAACCACCACTTTCAAATAAAGGGAAGAACAGACATTTTAAGCCTCAAAACCATAACTGGAAAACCTCTAAGTCTTCAGTCCCAGGTGTGTAAGGACAAGCCTGTCACACTGACTGTTTGTCCCCGAAGAGAAAGGGTGACATTCTGGGCCAGTTCTTTTGGGGCAGCAGAGAGGCACCTCACTGGCAGAAGCTCTTTTTTGACAGCCAAGGACTGAGGGACCAGATTTCTTTCTCCGCTGCCCCTGCTTTGATCAGACAAAATTTCATTTTCAGTCCTCCTTAACATTGGTGCTCTACAAAAGTCTATGGAAAACACCTTGGAAGAAGGCTTTTAAGGTGCTAAAATGCCGTGCGCTCACATCGGAGCCACGTGACAGCGAACATGCCAGCAGGGACTGGCCAAGATTTGCATCCTTGTGTGGCAACAGCCAGGGTTTCTAACTGATGGCATGAAAATATTGACTTAACAAGTTCAGCACATGAACTTAAACAAGACAATTTTTTTTTTTTTAAGTGAAATTGCTATAATAGCAATCATCATTAATTCCATCTGAAGAGCTTGAGTAGGCTGTTGCTCCCAATGACTTTCTGAAATGAGTATACAGTTAACCGGTGGTGTAAAATGAGTAATACTCGTGCGACCAATATTCATTTTAAGGCATCTGATTAAATTTCTCTGGATCATAAAGTGAAGGATAAAATTAATCTTAAATAGTTATTACAGTTGTAAATATTGTGTATTAATTTCTAGTCTCTCATATGTATGAAAAGCCAGATTTTTAATAAAAAAAATCACGTGTGTGAGAAAATGGATATTTCCTACTAAAATATCTAAGTTCTTTAAAATATTTTTCCAAATCTGAAAACTAGTTAACCTAAAACATTTTTATCCTTGAAATGCTTGAAATGGGTGGAGGAGGCAATAAGAGATCAAGAATATTCCAGAGTTTCTGATAAATTTGGAGGAAACTCATTATCACAAAAAAGTTGTTAAATAAAAAACGGAAAATTCAGAAACATTTCAAGGACTTAAAGATTATGGTCTGCTTACTCTTAATTCATTTATTAGGTTTTACTCATTCATATGAATTGGGTTTGAGTGTCAGAAGATTCAAAATAGGCACATATTTGAGTGCAGTTTAAGATACCACAGCACAAAATAAAAAGAAGAAAAATCATAATCACCAATTTAACATTCTAAGTACCTAGTAAATATTCAGGATATGTTAAAAGTAGCATGCAGTTTAAAACTGCTGGCTACTTAAGATTGCTGTTTAAAATGACTTCTGAGTGAGTAGGTTGGCTTCTCATTAGCTAGAAAAACTTTCCATGATCCGTAATTAACTTGTAGAATAAGTTAATGTGCACCACCATGGCAGCACATTTGCAATAAATGTGTTTGTGTGATACAAAGGGTTCATGACCTGTTCTGCATTATTTGATGAAATGCAGCTTTGCTGGAAGCCTTTAAAAATGAAGCTGCGTAACATATTTTAAAATAACAACAAATTATAAAGATCAAAATTCTTTGCAAAGAACTTCAAGCAAAAAAAATGCATATAGAGACTATTCCCACTTCATCCAAAGGATTTGCTGTAACCCAGGAGATAGCCAGAAATGTTTTGAATTCTGCAAACCAGATCTTGTTTACACCTAGAGGAACTGTCACAGAAATATACAGACAAATATTTTTATTACATTTTTCCTTTTTGATTTATTTTTAAAAATTTGCATAGTACCACAATTTACAGGGAACATCAGAAGCATACAGATAAAACACGTTTCCCTCCCAGTCCTAATTACACTATATGATTAGTGACCAAAAATTTCACCCTCTGCCACTGTGTGCAGTCAGCGGGCTCACTTTTATGTAATGGGAGCCAGCTTGCAAGTTGGTCTGCTTATTTTCAGGACTCCTGTAGACCAAGCAAGCAACTGCCCACATGAAGAGAAGAAGCAACTCCCAGGAAATGTGACCCCAAAAAGCTGCTCATCCACTCTTTAATACTATAATTGGTGCTGCAAAGAATGTCAAGCGATCCACGGCATGGAACTTTCTCTCTTTTGAAGATACTCACCAAGGAACAATATTTTTATTTTTTTTCTTCTCAAAATCAGGATCTGGCACATACTGAATCTCCTGTTCTAAGCCAAAGTTCTGTGTTCATTACATATAAATTGTTTATGACATTTGTTGTTTTATTAAAGTGTGGCACAGGGAAATTACTCAACAGTCATAAAAAAGAGGAATGACAAGCTAGTCTAGCATTGCAAAATATTTTTGATCCTTTAAAAGTATATATTAATATATATCTGCCATTAGATTACACAGCATGGGCTCCAAAATGCAGGTATTTTAGAAAAAAATATTTTAAGGAAGGATAGAAAAATTAAATTAGATATAAGAGAAAACATCACAAAAGTTTCTGGAGATACTGTTCTCGAAAAGCATATAACCGCTTTTCAGCATCTTTGGATCAGCAGAATAGCCCTGAATGTCTAGCAGAGTGCAAGCAGAAACAAAATCTCAGCTAAAACCTGGAGTGAGCTTTATAAACTTCACCCTGGCCTCTATTTAACATTGAACATTTTCATGTTCATCTTTAATAGTTATTAATATCTACATGTCTCATTCATCTTGCTGCCCAGTATTTCTAAAAACTCTACAGATAACCAGCCAAATAATTCTAGGGTAGTGATGAGAAAAGTAAACAGTGTGATTTGATTACCTTTTCAACAAAGACATACCAAATGAAGCACACAAATAAAAGGAAGAAGCATTTCAAAGTCAGTTTTCATTTAATAGGTAATAATTAGGGGCTGGAGCCCTGTTTGAATCCCAATAAAAATAAAATTAAATTACTTTTAATGGTGTAAATAATTAACCACACAGCCAAAGGAAAACATGCATTCTGTAACTGTCTACATATGATGGCAAGATCCCTTTCTGAAAGATGATTTTCAACTAGACAAAAGTCATGTCTTAGCCAAAACCAATCTATTGATTTGAGTACATGGGTCAAATTTAAGGACTCCTGAAACAGAAAGGCTCTGATTAGATGATAGATATTTCCAAATACAAACTCCATGGTTTGAAGAAATCAATATATCTTTTAAATTTTTCTTAATTTCTCTTCAAGCTTGTGGTCTTCTCCATTACAGCTGCATCACTAACCTTTTACAATAAACCAGTTGCCACTAGAATAGATCTATTGAATAGATAGAAATGTTGTTCATGTCTTTGAAGATAAAGCTATTCACCCCATCAGGTTTTTTTAGGCTTTGCACCTTGTCCCTGTTATGTATTCGTAACTTCAGAGGATAAGTAATACTGCTGCATTACTTGTACAGCTGTTTAAATGACTTATGTGTATTGATACAATCTTCTTTCAGACTTACTCACAGTATTTGTCAGATCTGCATAGCAGACCTGCTAACAAGCACTCATTTATCTGTACACCGTATTTGCAATTCTTCGTAAAATTGCATAGTTTTTCAATGCCATGTTTTTACTGCTGTAAGTCTTCTACGTTGAAATTCATCCTATTTCAAAACTTTTTTTCAAGACTTGTATACCACTGAAGTGCCACCTGAGCTTTCAAAACAAGTGTTTGTGCTGATCTCACGGATGAAGTAGGTATTCCAATCTCTGAGGCTCTTTGTCAATCATTTGTAATTATTTATGGGTAGCCAATTTAGCAGACTTTGAGAAAAAGGTCTCTGTATCATGTCTATTAAAAAATTGCTTCACTATTTGAAATTATCCTTTTGTTATTCTGAAGTTAAATATATATGTCAAGATCCATTGAACTGGTTGTATAAAACTGATGTTAGTGGAATTGCTTGGAGAACTGATTTTCTACCATAAAAGTCCTTTAGAGCCGGAAGAGCCCAGCCACTACCCATGATGTAGACATTTTCAGTGCAAGTTAAACAGGGGCTCTGCATAACTGACTAAATACCCCTCTTTTCCTACTACAGAATATTTATTGTTTGGGAGGGTTGTGTTTTGTTTTGTGGTGTTTTGTTTTATTATGCTTGATTTATTGGAATGAAATTTGCCTAACCCAGAAGCATTAAATACAGTTTTTGGATCACATAAGTACAACATTTTAATCCCATTTATAAGGACTACAAGAGACATGGCTTTGAAAATGTATGTGAACATTTCCCCAGAACTGGGATTAAATGTCTATTTTCACAGTCTCTTGCTCTCTGGCCTTTAGTTATGAAGTCACACAGAGTGAAATTGTAGCTGAGATTTCCACTCATTTACTGTGGGACTCAGAGGTTTAATATTCAGTTATTCTGAAATCACACAGAAAACATACACAGAATTTTCATTCTCAATTAGCTGTCTCACATTATTCCAAGAGAAAACTTTCATGTTTACACCCATGGATTTGGTCTCCTGTACCCAGTCACTAGACTGTTAAGAAGAGGGATTGTAAAGAACCCATTAGATGGACAAGAAGAAAACAAAATTGTTATTTACAAATAATATATTGCATTTTATTGAAGCACGATTGCTATTGTTCCAAAGTCCATCCCTCCCCCACTTTCCCTTCGCCATTTCTGGACGAATCCAAGTTAATGACTAGGGAGTTTAGTAGTATAGTTTTCCTAGGGAACAGATTTTTTTCTGTGCAGAGAACTAGTGCTTCATTTTAAATAATATTTCTTCCACATGTTGAGTTAAAAATTGGACACTTATGTTTGATTTCTTATTTTAAAATAGGTAAACTTGAACAATTTCTCATGTATTTTCCAGCATAAGGTATACGTAGTGTTTTACCTTGTTGCAAATACAACCTTATGGTTAATGTGTTATGTATGCATATATGCTGAAGTGTTTAACATATTAGACAAACCAGATAAGTTCACTGTGCACTTAACTAATAGAATAACTGTTTGATACATTCTTAAAGAGGAATAAATACTTAGATACATTAAGTAATTACCATTAGCTGTTTTGACAGTAATGTTCAGCTGCTTGGAACATACTCTGAACATACTGTAATATTCACTGTTATCATGCCTCATCCCTCTTCTTGGCTTAGATTGCTATATAATCTTCTTAGGGTAAAAAAAATATGCTAAAGAGAGGCAACTAAATAAGTAATAGTGATAGTTCACAAGTCTATTACTTCACTTAGCTTAAAACACAGAACAACTAGTTCTCAGTAAGTAACCTACCAGGAAAGCCTTTAGAGGAAAATTAGTTACTTCACATTCAGTGGCAGATGCAATATTTTTTCACCTGTATTACAATAACAAAAGAGATGGAAACACTCATAGAGTTGTTGTTGTAGTAGTGACCCACTGTTACGCTTACAAATGTGTGAGCGCTGGTAGTGCTACAGAGGACAGTTCCACTCAAAATTAATGTGCACTGAAAAAGTAAGAGAAGAGAACAATTTCTGTCTTACATGCACATATACAACACAGACACACATGTAGATATTGTTCGAGTGCCACATGGGAAATAGGAGATATCACTTTTTAGGTGCAAATACTTAGTATTTTAAAGTGTTAGACATGCTGTCAGGCCCAAATCTTCAAAGATAGAAATGTCTCAGGATTACTGAATTTCGGCTGATTGTCAGTACCTAAATGCCATAAGCTGATGGTATTAGTATATTTGATTTCTATAAAAATAAGGATGTAGGGAAAGTACCTTATCCCTAATTATTGTATTACCACTAATATGATCTGGCTAAAAAAAAAAATTTGCCATGACCCCAAATAATTGTTCTAACACACTTTGGGAGATTTCAAGATCAATTTTTCTTGAATACATGATCTTTTTCTTATTCTCCATACAATAATATAGATTCTTGAAAATGGAAAAATCATAATGTGTCTAGACAGAGCTGTTCTGGGAAATAGGTGCAGGATGCTACAAGTTTCTCTTTTAAAGCGCTGAAAGTTCAAAAGAAACACTTCAGCAAGAGCAGATCATATTGTTAGATGTAGCCTTTTTTAAAAGTGCTGCTGAAGAGATTCAATTATTATTTCTTAACAGTATGTTTCTTTTCTTATGGAATTTTGGAATCTATGGAATCTGGAAACTGTCCTAAAATTATGAGTCCTACACGCACATTACAGAAAGCTTACAGGAAAATGAGGTTTAACTGCAATTTCAGCAGTGAAAAAGCCATGATGTTGAAAAGTCAAAGCAAGCTCTCAGAAGAGTACAGAAAACTCATTGACAATAAAAAATGAGGGGAAACATGAAGAAACTTTTATAAGATATGACAATACAGAAGGATATTGTGAAACTACTTCTGTAGGACAGAATAATACAGGGACAAACATGTCAAGAAAGCTATGGCTTTTTCAAGTACTGTTCCTATTGCTCAAGTGGTTTTTTTTCATCTTTGAATGAAAAATACATGTATAAAATAAAGCAGCACATTACTTTTCTTTGCACGGCATGCATGTTTATATATTTTGCATAGTGACATTTGCAAGATAATGTGCTTTGCAGAATAATGTAAATTGTTGCTTTTATAAGGGGAAGTTTGTGTAAACTTACGTTAATGTCAGGTTAATACAGCAATTGTGTTAACAAGGACAGAATTGCTTAAACACTAAGGAAATGAATGCAAAATTTATCTTGGTGATACATATTTATAAGTCACATACAGATGCATATCATAAGCTATATTTCTTTAATTTAATAAGAAATAAGCAATTTGCTTCTGCATAAATACATTTCTCAGACTTTTTTTATTGAAGGACATTCACCTGAAGACTCTTTTGGCTGCTGCGTAAAATATTTGCAGAATGTTTTTACATTAATTCATTTAGAATACTTGAAATTCTTTTTTTCTGGCTAGTGTACAGAATCAGAAATATAAATCTAGAAAACCTAAAAGCAGTTGCTGAAAGCATAATGCCAAAGCTGGCAAATCATAACCAGTTGTCCCGTGTCACACTTGATATCAGCAACTTTCATCTTCAGCATCTTGCATCTTCATACTTTTCTTTAGGGTCCCTGTAGGGTTTTATTAAGTAAAGATATGAAATACGATATTACATCATTGACCCTGCTTTTATTCTGGATCTAAGATTCAGCCATAATTTCAAAAAATTCTTTAGTCTCCATTGTCCCGTTGCAAAGGCAAGTTAAATGTACGCAAGATAAGCACATGCACACTTGGTTTTGCTCAAAAGCTGCAGGTAAGTTCCCAAACTTTCAAATTCTCTGTGAACCAAGTCCAAACTGAGAATCTTTTAGTGCTGGTTCCAACTCTACAAGAAATAATTGCTTTACTCACACAATATGGGCTTGACATTTCCTGCAGTGCCAACTTCTGGTACCCAAAATGATTTTAGAGAAAAGGATAAAGGAACTATATCTCATTTATATCTGTATGTAATTTTTCTCTCTCCAAAGTTCTCAAAGGCTATTTCATATATGAGCTACACCCCTGAGGGGGCTAGCATTAAGGAAAAGTGACCCCTTTGTTGTAGCTGCTTTTTCCAAGCTGTGTTTTACATCTGGTGGTGTCATCAACCAGTATATCAAGAGCACTACTTCACTTGACTTTCCTTATTTTCTCCTGACAGTATCCTCAGGGTTGATAAATGGTCCTGCTTTCATGTAGAAGGCAATGTATTTATTTGGATCCTATATACAGGTTTATGAAATCATGACATTCTACAACAGTGACTGGAACAACAAGCAAAGGCTATTACATCAGTTAACCCTTAGGGGACGATTGCTGGTATCTGTTCTCTTGTCATTAACTCCTTGAGGTCTGAAGATGTATATTACTAATAATAACAAGATGCAATTCAACAGTTTCCAGAGTTCACTGCCACGTAAGCTAAATAATAATTGTATTTGGCCTGTATTTTTAATTAATCTGAAATGATGTACCTGTTTCTGGAAGCAAATATGGAAGACAAATGTTGCTTATAGGTAGTGTAAGGAGAGAATTGAAAGCACAGAAAAGAAATATCTTTCTGTCTTGCTCACTTTTATGCTGTACATTTCTGTTTAAGCTTGATTCAGCTGGGACCACTATCCTGTTGATGTTTATTCAAGGCATTACAAGGTGAGTTTCAGGGAGTGTAAAAGACTGGACTGCTCGCAGTAGTCTGAAACACTTTTCATTTAACTGCAATTCTCAGTTCCAGCTTGCACACAAAAATAACTAAATTGATAAGGCACATAAAGAGAAGCTGAAGTAAATGGCAAAGAAAGGAGCATTATTTCAAAGCCATGAGAAAATGGTTTCCAATCAGTCTAACTCTCCACTCAGCCTTGTGCTAGGGCTGCTACGTACACCGCAGCCAGGCTTTCTGACTGCCTCTGCTACTTGAGATGCAGGCAATCACGCTTGGGCTCACCTCCTTACTTCAGTTCTTCCACAGCTCAAATGTCCATTCCATGCCAATGTCAGTCCTTTCAGTGGTCTTCTAAAAAACAGCTATAAAATACATGTATTGTAAGCTCTTTGGAACAGGAAATAGCTCTGCTTAAATCAATTTCTAGAGTCCCTAGACAAGAAATCACTAACCTATCTTGCATTACAATAGAAATGACAAGTGCTCCTAATAAATGGAAGCACATTTATTTTATGGATGCCAAGCCTGCATCTGCATGTCCCAAACAGATGGGTTCACAAATCAATTGGCTGCAATTTTAGGGGAACGCTGGAAATTTATCCTATGGAGAGCTGGTGTAGAGCCCAGACCTGTCAAAGGAGTGCCCCAAGGAGCTGCTCTGCAGCAGCCCGCACGTTCCCTGCTGCAACCAGCGGGCCAGAAGTAAGGAGCAACAGGCTGGGAACCAACATCGGCTCCTCATCCCCTTCTGCTGCTACCAGGGATCATATGCTTTAGGTTATTCCGTAACTGAGGAAGTGGTGCTGACTTAGTGCCAAATGTATGTTTACTAACTGTTCATCTCTGAGTAAAAATGAATTAGGAAATATGTTTTTATTTGTGGTGTCATTTTATTATGTGCGGTAATTGGGTTTCATATGATATGTCACCCCGGGGGTTATTTGTACATAAAAGGAGAGATGTTGAGCTCAATCTCTCTTATTGTGTGTGTTAATGAAATTAAACCACAGCAAATAAATTGATGTAATTTGCCAGCACACATAAATTTCCATATCTGGGTTGCTGAAGAGCAGATCGTGCTAACGTGTACGGTTAAAAAATTATCAACTGCTACATTTTTGGATGGCCTGGGAGGAAATACAAGTAATTAAGTAGAACCTTGAATTACTTTTGAGATATTTGGGAAAGCTGCTACATGATACATAACGCAGTGTTATATTCCTTAAAAATTCTATTTAATTATCGTCTCCACAGTTGTTGTCACTTCGGAATCTACACCAGTAGTTCAGGTAATTCGTATCAAAGAAGTATTATGGCATATTCCTTCGGCAGCCATCCGTATCATGTGATAAGTTGATCCTCAGTTTTGCTTCTGTAGCACAAGTGGCAGCGTCAGTAAATTTGCTGGGAAAAATTCCCTGTGGCCATAGATTTGTTCAACCAAACAAATGGTCCTGCTTGAGGCAGCCAGCAGATGCTGTCATCTGTACAACATAATGATCTTTTTCTCCACTCTAGCCCCCACTGATTGCAACTCTGAACATTTTAAATATATATAGACTAGATACAATGTAGCTATATAATCCATCCATGTAAATGCCAGCTGCATGTGACTGTTAGTCCTTTTCTTCCGTTCTTCCCTTTTACTCCTCCTGGTCCACACTTTTCATTCACTGCGCTCAGAATATGTCTATGCTACACACTGGTGGATGGTGATTTATTTATTTTGCTAGTGATTTGCTGCCATTGAATAATTTATATAGCACATTGTTGTAGTTTTGCAAAGGTCTAGTTTGGCTGGAGTTTTACATCAATGCCTGTGGCTTCCCTTTGCAACTACACAGGCTCTGTCTTGACCCAACTGCTGGAATTTTAAATATTAAATGAATACCATGCCAAATCTTAAATGCCTGTGGTTGTAGAATAATGACCTCCAGTGTTTAGAAGTAAATAGTGGGGTCTGTTTGTGCCTGCAGCTTTCTTTCCCTTTTTTTATAAACTTCTCTACCTATACTGAATGTACCTAGCTGGCTGATTTTCCAAATACTGATAAAACTTCACCAAGGAAAAGAGACTCTTAATTTTCTTTTCTAGTTTTCTTGGGTTTTTTTATCAGCCCTGTTGGTAGTTGTTCCATAACAGAAATGAAACTGTAATTCACCTCTTGGTGACATAAATCTCCTGCCAATACAACATAAGTTCCCCTTTCACTGTCCACAAAGGATACATGCTCCCCACACTCAGTGTGGCTGTGCCCTTGATTTATTGTATGTTGTGGCATATCCATTGCCTAGATAGCCCAGATGCTTGCTCTTTCCTCTCTGGCAACTGTAAACCTTTGGAAAACTGCCTTAGCTATTCCAAACTGGAAACCTATTTGCCAACCATCAATTGTGTACAGCCATTTTCCTATATATCACTCATTCACTGGAGTTAAGCACTGAGATGAATGCATTTTAGTACACACTAAAATTGGTAGCTGTATTTGGTTTGCATGGCAAGGTTTTGGTAGCAGGGGGGCTATAGGGGTGGCTTCTGTGAGAAGCTGCTAGAAGCTTCCCCCATGTCCAATGGAGCCAGTGCCAGCTGGCTCCAAGATGGACCCGCTGCTGGACAAGGCCAAGCCCATCAGCAACGGTGGTAGCGTCTCTGTGATATCTTATTTCAGAAGAGGGAAAAAAAAACCCAACAAACCAGCAACTGCAGATGAAGAGAGGAGTGTGACTATGTGAGAGAAACAACTCTGCTGACACGAATGTCAGTGAAGAAGGAGGGGCAGGAGGTGCTCCAGGTACCGGAGCAGAGATTTGGCTGCAGCCCATGGTGAAGCCCATGGTGAGGCAGGCTGTGCCCCTGCAGCCCATGGAGGGTAATGGTGAAGCAGATCTCCATCTGCAACCCATGGAGGACCCCATGCTGGAGTAGGTGGATGCCCAAAGCAGGCTGTGACCCGGTGGGAAGCCCATGCTGGAGCAGGCTCCTGGCAGTACCTGTGGACCTGTGAAGAGAGGAGCCGCGCTGGGGCAGGTTTGCTGGCCGGGCTTGTGACCCAGTGGGGGACCCACGCTGGAGCAGCCTGCTCCTGAAGGACGGCACCCTGTGGGAGGGACCCACGCTGTAGCAGTCTGTCAAGAACTGTAGCCCGTGGGAAGAACTGGTATTGGAAAAGTTCAGGCAGAACAGTCTCCCATGGGAAGGACCCCACGCTGGAGCAGGGGAAGAGTGTGAAGAGGAAAAAGCGACAGAAACAGCGTGTGATGAACCAACCATAACCCCCATTCCCATTCCCTGCACTGCTTGGGGGACGAGGTGGAGAATTTAGGAGTAAAGTTAAGCCTGGGAAGAAGGGAGGGCTGCGCAGAAGCATTTTTTAAGATTTAGTTTTTATTTCTCATTATCCTACTCTGATTTGATGGGTAATATAATAAACTAATTTCCCCAAGTGAAGTCTGTTTTGCCCATGATGGGCTGAGTGATCTCCTTGTCCTTACCTTGACCCATGAGACTCTCATAATATTTTCTCTTCCCTCTCCAGCTGAGGAGGGGAGTGATAGAGCAGCTTTGGTGGGCACCTGGTGTCCAGCCAAGGTCAACCCACCACAGTAGCTGTTAGTGGTAACATGTACTGGGATTTACATTTCAGTTTTACATGGTAAAACACAAGTGGTCAAATTCACATATCATATAAAGTGTGAGCTGAAAGCCAACTCTAAGAGTAACTAAATTATCTTAATAAATATTGATAAAGAGCTGAAAGAATTAATAGGTTATGCTAATTAATCACCACTGAGTGGGCAAAAGATTTTATTTAATTAATTTGACTTGGGATCAGCCTCAAGGAATATTTTGGATCAGAGGGAAAATGTAAAGATCTGGGTATGTAGCTCTGTTTTCATACAGAAATCAAAGAAATATGTCATAGTATTTTGTCTGCTTAGTCATCAGAACAGTGTCAGAAAGGAAGCAAAGCCTTGTGAGACCAGGGCTGCAGTTGCACACATTTTACCTGAGAAGTTCTGGTATGAAAATCCCAGCTACTTGTTTAATTGTCAGCAACATCTGCCAAATTCCCATTTGCATCCTCAGAAGTACGAAAATGGATAGCAGAGATTAAATATCCATAGTACTGTAACAGCAAATGCCAGACATGTGGAAGACTGTAGTATGCTTAATGGCTCAAATATGACTTTCTAAGACATTATTTGGGATTTCTACAGGTGCTAAACAAACCTGCCATTACATACCAATGGGGATGTGAGAAGGCATTGTATTGTTGCGCTGGAAGAGTATGCCTATTTTCAACTGCACTAAGCAATCAAAAAAAGTTCATTAACACTTCCAGCTACAGGCATATTGCAATTGCAACTAGTTCTGACAGTCTTTATCTTTTAGTAACTAGTGCTAAATTATATACACATAGGAAAATGGCATCACTTCTGTTTGAGACATATATTTTGCAGTAAAAAAAAACATTTCCTTTGCTGACAGCTTCATGTAATAAAGCCCTTACCCAACTTATCTTATGTACATACACAACTTAGGTATGGTTTTAACAGATAAAAAGTTGCTTGATGAGGTAAGCTCCAGACATGGAGTCACAAAAACCTTGGATGCAGACTCTTAAATGGGAGGGAATATTTTGTACTGCACCTCAGATCTTGGCTTTTGCAATTTGAATCCATGTCAGATTAGCATATATGTTTCAACAGGTATTTAATTTTCTTGTTTGTAAACTACAGGTAGGTTGTCCAATTTAAAATACAAATAATAAAGTGTTAACAATATACAGTTTCGTTAGTGGAACTGTGAAAGTGGGGCAAATGTATATATACTTTGGAAATCCCACAAGAAAATCCATTTTTCCTCGTGATCTGATTCTTGTTGCTTCTGACAGTGGAAATATTAGAGAATAAACATGTTTCACAATGGCCAGCATGTTTTCTGTCTTCGTAAGTGCTGAAATCACCTAATCCTGAAAAATGCAGGTATGCTGGGAAAAGACAGTGGAACGATACATCCCAAACGCCACAAATGTTTCCAATTGGACTTTGGTAAAATATGGAATATATTCTCTTTATTATCACAGAAAATGTTTCCAGTAAAGAACTAAAAAAAAGAAGAGTTAATTATACATATATTGACATTTAAATCTTTCTTGAATGATCACCTAAAGAATCACATTCAATTGCTTAAAACAGAAATGCTTTTAAGCAAGACAGAACATAAGTACAGTGTAGTGAGTCATTGGCTTTTTAACTGCCACTAACAAGAAACACAAAGTGCAAAAAGTCTTGTCCACTGGTTATAAACATGCTATTAAACTGGTTTTTTGGGTTGGTTTTTTTTTGTTCTCAAATAAGGCTGGTGTAGTGACAAGGAAAGTCACAACAGAGTGTGTGCAGCAAATTTTACAGACAGCTGAAAGCCAGTCTTCGTCATATGTCTAAACCACAAATACCTGGGGGCTTGTTATCAGTCCAGCCAATTATATATGATCCAATGCACAACCTTTTGTTTGGGGAGGGGGAGAGTACGTATATTCACACAAATATATGTGCAGATATACACAGATAGAATATCACCTAGGAATGAAATTAAGAAATATTTTCTCTAATTGTTTCTAAGTACAAATTCCCTTTTAGCATGGACATCAAAATTAATGATGGAGTACATACAACGAAAATTAATAAAAAATTTGAAATGTTGCAAGTAAGCACCTCTTATTTAACCTCAGTGAATAACATCTTGATTGTGTACAAAGGCACGTTTGTGCAAAGAGCAGACTTAAGCTGCATGTGAAAGTAGCCACAGTTTGTCCTCCAGTGATTACAATGAGCAAGCGTGTTTCAATGCTAGAAAAAAATCTGTATCCACCTCAAGCAAACTGCAGGCAACATCTGCAGCACTGTACTCTGTACTGCCTATAAAGGGATACCTAAGACATGAACAGCATTGATGTTAGATAAATATTTCAGTAACAGCAGGCCAAGTGGTAGAACCATAAGCTGTAAATTAAAACATTAAAAGGACATAGAGCAACAAAACACACAATTTGCATCGCTACATGTCAAATATCCACACAGCTTGTATGTACAGGATTATAGTGCTGACGTTCAACTGCTTCTTAAAGCATGACATTATCATTGGGGTAAATCACTGCAAATACTTTTTAACAGTTCAAGAAAGAAAAAAATATTGAAGAGATATAATTACTGGTATTACAATTATTGAATTACAAAGATACTGTGTTTTATCCTTCTCTACTACCTTACTTCATTTATAGGATGTGCCCTTTTGAAATGTAGAGCAGACAATATGATGATAATATGTTTGTGCGTTTGACATTGTCATGGTTTAACCCTGGCCGGCAACCAAGCACCACGTCAGCCGCTCGCTCACCCCCTATCACTCAGAGGGATGGGGAGGAGAATCGGAAAGGAATGTAAAACTCGAGGGATGAGATTAAGGACAATTTAACAGGTAAAGCAAAAGCTGCGCATGCAAGCAAAGCAAAACAAGAGATTAATTCACTGCTTCCCATGGGCAGGCAGGTGTTCGGCCATCCCCAGGAAAGCAGGGCTCCATCACGCATAATGGTTACTTGGGAAGACAAACGCCATAATGCCAAATATCCCCCATTTCCTTCTTCTTCCCCCAGCTTATATACTCAGCATGATGTCATACGGTATGGAATATCCCTTTGGCCAGTTTGGGTCACCTGTCCTGGCTGTGTCCCCTCCCAATATCTTGTGCCCCTCCAGCCCTCTCTCTGGCAGGGCCCAAGAAACCGAAAAGTCCTTGACTTAGTATAAACATTATCCAGCAATAACCAAAAACATCAGTGTCTTATCAACATTGTTCTCACATCAGAGCCAAAACACAGCACTGCATCAGCTACTAAGAAGGAAACTAACTCTATCCCAGCTGAAATCAGGACAGTCACGCTGTGTTAATTCTACAGATTCATTTAGGACCTTGTGTGGCTTTGGCTATCCATTCATTAACTTCCCAGAGCATTCACACTCTTTAATGTGCTTTACTTTTTACCCCTTGACAAAACACTGACTGTCCAGTTCAGGTGAGTATCTGAGTGCCTCACAAGAATTTGTGTGTTTTGTCTTTACAACTGCTTTACTGGGTAAGGAAATAATATCTTCACTTCAGTGAAGCCAGAGGTAATCTATATGCCTTGTGAACACTCATACAAGTCTGTGGTAGATCCACCTCTAGCACCTAGGCGTCTTTCAAAATGTGCAGAACGGAAGAGTAGTAAATTGTATTAGTGACATAGAGACTCATACTCTTACTCACTAGTCAGTCTAAATAAAGTGTAGGAATACATTAAGCTTTCTGGTTCTAAACCAGACTTAAGCTATGACAGGTATGTCTAGGGGCCAAGTAGCAAGCAGCGTGCTGCAATACAGAGAATATCATAAATGCTTAGCTGTGGTCAGCCCTGACTCCATGTGTCCTTATTAGGCAAAAATGCTTATCACTGGACTATCAAAATTCCAGCTGCAGAAAAATTGTTCAAATAATCCAGTTTTGGTAGCATGGAGATGACACCTGGCTAATTAGAGCTTCAAACCTCAGAACTTATGGTCAGACATCATCAGATCTCTCTTCATATCTGTTATTCAGCTGAAAACACTCTTTCATTAACTCACAGGCATTTGTTCTCTTAGCTAATTTTGTACCTGATTATGGCAGAAGAGGAGCTCATTGTCACATGCATACAAGTCAGAGGCTGAAATATCAGAACATGTACATGTTCTGTAGCTGGACTGCCACTTGCGCTGGGCTCCAGACAGTAGGAATTCAGCACCAACTACAAATATGTTGTACCCACTACAGTACACGCACTGTGAGATGGAGAGAATTTATATCAAGCCTGTTTATTTTCTTCCCCGTCTAGAATAATGTTCCATAATTTACTCCAGAGATATGAAAGTATTGAGAAAAATTTGGCACAAAATGTAATATCATTATTTACATACAGGGCTCTTGAAGAACAAATTTAAATGAAGTAAAAGACAAAATGGAGACACTGATTTATGACAAAACTATTTATTTCACACATAAAACTTGTAAAACATTAGCATCAATGTGAAACTGAAAGCAAGTAAGCTTTTAAAAGCAAGCTAAGTGTTTAAGAACTTTTTTTCTGCCCATCATGTATGATGAGAATAAAAAAATGGCAAAAGACATTTTTCTGTATCCTTTTCAATGGCATAGGCCCTTAATAACAAAATTTGAAGAAAGGACTTTGTTCAGTGCAAAGATCAGGACTTTACCTCCTACTTCATGTCAGTGTATGACACACATAATACAAATACTTAATAAAGAAATAATAAACAGTACATTTATCCTGAGTCATCCATCAAACAGAAGTGGGAGAGTCTTTTGTCAGCCCATCACTGGTTGCTGCTTGCACAGCCCTCTCCGTCCTTGCCAAGCACAGCTTTTATAGGCAGCAAGTGGGAAAACTTGCCTGCTAAACTGCTTCAGGCTGCCATCTTTGCTTTGACTCCATCTTGCTTATAGACCCCAAACCCAGTTCTTGATTCTCCTTCCCCAACTGCAGATCAGTTCATCTAGTCTTGATCCACCCTTCCTGTTTCTTGCCTGAGTCTGTTGTCATACAAAGTCTCCATTCATGACTTTGTCCTGATCCCAGTCACACTCTTATCTATGTCTTTAGGCTTGGAATACACAAATAGTCTCCTTTTTGACCATTTCCTCAAATTCCAGGCAAATTCTTGTTCTTTGCCTTGAAGGAAACATCTGTCAGCTTTTCTGACTCCTAGCACAAGTGGTCGTTACTATGGCATCTGGGTTTGACCTACACAGTGGTGATTTCTATGTCCTTAAAGATTTACTTGAAACATCATGATTTAAATTATGCATTTATAAAAATCTTTGGTTTATGATTATTCAATTGTATTAATATAAAAGGGAATTAAAATTACACTACAGGTGCCATTTACAATGTCTCCGTATGTTTTACCCCATGTTTCTTTTACCACTAAAGTGTTGGATTGTTTCCCTCCGTGAGAGTCAAGCGAGTGGTACAATGCAGGCTCCACCATTTAAACTTGGAGCTCCTTTTTTTGCGCATCAATGCTAGCAATGCAGAGGCCGTATTTCACTATAATCAGTATGTAGAAGTTCGTCTGGGTAGTTTTTACAAATGTCGATGACTGGACAATCTTGAGATAAGTTGAAAATTTTCTGTTTCCAGAAAAGCCAAATGAGTTTAGGCTTGTAAAAATGAGCTGGGCTTGGCTGCTTCCCTTCTGTCTTGAAGGGCACTGTGACAGACTATGACATAAATAGAACCTGAGCTAAGAAAACCAAATTTTTGATTAAGTATACGCTAGGAAAAGGCAACATTTTAATGAATAATTTTCTTGTTAAGCTTTCTTCAGTATGCATATGCTTAGATATCCTGTGGGCCACTGTAATCAGGGGGATCAAGAAATAACAGGATACTTTGGGAACAGATATTTCAGAGAGAGACACAGAATAATTGTAGAAAACTCTGCCCTTTTGTATGGCAGTTTGTCAATTTATTTTATGTCTAGTCAGTGGGTGAATAATAAAGGGCGAAGATCACAGATTTCAGAGCTTGTTTTCGACTAAGTTGGAGATTGCACCTCACTGGAGATGTCCTTGAAGGTACTGTAAACAAACAAACAAACACTGCCAAATGCAAATGTAAATTAAGATGTGAGGAAGTAACAATTTCTTTGGTACAGTATACAAACAAATATGGACATTTACATATTCAGAACCCATTTTAGTTAAACTGAGCAACTCAGGTAACACATTCTTTCTCTCTCTTTCTTACCTCTTCTATAACAGTACAAAGATGCAAATCCACTTAAACCCTTGAGTATCGTGGATAGCATACAATAAATGCGCGTGTGACACACTGTAAAATAAAGGTAAAAGTTACATTATGACAAACAGGAGAAAGAACATATGTGGCTAAACTGTTTAAATATAATCTATTAGATGTTAATAATATTAGTTTGAAAGCAAAATCCAATAAAAAGAGAAGCAGAGTACAGAGGAGCTGAGACCTGTAGACTGAGAAACCTCTCTGTGTTTTGTAGGAAGTCTTCTTGGCTTGTAACCTAAACATTGGCCAGAAAAGTCAATAACAAAAGGCTATCAACCTCATACACAACATCTATTTCTTTATTACCTTGTTTTATTTAATCTGCCAATAACTGAACACCTTTAATACCCCTAACACCACTAATACTTCAGTGATCTGGAATCTTCACTATTAATGCTTGTCCATCTGTAATTGTTGGTATCATGGCTGTGACAGAAACAAACAAACAAAAAATTAAACAACTCTCCTAACTGAAGAAAACATCTATGACATTTTGAAAAGGACATACTTACTAATTAATCTTAAGCTAATGGAGTTTGGTCTTTTTTACAAGGGCAAGATAGGATTTTGAATGAATTGAAATAGTATTGTTAACAGAAATGTACTGAATCCTACTTATATAGACCCTGTGTGAATATTACTGTGTTCTATAACAATTTTTTCACTGTCTTATGAAATTGCAAGAGAATAGGAATACACAGTTCCATTTCCAGGATTTTGATTGTCACTGAATCATAGAATAAGGACATCTTCCCTGGTCTGTAAAGTGGCACTGCTCTATAATATATCACATGACTGGAACAGTGCCTGTGCCCTGACATAGGTATAGACATCCTCTATAATATTAGGAGACACACACCCATCAGAAAATAGGAAACACCTGGATTTTTCTCATATGGTAGATGCATTTCTGATTCTCGGATAAAGAAAGGGGGCAGATTAAATGAAGCTCCTACTTTGGTAGCTTTTGCTGTTCTTCCCACTGCACCTGGAGGATGCTGCAGTGATGACATCACACTTGCATGATCCCAGGCTGTGATGGGGTCTCCCATGCATGAATTGCACATAGCATCCATGCTTTGAAACTTATGAGCCAAATGAACAATAGCAAAGATACCAAAGATACCAAAGCAAAGGCTAAAATCAAGAGGCCATTAGGTACGTGGTAACAAAGATTTTGGATACAGGATCAAAGTGCACATTACAGCTGTTGTCACAGTTACAGAATGACCTGCACCTTACAACCATTCTTATCTAGCACTCTGGACTTGACAGGGAGTTATTTTCCTTAAAGCTATTTCTTTCGCTTAACGCTCTTGCTATTTCCAAATTATGCTAAGGAGACAGACCCCACACTACGGGGTCCTGTAAACCCTTTCTTTGCTGAGAACTGTGAGCTGCAAGTCGATTAAAGAGACTCAAGGACAAGATCTTAAAAACTGAGCAGTTTTATTTCTTTCCTCTGAGGTCTGAAGCATGGATAGCAAAATTAAAAACATTTCGGATCTATGTGCTTGATCTTAGGTTTTCGATTTGTTTACTAGCTTTGTCTATCTATCATCCCTCTCTGGCTGAAGAAACAGTTGTCCTGTGTTTACATCTTGTCCTGTTTCTGGCCACAGAATTTGTTGACACCCATAGGTACAAGTGCAGATTCCTCAGCAAGGAAGCCTTACTTCCATAGCAAGTCCCCTGTCACCAACCCAACTCACGCAGCACACTTGTACGATGAACATACCCTCATCCTAGCATTTCCCACTTCATCACTCTATTATATTACCAAGCACCTTGCTTTAATACCTTTAAATAGGAGTGTACAAGAATCCTCTTGAGCTTTGCATGGAGATTCAAGATGGCTGATATTCAACATAAAATTTTTTGTCCTTTTCTAACTGAAAATTCTACCAATTCTACCAAATACAACACAAGAAGTTCTGTCTGAATATGAGAAAAAATTTCTTTACCCCGAGGGTGACAGAGCTCTGGAACAGGCTGTCCAGAGAGGCTGTGGAGTCTCCTTCCCTGGAGATGTTCAAAACCCACCTGGACGCAACTTTGTGCAACCTGCTTTGGGTGAACCTGCTCTAGCAGGGGGTGGGGCTAGGTGATCTCCAGAGGTCCCTTCCAACTCTGACCATTCTGTCATTCTGTGATTATTTTGAGATTTATCTGAAAAGGGACAAAATACCTTTTCTTGCAATTTGCTGTTCCTGTGGTGTAGAGGGTAAAGATAGCCTCTATCTCTTTTGTTCTTTGATACATACTCTTTCCTCTGACCTCTTCATCTTGGTCCCTAATGCTTTCTCATGGGCATATAGGAGTTTAATTCAAGATCCTTTTCCTTCATGGCAGTGTATACATACTTTAGAATAAGCATGACACTGGCGATCAGGATATGCAGACCTAACACCTAATCTGACCAGCGTCTGTCTCATGTACTATAGAAATCTATTATTTGATTCATAATGACATTGACACAGTTCAAAAAGTTTGATGGCTTGCAGGGAATGTTGAAAACCCTACAGAGAAAAGCCAGATCTCAGACAGTTTTGATAGCAGGAAACTCTTTCATAGTTCAAATTTACTCACCAAAATGAATCAGCTATGGACATTTTAAAGACAGTTTAGTGATAATTTATTATAAAACAACAAATGTGGAGGTTATACCTGCAGAACACCACTAAGAGGTTTTTTGGTTTTGGGGTTTTTCGGTTTTTTTAAGCCATGCTTGGAGATACTACGGCAATCATTGAAGTCAGTGCAAAGTTCTTTCCTAATTCCCCCTGAGTAAAAGCTTGCATTTAATTTTTCTCTGGGTTAACAGTTTGGGCCTCATTCAATTTTAGCATAGAGGCAAGCATAATATTGATAAGATGTAGCCAGCCATAAGAAGCGCAATTTTGGTTTGTTTGTTTTTTAAGAAGTCACAAAATCCAACAAAAAGGTTCTAGGATTAGGATATTAAAAGCCAACTTGCAACACAAGCTCTTTTTCTAATCTTGCTCAAATTAGTCATTCTGTTTGTCTCACTTGTGCTGGGTTTCCTCCCCACACCTGTGAAATAGAAGCGATGTGCTCGTAGCAGCAACACTGCAGACCATTAAATTGTGACTCCTGCAGTGGAATATAGCTCCACTTCCAAGAAAATAGTTTCCTCCTTTCTTAAAATGAAGGAAACGAAATGGGACAGCTGATAATGTCTTAAAATACTGTCATCCCCTGCCTCTCAAAAAGATGAGGACTAACTTGTCTGAAATTAGAGTTCTCCATTAGCGATGGTGTAAGTGGATTTCATGCGCTGCGTTCACCTTAACCTTATGACGCTCCTCTCTATCCATAAGCCTCCCTGCCAATTCCCTTCACAGCTCAAAGCTTAATGGACCATTCAGGAACTAGACTCCTCTTCACTGGTCCTACAAATAATAATTTCTAGAAGCTTGGGACATTTATCCACAGGTGTTTCCCTCTCTACAACCTGATAATTCACCTCTAATTACTGCTGCATGAACACCACCATTCTCTCAGGCTCAATTTCATATCCTTTCTCCACTGTGCTGCTCAGTACATCAGAAAATCAATAGACGGCTAAGGCAAGCTCTCCCACCATTCTGCCTTCCACAGATTTAGCCCTCCTTAGCAATTCTAATGCTTGCTTCTACCTCGTTTCCCCAGCCTGTGAGAGTTATCATTTTTATTCCCTGTACATGGTCTCGTTTCAGATGTTTTGTGAGTGCCTTTGAATTTAACTCTTCTGTGGCCATGTGGGATTTCAAAATCCTGTCACAGATTTTAAAGTCCTAATTGTTGCAGAAATGGTGATGCTATACCACAATTTGCCTTCGCTTACATTGTGTCAGTTCTCACAAATGAGATAATGAGATTTGTATTAATGTAATTCTGTGTATAGTTTGATTGCATGATTTTCATTACAATTATAGGAATAAATGATAAAAAATGACCAGTAAAATTATGATTGTAAAATGGTTAGTCATAGACAAAAAGGACATTTTGGATGATGAGATATTTCTCATTTATCCTTATTTAAAGCGGATAAGTAAAATGAAACCAGATGTATAAATTCTTTCTTGTAAAAGGGATTGCTTATTTTGCATGCTTCAATGTTTCTTTTATACATACTAATTTTTAGTAGTCATAGTTTATGTCCAACGGTTCTAAATCTGAAGCCCTAAAAATAAGCCATTGAGGATGTTACTTTTGAGAACTGTAAATTTCTAAAAAAATTTCCCTCAAGTAAACCAAGCTCAAAATTTCATACAGGGAGTTTTAAATTAACCAAAATCTAGCATACATTATTACGGTAATATTTACCTCTCTAGTCCTGGTCGATGGTCCCATAATGTTTGTCTTTTCTTGTGTGATTTCTCCTGTGGTATATATGTATGTCTTCAGCTAGTAACTATTAAAAGGCCAGGTAATGGTGAAACAATTCTGATGCTTTGCATATGGATAAAGAAAGCTTTAGTGTTCTGCTGGTACATCTTGGATAAGACTTTCTCTACAAGACTAGTAGAAGGAGTAATTACCTGCCTGAGAGAATTTCTGAAATCAGGTTTCCAGAAAAGTGGCTGTATCCTATTATTTCCTTCAGCATTCTGCAGACACATGTTTTGTGTCAATGCGTTCTGCTCAAACAAGTGAGATCACACTGGAGCAGAGCATCTTGCCCGAAAGGTTAAGATCTCAGTGCTGTGAGAGGAAGAGCAACCCCAGGATATTGAGCTGCCTCCATCCTCCATCAGCTCCACAGGGGGAGCAGCCCAACCCCTTGCAGACTGAATCTTCATCAAGATGCTGGATAGCCACCTCTTGGTCCTGGCTGGGTACAAACAGCCTAAAAAATGCCTCTCTCCCCCAACCTGTTAGCTGCAGATGAGAGTAACCACTTAATCTCTAGCTAGTTTACTAGTCACAAGGGAGAAAATACATTTATGTTCTTTTCCTGGGCAGATAAATTACAGTAGTATTTGTAGAGCTCTGCTTTGAACTTATAAAACCAAAACCTGGAAAGCATAAAAGAAGAAAAAACACCCAGAAAGAAATCTTACATAGTAGAGAACAATAGAGGAAGTGCGAAAAGGAAAACCTTAATCAACAGTGGAACAATAAATGCGACCACATCAAATAAAACTGTAAGAACACAATCTCAGTAATGACTAGCAGATATACTGTGCAATACTGAGGATGAAACAAGAGTGATATTTGGAACTGATCTATTCTTCATTCTTCTTCAAAATGTTACGGTGTTTTATTAAAGTGGGAAGTGTGTTCTTTTTCTGTCATTAGTGAGACATTAATGAAAATGGATACTAGTCTCCTGACTGAGAGCTTCCAAACTCATTGTAAGTAGTGGGTGCCTCATTTCTGGATGTTCAGCTGTAGACTCTTCCTTTGAACAGAGTTTTGATAAAATTACTGAGACAATGTGTTTTGAAAATAAAGGCCTTTCAAGAGTTCTTATTTGTGTAAACAAAAATTAAAGCAGCTGAAAACACCAAAGGACTGGTTTGAAGCAAGTTCCAAGCCCTAAGGGGCGTTTGCTTGCTCTTTGACAGTATTCCACTTATAGCCAGGAAACCAAGAAGTCTTTTCTTCAGTTGAAAGCCAAAACAAACCAGGAAGCTAAGTGCCAGTTGTTTATTTATTCTAAGTCACGGGTGGTTTTTTTGGTTGTTTTTTTTTTCCTTGCAGCTGAATTAACATTCCTTAACTAAAAGGCTTGTGACCCAGATGGCATAAACACAAGGTTCTTCACCAGCCACATTGAGTTTGATCTTCAGTTAATCAAAACATTGTACAGGGCTTGCTAAGCTCTTCCTAGTAAAACAGCTATATTTTGGTAGAAATAGTAAGAAAATAAAAATATGTTAAATCAATAAATCTCAGAAGACTATAAAGTCCTCCAGGACTGTGTAGGTACATTGACAGAAAATGGAATATTCTGGTGAGAAAAAGGGTTAAAATGACAAAAAACATTGTAAAAGCTACATTACATTTATTGCATTGTTATACACTCTAGCTAGCCTGTTACCCTGGCCATAAAGAATTTATTTTTCATTCTACTTGACTGAAGAACAATTTGCATTCTCATATTTAAAATTAACACACAGCACATGAATAGAACTTTTCCCTGTATATATATGAGATCCATATGTTTTAAAAAATAAAAGAAAAATTATTTAGACTTTTTTTTAAAAAACACATAAAACCCATATGGAAATTTTTCTTTTATAGCAGTAAGACAAAAGGACTACAGTCCCTGTTTTTGGCTTCCATCATGGAAACCTGGGGCTAAGGGAACGGGTCAGGAAATGGATGGGCTTCAAGAAGTTTTGGATCCAAAACTTGTGGACTTCCTGAGGGTTACACTGCTAGCCTATGGCAGAGTAAGGTCAATAATCTGTGGCTCAGATCCTAGTGCTTTACCTCTAACCTAGATTTCTTCTGAAATGTGATCTGCTGAATGTTGTGTCTTCTACAAGGAAAAGCATCACAGATATTTTCAGACTGATGAGCTGTAACTTTAAACATTGCCATACATTTCACCAAATATTTTAGATGGTTCAGAGAATAGTAATGTTTTTTACAATCGCTGTGCTGTAAATTACTTGCTGTATTGTCAGATTTTTCCATTATTTCTGATTTTTTGAGTAATTTTTCTTCAAAAGGATCACCTCCTTTCACCATAGCAGACCCAGAGAAGAGTTGTTTGGTTTGGTTTGGTTTGGTTTTTAGTGGAAGCTCTTATTCTATAAAATTAGTGTTTTAAGTATGCATTCCAGCATGACCGTACATGGGTCACTAAAATTTAAGACACTAAAATTAATAAACTTTGGTTTATTAACTTTTACCATTAGGAGTAACAAAACTAATATGTCAGAACAGTCTTTAATGAGAGAGAAAGGTAGTCTCTGCCTGGTTTTTACATTAAATGTCTTCCAAGCATTTTGTTTGCAAAAATATAGGGGTTAATTTTGCTAACTTCTCCCCAGCTTTCCATCTTTGCCAAATGCTGTCAGTACTTTCAGCTGGGGGAAAATGGGGACCATTCTTCAATTCTCCTTTCCAAAATCAAAGAAAAAACATTTCTGAATACATTAAATGGCACAGAATTATCTTGCAAATTACTCAGAAGTGGCCATATATCACTGGCAGTGAATAATCTTTATATGACTGAAATTTGAAAAGCAATTTCTATCTGTAGCCATTTTTATTTTTAGCACTGCACCTTTCACTGGGCTTTGAGTACATTGTATTCCTTTAGAATTACAGTCCTTATAAAACTGAATTTTCATTTTAATGCCCTTTCTTCATAAGAGAGATGAAAGAAAATGCGAACCAGAGCCAATTTGCCCCACAAAGAGAGGCTATAGTCTTGATTAAATCCATCAGATGAATGTTAATACAAGGTGGAGTGGATACTCATCTGACCACTTTCAGAAAAACACTAACGCAGCATCGGATTCTGCTTGATAGTATGGTCTGTCACCAGTTTCAGTAAGCAACTGTTCAAGGTACTGCTCATAGTTCCTTCCACAGCACCGTTTCAGGCAGAGTGCAACTTCAGTTTTGGAGAGTGACATGAGCCCGAAAGCCACCAGTTCTCTCTGCCAAGACCACCCAGTCTACCCAGACCCTGATGCAGCAGGCTCAGACAAGCTGTAGACCTCGAGGCATCTCATAACACCCCAGGTTAGCAACAGCCAGCCCACAGTATACAAATATCTCATATAAATGGCTGTAAGGAAAGCTGCTGTCAGTCAGAACTGCGGCCCCAAACCGGGGATGGAGGCAGGTACCGCTTCTGGGCTCAGTTCACCTCTGGGCTGTTACAAACGAAAAGTGAAGGTCACTATTTCCAGTTGATTCTTTCAGACATGAATGCATTGGTATGTGCATATTTTGAGACAGCATCTGAGGAAAGTGCGTAGACTGGCAGGAGAGGAAATGATTATAGAACAATGGGAAAATGCACAGTTGGTACAATTTTAAATTTCCCCTTGTCTTCAGAATAAACACTAAAACATTATTCTGAAAATCTGTCAAAGAAATGTATGTGCATAATTTGTTTAGGATAGAAATGATATTGTGCAGTATTTTGCATAGGTAATACAATCATATCCAGAACTGCAGTTTTAAGACATAATTTTGTCCAAAGATGGACGTTTAAGGGTAAAAGGAAAATTCTCAGACTCCACTGATGTTGCTGTAACGTTTCAGTGACAAAGGGCTTCTCTGAAATATTTCGCACAACTCTTTGCCCCATCAAGGGAATCTCTACTGTCGAAAAATGTATATTTAAAATTTTAGTATATAATAGCATATAGAGCATATAATATAATATAATGTTGTAATACTATTGCAGTTTTCCTAAACTGGATATTGTCATTAAATTAGTAATGTAATTATGTTAAACATTACATATATAATTCTGGGAAGTTATGTTCTGTGACAGGGCTAGTGATTTCCTGCTGTTCAGTTAAAAAGGAAAATTCAAATATGCCAGAAGCAAGATTCACAAAAAATTATCTTGTCCAGTTCTTGGTATAAAATAATAATTATAATAAGAAAAATTTAAAAAGAGTAAATCCTTTTATAAAATACTCATAAGAGATTTCATATCCTGAAGTTGCTCAATTTCTGTAGAGGGTGACTTTCCTTTTAACATCCGCCAGCCTTCATTGCCATATTGCAGAAACACATCTTTATGTATAAGCAGAGAAAAAGACTGACAAGGTCTTTGCCAGTATGAAAATCTCTTCTTTGATCTTTTTGCCCACAAAGGGTGATGAAAAAACAACACTAATTTGCCTTTTGTACTTTCTGGTTGATGAAACATTACCGGTTGTCAGAGGATTTTTAAGTATTCATGAATACCAGTGCTCTACAACATGGATAATACAAGTGCCCTCGATTATTTATAACCCAAGACATCAAATTGGAGGCTCTGAGCCAACCAAGTGTTTAGTTTACATTCTGGTTCTTTATTCTGCTTCACTTTTTGCTTATTTGTTTCTCCAGAAGAGATTGCCTTCTGTTCCTGAAATGAATTTATTGCTGAGAAGCATTTGTAAATCAAAGAGCAGTCTTGTTTCCTCGCTGTCTTTCTCTCTCTCTATGTCATTTTAGGCTGACTATGCTCTGCTCACACACATTTGAAGTTTCTCTTCAGCTGCACAAAGTAGAGAGGATTCCATTTTCTATATTAAATAGTGGCTCTGTGCTTTCAAAACCTGCCAATTAGTAAAATAAGTGTCCTATAAACTTCTTTAATTTCTGTGAATTAATAATGCACAAAAACATGTATCAAATCCTTAAAACTGTTTTTCTGAGGTTTGATGTAATTTAAATGTCATTCCCAGACTCTGTAAAGATGTTATGGAAGACACCTGTTAGATCACAAAATGCAGAACTTGTTTAGTTGTGTGAACAGCTATGTTCAAGATTTAGCTGCTTGGTGTGCTGTGCTACTGTCTTAATCTTTCTCCCTGTGCCCCTTGGGAACGTCTCTCACCTTTAGAACTTTGATAGTCCACTTACATATGTCTCTTTGCACAACATCTTAAAACTGAAGTTCCTAACTCTGATCTGTAGTCCTCTTTCAAGCAGCTTGTTTTGTGCTGCCCAGAGATCCATTATTAATCACAATTAACTTCTTATGTAGTCACTATAACAATGCCAGAACCTTTTTATTTCTCTGCTTTTATATCTTCAGTTTGATATTGTTTTTCCCCCTCATGTTGATTGTTGAGAATCCTGATATCATCTCACCTTACTTCCACTGATGGAACAATTCCCTTCACCTCTTTCTACTCTTTTTGACAGTCTTGTCTCAATGTGGAATTTGCTGATCAATCCTGATCTCATTCTAGTGTGACTTGCAGTTACTTGGTAGACCCTGCTGAAGCTTCTTCCATAATTAGAGTATTTACAAGTTCTCTCCCTCTCTCCCCTGTGTACTCTCCAGTGCTTAATACTGTATGAACTGGCACTGCAAAATTTCTGAAGCATTTACGTGAGGAAATCAAAGTACCCAGTTTGTATCTATAAAGCTATTTCAGGAAACATATACGACTAACTTATCTTTGGGGAACATTATTGCTATATCAAATTTGTTCAACATTTGCTAATGGATGTAAAAGTTATTGGAACAGGAGCAGAAGGAAGAGAGAAATAACAACCTAGAAGGAAATTGATATATAGCAAGATATAAGCCTGCACTATGACGGCGTATTTCTCATTTTAAAAACAAACATGATTTGTTTCTGGTTATGCTATAATAGTCATTAAAATCTATTAAGAAGTTTTGCCGAGTTTTATTATTTCATTTATATTTACTAACTTGTCATGTTCCTTTACATTTTACTCCATTTGTAGGCTGCTTTGTTTCTGGCCCTTTTATACATTATTTTCATTTTGCAGTGCTTGAAGACAATCTGTTCTACTATCATTCCAGAAAACAACTGCTTAATTAGTTGGCTTTATCTCTTCATCCTCTTCCTTCCTTTCCTGGCTTTCTCTCTGATAAACCTGATGAAACTAACACAATGCATAATTTTGATGCTGTATGTGAATTGATAGAACTTCATTTCATACCCATTATTGTGAGTAATGCTGGGATAGTCTGTTGGCTGTTCAGCCATTTTAAATCCAGGAAAGATTGCTACACAGGCTGAAGCTGAAAAAGCTAAGGGCAGTGGAGGTGAAAAGCAAAGGGGAAGGAGCAGTCAAGTTGAAAGGTGATAGTAAGGAGATAGGTTGAGTAGTTATCACAACAGGCGACTGGCCAACCAAGAATAAGAATTAATGCTATTGTAGTCTGGCATCTGCAAGAGTACATGAGCCTTAGAAGAGCTAAGCAGGGAAGGAGCAAGAGATTCAGCTCAGAGAAAGCAATCCTGCATATCGATTCGTTGCAGCATGGTAGGAACATGACTGGTGAATACTGCTTTTAATTATACATGTATCTGAGCCTTTTAAATTAAAAGTTCAGACGTACTGCATAGATGAGCATTAAAAAGATGAGTATGTCTCTCTGAGTGTGCTATGTGCTATGCTTTGCAGGGCAGTTCTCTCAGCACTAGTGTGTAAGCTGAAAAACTGCCTGGATTAGGTACTTATATGAACAATAGTCCAATAACATCCATAGCCACGAGAAAAAGTAACTGTGTAGGAAGAGTTTCTGTGGCAGCAGCTGGTGGTGTAGCCAAGGGCTACGGTAAAGCTTATGGAGTAGAGCTGTGCTGCTTGCATGTTGATGGTTTAGCTTGCATATATATCCCTGTATCCTGGGGCTGCAGAAATCAAAATTCCTTATAGAGATGTGTAGGACAAAGAGATTTATTGACCATATCTGCACCATCTGAATAAACACACTTCTCTCAAAATCTGATTCCTCCCTGGCATGCACAATGCCAAGTGTGACAAGGGAATGCATTTCCAGGGGTTTTCTGGTTAATTTTTCTGAGTATTTTTCTCCTGGTCAGGACTCACAAGAATGTTCTCAAGTCATTGGATCTGCATAGCCACAGAGTAGGGGGACACCTCTCCTGCCTTCTGTGGTCTCTCTCTTTCCCTTTCCCTTTCCCTTTCCCTTTCCCTTTCTCTTTCCCTTTCTCTTTCTCTATAGGGGCAGAGACGCGTGCAGTTCTCTCACTACATCAGGGAGAGACTTGATCTCCATCAGAGATCTCAGCTAGATCCTATCAGTCTGAGGTCTGCTTAGGGAAACCGTAGGTAACTGGATGTGCTTTAATTTTTATAGATGAGGAGAAACTTACTGCAAATGGGTTTGGAGAGGTGTTTTATTGGCCTGGGTCACCAGATAAAGAGGGAAGAGAAGAACTCTGTTTCAGAAGACTTTTAACCTCTTTCTCTTTAACTATGTGTGCTAACCTTTCCAGGATTAGCTAATCCTAATAAAAGGTGAAAAAACCCTAGCATGTGTACATAGATCAGAAGGAAATCGAGTCCAGTATATTTACTACAACACAATTTATCCACTTAATAAAGCCATATATTTCTGTACAAGGAAAAAAAACATTTGGAGTAGAGATGTGTTTAGTTTTATTAGATTGCAAATATTCAGTGCTAGTAGCTTGCACTTACAGATTCAATTTTTTACTTCCTACTTTGAGCTACAATTATGCAGCGTCCTGGTTTCGGCTGGGACAGAGTTAATTTTCTTCTCAGTAGCTGGTGCAGTGCTGTGTTTTGGATTTGGTGTGAGAATAATGTTGATAACACACTGATGTTTTTAGTTGTTGTTAAGTAATGTTTCTACTGAGTCAAGGACTTTTCAGTTTCTCAGGGCTTGCCAGCGAGAGGACTGGAGTGGCACAAGAAGTTGGGAGGGGACACAGCCAGGACAGGGGACCCAAACTGACCAACTGAGTTTTGAGCAATTTAATCTTAATTCAGAATAAATATAGGTACCATTTTCTAAGTGCCTGCTTTATTGTTGCTGAACAGATCGTGACAGAGAATACAGAGTACTTTGAGTCAAAGCTGCATGAAAACAGAAAGCAGGATAACAGGTTACAAGAAAGGAGGATGCTGTCTCAAAGCTGCTGAGCTGCCTGGAAGCCTTTCATGTGCTAGTCCACAGCTTCTGAAACCATGGTAGGTCGGACCCTCTGCAGAGCCATATGTTACCTGTAGCAGAATACCTTTCACAGCTGGATTTTTCCAGCCTGTACAGATAATTACATGCTGTGGCGGGGCCATGTGCGCTCATGACATTGCTGGAAAGGGGTTGGCTGCAGGGGAGAAGGCAAAATGGGTCTTTGGCTGTGATAACTTGAGACACATTTTTTCATGTAAGCAGCAATTAAAAAGTATTTGGTTGTGTTGTATCCTTTAACTAGTGATGCAGTGTGCGATGCAATGCGCTAAATTACAGTGGGCATTGCTTTATGAAGCTAACTGACACGCGATTTTGAAACATGAATTCTGAAACTATTCCAATGGTACTGGGAGGATTAGGGAAATGAAGCACAAAGCAAGAACAGAGATTTCTACTGTTCTACTGCTCATACAGTTTAGTTGCAGTACAGCTAAGTAATACAACCTCTTAAATTTTTAGAAGTGTCACAAATGGAGAAACCATTTCTAGAATATGTGTGTGTACACAATATGAAACAGAGCACTGCAAAGGAAAGGGCGACCACTGTGAGATATGGCTTTGTGGGCTCATCCAAAATCACTAGAAACCTTTCCTCTTATTTCTTTATACACTGAATTTAAGTAGAGCAAACATAAAATTTGTCTGCTGAGTTATTTCACCTAGAATTATTTTATTTATTTTTTTTTAATTCTTGATATCTAGCAGTACTAAAGAGATTTAAGATGTTAGGAAATTATTATGGTAGCCAGGGAAACATTTATTTTGCAAAAACATTCTTTAGGGAACTACAAACACTCAAATCTTGGCAAAGAAACTAAGAATTAAATATATGATATATCAGCAGAATCGAAAGAAACAGTTATAACATCAAGTGTGTGTCTTCAAATTTGAAACTGTGGAATCCTGTATTTATTACTGTCAATAATTTCTTGGTCAACCGCTACTCTGTTTCCAAGTCAAATGATTATTTTTCTCATTCCTGAATCTACAAATTCACTACGGGTCTGAAAATCAATTATGTGCTGCATCTTGTAACATAAAAAAGGTTTTATAACTGCAGCTATCTCCTATGTGAAGGAAGAGGATAGATAATACCAGCATTCAAAAATGTGTTTAATCTTAAATGGGTACTTATTTGAAGTTCTGTGACATACCAAAATGTCTAACTACCACTGAATTGTCAGAAAATTCTCCATTACACACAAATCTAGCCACATGGCTTTTTTCCCTCTGGTTGCTGGAACCATGTTTCTGGTTACAAGGCCAGATCAGCTGTTCTAACCTCTAAAAATATTTGGATTCAGCCTTGTTTCTCTGCTAAAACATTAAACAATACGCTGCAAATGAAAAATATTCTATATGAGGAAAAGACTATTCATAAAAAAATGATGGAAAGTAACACCTGAAGTTATTCTATGAAGATAAACAAACATTCCTGAATGTCTAGAAGACATAGTTGCTGAGTAAGAATGGAGAAGCCTTATGCAAAATGAATTTTAGCTTAAAAGGGAGTTTTATCCTGGTTGGGTTTTTGTTGTTTGTTTGTTGGCAGCTAATGAAATGTCAATAGCCCATTGAGCAGGCTTTCAGACAAACTAAAATGGTAGTCTTGGGTCACAGTTGTAAACTTATTTCAGGTGGATTTGCAGAAAAATTCTAGTTTTTATATATACTTCATGTAGTTATGTCATGCAATATAGCTTCTTTTACAGGGTAGAAAACGTTTATTAACATCAGCAGAGCATATTTGGCTAGTCAGGAAAAATTGCAGAAAATCTGACATTTTTACATCCCCACAATTCCAACTTTCCTTTTGGAACTACTTATTCTCAAAAGGAGCAGTCTGAATACCTGTTTGCAAAATGTTTATCAGCTCTAAAGTCGTCATTAGATTGCTATTCCTACACTGACCTTCAGGTCAGAGAGGGTTTACTGATCCTAATAGCATAAGTGAGATCAATGAAACAGAGTCGTGGCTTAACCCCAGCCAGTATCAAAGCCCCACACAGCCACTTGCTCACTCCCCCTTGGGGCAATGGGGGAGACAATCAAAATGGTAAAAGTGAGAAAACTCCTGGGTTGAGTTAAAGACAGGTTAATAGATAAAGCAAAATCTGTGCATACAAGCAAAGCAAAACAAGGAATTCATTCACCACTTGCCACCAGCAGGCAGGTGTTCAGCCATCTCCAGGAAAGCTGGGCTCCATCACATGTAACGGTTACTTAGGAAGACAAATACCATAACTCCAAATATTCCTCCCTTCTTTTTCCCCCAGGTTTATGTGCTGAGCATGACACCACGTGGTATGGAATATCCCTTTGGTCAGTTGGGGTCAGCTGTCCTGGCTGTGTTGCCTCCCAGCTCCTTGTGCCCCCCCCAGCCTGCTCGCCAGTGGGGTGAGGAGCAGAAAAGTCCTTGGCTCTGTGTAAGCACTGCTCGGCAGTAACAAAAACATCCCTGAACTATCAACACTTTTCAGCAGAAATCCAAAATATAGCCCCATACTAGCTGCTGTGTAGAAAATTAACTCTACCCCAGCCAAAACCAGCACAAACAGTGAAATATTTTAGGTGGCCAACACCTTCCATGACAAAATTCCTGCTATTTACAGCTACCAAGACACACAATTTCAAGCAAAATATTTGAGCTACAAGCCAACAAATGTCTCTATTACGCATAAACTGTTTTGAATTTCTCCTTGCTTTCCTAGAAAAATACTCCCTTTCCTTCAAAGGTACCACAAAGCATGCATTTATATTAGTTTTAATAACAAGATCATTAATCAGATATCAATGTTTCAATTCACTTTGTTGATCATCATTTGTTTAAAAATATTAAGAATCCTTAAAGAAACTGAACTGAATGTAAAGCATCCTATGCAACAGCTTGTCAGCTTGGTCAGTTTTGTAGACTCTATGATGATGTAGTAATACTTTCAACATATTGAGCACTAAAACCACATTAATATTGATTGCCTTTTTCTGGTTGGTAAATATATTGGTATGGGGGGTGGGGGGATAACATTCCCACCTCTTCATCACGCAGATCTCCAAGTAAGTGCACTGACTGCTGTGTTCAATGTAGCTATTCTCTACCTAAACTGTTGGAATAAGCGAAAACAAAAATAGAGAAGGGAATCAAAGAGGAAAAATGAAAATGACAAGAAAATAAAGAAGTTCTGAATGATGAGCCTGATTTATCATTCATGTAATCAGTTTTATGGTGATGAATGAAATTAAATCGGAGTTAGTCTTGGTAAAAGATTTCCAAAACTAAGTTGTCATGGTTTGAAAGTTTCTGCTTGGATCAAAGGTTGCACTGAGGGATTAAAGGCTGGTTTTGCCACTGAATAAACATATTTACTGTCTTTTTTGAAATTAATATTAAAAATTTCATGTCATGCAAACACCTCTGCAAAAGGATTATAAGCAGAATGGGGTAGTGAGTCCTGCCAGTATCCAGAAAGTTCATTTTTCATTTGGGGAAGCAGATTAACTGTCACTAAGAACAGCCATTCAATGCTGTATCCTTGAGGTGATGCTGATAGCCAATTAAAGCCTGTTGTTGTGATGCTTTTTGTAAATTAGGTGCTTTACATTGTTCAACATATATACCTAACACTAAAAGCATAAATCTTTATTTAAACATGTGAATAAAGCAGCATAATTTTCAGAGGAGCTTAGTTCCCACATATTAATGGACACTATACCTTCATCTCTGAGAAAAAGATTACCTTCATACAGGAATAGTAAAGAATTATGCATGTAACATTAGGCATCACTGTTTGAAAAATCTGACTGCTACTGTTAGAATTTGTCCCCTGCCAAAAAGCAGCAAATTCAGTGTCAAGGATTCAGTGCCCAAAATAACAATACATACATCAAAGAGTCTGAAGTTGTGTCATATATGAAAGTAGGTGGGTTCAAATAGCTGAAGATGTTTTCAGGGAATCTGTTCAGTTTGGGTCCATCAGTTGTTTTTATCATATATATGTGTAATACGTATATATTAAAAGTAAAAATAATAAATAGTATTTTATAACCTTCACATTCTGGTAACTTTGGATTCCTAACAGGATGTAAGATTTGAATAAATTGTATGCATACAATGGAGACCTTCTTTAAAATGCTAAACTACCTTAAATCGCCTCCTAAGCATTTAGAATGAGATTTTGTTTTTCGGTCTGAAGAAGAAAGAAGCAAAACAAAACGGAACCCAAACTTGAGGCGATTGCACACAGAGAAAAATGGGAATACTTGGCATTGTTAATGTGACACAAATAGTATCTCGTTCATTTTCCCACCAGTTTTGCCATTGATCCCTTTTCTGTATTTCTCACAGGGAAGCAGGATATTTGTTATGATTCTGCTGGCTGCTTTGATTCCTTTTTATTTGGAAACTGATGAATCATTGGACAGTTTTGTCTTCCAGCTTGTTTTGGCTTTCTGATCACAGAATACCATATCGAAATAAGTCATTTACCATAGATGTTACAGAACCCAAAATGAAAGAGAGATTAAATGCTTGCAGGCAGGTTTAGGATTTAGGATTATCCTTCCTCCAGAAAATGTTTCTTTGATGCAATTTTTGTGGTGTCGAAGGGCAAGCAATTTGTTTAAGAACCTTTATGGTTCAGAGAGTAAAAAAAAGTAATCCTTCCTGTTTTAAGAGGATGTACAAGTGGAATAGTCACAAGTGTTCAGACGGGGGACAGGTAAATTAAGCAGGCAAATGTATGCTCTGAAATATGTGGCTTTTGAGGGTTTTTTTTACACCAATAGAATCTAAATATCTTCAGTTTTTTGGAGCCTCTTTAGCACATTGACAAATGTCAGCATATATGAATGTCAGTGTTTATCCTAAGTACTGAGGTTTTTTGGGGAAGAATGGATATAAATAGTACTAAGAAATTCTAATTCTTATCTGTACCTCTTCTACCACTTCAATGGTTAAGAGTTAAAAGCCCACTGCAGGGCATATACTTCTTTCTAGCTGAATAGTGTCAGTATTCCAGATAGATTGTGTGATGTGTAATGCTGACATCCCTTAAGTCTATTGCACGCCCAGCTTTGGGATCCACTTAGTGTTTGTCTGTTGTCTGCTCCCTTGCACCTGCCAACATAATTTCTATTAGTCAGCATAACTGTTTATTCTGTCCGGTAGTCAATTAAATGAATAGAAGTCAGCTTTTCTGTAAAGAAAGAAGATTACAACTACTTCAAAAAGCCCTAAACAAAAACATGCAAAAAAGATCTTTCACATATGATGAATGTGTGATTAAAATAGTATCAATAGTGTTAAACATTATTTTCCAAATAGGCATGTATTAGCTTCAATCAGTCTATGCAGCGGGCAGAAGGATGGCAATGTAGCACTTAGATTCTTAAAAATATAGTCCTGCCAGCTCTATGGTTTAATAAAATATGAACAGTTTGCTGAAAGTTAATGAAGAAAAGAAGAACCCTAAGCTTCCAAGAAATGTTACATAGTAGTCATTAGAGTAGATTAATGCTGTGGTTTATGGCTTATCTTTGACCATTAGTGATAGCCCTTATCAAATCATCTTTGTCTGATTCATCTCCAAAAAGCTGATTGAAATAACTGCATGGGTTGGACAATAGAAGTCAGAATGCAGAACCCAATCAAGCTTCCCAAATAACATGCACATTGCTACATTACTGTAATAGGTTTCTCACAATAGTACTTGCTACTATGTGAGTGTGAATACAAGTATGTTGTTGGTAAAAGAAAATGTTAGGGTTCCTGTAAGAATTTCATTACCATTCTCAACCAGATGTGACAAACACCATTGCTAACACTTATCAGCTGAACAATAAACAGCATTTGATAATCAGCTGATACTGCCAAGAAAGAAAAAGAAGATCATTTAATATTGATACCTGATAAAAGAGGTTCAATGCATAATTTTTTCTGTGGGTGGAAGTGCCCTAGATAAGGTGGGAGGGCAGCCCAATTGGTAAACCGAAGCCATAAAACATGAGAGTGACTCTTACATCTGTGGTGTTGCCTCCTGATGGCAATCATTAGTACTGAAGATACATGAAAATTTCAGCATCATTTTCATCATAAAGGGTAATTAGTGCATCAATCCTTAACACTTCTGTTACAAACAGGCATGGTTTCACATTGATGACAGTGAGGGCCATACATGAAGAAGAAAAGGGGAGTGGAAAAGATGAGATTTACAACCATTATATCCACTAGCAGTATAACAACTCAGTCATATAAATCTTTCTGCAATGCAAATGGGTGAGCAAGGACCTTCAGTATCTCTTCTTTCTTAGAGATGCATACAGAAAGTATCATATGCACATTTCCAACCAGAGCAAAGCTCTCAGCCTTGCATGTAATAATGACACTATGCCTTTGGCAGCAATAGTGGTGACAGTCAAGCAGAGTTACTATTTACTCCATTTAGCAAGACTTTGCACTTCAAGGCAGGACTACTTCACCATTTTTACTCACCTGGTCTCTCATTAGATGCAACATATTTTTCTGTGAAGATTTATAGCAAAGTACTCCAGTGTTTAGTAATTAGCAAACCTTTAAATATCTTATGAATTTTTCACAAGTTGCTCAAAAATCCACTCTGATTTTAAAGTATACAATTAATGCCTTTTATTAGTTAATGAAAATTGCAGTAGTTTTATAAGTCTGCTATACAAAAAAACACTAAGTAATATTAAATTTCTACAGGTCTTACACATAGAAAATAGTCTCCATCCACTGCCACTCTGGAGTAGGAATCATAGAATCACAGAACCATAGAATGGCTTAGGTTGGAAGGGATCTTAAAGATCACCTAGTTCCAACCTCCCTGCCATGGGCAGGGACACCTTCCACTAGACCAGGTTGCTCAAAGCCCCATCCAGCCTGGCCTGGAACACTGCCAGGGATGGGGCATCCACAGCTCCTCTGGGCAACCGGTTCCAGTGCCTCACCACTCATAGTAAAGAATTTCTTCCTAATATCTAATCTAAACCTACCCTCTTTCAGCTTAAAACCACTACCCCTTGTCCTATCGTTACATGCCTTTTTACAAAGTCCCTCTCCAGCTTTCTTCTAGAGCCCTTTAGATTCTGGAAGGCTGCTCTAAGGTCTCCCTGGAGCCTTCTCTTCTCCAGGCTGACCAGCCCCAACTCTCTCAGCCTGTCCTCATAGGAGAGGGGCTCCAGCCCTCTGACCATCTCCATGGCCCTCCTCTGGACTTGTTCCAACAAGTCCATGTCCTTCTTATGTTGGGGGTCCCAGAGCTGAAGGTAGTGCTTCAGGTGAGGTCTCACAAGAGTGGAGCAGAGTGGGAGAATCACCTCCCTCAACCTGCTGATCACCCTTCTTTTGATGCAGTGCAAGATTTGGTTGGCTCTCTAGGCTGCAAGTGGACATCACCGCGTCATGTTGATCTTCCTGTCCACCAACACCCCTGAGTCTTTCTCCTCAGGGAGAAAATCCATTCTCCACCCAGCCTGTATTAGTGCTTGGGATTTCCCCAACCCACATGCAGGATCTTGCACTTGGCCTTGTTGAACTTCATGAGGTTTGCATTGGCCCACCTCTCAAGCTTGTCAAGGTCCCTCTGGATGGCATCCCTTCCCTCTGGTGTGTTGACCACACCACACAGCTTGGTGTCATTGGCAAACTTGGTGAGGGTGCACTCCATCCCACTGTCCATGTCACTGACAAAGATTCTGATCCAATTCCTTATCCACTGAGTG
>JAVJGI010000063.1:48340177-48358975 GCA_035590275.1 Ibycter americanus
CAATCACCTCCTTATTTTCCATGTGCCTTAACACAGTGTCCAGGAGGATCTGCTCCATGATCTTGCTGGGCCCAGAGGTGAGGCTGAGTGGCTTGCAGTTCCCCAGGCCTTCCTTTTTTCCCTTTTTAAAAATGGGGGTTATGATTCCCCTTTTCCAGTCAGTGAGGACTTCATCAGGCTGCCACAGATTCTCAAATATGATGGATGGCAGCTTAGCCACATCATCCGTCAGTTCCCTCAGGACCTGCAAATGCATCTCATCAGGTCCCATGGACTTGCGCACCTTTAGGTTCCTTAGATGTTCTCAAACCTGAATAGAACAGCAGAAAAGGTATTTTAATTCATACAAATAAAGTTAATGGAATTTTCACTGCTTGTTAAAAGACTCTGCTTGCTCATATATATGTCTTTGTGCATGCACATAGATCAATAGATAGATAATAATGTATTTAACTATGTTTACTCAGAAACAGCATCATTCTAAATGTGGCTTTATACAATGGAAATAAAGCTAACTAGAAAGGAAACTAAAAATGACCAACAGCCATTTTTACCTCCTAGGAGGTTTGAAATGTTGACAGTAGACATGATGCAGCAGTATGAAGACTTCCTATTTCATGATTTAATGAATAAACTATGAATTTGGTTTAGAACGAATAGCATCTAAAAGTAAGTACATTTTTAGATTATTTCCAATTATTTTGAGGTTCTGATTATTTAGGTGTAGCTTTTGACACATTTTAAACTTCTGTCCATAATTAAGAATATTAGAAATTCACAGAAAATATAAAATAAAACTTGCACAATCCCCTGACACTGGAAGAAATTGCTTTGAGAGAAACAACAAATCTAGACATTAAGAAAGCTGGCAACCAGGTGAAAAATAGAAATAATTTAGCTTTAAATGGCAGAAATATTCTCCATTTTAATTAGTAAAAGTTTATTTAAAATACACAGAACAAATTACTCTTTCCTATATCAGAGGAAGTACAGTAACTCACAAAGTACTTAACCTTATAATGATGTATAAACCTTGAAAAGGCTTGAAGAAAAAATGAAAACGGATAGAGATCTCTGCCTTTGTCCCATGATGTACAAACTCCTTGAAGACTGCAGGGCATAGGGGTCACAATAGCAAAAGCTTCTTGTCTGTTTCCATTCTTACCTTATACTTGGTTGTGTTAGTCCCATAGGATAAGGCCCAAGGAGCACAGGATAAGATAAATGGTTTTGCCATCTGCTGACTGGCATAACCTTTTCTACATGTATGCCAGCTCTGGATCTACCATGATGTAACATGGTAACAGGATGAAGAAAATACCTCTCCAACAAATTCAGGGGAAGCAAGTTTTCATCTTTTATTGGTTATGATCAAATTGTTTGTGCATCTTGTTTTGGATCTTAGGAACACTTCGATTTGTATTTCTCCATCAAAACTCATATGAGCACCTACAAATTTCCTGTTTTTTCCATTTGGCCAGTTGGCCAAATTACTTGTATTAAAATTGTTCCTTATCGCCATTTTTGGACTAATACCTCACTGAACTTATGAGCTGAAAGTTTCTCATTTGGTTATGGTCTTAGGCAGCAAACATTGATATTACTGGTTAGGTATGGTAAGAGAAGAATTTATTAAGTGAAAGATTATGTTTAGAGTTGAAGTCATATTAATAAGTATCAATGTGAAAGAAGCATAACACAAGTACGTGACAATATAATACAAATTTACCAAGTCACTATGATTTCTAAGGTTTGCTCAGGCATAACAGGACTCATTTGAACATTTTAGTTAAAATTACACTCTATATTTAAAATAAGAAAGCGATATTACGTCTTGTGTGTGTTGTACCAAATGCAATATAATATACATCAGAACTAAATTGTAACATTTTCTGCTGCCTCAGCAAATGTCTGTTTGTATCTACAGCTTTGTCAAAAGGCAATAAAGCAAAAAGCTTATTCATCTCACTATGGGGATGTAAGTTCTATTTACTTAAAATGAAATTCTAAGATATGGTGCTTCTGTTTTTGTATGAACAGTTTATCGCTGTCATTTAGAAGTAGCAAATCTTCACCCTCTGTAAAACTGCCTTCCAGATGAAAAAATATGATGTTTACTTAGTGATAAACAAATTTCAGAAGAGAGGGGGATGTTAGACCTGAGATGAGTCATGTGAATTTTGAAAATTAAAAAGTACTAGTAGCATGTATGTATTATGGATGTGTTTACTTTACCAAATATTTCAAGTCTGGGGGAATGACAGAAGAACAGAATCACAGAATGGTCAGGTTTCTCTTCTAGACAGATGGGGGTCCCATCCCTCCCTAACAGGCTATAGTCAAAGAATGTCCCATTGTCATATAAGCCAAACCCCTCACGATGGCATCAGCTGCGAAGTCAGAAGCTGATGTGCATTATATGCCTATTTCTGGCTGCACCCCTTCCTCTTACTGGTAAAATGGAAGAGAAAATAACTTGGGCACCAAAATTTTTCACTTGAACCCCCAGGGTTTTATTGCCTTCCTTGATTCTGCTCTGGCTCTGGCTTGCAGTGTTGTTCGTGCCCATGTGAAAGAGTACCAGAGGATAGTAGTCTGTGCTCTTGTCAAGTTCTGGTAGCCTCTCAGCAATATCTCGTATCTTATCTACCGGAATGCAGCATACCTCTCGTGACTACCTGTCAGGCTGGCACTTGGGTGCCTCAGTGCCCCCTAACAGAGAGTCACTTAGAGTAAAGCACCCGACAGTTCTTTTTGTGGTAACCAAGGTGTGCTGCTGGGACAGTATCTCCACACAGACCTTGCTTGTGGTTGTCTACAGCTGTTAAAGCTTCATATCTGTTCCTGGTTGTAATGCAGAGGGATTGAGACTGAAGCAGAGTCCTACTTTTGTAGGACACTAGTGTCCAAGGTGGCTCATTCTTCGTGTTGTCCACTTCAGGCGTATGATCCTGAAACCACTTACTCCACTTTGGATCCTCTAATACTGTGCAGCCTTTGAACTGTTTCCTGCCACTCAGCCACCTGTCGTAACAGCTCATCTATCTGCACACACCTGAGGCAGGTACTTACCTTTTCTCCAGAAGAAGGGTCATGGCACTCATGGAAACCTATCACTTCTGCTGATACCTCCTTCCTTGCCAGTTCCATCTGGGTGTAAGCATCAGACATCACAGGGACTTTCTCTGTGAACACACTGGCTTAAACTCTGAAGCAAGTGCCCACCATCCCAGCAAAGACCTAGAGCACTACCCTGTATTGTGGACCTACAAGCAGGGCACATGGCCCTCCTTGCACGCCCTCTCTGCAGGAACTGTTATGTGATACCATTTGCCCGTCTTTTCTTTAACCAGCCTGTTTAGTACGTTGTGGTGAGTTGACCTTAGCTGGATACCAGGTTCCCACCAAAGCCACTCTGTCACTACCACTCCTCAGCTGGAGAGGGGAGAGAAAATATAACAAAAGAGTCATGGGTCGAGATAAGCACAGAGAGAGATCACACAGGAGTTACTGTCACGGGCAAAACAGACTTAACTTGGGGCAATTAGTTTAGTTTATTATCCATCAAGTCAGAGTAGTATAATAAGAAACAAAAACTAAATCATAAAAACTGCTTCTGCGCACTCCTCCCTTCTTCCCAGGCTTAACTTTACTCCTAAATTCTCCACCTCGTCCCCCAGGCAGTGCAGGGAATGGGAATGGGGGTTACGGTTGGTTCATCACACGCTGTTTCTGCTGCTTCCTCCTCCTCACACTCTTCTCCTGCTCCAGAATGGGGTCCCTCCCACAGGAGACTGTTCTGCCTGAACTTTTCCAATGTCAGCTCTTCCCATGGGCTACAGTTCTTGACAGACTGCTCCAGCGTGGGTCCCTTCCATGGGGTGCAGTCCTTCAGGAACCTTCAGGAGCAGGCTGCTCCAGCGTGGGTCCCCCACTGGGTCACAAGCCCGGCCAGCAAACCTGCCCCAGCGCGGCTCCTCTCTTCACAGGTCCACAGGTACTGCCAGGAGCCTGCTCCAGCGGGGGCTTCCCACAGGGTCACAGCCTCCTTCAGGCATCCACCTGCTCTGGTGTGGGGTCCTCCATGTCTGCAGGTGGATATCTGTTCCATCATTATCCTCCATGGGCTGCAGGGGGACAGCCCCATGGTCTTAATCCTTGGGCTGCAGCCAAATCTCTCCTCCAGTGCCTGGAGCACCTCCTTAATCTCCTTCTTCACTGACCTTGGTGTCTGCAGAGTTGTTTTGCTCACATATTCTCACTCACCTCTCTGACTACACTTCCCGATGTACAGGGTGTTTTTTCCCCCTCTTCTTAAATATATTATCACAGAGGCACTATCACCATTGCTGATGGGCTCAGACTTGCCTAGGAGCAGGTCCATCTTGAAGCCAGCTGACATTGGCTCTATTGGACACAGGGGAAGCTTCTAGCAGCTTCTCACAGAAGCCACCCTTGTAGCCCACCCTGCTACCACAACCTTGCCACACAAACCCTGCAGAAGTAGGAGAAGGTGCTGTCATTCTGGTTTATGGGTAGCACATTTCAACTATATCGGACTCTTCCTACTTACCTGAACGTATCACTGGGAGACAGCACCTTTTATGGTTTCTGTTCAGATACAGAATGTTATCAATTAAGTTATTGTGCTCCATCTTATGAAAACAAGCTCTTTTCCTGAGCTTAAAATAAAACTTAGTTCCTTGAAAACTCAGACCTTATTGAACTGGAGACAAAGACAGTATAAATTGACTTTCTACAAATAGGGGTATAGTTAAGAAACAGAAGTACATTTAACATATGGCATAGAAATTAAAGTAGTTTTGAAATGTGTTTTAACATCCCTGGAAGAATGACTGTATCCTGCTAGCGCATTATACTGCCTGGAGGGTATCTGTCTTTTTGGATTTAGATTTTGCTATTATGATATTGCATAGCGTAAAATTTTTCATTCCTATGTTTCATTCACTGTCACTCTTGCAGTGAACTCTAAGAGTAGTCATTTTTTTAAACACTCATTGCCCATATTTCATATTGGTTGAAAATATGAGCAGTAAAATTTTGCTGCCAAGATGTGGTGGGTTGATCTTGGTTGGAGACCAGGTACCCACCAGGCTGTTCTATCACTTTCCACCTCAGCAGGATGGGGGGCAGAAAACAGGATGGAAAAAACCTCATGGGTCAAGAAAAAGGCAGTTTAATAAAGCAAAAGCAAAGGCCATATGTGGAAGCAAAGGAAAACAAAGATTTTATTCTCTGCTTCCCATCAGCAGGTGATTTCCTGCCACTTTCCAGGAAGCAGGGTTTCAGTATGCATGGTGGTTGCTTTGGAAGACAATGTAGTAAGGAATGCTGCCACCCTTGTCCTTTCTCTTGGCTTTTATTGCTGAGTGGATGTCACATGGTATAGAACATCCCTTTGGTCAGTTTGGGTCAGCTGTCCTGCCTATGTCTCCTCCCAAGGTCTTGCCCACCTGGTGAGAGGGGAATGTTGGAGAGGCAGCCTTGGTGCTGTGTGAGCGCTGCTCAGCAGTAGCCAAAACACTGGTGTGTTATCACCACCTCTCTAGCTGCTGATACACAGCACAGCATTATGAGGGCTGCTATGGGGAAAATTAACTCCATCTCAGCCAGGCCCAATACACAATATTAAAGAGAATTATGATCAGAAGGCAGAACTGCTTTGAACCAAAAGTCTTCTTGTCCACCTTTTAATGAAAAATTGCTTGAATTAAAATCTCTCTAGAAATGTGGTGTGAAAGGTATACTTCTGAAGCATAAAGATTTTTTTTAAATGTTTATTAAATCTCATGGTTCTTGGGAGAGAGAATTGAAACGGGATTCATCTTTTTTAGACAGATAATCAGGAAGGGAGGGTTTATAAAGAGAAAACATCCTCTTGAAATGTGTACATTTCATATATGTATATATGTGAAATATATTTATATATTCATATATATATATGAAATATATATATAGCATATCATCCTGTTGAAATGTGTACAAACAAGATTGAAACTTATAGCAAGAGTGAAATGCAGTTGCCATGTGAAACGGCTTTTTCACATAAGGTTTAAGAAGACTTGATTCTTGACTGAGAACTGTTAATGTCATTGAAGTAATGGAAAATGAAATGTGTGTGTGTGGAAAAGACAATCCTCTATTATGATAATGGTTTAGAATTAGAACTATAAATGGATATAAACCTGCAATTTAGAAAGGAAGCAACATGAGTTTCCTTGTTGCATTGCTCTTTCAGCAAGAAAAGCATCCACTTAACAGCAGCGCCACAGCTCTCAGCACAGCGTTAAACCTTTTAAAGTGTCAGTTTTTTCAGCATTCATCTAACGATAAGAGAGAGAGGCAATTGCAAAAGTCATTTTTTATTGCACCTCTTAGCTTCCAGAAACTTCATCAAAATCAGGAGGGGCCCCTTTTTGCTCTGATTGCCTGACCCAGAATCTTTAATCCTCTTTCATTAAAACCATGTTGCTTTGTTTCCTCCTGAATTGCCTTCTGAGCTTTTGGAAACCACCAGGCACAGACACAGCAGAGCTGAAGGCTAGGCCAGAGCGTAGCTCTGAGGTCTGAACGGTAGCGTTCTGCTCTGAGGTGACAGTCGTTTGGATCTGAGATGTAAAACTGACATCCTATTAATGAAGGATAACATTAGAAGTGCCACCATACTTAATTAAAACATCTGCTTAGACTTCAAATCATTAAGCAGTTTTCTTCAACAGCTTTTAATAGCATGTCACCATGATTCAAAACTGATAAAAAAGGTACCTGTATTAATGGATTTGTTTTTACATTCTCTCCTTCACTTTGAAGAGTTTCCATTGGGGTATTTGGGGGTTTTTTTTGAAACAACACTGGATTTTCATGTTAATGTTTGGGAAATATTGGGAATGGTAAAGGTTTTCTTAACATTTTAAACCTGTCCTAATGCCAAAATTTACTTTATTTCTCTGCTTTCTCTCGTCCTTTTCCCACCCACAACAAAAAATAAAAAAAAAAAAGGGTGATGGTATTTTACAGAACTGCAATGAAAAGGGGGTTGGTGAAGGGCTACATTTTTCTATGAGAGAGTTAAATACATCAATATAGCTCTAGCTGGTAGAAGAGAAGACAAGTTCAAACTGAATATCAGAGATAACAGTGATGTTACAATGAATGAGAAACCAGGTTTTCCCTATTTGACCCACTGATATCCTCCTATACAGCATGACCCTCTTGAAGACTGACAGAGGAAGTAGGTATATTTGACTGCAGGACTGTCCCTCTAGGAGCAGAGTTGACAGCAGGCAGAAGGTCCTTCACCCAGCTGCCAGGGACACCAATTATCTCTTTCTAGAGAAGTCAGCTGCTTGCCACTGAATATAAGGGCATATTTGCACAAGCAGCGTGGACTTGAAGGACCTTGCTCTCTCATCAGCAACAACAGGCAGTTCAGCTCAGACACGCTGGCAGGAAGCCAGCTGAAGATGTACGTTTTGCCAGTGCTGCTGGTCATTGTGCTGGTGAACTGGTGGGCTAAAATGCATTTGTGTCATGGCTCAACCACTGGATGATAAGCTGATTGCATTCCACAGTTTCACAGTCCTGCAAGTCACAATTCCCATAGCAGTACACTGATTCAGTTTATCTTAGAAATCAGGAGCATCTGAAGATTTGCCATCTGGAAGTGTCTAAAGCACAAAATGTCTGAGGCTCTCACTGCCCACATGGGAGAGGGTGTGTTACATCCATTGCCAGAAGGTTATCAGCATTTGGATTCCATTTCAGAGCCAGAAGTGCTCAGAGCCATAATGCCACTATCGCTCAAAAGACTGTTGGAAGCTGGGTAACGCTGCTGGGTTTGGTGATGAAATAATGAAAGCAGGGATGGTGCCAATCTGTGCTACGCAGAAGATCCAGGGCCTTTATGATTTTCTCCTAAGCTGAACCTTTTATGGTATGTTTTCTCTGTGATTGTGGTCCATGAGTTTGCAGCACGCCTGGTGTTTCTTCTCATTGCAATAACTATTCAGGATAATTTCAAATCTCCAGAATTGGCAGAGGGCAAGGCTGCTGCCCCAGCACTGAGTCCAGCTTTCCAAACTGTGAAGCCTGTTTGCCTTGGCAGGAAAAATCAGGGGTTGCAACTGGTTGTGATTGCTCTCCAGTTAAAGACAGTGTGAAAGAAAATGCCTGAATTTGCCAGTAAAACCATATTTAGCACAGTCAGTGATCCTATTTTATTTTTCACCACTGTTTCTCTTACGAAAACTATACCTAAAGCCCAGACGAGAAAAATGTCAGACAGACTTGGAGTTGCTGGACTATGCAATCCTGTGTGAGGTGAACGGTCCATTCGCAGTGGTGTTCTGTTTATAATAAGGAACAGTATTGCTGCTTCAGAGCTAGCTTAAGCTGGTCAGGCACAGAATACTAACAATCAGTTATTCTTATCCCATAAATGTCAGGGTATGTTTTGCTGCATAGATTTCAAATGCCCAGTTTTACTACACAATTACTTCTGTGTATAAACACATACAAAACCAGTTTGAACTATCAGGACTTCTACTGTATCCACTTTCTTGCTTATTGGTTTTCCTTTTTTCCTTTCCTGCTCCCTTGGTACAGATGGAGCGATGGATGCTTCGGCAGTCTAAGCATACCGTAAGCAAAAGCTGGAAGGATTGCCTCACACCTCCTATCTGTCATGCACAATTCAGAGTAAATAGTGCAAGTCAAGTGTGCAGCTAGACCAGGCTTTTTAACTCCAAAGGCATTAGCCAAGACTCTACAAGACATGCTATTTACAAAGAATTGGAAATGATCTTGCATGCTATTTGATCATCCCCAAGAATCACGTGGTCTGTCAGTCAGAATGCTTTGAACTCCTTGAGCCTTACTATAGTCTTTTACTCATTGTTCTTTTAGCAAAGAGACAGGTTTAATGTTCCTGGTAAATATATGTGAATGCATGAGTGTTTACAGGAGGCAGAGGCTGTTAAAGGCAAATTCCAGAGAAAGGCTGACTCACAGAAATGTAACATCTTTGTATGATTTAATACAGTAAGGGAAAAGTTATCCTGTGAAATGTTGTCCTAAGAGAAAAATTTTGTACTGCTGTTCTGATGTATTGTGATGTCAGAGAATGTAATGACACTGCATATGGCCTTCTTGGCATTTATCAGGTTATTATTGCAAATCACTCTCTTGACATCCTGGGACCCCTTACCCATATGGAATGATCATACTAGAATGAAAAATAAAATCTTAATTAAATTTACTGAGCAGCAGGCATGGAGATTTATTTCTTTTGGTGTGACCTTTCATATCCAAAAAGTTCACCGCTTTCAATGGTGGGAGATTCTTTAACTTGATGACAGAGATCACTTAGGAAAAGGCTTTGTCATACATGAAGATTTTAACTGAAGCTCTAAAATGATCTAGGTTTCTAGCCCCGTAAGATATTGGTCTGATTAGCTATTACATACAGATACGTGTTTGATCCAACATTCAAATCAGAAGCACTTGATAATGGCATTTCGATTCAGCTTACGCTGCTTTTAAAATCTGAAGCCTGGCTTTCCGTCATACTGAACACAAGTGGGATTAGCATCAGACAGTTCAATAGTAATTCATGTGTGCAGCTGGGTTCCTGTATTCTGAGGCTGAGTTACGGATGGTTTATTAGAGACTTCCATTATATTACAGTAGGTCCAAAAGAAGTTGCCTGAGAAACATGTTTGTTTGAGGTTTTCTCCATTGTTATAATTATCCATTCTAAGTGATCCAAGAGAAAAGTAAAAACTCACATGGGGTTTTGTTTATGCACTAAAAGTCAATAGATTAACAAAGAAAACTGTAAAATGTAGTATGTCCGAACATTATGGCTCAACCAAGAACATGGCAGCAGCCTTCTCAACATAGTATTTAACGTATTTTCTACTCATTATTTTATTCATGATTTTTCAGTGCAATGCATTATTTTGTAATGCTGAACTTAAAGAAAATACTGTCTCCTTTGATAAAGATGAGTGAAAAGAAAAGGTGTCCCGAAGTGAAGGTATTAGAGATGGCAAGATATTAATAATAATAACGAAATATATGACATAAAAAGAAACGATGGAAGTGAAAGAATGAGTATTCCTTTATCTGCCGTATAAATTAAAAGGTTCTCTTCAATGTATGAATATGTTTTTACATAGTTTAAAAGCATTCTGACAGACCTTCTCCTGCTGAACCTTTGATAAGGAAAGCAAATATTCACATAAAATCTAACTGAAAAATAAAAGACAACTTTCAGTACTATCTCAGAGTATCTTTGATGCTTTCTCATCTCCACATTGCCATTAACAAAATTTTGCCTCTGAAAAGCAAAAATGTGTGTTACATTTTGTCACCTATGAAAGGGAAATTTGGTTACTACATTCTTCTGGAAGGCATAAACATGATCAGGTTTAGAAGCCAGGTCAGCAAGGTCTACTCCTGCAAAACCTTGGTGTTGTCAGCCCTGTTAATTTCTGTTATCCTCTTTCTCAGTATAAAGTTAAAGCTGTAAACAGATGGACTTCAGAAGGATGAAAATACTGCGCGCGCTGTATAAAAGTTATAAATTAATAATTTTTAATTTATCCTCAGGTGAATGTCATGTGAAATCTTCATGCACTAGAGCTTTATCACAGTTGCTTTCAGAATGATTTGGGATGATTGTTAAAAGTGTGATGGAATCACATGAATAGTGTATGATGTTTTCACAGACATCAGCTATGATTCATTATTTTTGTTTACTTTTGTCTGCACAGGTCTTTTCCTTTGGTTTCAGTAATATAAGGTAGTTTTTCCTCTCCATGTCTTTCATTAAACCAGTAATCCACTACTATGTTTCCTATTCAGTTTTGACAATGTTTCTTTGATTAGTGGAATTTAAAGCCCTGTGATATCCTTCTTTCTGTCAGAAGCTACTGCTAGTGCTATATTGACACCAGTTAATTTTTGGTTTTCAACACCATCCTCTTCTAGAAAGGCATCCTAGCTTGATTTTCAAATTTAATGTAAGCTTCATAAAAACTTTATTTTCTTTTGCTGTCACTAGTGTATACTAGTAGGTAATGTAGAAGCTAATTATTATGAAACTGACAAAGTAGGACAGACCTCAGAAGATTAACTAAAATCAATTAGCAGAGGGAATGAAGTCACCAGTGGGTTTCAATGCTCATCTCCACCAATATAACTATTCCCCTTCCAGGACACGGAGGGATTATTTTAATGGAAAAGAATAGCTGGCTTCTTGTCTTTGACTGCCAACAGGAGAGTCAGTTAATTTTGAAAGCCATATAGGATTTTCTCATTTGAACATTTCTCTCTGAGGGAGCACAGTGAAATAACTGAAGTGTTTAATATTTTTAAATGACATTGTTCTAATATTGATAGGTTTGTTGCTTTCATTCTTTTCATTATAGACTTTGTTTATTCATCATTTCGTGAAACGTGCATAGTCATGAGCATTTTGACCCAAATATATTGCTTTCAACGTAACCAAAGTGCAAAGTGATTGTAAAGTCAGTATTATGTGATGTTCTGCTGAGCTGGTAGCAATGAAAACCCATATTGGATTTAGCCAGTGTTCCGCAGTAAAATAAATGACTACTTAAGAGTTTATGGGAAATAAGTAATCAAATCCGTACATTTTCATAGGACTTTTGCCTGAGAAGGAACTTAAGCTAGGTCTGGTTTTGATTTCCTCCAGTCATGCTTTCGTTTTCTCTTCCCTTTTTTCACATTCTTTATCTTGGGTACTGGTTTTATTTATAACTTCTGAATAATATAAAAATAAAAACCTAGCAAAATATCAGCTTGCGTCATATCATAACATTCACATTTTAGTTACTTCGTATGTTTTCACTCTTATTTTCACTGTGGATTTAAGATCATGTGAGTTTTTAAGAGCATAGGGAAGGTCCAGACATTAGAAGACCTTTCATATTATTTTCAAAGCACTATCAGCCCACACAGCATGCTGTATGTCCATATGTTAGTATAAATAACATTCCTTGGACAGATACCGCATATGGTAAGATATTGAGTAAATTAATGTGTTTCACATTTGTTTCCATTTCCCCACAGATTTCCATGCACTCATGAGAGACAAAGAACTTTTTTATACCCGTTAGCTCACATAAGTGGTGACATATATATAGTATAAGACCTAAACAAAAACTAGTTTGAAGATAAAAACTTCTCTCTTTTTTGTACGTGTCCCCGTGTGTCCCCCCCATCATTGTCACATGTCTATTTGTTCGGAACATAATTTTTGTATTACACTAATTCAGATATAGTTTTGACAGTAACTATTTAAGGGTAAATTCTCATTCTGCTTGCTTTTACTAAGAGTGGACACTGGAGGAATGCGTGCAAGAAGCATAGAAATATTTCTCTGAGATTCAAACATCCTTATTTAGTTTACAGTGCGAGTGCCTTGCAGTCTTTCCCACATGTTCTTTCATATTCTTTTCATGCAGATTAATTTGGCTACCATATTGACTTTATTCATACTTGGATACAGTAGACTGAATTGGTTCCTACTCTATTTCCAAGGAGAAAAAAAATAGCTATAGTCAGCTGAACAGAAAGCAGCCATATTACTAAGGCTTTGAATTCTTGCACTGAACTGTCTAGATACATCTCCCAATTGCCCTCAAAATTATTTTCAGCAGCTCACAATTCAATGGAAGTTCAGCTGTAGCTGGAAACTTTGGTCCAGATGTCTGGTCACTACATCCATCTGGCAGTCCATAAAAGTTTAGCTAAAAAGGCAGGAGATAACAGCTTTAGGAGTCACAATGACTTTAATAAAACCTCAAAAACTTTCTGACTCACTTTGCCATATGCAGAGTCGATGCACAACAATCGTGTCATAATAACTGTAACACTATCTATGATGGTATTACTAAATCTGTGGGATCAATCTGGAACAGTGTCACTGTTTAAGGTTAAAAGGAAACTCCTATCACTCTATGATATCATAAATCCTAAGATATTGCTGACATCTGGAAGGCTGTATTTTAAGCTCTTGTAAAATCAGCTTCTGGTTTCATAAACTCAAGAATCTGTGGCATAGGCGTATAATACTAAATACAATGCTACATTCACATAGTCTTGTATCATATGGAAGTGTAAAATTCTTTAAGAAAGAGTTCTTTTTTAATTTGTGCATACATATTTTCCTACCCCTAAGTCTTGTTCACAGTTCTTAGTATTATTGTATTCAGATTGAAAAACAACACCAAATTATGGTAGCTACTAATCTGATATACAGAGCATGACTATTCAGAGTTCTGAATATTCTTAAAGAATTGTCTGTGAATTATCAATGTTAGGTAAACAGATCTACAGGCATTAAAAGTCATACTAAGGAACAACTTGCAAAGGTATATATTTATGAATAAACTCTTATTTAAACTCTGAGCAGACATTTAGCACATACACTGCTATCTGCAAATTTTTTATGTGACTTTAATTCTTATTGCTTTAATCTACCCTTCCAGACTATATGAGAAAGGTAATAGTACTACTATTTATGTACAACAGAGGGGTGGAAATTTTAGCTCAAGTTAACTCATTAATTTATTTCCTGTTATAGAAAATTTAACAAACAAAATTCAGAAAAAATATTTTTGAGATTATACAGGGGTTTTCTTTGCTTTCTCTCTTGTGCTTCTCCTGTCTGATTTTACCTTATCAAGGCAAAGCATTTCTTTGTTTCTCTCTCCTTCATACACACACTATCTTCTTCTAGTTTCAAGTGTTACTGTAAGGTGAAAAGCAAAGCTGCTTTACCATGTTTAAAATGTATTATTAATGCAGGCAGGTAGAGACAAAATGTCTAGAGGAGATCATTATTTTGACATCTGTTTTACTGTCCTCTGCCAAACAATGAATCAGAAATGTCTTAACCATCTTGAAAAGCTTTTCACGTGGGAAGAGAATTCTATTTCCGTTGTTGGAACTCTTTGTATGATGTCACAAAGCAAAGCAATAAATATATTTAAACCAAGGAACTCATAGATGTATACCATAATCTTACGCTTCCTGGATTTCTGTTGCCAAATCAAAAACATAAAAGATGCTGATATACATACCTCAAGGTCAAAGACACAGGGAAGGACATGCTGTTACTGTAATGTGATAGAATGAAAATTGCCAAGCTCTTCAGTGGCTCTATAGAAAGCAGTGCATCCCAGATACACTAATGGAACAGGAGCAAACCTGGCATATATAGGAGCAATCTGGCTTTTGTGTCTAGTTTTCAAAAATAGATGCTGCATTTAGCCTTACTCACAAAATCGGATATTGAATTACTAACATAAATGACTCCCCTTCCCTCAGAATCTTAACAAGCATTCAAGCCTTGCTGGCTTAAACAATGAAAGAGAACAAATGATTGATCTTTGTTATAGGATTCAGCCTTATAACGAAATATATCTGTCACTAATAGATCCAGGCGTATTTCACAATTTTTACTTAGCCAAATTTATTATTGGAACAGAATATTTAGCTCTTGCACTTTAGCTTAGGTGCTTTTACATTTCCTCCAAAATTATGATCTTACTATTTAAATCAGCTAAATTTTTTCTGCTTAGTTCGGTAATGAGCATTTTTCAATAACAGCAAAGTATTCATTCATCTCACTGTTCATCTACTTCATCTTCATGCAAAAGAAAGGCAAAGATAAGCAGTGATAATCCAGTGCCTAAAACACAGAAGCGAGCAGCAGGAAATATGAACTTTTGCCCTTGCTTTAACATTTTCAACAAATGTTGTTAGGCAACTAGAACAGGGCAAAACTCTGAGCTGATACATGTGCGTGCACCCATTCACTCTTACCTTTCTTCAGAAGGACTTTGAAGGTAGTCGTTTGAGTGAAACATTTTGTAGGACAGAACCCTGAACTCCCTGTGCCTCTGTGTTCCTTTGAAAGCCATTAACTCTGCCATCCGTGCTGGACCTCCTGTGCCTCTCCAGGGAAGCTCTGTCCACAGTCTAAGCACACTTCCAGCTTTAGTGCTGGGACTTAGCATCTTCCACAGTTCTCAGCAGTGTAACATTGAAAAATGACAAAAGGGATCTTTTAAAGATTTATATTTATCTATTGTGATTTATAAGGGAAAAGTCCTATTTAGAACCCAGTTAACGCAACTGCTGGGGGCACGTGTTTCTTTTGATTCCACTCTTCTTTTTAAATACATTTATATTTGTATTCAGGATACATGTTCATATGTATCATATAACAAAGAAATATTTCAGCCAGATATTTATAGCAGGTTGTGACTACAGAACTAATCGGATAAGATGAGAACAGTTTATATGGAGGGTCGGATAAAGTGTATATAAGGCTTATATAATTCTGGGCTGTATAAGAATGCAATTAAGAATTTTGCCTAATTTTGAAAAGAACAGATAACAATGAACCATTTCTGAACAGCACATAAACAATTCACATTTGACTATGAAGTAGAAGGTAATGTATGTGTTACAGATCAAGGAGCAGCATTTTCAGGTGGAAATTGTAGATGTCAGGAAAGACTATCTTTTTTTCAAGAATTGCTAACAGTTAAGTTTAGTCTTATGTTTTATTTTATATTTCATAGAGGGTTTTGCAAGGCAGGATAAATTTCATGAGAAAATTTCTTCTGAATCTCACTTCCTGCTTAATTCCAGAAGTAAAGATGTCATCAAAGTTTCAGAATGAACAGTAACTTGAAAGATGAGTTGAGCACATTAGTCTCTTTCAGTCAATGAGGATCAAACTTACAAAGTTAACCTTTTTCACCAGGTTGTGTCAAAGCTGATTCTATTTACACTTCACTTCTGGATTCTATTTCTCTTTAATGACTATTCCTCAAAATTCCATAATTTGATTTATGACACTCAGAACTAAAGTGATCAATTATTCTTCCCAAGGAAATAAAAGAAAAGATACGCCTACAAGCATCTTGAAAAGTGCCTGTAATTTTCAATGACACAATCACTTTGAAATTTTCAGATTATGTACCATGCAAAAATATTTTCCTGAGAAACAGAAATTTACCTCTTTCTGTGAAGCAAGTAATTTCTCAGATGTACAGTGATGGCCAATTCATGTTTGGCTACTTAAGTTCTAATGGAATACATTTAAGATGGCTTAACTTTGATTTTGCTAAAGCCTTTCTGTACACATATTGTTCCAGACCCTGGCTGATATAAAGTGGCACAGTTCTACAGTCTTCACCAATTCTGTGTTGATTTACTTATGCTGAAGTTTGGTCAGCAACATACGTGCTCATAAACAGCTTTGTCTTTCCTTTGCAGCTTCTTTTTGCCATTCAGGCCAACAATGCATAACTATGGGACAGTACGTCTGTCATCACCCATTTGTGATGCCAGAATGAAGGTTCTCATAGTACATTTTTCTAGTCTGCTTCATTTTGATTTTTATTGATTTTTAAAATAGTTAAACAAACTGAATTCCAGTAAAAATCATTAGGTTTCTGAAGGGAGAAACCCCCCCATGTTCATACCTGTGGTTCCTTTTCAAATCTCACAAGAGGCTGATTAAGCCTTTTCAGTTAATGTTCTTTTTTGCCTCTATTTCAGCATGAAAGATTCTGTTTCTTCAAGTCCTAGACTTGGGCACCAGTTTTAGCTTTCAGTTTTGACTGTTCTAAAGTAATTAAACAAATACATGGAAGATAAATCCATCTCTGTGCTGTTAAACACAACTACCCATTTGTACTATTAGGCTCAGGAAGTCCCTGGCTAAAACTGATACAATAATTACTAGCTGGAAACTAAGTAAATGTAAGAATTTCAGTCTTTATACCCTGTTATTTTTCCTACACTTCTCCTAAGTGTCCGTTGCCAGACACTGAATATTCACCTAAATGAATCTTTGGTCTGAGCTATATACCCTGTGCTTTGGATCAGAAAAAGAGCATTGCAGCTTCCTCCTGTCCCAGGCTGGAAATTAACCCAATACCACTTCTCAGCTATCTCAGAATCAGAGAAAAAAACAGGAGAGAAGCAATACTAAGTCAATCCTTAATTTCAAGACAACTTCATACACATCTCTGTCATTTATGAAAAATATTCATCTAATCTAATCCCTACAAATTTTCACTGGCTAAAGCTTAGCCATCGCATACTTTATTACAGTACTTACAAGTGTCTCAGACATTTTTTTTCCTTCTTTTTTCCCCAAGAGTCTAACTTGAATCTTCCTTTCTGCAATTTAAGGCCACTGTTTCCTGGCCTGTTCAACAGGGACAGGAGAGTAGATTATTCATCTTTGGCAAAAAGTGGTACATATTTGAAGGCTGTTACTGTGTCTCCCCTAAATTTTCTTTTTTGTAAGCTTAATAACCTCAGTGTGTTCTCTCCTTCTCCAGAAGTCATAACTTTCAGATGTTTGATCAATCTTTTTGCTGTCCAAATGGTCCACTTCATTCTTGAATTGTGGTGCCCAAAATGAACACAGTACATCACCTAAGGCATCACCCATACTGAAAACAGTAATTACTGTGTCTTGCAGTCTGTATGCCTGTTTATACATCCCAGTGTGATGCTTTTTCACAACAGCATGACACTGTTGACTGTAATGTGTTTGTCCTCCACAGAGATTTATTATTTGATAAATTACATAGTAACATGTATATATTCATATATTTGGGACTGGAGTTTCCAGAGGTCTTTTGATTTTCACAGAAAAAATATAGTATGTAGTTTACTGACTTATCAAAAGCAAATTAAAGCTTTATTGACTCCTGCACAGCCACATTACTATTCTAATTATGCAGCAGATTTTGTCTGGTGTATTTTCCTCTATTTAATAAAACACATTTTATTTTGTAAATATATTTTGACTCTTCTTGTAGGAGTAAAACAACTTACGCAGCCTGAACATAGTATATAGTCACTTGTAATGGAAAACAAAATCAAACATTCTTCTAAATTCAAGTCATACCTTTCAGAAAAATATGAGCTTCCCCTCTTTCTCTGAGTTCTCCGGATTGCACTCGACTCCCACCCAGTTCATCCACAGCGGAGAAGCAGCCTAACAGCCACACCTCCCAACACAGCAAAAGAAATAAAGCATAGTTTCAAGACCCTGTACAGCTTAGCTTCTGCTGGTATCTTCACTCTTGCTTCTCTGAATAAACCTTTTTCTTGTGCACTTAAGTGAGAAGATCGAGTCCTCAGCTGAGACATTCAGGATAACTAAGGGTTGCACAGTGCAGCTGCTAAAGACTTAGTTTACTGAAGTAGTGGGTGTTAAGTGGTATTTACACCTCACAGGGATAGCTGGGGCTCAGTTCACTGTCCCTCTCTGATGCAACAATTCTTTCAACATATATGTTGAAGAACATACTTATTCTTCTAGAAACATAAGAAAAATTGCTGGAAATCTTCTGAGTATCTTCACCAGGCACTATTTCTCTTGCCAATTGTACAGATGACATTTTGAAGGGAAGTATGATTTCAATGGTAGGTAACCTTTACCTTTGTACAGGACGGATAGCACTTAATCAGTGTGGACCACAGAGAAAACATACTGGGTTTCTCATATTTTGCCTCTTCCTCCCTTTTCTACACTGAGTCTGTTCTACTTCCAAGCAGAGACCAGGTAGGTTCTTAATTTAAATCAGTCTTAATCTACAGCTTTCCTTAGATCCTATGTGTATCCTGGCCACACTCCTCCTAATGCACCCCAGGATCCCATGGGTCTCCTTGGCCACCAGGGCACACTGCTGGCTCAAGGGCAACTTGCTG
>JAVJGI010000063.1:48362846-48463380 GCA_035590275.1 Ibycter americanus
CAGCAAGTTGCCCTTGAGCCAGCAGTGTGCCCTGGTGGCCAAGGAGACCCATGGGATCCTGGGGTGCATTAGGAGGAACACGGCCAGCAGGTCAAGGAAGGTGATCCTCCCCCTCTGCTCTGCCCTGGTGGGGCTGCATCTGGAGTGCTGTGTCCAGTTCTGGGTTCCCCAGCAGAAGGGTGACAGGGAACCACTGCAGAGGGTCCAGCAGAGGGCTGCAAAGATGATGAGGGGACAGGAGCATCTCTCTTATGAGGAAAGGCTGAGAGAGCTGGGCCTGTTTAGCCTGCAGAAGAGAAGACAGAGAGAGGATCCTACCAATGTCTACAAATACCTTAAGGGTGAGTGTCAAGAGGATGGGGCCAGGTTCTTTCCACTAGCACCTAGTGACAAGACAAGGGGAACCAGCACAAACCATAACACAAAAAGTTCCATGTGAACATGAAGGAAAACTTTACTTTGAGGGTACCTGTTGCAATGCAGACAGGTTAGTAGGCAATATCCAGCCCTGACTGTCCAAGCTGCAACTCTTCTCTCCAGGAGCAAGACCACACTACTCCTCCCCCATTCAGCTCCATCTTCCCACAGTCCTCAGTGCTATTTAGCCTGAGAAGCCACAGCTGTAGATTAGCCACGTCAGCCAACCCATCACCCCAGAGCAACTGTATACAATCAATGTTGATTAACCTTCTACAATTCCTCTACAGGTACCAGAGCACTGGAACAGGATGCCCAGAGATATTGTGGAGTCTCCTTCGCTGGAGACATTCAAGACCTGCCTGGATGCGACTCTGTGCAACCTGCTGTAGGTGAACCTGGCAGGGGGTTGAAGTTGATGGTCTCCAGAGGTCCCTTCCAACCCTGACCATTCTGTGATTCTGTGGTTCTGATTCTGTGATAAGATTTAATTTTGTTAGTATTTCTCTTGGTACTGCAGGTATTATTCAGTTCTTCTAGCTCTGGCTATGAAAGCAGTATACAGCTTATATTATCACCTAAAGTTTCTTTTTAATCAATGCACAAAGACAGATATGTCCAAATACATCTTTCCATTTTAATGATTTCTTTAATGTGAGTAAGGGTAAGCCTGTGGAAGTACTTCTTTCCATTGATTAGGCATAGCTAAATTTAGGTAAGATGAATCCTACCCTACGTGTCTTCGCCATCCTGTAAGAAGGTCCACTGTATCAGATCTGGCATCACAAACTTCTCAGTCATTGCCTTGAACCCCAGTAATGATATGCAATCAGCAAAATATTTTAATAGTATGACATGTTCCTCATAATCAGCAGATCTAGATCACAAAAGTAAAGACCCTTTCCACTTAAGGCAAAACTGTGAATTCAAAAAGGCAATGTCAGAGACTTTATTAACAAAAATGCTTCATACAACACACGGGATAAGATAGAAAGCGTCAGCTGTAATGGAATTTATCTTGCAATATCTCATTTAATTAAAAGTCTTTTGAGATTATTGAAGATAGATGGGTTTCACTAATAGCAGCACTGGTAGGAACTCTGGACCTGATCTTTTGCTGCATAAGAATTGATTTTTTTAAAAAATATTTGATTCTGTTCTTGAATATTGGGTTGGAAATGATATATATTACAATGTTAGATTCAGAGTTAATGAACCTGAAGAGGTATAACTTGATTTTCAGAATTTCCTCCACTAGACATGGATAATTTGTCGTATGAGATGTTCAAGCATTTAAATGACAAAGGTTTGAACGTAATTGTTAAATTTTTAATTTTAATTTTGGAATAAATGTTGGATCTCACCCTTTTGGAGAAATACAAAAGAGAATATGTATGCACTGTTACTACTTTGGTCCTCTCCATATTTTTTATCTGTCAAACTATTCTACTTGGACAAGGTAATCTTAGAAATTAATTGAATCTCTGTTTCTGATGATGAATTATCTGTAATTACTTTGATTTCCATAAATGAGCACCTTCAAACAGAATGAAAACCTTTTGCAACACATATCAGGAGGCAGCTCAAGGCTGTGATCTTTTAAATGCTATTTGGGTCTTACATGTCTTGTAGGGAACTTAAGCCTTATGTTGCTTCTTTCATTCTGTGACTTGACTTTTGATAATTTATTCTTCTTCTCTGTAGCCAAATCCTTTCCTGCTACTTTTGTGTCATCCGGAGAAATGAGAATTTATAAGCAGGTAAAGGATAGCCAGGGAAAATTCATATGACTATAAAAAAATTCTGGCAAAATCTTTCCTAACTGAGTGTTCAGAGGAGGTTTTGTTTTGTATTAAATAAATATTTCCATACAGTAAGAGTATTTTTGTTTCATGGCTGTTCTGTTGCCAATGTGATATGAATGGATTGCACTGAAGTATTTCCCAGCAGAAAGCTGTGCACCAACACCACAGTTCTTTTGATGCCTCTGCGGTCTGTCTCCTGAATATACTGTCATGGGCAGCATACAATACTACAAAAACGGAGCACAACTTTGATCATAAATCAGTCTCACTAAAAGAAATCGGGATTCTGGAATAAATAGAAGGAACTTATAATATCACCATCTGTATTGTATTAATTTTAAGTAAAAAGATAAAGCTTATTTTTACCTTTCTGCTAATTTGATGTTTTTCAAAATTACCAGGTTCTTTTCAAGAAACTTCATTTCTCATTAATATTTTTAATAAGCTAACCCAACTAAATGCAAAATCATGCTGTAGACTTCTTAACCTTTCAGTCTGAATAGATTGAAAAATAAGTCTGACCCCTCTTGATTTGACATGAACTAGCTAATCTGTTGGTAGATATGAGACTGATAAAAAATGTTCACAGCCAAAAGTTATGCGGAGTATTATATTAATCAATAAGAAAGCTCACTCTTGCATTAAAGCTATGAAAGTAAGTTGGAATAAAGAAAAGGAGTTTATTATAGACCAGCATTGGAACTTCACTTGATCAGTGGGCACTGTGGGTAGCTGCGAGGAAGAACCAGCTATATTAGACAAATGTACAGCATTAGGGGCATGGCCTGCCAAGCATCCTCTGTGACATAAAAAGAGGTAAGCGGAGCAGTGGACTTTGCCCAAAGACAGTGAAATACATTACCCAAACATTGTCTACGGTTCCCAAACTGTGGTCCAAATTCAAGTCTGAAAATCAATCCCTGATCATCGTATGCCACCTTCCACAAAGGTTCACTTGCAGAGTCGCCATCCAGAACTACCAGCATATTTGCTCTTTCTCCTTCTGCCAAGGTTTCTCCAAAATTAGCTACTTCGCATATTGTCCTCCATGTCATGAGGTTGGATTTCCTACTTCTTACTGCAACACTCTTTGTGCATCACTTATTTTCTCTATCACATGCTAAATGTTTTAATATCATGGTGATACACACTTGGCAAGAAGATGGCAGGGGAGAGGGGAGTAGCACACTCTTCCTCTTCACATTTATTATTGGCGTTCATCCAGAACACATTTAATGAGACTCCAGATGAAACATGTGAGCCTCATCCCTTCAGGCACAATTTGCAAGCACAAAAAAATAAAGGAATGGATTACACAGTACTGGGTGTTAAAGCATGTATAATGGCTTGTGTTTTTAATAAACAAATAAAAGGAAGAATAAATTATGTTTGTTACAATATGATGTTCTGATCATTCAAGCATAACAAGAGAAACTTCTCATGCATGCATTATTACAATGCAGAGAAACAATTTGTATGCATCAACTGTATTTACAGTACTATCCTTAACTTTTGTTACCACAAAAATAAATTGCATGTATTACTGCTCACAGAAGTGTATGTACTGTAATATATTTTTTAATGTTATATTTTAAGGAACACCAGAGGTCAGGATGAAAATTGGTGATTTTACATCATCTTTAAATAAGAATAGTTTGAATATGTATAAATTTAAGGCTTGAGTGCACACAGCATTTAACGGGCACTACCTAAAGTCTTTTTTTTTTTTTTTTAATGGTTGCCCAGTATTTCCGGGGTTTGCAAAATCTACACCTATGCGGTAGGTCACTGTTTGCTTTTGCAAATATTTTAGTGGGGTTTAATGAAACATATCAGGCATGAGAATAGAATTTATAACCACTAAGGAACAGGCATATTTCCTGTCCATACTGGGACACCCAGCACAACGTCTGAAGCAAGGATGTGGTCCTAAGATTTAGAACACTTTTAACTCACATCGCAACTTGTCCTCAGATTCCAAGAAGTTTTCAGTCCTATTACTCATCATACTGAGCTCCCTGGTTAACAAGTATTCAGAAGCAGAGGTGCTGAGCAAGACAGCAAGGCTCTGCCAGTCCAGTCACAGCAGGAATCAATCACTGTAGGATTCCCACAGGGAGACCTGGATTCTTTTGCTTCCCCACCAAGAGGTCTGCCAGTCTGTGGGGTAATTTGCCACATGAGGACATTTAGAATTGCTGTTTCTGGAGGTTTCTAAAACTAGACTGAACTAAAACATGAGAAAATATTTTGTGGAAACTATGCTAGAAAGATGGAAAGGATGAACTAAGCAGGCTTTTACCTACGTGAACCTCCAAAATTGCTTGCAGATTCAAGTACTTTACATACAGGTTTTCAGGTTTCAGAAAGGAATAAGGCTTCTCAAATCTTCCTACTCCTAAAAGTCTAAATCATTCTCATTGCAGTTCTGAGAATTGCACGTGTCCACAGAAGTCATCCTACTTGAAAACAGGGGTTTTTGCTACAGTCAGGGAAAAAAATAGCAAATGGACACACTAAAAATATATATTTTTCAAACCTTCGCTTATATTACAAAGTGTAAAACACCTGAATAAAAAGAGATATATACAAGTGCAATATTTTGCAACAACAAAGAAAATAACCCACACAAAAAACTTTGCTTCCTCCGCCCCTCTATAGAAAACATTTAATCTCAAAATCTTCAATTACCACTTAATAAACTTCAACATATACTTTCCTGAAGATTGTGTTCATTAAGTTTCAGCCAGACTCTTTCCCAGAAATCAATGCACTAAAGAAAGTAGAAGCTCAGCTTTACATCTATGTGAAGCAAGTATTCTTTGCATTGTTAAACTTGCATATTTAAAAACGGCTTTTCTTTTTTGCTAATTTTATGTGTTACAATTTACAAATGTAAAATATCATATTTGTCATTTAGTCTGAAAGTTTTCTGTAGTAGGCTTTGGCCTGTAGGTACTTTCTTAAGAGCTTAGCTGATTTTTCAGATAACTGTAGTTTAGCCTTACCATGGCCAGAGAGTCTATAGAAAATAATAAAGTGGGGTTTTTATGCATTAAGCAAAAGACTGCAACATATTGATAACATAAATTACAGGTATTTAACACTTGTAACGAAAGAGTTCAGGCTGAATAATACATGCAGTGAAGCAACAATACTAATTCTTCTCTTGATTTTCTGAAAGACCGATCTGAATACATAGGAAAGAGCTGCCTGGACAAATAACTTCAATAAATCGGTCTATTATTATTGATCAGAGCTTTCAGTGAAGTGCATTGTATTATAACACCATGAAGTTGTCACCATACCCCAGCGAGTAACACTAAGCACCGTTCAGACACGGCTTGCTCCAGTGGAATTCTTCAGTTTCCTGCAGTAAAGAAAATGAAACCCATGTGCATAGTTTGAACCAGCTGGCAGCTCTTTAAGTTAGATAGGCGTGAGCTACTTACAAGATGGGACACTCCTCCAGATGCTGCCACAATTCAAAACAAAATAGTTTTCCTTATATTGAGACACCCACATAATTTCTGGCTGTCAAGAGATTGGCGTATTTTGACAATTTAACTAAAATAGATGCTTTCAGGGAAAAATATAAAAGCTGTTTAAAAAAAAAAAAAAAAAGAAAAAGAAAAGGAAAAATCAACAAAACCTGGATGTGCTGTGAGAACTTTAATAGAAAATATTAGACTTGCTCAGAAACTACCAGTAATGAGAAGCTGTCTTCCCTAGATACGCAGACATGTGAAGGTATTAAAATACCCACCATCTGCTTTTCCCTGTGCTTTGTTTAGTATGCAGAGTAGTGACAAGAAAAACTCATAATGCTCCAAGATTTTATTTCCTTTTTCACTATGGGTACAATTAGTCTGACTGAATGTGGTACTCCAAAATTAGATAAGACACTATGTCCAGACTAGATGCCTGCTTTTAGTTATCAGTCAGCTGCTCAAGGGCAAGCATCCTTCTCCCCTGCTTACGCAGAAGGAAACACTTTAAGATGTCAGATGGAGAAATTACATTCCCACAAATCTTTTCAGGTCATTGCACCAGTGTGAAAGAAAGGTGGTTCCAGAGCAGATAGGCAACATCACCTCTCAATCTGCATCCTGTATAGCTCTACACATGTAGGCTAACTCCTTCATTACAACTCATACTAGATACTTCTTTAGAAAGAGCTTCAAGGTTCATACTCATCTCTCTATCACCAAGACCTTTGCAAAACACGAGACTCGGCAGGACTACCTTGCACAGAAACAGGAGGCCCCATGAGAGAGCTGAAAGCAGAGCCATAGCTGCATCTTCCATCTCGAGGAGTGCAAACAAGACATTGTGCCTACTTCACCACCTCTCAGGAAACTAGACTGGTTCCTCAACTACTTCTTCAGTTTGTTCTTCCTCTGTCTCCAGAAGTGACAGTTCTTACAAAATCATATATCAGATCTGCCACCAATCAGTCTGCCACTAACTAGACTGACTGTTTGTGTCCTGTGCCATCAGCTACATACCCTCAAGACCTCTCCAGAATGGAGATGTAATGTACTGTAACTTGTTGCCAAGAGAGAGGCATTCCTTTGGTACTGGATGGGAGTCAAGGGAGTTGAGGTGTGACAAAGGAGAAGCAAGGGCAAGGGGCTATCTTATTGCCTCTTAGACAAGGCACCAAGTCCCTTTGCCTGCATAGCCAAAGCATGGATCATCACCACACCAGTTACAGTTTTGTGAAAAGTCCTGGGATAATTCAGTATCAATCATAATCCTCATGCATAAAAGAAACAGATTTTTATTTTTTTTAATGGAAGAAGCAGATATTCTTTGTTGCTCAATGATACATGATGCTTAGTTAAAACACTGCAAATATCTTCACTAATGCTGTGAATTAGGAGGTGTCACGTGCACTAAGGTGGCCTCAGCCACCACTGATTCAACTCTAAGCCAAAGGATGATGCCAGGATTCAGAAAATATTAGTAAGTTACTTCAGGTTGTTATAAGCTGGCATGAACTTATCTGCATTGTGGTCAGTCAGTAATCATGAGTTTTAATATCCTCTATCTCTATGAACTTCTGCTGTATACTAATTAGTGCATAGCATTATTGAAGAACATGAGTATACCTAGTGTAGCATAGTGTCTGTCTGTGGGATTCCACGCTACACATGCAGAATTTGTCCTGCAATGTCATTCCATCTAAATTAGTGGGCAAGTCCAGCACGAAAGAATGGCATCAGTCCGTAACTGTGACCAGCTTGACACAAATGCTGTGCCTTTAGCACAGTGTAGTGTCACATCTCCAAATACTTCCCTGGCATTGCAAAAGAATGGCTGTTCCCACTCTTAACTCCTGTCTGGTGTTATCTGTCTTGCCGCTTTCCTAATACCAGAAGCTGAATGAAAAAATTTATTTGCTTTTAAAAGCAAAGATTGATGTAGAAGCTTGAATTTTATCTAAAATTCTATCTTTGCTGATATGATAGGAAAGACAAGGTTAAATATTCAACAGACATCTGAAGTCACTAGTATAGCTCATCAGTTGGAGAGAGGCTGCAAGACATTGTTATTATCTGCTGTAAATAAACAGGATTTAATGCTGAGACATTGACATCTGTTAAACATGAAATAATTCTGTCCTTGTGGTTCATATTTATGTGAACATTACATAAATGTTCATCAGCTTTGAAAACCAACAAAACAAGTGAAGTCTTGGCAAAGCTAGACTAGCAAGTTCCTGTAGGTGAAACAGACCATCAAGATCTCTATTATTCTCTTTCAGTGTATGTTTGACTTCAGATAAAATACCACTTTATCAAAACAAACAAGCAAACAAATCACATGCATCCTGATTTGAATTTTACAGCCTATTTTTAGTCAGCGTTCTAAGCCTTTTAAGACTTTTTAAAGTGTATTTTTAATTGTTGAATAATTCAGCTCCTAGATAAAGCTATTAATCAAACTCTGAGTCAGCATCTCCATTTTATGAACTCAACAAAGATAACTGTGATAGACTCAAAGTCAGTAAACTTGATCATCTCTTCATCAGTCAATTCCCTACAACTCAGAAGTGTCAGTCATTTGAGAGACTCATTTAATACGTCTCTCCACACATTCACTGTCTGCTTTTACTGTTCACATCTGCTGTCAGCAAGGAAGAATAAAGGGAAATGGTTTTGATTTGCATCCTTTTATGATAAGGTATTCTAGATGCATATTGTCACTATCCTTGTTACAGATGGCATTTGAAGTATGCCTTTATCAATAATTTCTTTTTGTTCAGTTTCCTTGATTGTCTTGTCCTTTTCTCTCTCTCTCTCCCCCCCCCTCTCTCATCCTCTGTATTTCTCAAAGGGTAGTAACTAAGACAATTTAGGTGAAGATGAAAACCAGAGTATTGCTCCTTGATGAACTAACAGTGATTGTAAAAAAGGATGCTTGAGGTCTGAGAAAGGAGGGAATTCCTTGGGGAAGCACTTATCATCTAAGCCAGGGAATCATATAATTTTAAGCTTAGACAGTGAGTACGAATTGATAGCAAAATGAAAGTAATGGTACTTACTATACACTTTTGCTGCAGGCCTTTCCCTCTGAGCACGCAGAGAGAAAGCAAGCCCTCTGCCAGCAGCAGCGCTCAGCCCAGTGTTCAAGACCACTGTGGTGAAGCAGGTCCGAGGTCAAGCCAAGAAGACAAGTCAGGGGGTGAGGTCTGGGGTCAGCATTGCAAAGGTGTGAGACTGGGCGCAAAGACAGCTGCAGCCTGACCGAGTGGGGCACCACAGGGACGGGGTAGGCTCTCGCTCCTACCTCTCGCTCGTTCACAGTGGCTCTCAATAGCAAATGAACTGACCCTGGACACAGACACCTTATTCCTCCAAGGGTGGATTGCACTCAGGACCCTGACATTTAATGCTCTCAACCCATTTTTTTTGACCTCAGGACTCAAGCTTTCTCCCAACTTACGGCATTCAGCAATAAAAGCAAAAACCCAATGAGTGAATGCAAGAAATAAATTGAGAAAAATTAGTAAGATAATAAGTATACAATATTGACTTGCAAGATAAGCAGTGCTCACAGCTCTCACAGAGTGTTTCTGAGCACCAAAATAGAACCATGGTGCAAGACAGGGAGTTTTTTGTTTATTTCTTAAAATGAGCTTCCCTCAAGCAGTGAAGGCTCAGAAAAAGTTCAAAAGTACTTATTTGAAGTTTTACTGGAGTCAAGTGATTAATTCACAGTACATTTTAGCTTCTTTGCAAGGTTGCATCGAAGCTCAGTGAAAGTAATGGTCCTGCTGAAATCCTTCATATTAAACCGATTGCCTGTCCCCAGAATCTAAAGGGAGGTTTGCCCATCCCAAAATATACAGTACTACAGTATTGTGCCCTACTGCAAGTATAGTCCATGGAGCAACAATATTCTGATGCTTATGCACTAAGGAAAAAACTTCAAAAATCTGTGTTTAGATTACTGACCAAATGTGAATAATTACACAGGCACATAAAGCCATATAAGGTGAGCCCATTGAGAAAGGAGTTATAATAATTGGTTTTCAAGATGTTTTAGAAGTTTTACTATTGAAGTTATATGTCATTTGTCATGTAGTTTGGATTTCTCATAACACACACAAAGTTTTTCTATTGTCACTTGGTTATCATGATTTGCCCATTCACTTATGAAGTATTCAGTGCCATTTATGTCTTTTCATGTTCATTCTGCATGTCTGTAAATTATAATCCTTTATTATTGGTTGGCAATGAGTTGGAATTTCACTAATGACTTCAAAAATTATATGTCTACATTTCCAACCTCTTCATATCAGTGCCAAATTTTGAAAATTAATTCTTCTTCTTCACATCAAATGTCTGTGCCAGAAGACAGTTGAACAAATGATAGTGTGGGATGAAGACAACAGAGAATAGAAAAGTGGAGAACTGGGATTTAAATTAATTTGATTGTCAGCCTGAGAAGGGAGCACTTTTATGATGCTAGACTACTGCATGCCAAGAGTCATTACAGATAATTTCAATTAAAAGGTCTTAAACCCAGACAGAAACCAGAAATATCCACCACTGTTTATTGCCCAAGACTACCTCTAAGAAGAAACAGATTTAGGACCACATTTTCTCAAAGCGTATTTTCTACTAGATTGAGCTGAATGTGTAGGACATCAGCTGGCACCCATGAAAAATTACATCTCTAATAAAAAGATGATAGGAAGGTGCCTCCAAGGAGTCAGAAAAACTAGTTTAAACAGTCCTAGATCTACGCTGACACATTTTGTAACAGCAAGTGAGATAGTGCTCTTTATAGTGCAGCTTGCAAACAGAAGGCAAGGATCCTTCCCCCTGACGAACAATAAAATATGCCCTGTCATATTTATCTTTACTTTTTTTCCCCATTTCACTTTGTACTTTTGTATGCGATCAACCACATTCACGTAACCTCTTCTATTAAGAACCATTTTTCAGTTTTCAACTTTACTGTTGAAAACCAGAAACACAGATGATGGGAGAAGTGTCTTTGTAAGCACAGTGTATTTCGTATGCAAACTTGTGGTTGGTGTTCAGGCAATGCACAAAACCTGTTGCAAGAATTTCTCATTTCATATCAGACAGTATCAAATCCTTTCCTATTTGAAGTTATACTTTCTTGTTTCTAAAACAGTATGAAACCTTAGCTATAGCTCATAGCTATAACCCTCTTTTTCTTTCCCTGCAATGGCACCTTTTGTTATTCTGAGAAATTTGGATGGAGTGTTACATTTAGTTGATTATAAATTGTGATTTATGGGCAGGAAAAAAAAAAGAAAGACAAGACAAATTCTAGCTTATATGCCTTTTTTTTTTTTTTTTTTAATTTCTCTGCCCCTACCTCCCACTTCAGATATGCTTAATGAACAAGCTTCTGGGATTCAGGAATAAATTTTCTTCACGAGCAGTACATGGATTTTTACACCTCGTGTTCTCACCTCTTCTTCTAACTGTTCACTATGGAAAGTTTCTATATAAACTATAATAATCCATGATGGCATATTATATATAGTCCCATTCTTTATTATTCTAAACCCATCTCCAGTTAAAGAATTTATCAGTCTAATAAAAATATTTACTGGTTATGCTAATCAGACAATCCCAGTCCTCATCACTTTAGAATTGCCTGATCCTTTCAAAGTGAAGTCTGAACAAGAACATGACCGTTTCAGTTAATTTTACCCCAGGAAGGTTTGGAGAATTAGCATAGGTGGATCCCAGGGTAATCCCTGCAGATTGTCAATCTTTAGTCCTTTCTGCATTAAATTAATCTTTACAACTATCTTAAATATTTTAATATTGGTTTGGCTGACTCATACTTTCTTCAGTATCTATTTTTGTGAATTTTAATGAAAGGATTACAATTTACAGGCTTGAACACTCAAGGCTAGCCTGATAAACGGCTCTGGAAAGTTCACTTATCAGATTTAAAACTGAAAATATAACTAATGTGGAAGAAAATTTCAGCTGAGCACTGTACAGTGACTAAATGTATTTGTGGTTGGGTTGGTTTGTTGTTTTTTTTTTTTAAGACTTACTGTTTTATGCACTTTCCTTCTGAGAATTTTAAACAGCCTTATGGATGTGCATTAGACAAATACTTATGAGTAAGTACACGTTGCTGCCTCTCATTTATAACAACTAACCTATAGAATTGTAACAAAAGTTGAGAAAGCAATAAGAGGTCAAACTTCCTGACAAATTAAGCACAGAAAAATTGGGGGAAAAAATGAAGGTAATTGCCAAGAAAACCAAGACTTAGTTATTTCATGAACGAGAAACCTGGAGATAGTCCACTTCAAAAACTCAAAGGAGATCCTTGGGGTCTGAGATTTGGAATCATGATTTCGTAATTACGTTATCCCACTTCAGAGGTCAAGTATTTTAAGTGTGGGTAGACAACTATAGTTAGATCCAAACCTAATAAAAATGGCAGAAATAATTTTTAGTATTAATGCATTTTATATGCATAATAGACCTTTATAGACTGTAAAAATTGTCAGCCCTTTAAAAGTAGATTTTGCTCAATGAAGTCAAAGGAATGAGTTAAAGTATGACATGACAGGATCAGTTTTTACAATCCACATAGCAATATTTTTTAAAGTATTTAGGTGGATTTAACAAGCCAAATAGCCCTGAAAGTTAAAAACCTTCACAGAATGTAGTACACGTTCCAACAAAGTTAATCTTCTCGACCCTCTGCTATTGAGTGCTCCCTTTTCGTCAAGTCATGATAGAATTTGACCAGAGCGTTTAATGGAAGAACCATGTACACAGGTTTCCTTGGGTGCTATCGGACTATTTTTAAGCTTCATCATGGTCAGTGCTGTAACAAAAGGCTGTCTGACAACTTAGCTCCCTTATAAGCTCTTCCTTGTTGTAATTATTCTAGTCATATTGCACTACATCTTCCTTTTGCAAGCACCTGCACCATAAACTGCCCTAAAGAAACCAAGCAGAATATTATATATAATTCAGATAGATAAAAAGAGCCTCTAGACCAGTGACATTTCTCTTTGGTCTTTGCAGTCCTTGGCAAAAGAAAATTGGATGCTGCTGATGAGCTAATGAGATGGAAGTAACACTGTTAATGACCACAGATGAATGAAATGAGAATCTGATTGTGATTACATGTTCCTGCAGCTGGTGTATAGGTTAGGGTGTGCTATCTTTCTCTCCTTAATAGGAGAAAAAGACTGTGTTGTCTACAGCTGCTGTTTCACTGGGTGTGCTAGAAGCTTTGTACATAACCTTTCCGCAGATGGACTGAATACTTTTTTCTTTGACTGAAGTACTTAATTTTCTATAGCTGCAGTGTTTGCTGTTTCTGTCAGTTGCCTATAGCCTTGGCAAGTCTAGTTAGCTCTTGGTTCCTCTAGTGTTTCTACCAAGCCACGTTTTCAACAGGCTTCGCTCTGCTCACTCAAACAGATGAAAAACAAGCCTTGGGATGTGGGGATGTTTTCTGTCTGAAAGGAAGGAACGTAGGTTTTCCCATGGTTTTTGTTTTCCCGAGATGTTTATAGCAAGTCTTGCTAAAGGCAGATAAACCTGTACAGCTCACACCTAAAATCTCATCCCTCCCTTCTGCTTATCTTTCTTTTAGATATTTGTCATAACTATAATCCTGTTATTAGTTGAAACCATGATCTCATACACTTTGTATTTACTAGATTTGTCCTAATTCCAAATAGGCCTGATGACAGCACTGTGGCACAAAAATCTATTTCTTTTCACAGTATACCAGCTCTTGACCCTTACGTTCAAGCTTCATAAAAACTGCCTCTTGACAGAAATCAATTTGGAACATATGAAATTCACGTTTTTAAAAAGTCTGAGAAAGGAACAGGGAAACATCCTTTGTCATGGCAGTCCCCTGTGGGTAAAATAAACAAGGTTACATCTTGGAAATAAGGCTTTTTCTCCAACAGTGGTTTGTAGGCTCCATAAAAATGTGTGAGATCTCATCCAATTCCTCTATGCTACACTAGTAGGTTAACTTGTTCCCATTTAGGTCTTTTTTTTTTGTCATCAGTTTCAGTGAACTCAATGTCAGAATGTTTATCATAATCTCATTGAGGGGGAGAATCAGAAGGTCCCTAAAAGAATTGGTTACTGGAAATTAGAACTCTGTAGAAGGAAAAAATGGACTTTCAATGTGCTCTAAACTTATAAAATTTTCCTTCTGTACATCTGTGATAATCCTGTTTGCCCTTACTGGAAATCTACAGGCTTTGCAGATGACAGGGACTTACTGATTGTCCTTTGGTCTGATCCATTCTGCTAAGTTTTCCATTCTCAGAACTATCAAAGGTCAGTCTTACAGTATCCAGTGTAGACATTCAAAGGCAGTTTGGATCAAAATGCTTTCAGATACTGAACAAGTTTATTCGTACAGTAGGTGGTGAGTGCTTTAGGATTTTGTCCCAAACTGACAATAATCACCATTGCAAATTTGTTTGGTATTTTGAGATGACTAGTATGCACTAGTTGAATTAATGTTATCTTCAAAAATGAATGAATTTTCAGCTCATGTGAATCTTTCTGAAATTTTTGGCAATGAGCAAACTGAGATATGGTTTATCACTAGTCATTTAGAAAAATCAAATCATATCCACTTTCCCATATCATTTGATAAAATAACCACCCAGCAGTTGAGGTTCTGAAAGTTTCATCACCTCCATGAAGCTTTGCTATTAAATCTAAAGCTCTTACACAGATCTGTAAACGTTAATTTTTCTACCACAGGTGAGTCATTACTGTACTTCTGAGTTCAATCTTTTCTATACTAAAGATTCAAACTATTCCAGAAGTTTACCTGTGACTGCATGGAAGCCAGATGTAACTCTGAGGAAAATGGAAATGATATGTAATATATTTTTATGCTTCAGCTACTAGTTCCTTTAACTCATCTTCCTAGAGGTTTGGGGTGTTTTTTTTCCTTTAATTGTGTTTTGAGGATAGTGAAAAAGAAAATAATATCCATAAATGTCATGTTTATTCCCTTTGCCTATCATATTTTGTTAACACAATTAATATCTGCACGAATTTCTACTCCACATAACAGTGAAGAAGTGCATTTCTGTGTTCACTAGCAAAAGTTAATGAGATTCATTAGTTAATCCCTTTTTGGCTTAGTTATGATGATGAATACCAATTCCTCATCTTCAATAACTTTATAGTACTATATATGTTCAGAATTAATGCTTTCAGAACTTGCAGACATATTAAACATAAAATTAAAAATAATTTCCAAAATATTTTAGGATGCATTAACCTTTTAATATTCCTTTTTCATAAAACTAATGTACAGAAGGATGTTCTGATTTCCTAACACAATATTTTCTGAAAGATATTTGAAGTCCAGTGACAAGCTATCATGAACATCATAAAAGAAGGTATGTGGCAAGGGACCAAGGAAATTGTCCCTGAAAGTGAAACTTAACTTTCTCTGGAGAAGTATACAATTTTATGACTAGTGATGTCCAAATGGCCCATTTACTTAGATTGTTTTTCCTCTTTCCAGAATAGTCAACTACTAGTTGGTGAGCAGAGCTCCTACATATGTCCCAGCACAATTAGTATCTATATACCAGAATTTTTTTTTTTTATCTGCTAATAGATATGCCTCTGTGAATTGGGGTGTTTTGGCAGAATACATTTTGACTTTTTTCAGTCTAGTAGTCTTCTACTGTGTTCTCAAATACCTCCCTTTCTTAAGCAGGATTGCTTATTCCATAAATATATAAGTCTCTTCACAGAAGTTCTCTGTAACTACCACTTTAACTTCTTCATTAATATCTTTTCTATTTGGAAAGTCTTAAATGAAAAAACAGTCTGTAAGTTTTCATGCATCACATGACAATGCAATGCATTCTAAATTAATTTAAATTCTTTGCCTTCTAGGAACAAAGAGATGTACGTAGAGGACTAAAGAACACACATATTTTTAAGAAAGACTGAAGAACTTTAAGGTAAAATGCAACATGTCTTTCAAAAAAGAAATAAGCATTATAAAACTCTATAGGTTTTTCTTCATTGAATCATAATATGAAAAGAAAAGTATATTCTTCTGATTAAAAAAAAAAAAAAAAAGGACAGCAGGCAAATTAACAGAGAGGTTTTGATTCTGAGCATGCGATGGACTTAGCACAATCCAAGAGCTTATCTGCTCTCATTCTTCAATTTCCTTAGAATAAGTAATTATCTTCTGGTCATTTCTCTTATTTGATTAATGCTCCACATTTTTATGAAAAGCTGTTTCTGACAAACAAGAGTAAAGCCTCGCATTCACTAATTTATTTCAGTTTTGAAACAGAAAAATCTACAGGTTGTTGGATCACTGTTTGAAAATTGAAGAATGGCAGAAATTCAAAAAGGGATTGTAAAACTTAATATTTTCATCTCTGTCCTTTATCAGTGATTTTTTTCTTCAGATCTATTTCACATCTTACCACTAACAATAACATAAGAATTTAATATATGTTTCCAAGCAGAACATCACCTCTTAGATTTATCTTATTTCTGAAAATAACTAAAAAGTTACCTTTTATCTTTTTCTGAAACATGAAATTTTGACCACTACAGACAGAGATGAATTTGTTGGTCTTAACTCTCGTGCTGTTTAGAAAACCTTACATTATAAATACTAAACATGAGATAAGATTCTCTTACAGGATTAGAAAAAGTTACTATCATTTGCCTTCTGCTTTGTGGCAAATATGAGGGGAAGAAAAAAAAAGACAAACCCTGAGTTTGCATATATATTTCCTAGCCATTTACAATGTCATACATCATTTAGTTTTTTATTCAAAGGCCAAGAAACCAAAGTCATGAAGTAAAATCGCTTCAGCTTAATTTTAACAAGAGGTTCCATATATTTCGACTGAGACAATGAATGCATTTGGGACCTGAGAAAGGTCCCAGTTCATTAGGTAATTAAGATCTGGAGCACATCACTAAGAATATTTTAGTAACCACTTACTAAACAAATGTGTAATTTCAGCTTGTCTTATTCACAGGCCTGAGTGGAAAAATAGAGGAAAGTGCATCTCATTTTTTTGTTTTAAATAGTTACCAAACAGTACTCATTAGTTGGGGCGATGCCGAATAGCAAGAGTAGCGATTTGGTTCTTATCAAAGTTATTTTAGCATGTATAAACATCCTCAGAGAAGCGATCACTCACTTCCTTAGGGGACACTGCTCTTATTAAAAGAAATTCCATTCTAAACTGTTTACTTATGTCTGTGTGTAAGATGCTTTTGGTTAATTCCCTTTGGTGCTAAGAGAACATAGTGTTAATTTGCAGGATGTAAGATAGACTATGCAAAAGTTCAAATACATTAAAAATACAACATTCTGCATACAGATTAAGTTTGTTAGTATTAATATAATTACTTACCCCTGTCATTCATCTATTGTACAATATTACGTTAAGAGGTCAAGAAAAAATATGTTTTCCTTGCAGACAGAGGAACACATCGGTGTTGTTAATGAATATGCTTAAGACTGTTGATACTGTTGAAGTCTAAGTCACTTCTGTGGAGGAACAGCTGCTGAAGAGAAAATTTCAAAGTTTCAATTCATCCCTCTTCATCTCCTTTCCAACTAAAAGTAATCAGACTTGCAAGTATTCTTGTCCTAAAACTTAACTCACATTAAGTAGTCTGTCTTACATGCCTGGCATCCTCTGCATTAACCCTTCTCTTTCAGCTTCTGCTATCTTTCCATTAAGGAAAGCCTCTAATACAAACAATACGGCTCTGGAGAATAGGAAGTCTGAAAAATACAGATTTCACAAACTTCTCAGTTACTGTGTAACACAAGAAGGGGGAAGAAAAATAGAAACAAAACAGATGAGAAAACTTGCTTTTTTCTTCCTATTTTTCTAGTTGTACTTAATTATGTACCATTTTGGTATTTATGAACAGCTTTTATAACTAGAGAAGATTGACACCCCTTATTGAGACAAATCAGATGCAGTTGAGCTTAATTAGATTAACAGATTTAAAGAGACTGAGTTAGAAATGAAAGGCTTCATTCTTTATAAGCAAAACAATGTTATAGGTAGAGTCTGTTAGTCTTTGTTAGTTTGTACTTAGAATTAAGGGATATTTTTTTTTCATTACAGACAAGAAATTAATAAGATAAACTTAGTTTTTAGTTAAGTAAATTATAGTGTAGGCAGACTAGTTTAATCCGTTACCAAAAATATCTGAAACATAACATGCTAGCTCAATCAAAGAAGTAAGCAAGCTTTAGCCTGGTGAAGCTATAATAGTGATACTATTTTCCTCAGAAATAATTTTCATCTGACAGCATAATCTTGACTTTTCATTTTCCTCTTTAAAATTAGTTTAGGAGGAAATAAGATAAGTAGTAAGTGGAATTTTTTTTTTAATATGCATCATGAAGGGCAAGTCAGGCAGTATTTAAACCAGATGCTCTGAAGACACTTGATGAAATTTAACCTCTAGCATTTCTAACAGTCCCAGGATCATTAGCAGTTATATTTCTGAATTTAAAAATGCTAGTTGAAAACTACTTCAAATGACTGGGTTGAAAGGAAATGTACCTGTCTTACAAAAGATCCAAGGAATTTCAGACTAACTGTTGTAGATTTATTTCCCAGAAGGAAATAGAGCAAATAATAAATTTTGTAAAAGCCCTGAGGAAAAAAACACAAACAAACCTGACATCAGATGTTTGACCAAAATATACTGTGTCAATAGCAACTTTTACCTGACAAAGATGCAATTCCTACAGGTGGGAGTAGCAATAATCTGGATGTCTGTAAGGCTTTGATATTGCCTTACATAGTGTTCTTGCTAGCAAACTGAGCAGCTACGACCTAGGTAAGGTTAGTATGAAAGTTTTCCCAACAGTTGTTCTGTTATCCTCAATTACTAATGAATCTTTGCCAGACTGATAGTATGTATACAGTGGATTTCCAGAAGACCTATTCTGGGTCTGATAGTACCCATCTGCTATTTTATGAGGAAGGTAGTCTCTTTTATGAGATAACGAGGAAAAGAGAAGGAAGTGAGCAGAACTGGAGTTTGTGGCTTGGGCTCTGTGTGAGCTTTGTACATGCAGTGGCTACTATTGGCCTTCTCCATGTGGCATGAAAGGGGAATAAAACATTGCTGAGAAGACAGGACTGTTGCTCATTTTCTAAGAGTTCGTGGGAAGACTAAGGGAGGTGGGGAGTTTGACTTGTATAAAGGAGTGGAGCAAGTCCTCCAGAAAATTCTTGTTTAGGAGGGAAGGGGTGGGTTGGAATGACAAGGGCTGTAGATAACAAAGGGAGGACTGAGAACATGAGCAGTAGGAGTAGGAAAGGATGTGTTGACTAGAGGGTACAGGAAGTCGTGCCAGAAAATGGGGTGCAGTGTAATCAAAACACAGAAGGGGAGTCTAATCTAAAAAATAAAATAAAACAAAACCCCAAGAACTTCCAGGATGACGAATAGGGGTATTAACCTTGGAAATTACACTAAACAGACAAAACAACAAACGCTCAGCAGGACAGGATTAAGCTACAAAATAGTCTTGATAAACTGAAGAAAGGGTCTGAAAAAATTAAATATTAGTCAATATAGGAAACCACTGTATGTGAATAGAAACAATGTACAGTTTGAATACAAGCAGGTCCAGAGGTAGGGCCGCAAAGATGATCTGAGGGCTGGAGCACCTCCCTTATGAGGACAGACTGAGAGAGTTGGAGTTGGTCAGCCTGGAGAAGAGAAGGCTCCAGGGAGACCTTAGAGCAGCCTTCCAGCACCTAAAGGGGGCCTACAGGAAAGATGGAGAGGGGCTCCTTATCATGGACTGGAGTGATAGGATGAGAGGTAATGGTTTTATGCTGAAAGAGGATAGATTTAGATTAGATATTAGGAAGAAATTCTTTACTATGAGTGGTGAAGCACTGGAACAGGCTTCCCAGAGAAGCTGTGGATTCCCCATCCCTGGCAGTGCTCAAGGCCAGGCTGGATGGGGCTTTGAGCAACCTGGTCTAGTGGAAGGTGTCCCTGCCTATGGCAGGGGGCCTGGAAGTAGACAATTTTTGAGGTCCCTTCCAGCTCAAACCATTCTGTGATTCTATGCTTCTAATACACAGAGTTACAGGAGATGTAGCAGTTCTGCAGTTAGATTGTTACTTTTAAGTCATGTGAAGTAAGTATTCTGCTTCATTAGAAGTACTGTGTCCATTTTGATCACAAAATGTCTGTACATTTGCAGGCCCACCTCCATTTTTGAGCTCATAAAAACCCATATTTGTTTAGTTTAGAAAGAGGGAAGACCATGGCAGTCAAAAAAAGCCTTTAAATACATTAAATGTTGCTTTAAAAAAAGAAGAAAATGAAGTTGCTCTGTATTTACTGAGAGTAGGACAAGAAAGGATGTATTTAAACTGCAGCATTATTCTGTTAAACATGGGTAAGATCTTTTTAATTTTAAAAGTAGACAAGCACCAGAGTTGAGTGCTATCAGGAATCTCCTATTTGGGGATTTTCAGCTATAGATCAAGCTGGCATCTTCCAGAAATTCTTTTGTTATCTCTTTCAGGTTTTTGCCTTGGAGGGTGACTAATGACCTCTGAAAACCCCTGTCAGCTCTCCAGCTTTTGATTTCCTAATGATAAATCCTAAAGAAAGCCACAAAGGGAACCTTATAAAAAAGTATTTTCTCAAAAAAGCCCCTTGTTTTTACAGGTTTTATTATGACTGGCTTGGCCAGTGAGAATATATAGGTCTTTTCTGTGGATTCTGTCAGTATAACATTCATTTTCAATGTACTTTATGCTATATTACCAAGTTTTCCTTCACAAGCACTTTCTATTGTTTGGCCTATGAGGGCTGTTACATAAAATTAGCTTTTATAATTTTTTTTGGTCTAATTACGCTGCAATAAAATTCCCTCATGAAACAGAGAATTTGAACAAACTACACACGAACAGTTCTTTTACAGTCAAACTGATCTAAATTGTCTTATTTTGTATCATCAATACAGAATTTATTAGTCACAAAGTTTAATTACATTAATACTTAATTTGTTCTTTAATCAGTATTTGGAACAGATTTTCTTTTTCCCTCTTTTCTTGACCTTTTGATTATGGCAATATTAACAAAAGACAATTGAGACCAAAGAGGGACATACATTATCTCTCTGAAGTTGCATGTCTTCAGATTTCATGTTCTTGAGAATCATAAAACACAGAACTTAACTTTCTCAAGCCTACTGGAGGAATAGCTGTGATTTATTAGGTAGTCTGAAGTGTCTGATTCCATCTACCATTATTTGGTAGCCAAAATTTTTATAGTTCTATTTTCACTTTCAGTTCACCAAAGCAGACTCAGGTAACTACATGAACCCAACTGTTTATAGCCTTCACTTCCTTGCCGATGTACTGAGTGCTTCAGTTGGCATCTGCTTTTTTGTGCCCTCAGTCAACTGCTCAGTGGTAGGGTGCCTCCTACTCCATGTCGTTGGTCACATCATTTACATACTCAAAGATAAATGTTATGTATATCAGTTGATTTAAATGCTTCCTGTTTCATTTGTCTAGGTTGTTCTTATCAGAAGTTAGCTATCCTATCTGTCTACATGCTGATTTCTACTGAGTTCCATCCTTCCCTAATGCAATAGACTACAAGACTAAATGCAAGCACTGGAAGCATATTTCATCTTAAAAAATAGTAACATAAAACACTTAACCCAGATATAATATGGACACATACTTAAACACAAAGGACAGTTGTGATCAATTTTTCACACCTGAACTTCAACATGGCACAAGCTCAGTTAATGCTTTTTGTTGATGACTCTGCCTATGCTATCAGCTGTGGGCAATTTTCTTCAGCTTTTGCACAACTCTATATGTTGTTGGGTTATGTCATCCAAGACAGAAGTTTCCTGTGTTTCTTTTCCATTCTGAGATATATACTTTCCTCCAAATAGGAGATTCTTGGGTTTTCTCAACAACTCTTCAGTACATACAATATATTCTGATAGTACATCTAAAGACAAAAACCAGCGAAGTTACATTTTATTTTCTGGATTCTAAAGCTAGTCCCTCTCGCACTTGAATTTATTCCTAAGTACTCATCTACGTTTGTTGATACAGGGTCTCTGATTTCAGTCTGTTCACTTGACGTACATAGGGTTAAAACCATATATGGATACAATACTTTGCAACTTTTTGCTGTTAACATTTTAACACCTAATTACAGTAGTGTTGATGTTTATTAAATTTCTTTACTTATATTTGCTTGATTATCTTCAGATTACTCCCTTTTCATTACAGATCCCAGGATTTTGTTCTTTACAGTTATGAAATCTAGGAAACAAGTGGTATCTGCCTATCTACCATCTACTGCTACCTGCTTCTCCATCCAGCGCCAATAAAATACGCTGACAACAATCATTTTATGGATTCTAAACAATGGAAGCATCTGATAAGAAGGACGTGGAGCTTTTTTCAGAGTAGTTTTTATTCCCAGAAGTGTACGAATAAAATGATGTATTTTAAAATGTCATTGCAGAAGTGCAGTCATTGGGCTTATCTTTGGTAACTGTGCAAAAATAATGGGATACGTTTTATTCATTGATGTTATTAAAATGAAAAAAAGTTTGAATATACAGTTGAAATGCAGAAAATATAGGTAGAGAGACCACGTTTTTTGAAATCAAGAGCTCAAAGAGATTTAAACTTAGTTGACAGCCATTGCTTTTAACGGAATAGCTGCCTTTTGTATCTTTCAAAGATGTGTAATTTGGAAATTGTTCCTCATCTATTGGATCATGAATTAGGACAGAACTGAAGTTTGCTTATGGCACTGGTATAGTCAAAACGTTACCACAGCACTCATTGTTTATCTTTATAAGGAGAGTCAAAATACAATTTCTAACCTTGGTATATTTTTATTAATTAGGAATATTAGAAGTCTAAGGAAAAAGAAACACCAGCTTACATCAGAATCTTATTCTAGGCACAGTTCACTTGTAAAAGACAAGCGTCATCCCAGCATTACAGACTAAAACACCATATTTATACTTTCTTGAAGACAGCTCAGAATCAGAAAGGAAACATAAAAGGTCTTCGGTTACACTGCAAAATTTTTATGAGATCCCAGCTGCATAATTCTAGCTTGTCAGTAAGAACATACAACTTTTAGAAAGCAAATCCAGTTTTGTAGCTAATGGTCTGGCTATCATGTATAAGATTTGATTGCGAGCAACCAAGATATAATTTAGATTAAACAGAAAGTATTCTCGTTAGCTAAAATAATTCATTTCCTCTAAATGGATGCAAAGATGACCACTGTTACAGCATATTGTTAGCAGCAATTCTAGAAACAAAACTATAAACCACTTTTTTCAAGAAAGAACTGTTCAAATGTGGCAGTTACATCAAAAAGTAAAACACAGATGGAACCAGTAAATGCTATGCATAATGAAATATTAAGTATAAACTGTCCAGGGATTATTGTTGAAACAAGAAGCTGATATGGCCATAGTGGTAACTGAGGTTTATATTTCCCAAAGATTGTCCTTACTAGCCTGTACCAAGCACAGCTCTGCTAGAAGAAACTTGTACCCTGTGTAAGCCTTACCATATGTCTGCAACTTGGAGGGGCAAAAGCTGATGCTTAAATATAGTGATCAGCCTCTCTAACTTCATAACTCCACACCCAGAGAAACCTTCAGTAGCTCCTGTGTCCCTGATATGCAACGAATTTCAACACACTTAGTGCTTCCAGTGATGCCCAAACAAAATGTGCACATGCCGCTTTCAGATACGGGGCTTTTTAATTGAAAGTACTATTCTCTCTGCCATTGCTAAGGTACTGCTTTTGCAAACTACCACCTCTTGACATCTGCTGTTTACTTTCATGTTTTGTGGGGAAACAGTAATCTCATCTGCCTCTTTCTAATTTAACTTGAAGTACCAAAGAAATAATAGCCTTTGGTACCTCTGTTAGATATCTCAATTTTAATAGATGAAGTATGTAGAACAAAAATACAGCTGCCACAAATGAATAAATGTGTGTCTCTATACATAAGCATACATATCAATATCAATAATGTGATTAGAGATTGATATGATAGGAAAGTTTAGAAGACTGATACATTCAGCCAGATTTAAACTTTAAACACTGGGCTAGATTGAAATTCATTAACAACATACTTTGTGCTAATGATTGGTTCTTACACAGTAAGATTTTAACACTTAACTAAATTATTTGTTTCCATACAGTACCACAGAAATGATGCTAAATAGCACTGGTGGCTGAGGTCCTTCATGTCTCTCAGTCCCTTGAGGTCAAGGTGACCAAGCTTCAGAGCTCTTCAAAAAGGAAAGTTACAGCTGAAGAGAGTGACTTCTTTTTTTACCCATCTTTCAATGCTCACATTTATATATTACTTTCCCCTGTCCCAAAAGGAGGGTCTAGTGTTCCTGATGCTCCTTATCTCATTTCCGGTTTTCTCAGTTGTCCTTGTTGCGTGTTCAGCAGAATGTCATGCTCATTTGTAGTCCCTTGTGCTTATTTTGTTCTTTATTCTTGATCTTGGAAATTGTGTTACTTGTAGTGCTGTTTACATGTTTCCCCATGCCATCTGAGTGCAGCTACACAAGTCTGTGTTTGCCTTCTTTGCAGGTCACATTGCTCACATATTTATGCAAAATGCTTATACATTGTGCCTGGCCATGCAATCACAGTATTACAAAATATGTTAGTTACAGTATTTTTGTATGCTTATATTTGAGTTCAAGACAAGCTAATATTGATTCTACCCTGACTAATGCACTTCTCAGGTATAGCCATTACAGGCCTTCATTTTGACTACACAGCTGTAAAAATAGGGAGCTTGTTGAACAGAGATGTATTTGCTGCTTATATGGAAAAGTTATTCTGTGTGTGGATCTGCATTTATATTGTATGTTATTATAGAATAATAGAATTATATTATATATTAACGGCTGCAGAGCTCCTTTACCAGTTTAGAAGCCACACATTTTACCTTTAATAAATGAACAGAATAATATTACAATGCAGAAATCAATATTAGAATACCAGTCCCTAGCCCTTAACATCACTGACTTCATAAAATTCCATTTCATGATGGTTGATGATCTTGAGTAAAATAATGATGTTCTGCAAGTATTTGGTGAACTAAAGACTTTGTGTCTTCACAGGGGTTGTTTAGTCTGGAAAGAGGAAGACTCAGGGGGGACCTTATTGCTCTCTACCACTCCCTGAAAGGAGGCTGTAATGAGGTGGGTGTCAGTCTTTTCTCCCAGATAACGAGGGACAGGACAAGAGGAAACAGCCTCAAGTTGCACCAGGGAGGTTTAGGTTGGAAATTAGGAAAAAAATTTTCTCTGAAAGTGTGGACAAGCATTGGACCAGGCTGCCCAGGGATGTAGTGGAATCACCATCCCTGGAGGTGCTTAAAAAAATGTGTAGATGTGGTGCCTAGGGACATGGTTTAGGGATGGACTTGGCAGTCCTTGGTTAACAGTTGGACTTTTTGATCTTAAAGGTCCTTCCTAACCTAAATGAGTTTATGATTCTATTTACCCAAACAGTCTCTGTATCCAACAGATCTGACCAATGCCCTCTTGCTTTTGGTGAGGTACTTAGAGAGATCTGTTTAATACAGTCTTTTTAACAAGATTCTATGGGACTAATCTCAAATCTACTGGAAATATTAGGATGATATTTTTGGCAAGGAGAATTTCTTTGAATAATATATACAGTCTGTTAACTTTTCTGAACTACTGTCCTGATGATGTGGGAATAGGATACACTTAGATTCAGTTTCTGACTCATCTGTGAAACACTTCTGCTAGCTCTTCTGGGAGTGTTTTCCTTGGCTCATTTGGCCATATTTGTTCAAGGGAAGTTCTCTCTAACTTTACAAATTTTGTGGTTCACTTCACAGTCAGTGGAATACATCTAGGCAGCAAAAAAGATTCACATTTCCCATCACTGAGAAGACACTTGGGTTTTTTGCTGAAAAGTTCCATTGCAAGGACACAGACGTTCAAATGCAACAAGATTATTGGTTTATTGTGGTACTTAAGATACTCAAGAAACCAGTATCAGTGGTTTCTAAGTAGGGGAATGCCTCCACAGTCCTCCTGCAAGCAATCTCCAAAGAGAAGTAGGTAATATCTATGTTCCCTTAATAACATAGCAGATCTCATGGAAATACCTGAGACCTGATAACTTATTTCGGATATGTTCAGAATGCATAGCTTGAATGTCTATGTACCCAGTAGTATAAAGTCCTGACATGGCATGACAGGTTGCCTCAACACCACTTCTAAAGTCAGTGTAGTCCTGGCTCCAAGTCTGGTTTTGAAAACAGCATAAAAGGTAATCTCATCAGACAGAGTTGGCTTATGGCTTTGCTAAGGGCAAGTCATGCCTGACAAATCTGGTTGCCTTCTATGACGGGATTACAGTGTTGGTGTATGAGGGAAGAGCAACTGATGTCATTTGTGTACATTTAACATTTAACTTAACTGCATTTAACACTGTCCCACATGAGATTCTTGTCTCTAAACTGGAGAGACATGGATTTGATTGATGAACCGCCTGGTGGATAGGGAAATGGTTGGATGGTCATACTCAAAGAATTGTGGTCAACAGCTCAATGTCCAAGTGGAGACCAGTGATGAGTGGAGTTCCTCAGGGGTCGGTTTCGGACAGGTACTGTTTCATAGAATCATAGAATCATTTAGGTTGGAAGAGACCTTTAAGATCATCAAGTCCAACCGTTAACCCAGGACTGCCAAGTCCATCACTAAACCATGTCCTTAAGCACCGCACCAATGCATTTTTTAAACACTTCCAGGTCCCTTCCAACCCAAAACATTCTATGATTCTATTCAAAATGGTTTACCAATAGCCCAGAGAATGTAAAATATGTTTATTTACTAGAATGGTTTTTATCCCTCATTTTTGCTGCATGGTCTTAGCACACACAGGTGCACGTTTCCGGTGAGCAGAAACAATAGTTAAGACAGTCTTTGTAGCAAAGATATAAGCAAACATTTCTGATACTTTTCCACATGCATCAAAACTATCCAACTGTACATTGATTATCAAGGGCAAAGTTAGAGGATATCCATATTTAATATACTACCAACACTTTGATTTCTGTCCTTCTGTTTCATGTTGATTAGACTGCTAAGGCAGGCTGCAGCTTTTTATTAAATTTAGAGAATGTCAGTCAAACAAAAGGTGTTTTATCAGTTTCCTGTGTGAAGAGAACATAAATGGGAACATTAGATTTAAAAGAAAAAAAGATGACAAGAAACTGTTCATCTCTAACCATTTGATATAATCTGCGGTTTAGAACAGGAACATATATGTATTTCAGATAAAAAGAGCACCTTTTGTCGCCTTTACCCTAAGCCATGGAATTTTACATACAAATATATAGCAACTTTTTGAGTCCTAAGAGAAAAGGTTTGAATCTGTCTCCAGCAGGGGTTGGATAGTCTATGTTTTGATATGTAAGGTGACATGAATATAGGTGACCTTGAATGTGCATTAGTATATTTGGCTGTACAGTAAAATATTTGTGGTAATAACACCATTGGCTGAAAGGTTGATAGTGCTGACTTACCATTCTTTACAGTCTAACTGAGGCCATTTTCCACAGAGTTTGATAATAAATTTCATACCAATACTGATATTCCAACATAATTAGATAGTCCTAGAGTAAATTCAGAGGAATAAAGTTCCCAATTAATGGGAAACCATTTGTGTCATCACTGTCTATGGCTATAATAGCAAGTAGAATGACAAAAAAAGAAGATCTGTAGAGTGTTATTAAGGAAGATTGGACTTGTTATGAGAGAGAAGGGAGGATGGCTGCTTTGGACTAGCTTTACTTGTCACAGGGGCTGAAGTGGATTAGTTACTGGAGTGCATCAGGTGTGCACATCTTTCAGTTTAGTTTCACCCAAAAGAAATACAGCTCATATGCTCCGAGGCTATTCTGTGACTGGGCTCAATCAGGTTTGTTTCAAAACTGCACCCTTGATTCTCACTAAGCAGTAATGTACACATGGCACTATTTTAGTTTATCAGAGAAGATTCAGCTTCAGTTGTCCCTAAACACAGAATACAGACAATTTATCCAAACAAAGACTTCATTTGCTTATCTTACTAATTGCTGTAAGCTGAACTGGAGAGTAGCAAGTATAATCCAGGGGCCATATTCATAGTTACGATGACAGGCTACAAACCTCTTCAATTTTAATTTTCTGCTGCAACTTCAGCTTAAGCTGGAAGAAACTTACCATAGTACCACTCAATCTTTCTTTTACTCAATGGTTCAAAAACTAAACAGAACTCTCACCTATCAATTCTCCTTATAGTTCACCAGATCAAATTTAGTGACGCAATGTAGGGTGAACTTGTGTTGCAGAGAGGCCCTTGGCAGCCTGATCTAAGTTGACCCTGCTATTAGACTGTAGGAGCAAATTATCTCCATAGGTCCCTCCAAGAAAAATTATTCTATCATTCCATGATTACTATCTTCTTAGTGCTGGCTGATTTTGCAATAATTGGATGTTTCAACATTATGAGTTTTCATCAAATCAGATATTTCAACTGGTACTAAATAAACCTAATAGCATTTATAAGAATGGATTTTACTTTCTCAGATTATCTGTGGATAAAATAGGACTCTTAATGAGTAGAGAAGTAACGCTCTCATACCTTGACAATTAGAAAAAAAGGGCTAAATATTATTAAAAATGAACCTTCTGTACCATTACCTGTCTACTGGACTGATGAAAAGTATTGGAGTAAAGGAAGCCTATAAACTAAAATTGTTGCTCACTAACAGTTTGTTTTTCAATGTGTGTCACTAATAATAACAAAAAAAACCCTTACAAATTTTGTTTTCAAGGATCATTACCTATCAAGATAATTTTTTTTTTTCTCCCTCCAACAACCCCTAATAATTTACAGGAAAATAAACCCATTTGGTCTTCATAGAATCACAGAATCATAGAACAGTTTAGGTCGGAAGGGACCTCAAAGATCATCTAGTTCCACCCCTCCTGCCATGGGCAGGGACACCTTCCACTAGACCAGGTTGCTCAAAGCTCCATCCAACTTGGCCTGGAACACTGGCAACGAGGGGGCATCCACAACTTGTTTCAGCATCTCACCACCCTCACAGTAAAGAATTTCTTCCTAATATCTAATTTAAATGTACACTCTTTCAGCTTAAAACTGGTACCATTCATCCTATTACTACATGCCCTTATAAGGAGCTTCTCCCCATCTTTCCTGTAGACCCCCTTTAGGTACTGGAAGACCACTATAAGGTCTCCCCGGAGCCTTCTCTTCTCTAGGCTGAACAACCTCAACTCTCTCAGACTGTCCTCATAAGAGAGGTGCTCCAGCCCTCTGATCATCTTCATGGCCCTCCTCTGGACTTGTTCCAACAAGTCCATGTCCTTCTTATGTTGAGATGTCCAGAGCTGAACACAGTACTACGGGTGGAGTCTCATGAGGGTGGAGCAGAGTGGGAGAATCACCTCCCTCAACCTGCTGGTCACCTTTCTTTTGATGCAGCACAAGGTTTGGTTAGCTCTCTAGGCTGCAAATGTCATGTTGAGCCTCCTGCCCACCAACACCCCCAAGTCTTTCTCCTCAGGGTTGTTCTCAATCTATTCTTCACCCGGCCTGTATTAGTACTTGGGATTGTCCCAACCCACATGCAGGACTTTGCACTTGGCCTTGTTGAACTTCATGAGGTTTGCACTAGCCCACCTCTCAAGCCTGTCAAGGTCCCTCTGATGGCATCCCTTCCCTCTAGAGTATCATTTATGGGACAAAGTTAGGAATATTGAACTCTTGCTCTTGATTTTTTTTCCTTCGGGATATCTTCTTGTGTGAGATGGAAATAAAATAAATTTCTTCTCTGTAAAGCCCATGTAAACATTTCTGGATTATAATGGCTGCTGAGAAATTAGGAAAATAATTTCCCTGACAAGAAGCAAGAGCATCGAGCAATAGAAAGGACAGGCATGCATTCAGGCAAAGCAGTCATTTTGCCTAGCCTCATCATAGTTAGGTAATACAGCACCAGGTGTTGATCATTTACTAATCATGTGTTGGTTGTGAAAAATTATATGTAATTATCAGGAAAGTGTTCACTATAATTGCACCATTAGCTTCACAGTCTTGATGTCTGTCCCAGAAAAGCTAAACACAGTGATGAATTTTCACAGTTTTCACTTCTCTGCAACAAGTCTTCTAATACAGTTACAGGCGTAATAAGCCACCAAACAACTGGAATGGTTTGAAACTTGCTAACCCAGCAATTGTGGAGAATACTGCAGGCTTGCAATTGCAGTTAGTTGGTGCTGGTATGATTTAGTGAATTACCATTTCCAATACGTTACTTTTACAGTTCCTCTGTCATTATTTCTAGGTCTTTGTTTCATTTTGACTCCTCTTTTGAATTTCAAGCTGAGAAAACTAATTTGCAACCATTCATTCACTTGAAATGTCTATTTAATGGTGGACACTATCTGTTGGAGTTTGAGTTTTGTTTCAAAATTTATTTTTGTAGCATAATTAGACATAATTCATTGCTTGCATCTTTGGGTTTTTTCAGTTTATCCATGTTTTAAAAGGAATAGCATCTCCTTGCTCCACTGAGACCTTAAAAGAGCCCCCATTTGTATGGGTTGACCTTTTAGGTCAATTTTGATCGTTGTGACAAATGTAACTTTTCTGAAGTATCCATATTATGTTTTCCACTGAAAAATAAACCCCAAAATACTTTATTTCTCATATCTATCTGATGAGAGTTTTACTGTCACTTATACATTGTATGTAAATATCAACTCAGGTTAATGGACCAAAAGGTATTTGGAGTGTAGCAACCATTTAGAGATTCAAATAAGACTTTAAAATAGTTTTGAAATGCAGTCTCATTTTAGATCTAAAACATGTAATCTTTTCCCTGTAAGCACAAGTAATTCTGCTGTTAGGATGTCTGTTTCACTCTCTGAGACATTTAAATAGATAGTTAATTTAAGTCAGGTGCCCTTCTAAGTTGCAAAAACCACAATACCTCACTAACTTATTTTTCAGAGTTGTGAAGCAATAAAATGGGTGATTGGATGAAGCTCATTCTTAATGCTTATTGAATGAAGGATTACTGATATGCCTCATCTATTTCTTTGTTGTTAACATCCATTTCTGAGTATATGCTGAACAAGCTTTCTCAATAAACTCAGAAGTAAAACACGAGAATTTTTTTTTAATATAACAATATATAGGGAGCTTGATTCTTTAAAGAAATAAGCTGTTTTTTAAAAAGTTCAGATTTTATTTTTGTGCTGTTAATGACAGTGTGGTTTCATTTTGCTGATCTAAAGCTCTGTGTACATGTGAAATTATCCAGAGTAATTATACATTTTTGAACATCTTACTCTGTAAGAACTAGTGATTTGACTCCTGTAGTTCCCACTCATTTGAGTAGCAGTAAAAGTAACATCAATGTAAAGTTTTTCAGAGGGGAATCCACTTGGATTTCAGCAGTGGTAAAGGGAGAAATTTTCAAAGTAAAATGCTAGTTGCCATTAAAACAAAATTTCACTGCAGATTATGGTGAGCAAGAAATTCCTTCAAATAGTTTGTCTCGTGCCATTTTTCTTCATAATGTGAAACTAAACATAGTGATTTATATCAAATGTACAAAAAAATGTAAATATGTGTCAACATGTTTTGTAAAGGAAGAAATATGGGACTACTTTTCCTTCCTATAATCTTCAGAATCAGACTCTGTCTACTGTGGAAGGGTAGACAGACTCTGGCTCTTTCAATGTTAATGAAACAACATCATCAGGGTGAACACAGGTGAAGTCAGAGATGGAAGGAAATTTAGCTTCACTTCTGTATCTTAATCTATAGATGTGCATTTAGCTTAAAAGAACTCATTGTCATTGAAAAACATTAAATAAAGTACAGAAAAAGACTAACATGAAATGATGTGGCTCTTTATTCTGGACTCGATCACAGGTTTCACTGTCATCAAATACTCTCATTCACAGGCAAGAGAGGTTACCGTTAAGCCTTGTAATGGTTGTGTGGAACAGAAACTGCCTAATAAGATGCTACCATAGACTTTGCACTTACATGTTATGGGGAGATTACATGGAGAAACATCTTTTCAGTTGCCAGTTTAGGAGCAGGAGACATAAAGTCCTAGTGGAGGAGAGAGGAGATGGGTAAAGGAGTGGTAGATCCTTTTCTGTGTGACCTGTGTGCCCTGCCCTGCCCTGCACCAAACAATTCTGTTCCTATTCTCCTTCACCATGACACTGAGAGCGAGGGGTACCACCAGAATTACAAATTGAGATTTTTAAGATGATAAATTATCTTCTTCCTCAGCTCAGGAACAGGGCATCAAGTAAGAAGGCAGTGGTTACAGAAAATGTGCTTGCAAGAACAAAACCAGTAACTTAGAAGGACCAGAATGATTACTTGTTTTCTTGTTCCAAACCATTGATCTACTCTGACAACTATATTTATGAGTTGGGGGTAAACATTTTTTTCTACTCATCAACTTTTTCCCAAGATCAATAGAATTTACAATTTTGTCTTAAATACATTTAACACCAGATGATTTTTTTTTCATCTTCACACAAGTATATCTGTTGAAATGTTTCCCAACTGAAGTGATCAAAACTGCAAGTGGGTTAGGTCTGTCATTACTCAAGGCTTAGGTCTCTGTCACTGATCCAGCTGGCAAAAAGCACTCTACCTTGGCACTTCCATTTATCACTGAATATCACTGCCACAGAGAATAATCATGGGGTTTGGGTGTAGGAATTTCATCTGCTCTAACTGATCGGCTTTGCCAATAAACATCAGGATATTTCTTGCCACCTGAGGTTGTGCCTGGCTGGTTCTTTGTGTTACACTGCCTATTGGAGAAGTTCATTGTGTCTTGTCAGAAGTTATAGAACTTTTTAAAAACTTGAAAAATATTTTGTCTACACTTTTTCAAAAATCTAAAAAAAGTTATGAGTCTAACTTTCAGTGGGATTTGGACTTTTCTATTCACTTGATGTCTTAGAGAATACTGCAAGTATGTTTTTCTTCTTTTTTTAATGTGTGTGAAACCTTGCTTTTATTGTTAAAGATATTTGCATGAAGACAAGATTTACGTTGTATACTTCATTCACTCCTGCTGCCTCTTCCTCTGTGAAAGTCATAATCCCCTGAATGCAAATCCCAGACTTCTCCACTGCTAATTGTGATGTGGCAGGCAGAGGATTATGACTCTGAGTGAGGAATAAGCAGCTGGAACAGATGAACACTTCCAAAACAAAAGTCATCTTTACATGAAAACATATCGCTTATTTTCTTTTCCATTTGCTTTTTTAAAGAAAAGCAAAGAGGAGGGGAAATGCAAAAAGGGAAAAACATGCATCTCCTCACAGAAAGAGGGTATGATCATAAATTCAAGGATCTTACTGGCTTTAATATAAATGTTAGAGTATTGGTTCCTATGGCAAAACACTGACAAGGGACAGAGAATATCCAGCACTCGAATACCTTTGCATGGTTCGGTACACCAGCTTCTATAACCATCTAAGGCTTCAGACAGAGTTCACCAATCAGAACTGACTGAAACGTATATCTTAAGCAATACTCTAAACAGTATTCAATAGCTTCAGCCATTTCATTATTCTGCATTTATATACACAGAACACAACCATAGGTCAAAGGAACATGAACAGAAATACAAGTTTTAAAAAACATCCACCTTCATATCTGCCAACCCATTATGCAGTCCATGAAGAAGTGTTTCAAGGCTGTGACATGCCTGAGTTTCACTTTAATTTGTGCAACAAGAAAATTTATTTTTCAGATACTCTTTCACCGCATGCATTAATCAAGCTGGTGCTGTACAGAGGAAATAAAGGAAGCTGAACCAGGGCCAGTCTTTTCAGTAACACAGGTTGGTAGAGAGTTCATTTATGAATTACTCAGGTCAAAGCTGGGAAGTATCATTAAGCCACAATTGCCTCTTTCTACTCAAAAACAATTACTATATACTTGTCCATGGAGTTGCTTTAACTTTGATAGAATGTCAGGGTATATACTGTCTATAAAATGATTTTAGTTCACATGAATTTCAACTAACATTACCTCCTGCAGGGACCTACACCTGATGCTGCTAGAAATATCATTTTTATTGCTTTTTTAAATGAATTCTAGCATAATTTTTGCTCTCCAGTTCCCTGTACTGCTCAAATCAGGAACTTGTATATCTGGATATACCTGGATATAGTCTACTTCTTTTCCAGAGGGGAGGGGGTTTTCAAGGTAGCAACAAGGTCCTGCAATGCCTTTTAGAGGAGGGAAGAGGAGAGAGAGCAAGTGTTTTCTGCAAGCAGTAGGTTTCAGTATCTTAGACCTCCTCTCCTTCTGCTCTTACTTCCTTTTCTGTAAAAGAAATGCAAATTATATTTTCCCCCTTCAAAAGCAAGAAGCTGGAGGGCTCCCTCTTGGACGAGAGGGTCAGAAAGAAGAATGATACAACACTTTCTCTGAGAAGTCTTTTCATTAGTGAAAAAATAACTGCCTTCCACATGCGGAGAAGTGCAGTACAAAATAAGGAGGCAGAATGGGATGAAATATAAAATGTGCAAGGCAGAATTTGGAGAGGTCTGACAGACATGTAAGCAAATTGGTGTAAGTTATAGTATTGCTTTAGCTTACAGGCTCAGAGCTGGATTCACCTCTTGCCAGTGATGAGTTTGGAAAAGGGACCAAGGAATTAGGCACAGTGGCTGCTTTTGGCTGTCAACAGCCTATTTTAGGAGTCAGAAATACATGGAGCGTGAAAAATGACCCAACAGGACAGGGACCAAGAATGTGCCTGGCATGCCCTCTATACAGAAACCTTCCGGGGTGGCAATAAGCCATGTTGGCCATTCTAAGCCTGTAAAGATTTTGTGAGTTTTTTAAGAGATTCAATATGAATCAAACCCAGTGGACCCAGTTCTCTTTTACACTTATTTTGGGTTATAATCTTTGTTATTGCTATTGTCATTTTTAAGTAGGAACAAATTAATTAATAGAGATCAGGAAAAGAAGCGATTGTAGCAAATTCTTCTGTACTGCGCTTGGTCAGTTCTCATTGCACACTCTTACCTTTAGTTCCTGAGCACTACGGTTACATATGGACTATTACTTACAACATTAGTAAGGCCAGCAAGTCCTGGTACACCATACTTATCCAGAAGTGACATGCCTCATTTGTGAACTCAGCCTGTAAACTGAAACTTGTCAGCTCTTAAATATTATTAGCAAGAGCTTGACATCATTTGCAAATGTTTACAAACCACTGTATATTACCTCCTTGGAACAAGACCCAGAATTCTGTGTGCATTTTCAAAATCCCTAAAGAATGGGGCTCTTGTCCAACAATATGGTCCTCATGACTGCTGAAAAACAAATAACAAATATCAGAAAAACATGAGAACTACAGACAAAGCCTGCAAAAATCTTCCTTTTCCAATGTTTTGCAGGTGGGAAGGCACTAGGTCCTCCAGTGCACCCCTAGCCTTTCCCAAATTCAGGCAAGATGATGTTTTAGTTAAAACTCCAGCATGCCTTGTTTCGTGTTTATTTTTCCCCATCATTTCGCAACAATGCTTTTGGCAGATGGAAATGACTCCAACAAAAAGCCAGGAGCATGCACTGGCTGCTTCCCTGCTAAAAGGGATTTAGTCAGATGTTCCTTCCACCTGTGAATTGGCTGCCCAGTCTCAGCCAGCTCCTATGAATGTAATTATTATGCTCTATTTCAAAAAGCTAAAACAAGTTCAAGTTAGTTCTGTCAAAAATATCTGATACCATTACCATTTCTCTCTGTTTTCAGGGACTCACTGTCAATGAAATAATATTTCTGACCAGTTTCATTTTGAGTTAGAGGGCGTATCCTGATCTGAATTTCCATAAATGTACTTCAGATTTACACCAAGTAATTGCAATCAGTATCTATTCAGCACTCTTTAAATGATATACAGTTATCTACATTCACATCTTTAACTCTGTTAAAGTAAAACACAGTAAACAGTAAAATCCCCTGTCTTCTGTGAAGAGATGCGTCATATTCAGCCAGTAATGAGAGCCTGTGTGTATGCATGGCTTCGTGTGGAGCTCTGCTACTCGGAAGGAAGGCTGCCAACATGTGGCTCCCATGGGATTTTAAGATCCTTGGGCTTTGAGATGTTCCTTTCCTTTAGGAGGATCAAACCCATTTTCTCAAAAGGACAAATCACAGCAAGATTTATTCCTTTCTCTGCATTTCTTTAGCCTGACGTGAAGAGGCCCATTACACAGCATGAAAAGCTTGAAATAAAGTTCAATACTAAAATATTTTTTAAAAAATCAGAGAGAAATGTGAGACAGATTCCACATTAATGGACTGAAGCACAAAATTTTGCACATAGCAACAGTGCAAACAGCATAGCCCTCTTTATCACTGATCAAAAAGCACTTGGGTAGAAGCAGCAGTCTTTACACAAACGTACTCCAAGACAGATTTGTGGGAGTTACAAATTGAGAGCAGAAAAAAGCAGCAACCCAGCATGAGTGAAGAAAACTCACAGCCAAAGCACTAGGCAAACTGCCTAAGCAAGGCTTTTCTGATGGCTGGTTGCCTAGTCCTGTGCAAAGAAAGATGGAGTCCTGATATTACACAGATTCCCAAGATAAAAAGCCAAATAGGACCACAGTGTTCACTGAGTTTCATGATACAGACTGTAGAACTTCCTTGAATTAAATTCCATCCGAGTTACTGTGTAATAGCTACAAAAAATGGCCAAACTTGTTTTTAAACCCTGCAGCCATAATATAACAGTTACTACAATGTTTCGAGTGTTCCAGTAGCCAATTTTCTACAGTCTAGGTAATATGCACCTTGTCCAGTCTATTGTAGTCTCATTCTGTGTAGCTTCACATTTCAGCTGTAAATACATATTTTTTGTCTACTAGGCTGTTGATTAGCTTCCATACTTTTCCAAATGTTGCTCATGTTAGTATTTGTAAACTAACCAAACCAGGGGTTTTGTGGGGGATAAGTTAAATACATGTAGTTCTCTGCCTTTTATGGACAGTCATGGTTCCCATTTCTTTAATCATTCCCATGATAATACCTTGAAGCCTTTCTGTGCATAAATATCTGTGCCTGTTCTGTGAGTTACCTCCAAATTTCACCAACACTGTGTTTTAGACTTGCTGTAAAGTCATTGGTAAACATTGTAAAAAGTGTAAGGTCATGACCACAACTTACAAATGGTTTGGGTTTTCACTGTTGTATTTTCATGCTATTAATCTATTTGTCATGAAGACTGTGTATTATTCTAATTTATAGTCAAAGTATGGTCTGAAATTGAGTCAACTTTTTGAAGAACTCAATGTCTACTCTACATAAAGAATTTGAAAAATATTTTTTATTACTTTATATTTGCGGTATTGTTTATATTATTCAAATATTTTTGGAAATTTAGGGCATACTGTTTACAAGCCCATGTTGATCATATAGATTGATTACATGGAGAAAAAACCAAAAACATCTACATAGAGAAAAGCAAGGAAGGTTTTTTTTCTCCTTTCAATTTCTTTCACCTTTGATTGTTATTAGCGTAGAGGTTGCCCTGAGGTAATTGTGCAATAGCAATACATACTGGTAAGCAAGGGTGGAAAATGGGAGTCACTCCAGATAAAATAACTATAGTCAGCATAAAAGGAAAACATGAAAACAAACATACTTCCAAAATACATGGGTCTGTGTTCTGCACTGGGTACTTCAGGCTAATGGATCTGCTTTTTCATCATGAGTCAGTGCAAAGGCTATGATTAAAATTTTAGGCTTCTGAGTACCCAAAGCTATTAAAAAAAAAACCACACCAAAAGCAAACAAAAAACCATAAGGTTATACCAGATAACTCTTCCCTGGTGTGCAAGGACGTGTGCCTGGCATTAATAGGAAGCAAGTTGCTTAGTGACCTGGAAGTAAAAGGGATTGTTTACATTTTTGCCGTTGGAATAGCAGTCTGAACACTTTTTCCTGTTCTGACAGAAGATTAAATTGCTTAACCCTTTATGCTTCACTTTCCTCATGTGTTTTTTTTAACTGAGGATAGTTAACTTTTGTTTTATCTCAGCAATAAGCTAATGCAACATTCAGAATCTGTTTCAAAGCTCATTGCTGTCCTTTGTAAGTATAACTTTCACATATATGAGGAAGCATTATGTCCATCTGGTCAGCTGAGGGCATTCACAGCTAAACAAGGTTTTGTCTCTAGCAAGAAAAATTAAACATTAAAACCATTCCTGCCAGCAACTCAGTCAAAAGAGACTCATCTTTGCAGTAGAGAACAGAAGCACTAACAGAATTAAAAAACTAGTGATCGAGCTTTTGTGATATTCACTGGTCAACACAGATCTATAATCTGATTCAGATTTCTGCTAATATATTTGTTGTTCATAAGTATTCTTCCAGGAATTTGCATGAACAAATGTCAGCCTGTGGGATATTTGTGAACTGTTAACTTTGACTGTTTGCTGTGTGATTGGATAATGTGCCTACCTGGCTGTATGACTGGAACATTTTAAACAGGTGAATATGTGATGAAGAACAAGTAGCAAACACTGCACCTCCCAATGTAAATCTGCAGACAAAAAAAACCAACTACCTTAAAATGCAATAAACTTTTGGAAAATTGTGACATTTCTCTTATTACTAGGTACCCCATCTTCATCCTTTCATGCACTGAACAGTACAACCCAGTAACATGGAGCCCAATTTGCTTATTTTACTTGATAGTGTAACAGCTACATGGACTCCTATCAAACTGCCAAGTAATAGCAACCTGAAATTCTGTATGAAAAGTAATGGGAAACCTCCCACTCACTGCAATGGGAGGAAGCAGGTTTATTTTGTGAAGTACTTAGCCGTAATAGGCAGAATGTGGCAAAATCTGCTGGACTGTATTGTGCTTCTATTCAGGGCTACTTCCAAAGCAAAACAACATCACAAATCTTTTTTAGTTTTTTAATGTATTACATCTAGATTGGTAATGTTTACACTGATGGTATTTTCTCTTAAAAGAAAAAATACAGTATTATTTGGAACATAAAAATAACGCCAGCTTTTTCCATGAAAATATCATAATATCTGTTTCATGCTATATCTTGCATGTACCTACTTCTCAAAGGTAACAGAGGTAATCCAAACTTAAATTCCTTGTAATTTCTAATAACTTCTTCCTATGTTGATTTCCATATGTAGTGAAACTAACTTACACTTTACTGTTACATTTTCTAGTTGCACTAACTGATATAGATTGATCTTGGAGCTTTGGGTTTTGTTTTGGGGGTTTCTTTTAAACAAAGAATAAAGGGGGGGCGGTGGAGGAAGAAAACGAGTTTGGCAACATTTGATGATTCTTATTAGTTACTAAAGCAAGCCCTGAACTTCAGCTGAATTACAGTCAGGTCATCACACTGTAGTTACACTGATGTAGCCAAGCTACTCATATGGTATGGACTGGCATAAACCTCTCGCAAAAACAAAAGTTTAGCTCCTAAAGCTTGTTTTGAAGATGTCTACAAGCTGTCAGAAATACTCTGTAGAACATAAACCTTTAAACATTATGTCAATCTGAATCTGATATCAGCCCACTAATAATATTCTGTTTGTCATAAATGTGCATACTGACCAGATTATGGACTGATACTCTTCTCTATTTGAATAGCTTGAACTAACATCGGTATATTTTCTTGAAGACACATGAAACACCAGAGGGCATTTTTAAGATTTGTTTTAAAAAGCAGCTAAGTTATATTAGATATACAGAATTTTCAGGAAGAGGCAGTAATTTTTCTTAGACCAGCTAACTTAGTGTATCTATGTAAAAGCAGAGCTTTATGGTTACAGCATCTCAGCTGCTAAAAGGAGAGATAAGTGAAACAGTACGCAACTGTAGGGCACCCACATGTCTCACCTCAAGATTCTGCACTTTGTTATAGAGGTGGAAGTATTGACAGTGATACTTTGCGCATCTCCATGTGTACCGGCTTGTAAAATGCTTGATGCCTTCCAACAGTTAATTTAGCTTAAAAAAAAAGCTTCTCAAGAAGTGGATTGGTGCTACTAACTTCATGCTGTAAATGGGAAATTCAAAGAAAAGTGACTAAACATATGACTCTACAAAGCCAGGCAGCAGAACAGATTCTCTAATGTTGTCTGGATTGGGATTGGAGGTGCAGGTAAAGCTGCTTTAACACTTTACTCTTGAAGTAAATATGCATGATCATGTTTCTTCCCTTCCATGTACCACAGCATAGACTCTTTAGAGCAGTTATCCAAGGAGCAACTTTTACAGGTGAGAAGAAAGACACAATGGAACTGTTTCAAACACAACCTTCCATGAGGAAAAGTGGATTGATTTTGTTGATTCAGTCTAGCCCAGAGAGATTATTGTATTTGTTCAAGACCAACAGAGTCTTTGTCAGAAACAAGAGCTCTCCTACATTTTATTTAGGATCTCCTACTACGCTGCTTACCAGTGCTGAGCAGTTTGACCCCTAACTTCTCATAGTCACAAAGTTCTTCTTCCTTAATCTGTTTGCTGCCAGCACATACACCTCTATCTCCTCATTTTTGAGGGAGGTAGACATTAGGGCAAGGCAGGGGGTACAACTATTTCCCAGACAACCAGTCATGGCACCAGTAAAAAGCCATCACTGTCTTGCAGTGTTGTAGCAGTCGCTTTTATTTGTTTTGTTAGTATAAAAAAGAGCTAACAATTAGTACTGAGAACAGATCAAAACAAATGATCAGGAACTCTACAAGAAATACCAGATAAAACTCCCATACCTTCGTCATATTTGCCCGTGCTATACTCCATATCTTCTACTACCATGCACCTAATCCACCTTAAACAAATCCAGCTTCTCATGTTAGATAAAAACTAGGAGAAATCCATACTTAGTCTAAATTTATATTTAGATATAACAATTAAAGAATGTAAACAGAAGGATGTCTCTATGGATAAAATCTGACTTTTGATATCTGTCATCCGTAGACAGCTAGAACCCCCTCCAAAAATGCTGCAAGAGTTTGGTCAGTAGATGCTGATCTCAGGAAACAATCATTGCAAATATGTTTGGTTTTGACTTTCAGCTCTTTGTACCTACCTGGCATTTCTCTACAAATAAAGCATGACTTCCTTCCATTTAGAATTTGTTGAAAAAATAATTTATATAGATAATTAATTGTGCTGTGGTTTCTTTGTAGGGAGATCAGTCAAACATTTTGGAATTTCAAATTTAAGCAGTGTTCACTGAACCTACACCAGTAGGTCACAACGTGTTTCTGTTTGCAGTTTCAATGTGTACAATTACTGGAATGAGGTTTCTGGAGCAAACACTCATAACTGTATATACTAAATTTCCCTTAAACCTTAAAAATACTTCACAGAGTTTGCATAAAATTGTTTCAATATCCATAGCAAATAGGGTACCTTTTCATTAGTGTATTCATAAATAAAGTATAGAACAGTTGGAGACACAGTATGTTTATTAATTTTTTATAAATAGGCATGACAGCAAAGTTATTTACAGTATTCAGTCAGTTCTGGTAAGTGTGGCTTTCACCTATATACTAGTTGAATATTAGTTGAATTAGCTGGATACAAAATAGTCCATCATGATGGTTGTCTAAAACACAGTCAACTGTTTCTGCTTTGACCAAAAATAATAATGATTTTCTTTGTATTATTTTGTTAATTCTAAAAGATCAACGAAACATCATCAGTCCACTCCTGCAGGTGTCTCCTTATGTTGTCTATGTTGTTCAGAGCACTACTCTGACCTCTCCACGGTTATGATTAGTGCCTGCTTTCTGTCAATAAATGAGACCTGCCTGATTCCAGAGTGAACAATGCTTTATAAGTGAAAGAAGAGAGGTATTGATATTTGTGCATGGACCATTTGATGGTATAGGAGGATGAGCCATATCATCCAGGGAAAGAAAAACTGAATCCTGTCTCTCACGGTGTTTATCTGACATGTGGCATGAAAGTCTGTCCTGGAAGAATAAAGGATAACAGAGTGAAATGACCATACTTCATTTGATGGTCACCACAGTAACAAGAATCCCAGCTGCCTCAGACCATAATGCAAATGTTTTTGGTTGGTTTGGCATTTTTTTCATTTGTTCGTTTTGTTTTTGGTGGGGGTTTTTTGGTTTTGTTTTGGTTTTGTTTTTTAAATCACCCGTGCAGGTGTGTTCCACAAAAATGACAAACGAACAGCATTTTGGCAGCTGGTGCTTTGGGTTGTAACTTTTGAAATAGTAGGCATCAACTGGAGCTTGCCATTTAATTGGCAAGAGACTGAGAATGAGGGAATCTGGAGCAGTTCTGTCCAAATCTCATTCTGATAACCAGCCACTCTCAGGGCCAGTGTTACATGAAATGTAACAAATGTCAGTGAGGTACCATTATTGCTGTTTTTCATGCTTGCTACATCAATTACAAGTACTATATATTTGCAAATAATAAATATTTTATCCTTGCTACTTATAGCTGAGCAATTGATCTAATGGTGGTAAGTTATCTATCATAAACCACAACTCAGCAGTCTAGCACTCACAGCTCTCAAGAATATATTCCCCTAAACCCAAAACTTTTGAATTTCATTGCACTGATGATTTCAAGGCAGTCCAAAACTTTACAGATTTTTGGATCATTACTGTACTGTGTAACTCTTATTCCATGTTTTGCTTGCTTTGGACTTGGCTTGGTCTGTTAATTTTGTTACTTTGGTTTGTGGATAAGACTAAGGTAATAGGCTATTGATTGTATTACATGTACAGCATTTGGAATGGGTTATTACATAGAATTTGGGCTTCTATATTGTACTGCATCTCTGGGATTTAGCTATGATGGATGATTTCCATGAATGGTATTCATCCTGAATCTTTGTAGGCTTGTTTTTCCCTGCTGAAAGATGCAAGAATGAAATAAAGAGTGGAAATGAAGGATTTTTATCTCTGTATTTTTTTTCCTAGTCATTTAACTCTCCGGATTTTAATTTGTCTACTGAGGCTGTAGCCATTGGTAATGGCATACATGCTGCTCTCATGCTTAGAGTTAGTGCTGTCCAGAGATGCTGAGCCAAATACTGCTTCCAGTAATAGCAATATAAATCAAGGTATTTTGTCTGGGCCCATTCTATCCAAAATCTGACACAAATTTCCGTGTCCTTATTCTAGGTAGACGCCAATAAAGTTTTGAACAGAATTTGTCTTTTATAGCTTAAATATTGCAATGGTACAAACAGTAACATAGCTTATGTATCAGGTGTGATTGAGTCATAAAACAGAATTATAAAATATTTGCCCCGCCTAAAAAACACCCAGTAGTATACTTAAATGCTCAAATGTTGAGGGGGAGGGCATAAATGGATATGGTAGGTTATTCAGTCAAAAAGAGGTCAGATCAGCGGTTCATCAGTGGAATCTCAAAGCAATGGAAATTCTGAAAAGGTGCCTGGTGAACAGCACCAGCAAAACTCTGCCTTCCAGTGCATAGGTGTAATTCATGTTCATTTTTATTAACTGTGTTTCATGTGGCTGTTGCTCCGCACCTTCTTTGGAAAAAAACAAATCTACTGGTACAGCAACAGTTTCTATCACATAACAGAGGAAACTGAATCCCAATGGTTTATCTGAGTCACTGCAGTGTGCCAGAACTTCAGCAATGTACCTGAAGTATTCCATGGGACTCTGCTGACTGGAAGTGATCAGCATTTTTTTCCAAGCAAATGACAGTTCTGAGTGGGTTTTGACATGCTGCCTTTACAGAGTTGTTTTTTCTTTTCCTTACTCAGCATTCAAATCTTCTGCCACAAATACTGTATTCTGTGTCATTTTCCGCCCAATTGTACCATGTTTCAAGTATCTCATTACCACATGTCCAACATTTACCTTGTCTCTCTAATTTTTTGTGGATTTCCAATAGTTAAACCTGAACAGCAATAAGACTTGGATGGAGGGCATACACCTTTCTTTCAGAATATATAGTTTCTTGGAATATAGTCGATTATCCTGGCTTTTCACCATCAGTTTTACTGCCATTCAAGAACTAAGCCAAGTTTCTCATTTGGATTACCTTTAAAAATGAAAAAAACAGGGAACACTGTGCAGGAACTATTAGACAGGTGAGTGAGACAAAGCGGGGAAGAAAACCGGTTTGTATTTATGTGACACTTCTGTAGAGAAGCAGCTGACTATTGTGAAATAACAAAGATTGAGCTGACTGTGCTTTGGGGTCTGTTTGCAGTAAAGTGAAATGATCATGATCATGACTGAGAATGAAAATAATGGGTCCTTGTTTCCCTGCATTAAACTGTTAAGCTCTGTCACATTGCATATCTTTAGATTGCAATTCAGATTCACAATCTAAGAAACAAATGGACAGTTCCTAGTTGTTACCCAAGTAAAATCAATCACTCTTGTCTCTCCTCACGTGACAGATCCCTCATCAAATGTCAACACGACTGCTCCCTTCTCTCATCCTTCCTTCTTCCTCCCCTGTGTGTGCTAACCTTAACCAACAATAAGTTAGCATAATTACCCTTCTGTCATCCATCCTTTTCATAACTGTGGCTGGAGTTCTCTGGAAACAGAACAATTCACCTTAAATAATCAGTTTAAAGCACATATTTCCAGTTTGAGAAATTGAAGGGAACATTCAATGGCTTTTCTCCTACCCCCTTTAATCTGGGTGGCAATTTGTAGTAGTCAGTAACAGAAAATGATAACATTATTTTACCTTGTGCTAGACCAGCTGTTCTGTGCAGTATGTTAGATGAATGTTCTAAAAAAAAGCTGTACCTGTTGGGTGGTCTTCAATATTGTGCTTGGGTGGAGGTATGGGAAAGCATGTAAAATCTGTTTGCTCCTTGAGAGTTATAATCTCTGCAGTGTACACGATGTTTTACAAGCTATAAAGCCAAGCAAAATGCTTGAGACATTTCTTAACATTACTATGAGACACCAATGATAACATTAATTTGCTAAGTTTTCTGTTTCACTTAATAGGAGGAATCATGTTTTCATGAAATTGTTTTAAATTCCATTAGAAAAATAATGAGGAGGAGATGGGTGTTAGACTCTTCCTTGCAGAATTAGAACCACGAACACAACTTTGTGTTTGACAAGAGGATTGAAAATTTAAATGTGAAAATTTCAGTGATAAAGCAAGCAAAATATTTCATGTGTAAGTTGAACAACTGAAGCTAACTATTGCTTTGTAAAGTTTTTTTCACCTGCTGGAAGTTACTTATTGGTACATCAGGCTACAAAAGAAGAAGCAGAGTCTGACCAAGAAAAGCATGTCTATGCTTCTCAAGACCAGAAAGAATTAGTACCACAGGTCTTGATCGTGTGCTCCACGGTAAGAAAATAGCTGCTATTAAAATTTATATTACAGCCTGTGCAACTCCTGTGTGATTAGTTGGTTCTGATTGTTAAAAAGAACTATATGGTCTAACTTTTTTAACTCTTCAGTCTAGAGGAAATGCAAAATCTAGTTTTGGAGTTGATTTTTACTAATTTCACTTGCTTTTAAAGTCAGCTATTAATATGCATTGCACTCCCAGATGATCTGGGATGAGAATTAAGCTATTTTTTGATGGGGCTGATTAATAGATATTTTGCACTATTTCTTCAGATGAAATTTGCTATTTAAACTACTTATGAGGTTTTGCTTAAATAAAGAGGATACTAATTGAATATGCCGACGTAACTATGTCCCCCAATGGAATGAGAGAAAGTCTTAAAACCTTTGCATTATCTCATATGAATATACTCTGAATGAACCTTTCTATTATATTTAGTACCGGTTCCTTTCCCTTTGTAAGAATAATGAGTAGAGTCTAGAATATTGAATAGAAAGAAGGTATTTTTAACAGCAGAGATCAATGTTTTCACATGTGGCTATTAGCTATGAGATCTCTCAAAGATCTAATTTTCAGACAGTGCTTCTGCAAAATGGAAGTTTTAGAGTGTAACGCAAAATACAGGCATGCTCACAACCTTATCTTTTTTGAAAGTGTCAGTTATGGTCTATGTATCTGCAGGAAAACAGCTGAAAGTGTGCTGTTATGAGTCATATACAGAAAAAATAGTGTGTGAGTACGTAAGTGAGTGCAGTTGGTACAGAATGGATCTGCACTTCTAAGAGCCACCACCTGAAACTTTTAGAACTAGAGGGAACATACATAGCACTAAAAACTTAATCCAAGAAGCAAGCCTTTACTGGAAACAAAAATAAGTCATTAATATGTTTTCCCTATCTCGTACTTCCATAACTGATATCACTACTACAGAAACAAACAGGGTACTTACCATCTAGATTCATCACTCTGCATCCTGGTTGTACTAGCTGTCTTGCTTATAGATATTGGCATTAGATTCCCACCTAGAGCTGTTATGTGACTCTGTGTTTTCCTGTATTTTAAAATATTTTCTCCAGAGCGTCTAGCTGCAGAGAAATGCTCAGAAATACAGTTTAAATGGAACTGAAGTCTCAAAAGTCCAATAAAATGGGATTATAATAAAGCAAACCATGACCTGAAATCAGCCTCATTTTTGGGGTGTTGTCTTTTGGTCTTTGAGTGCTTGGGTTTAGCAAGACTGAAGTGTCCTTTTACTTGCTGCTAGTCACATTAAGGTAAAAATTTGGAAGCATATTTCTTATGAGACACGCTTTGCCAGTTCTTTGTATAATGCTGCACTTAAATCCTGATCTGCCTCTCTTCTTTCTTCCTCTTTCTTTACTGGAATCAATGTAGTTTTTTGCAGTCAATGTGAATGATGGGTCCAAAACAGTCTAAACATGCTTTTTATACCTTATCAGGAAAAGGTTAGCATAAAGGTTAGCACAGTGCAGAAGTACTGAACTTCCAGAGTTATTTCTTCTACAAAAACAAATACATTTCAGGCAGGCAGCAGAAAGTAATTATTATAGAATTTCTTTGACTGAAAGCCACCTTCTAATCATGTACTCATCAATAAAATAAGAACATGAAAGAACACTGCAGACCTCTGTTAAAGGTGGCCTTATGTGAGAATGTCTTTTCTAATATGAAGTGTTTTCATGTCCCAGAGAAGAAAGTGAAAGGTGCCAATCACACAAAAGTAAAAACCATTTATGATATGTAAATATTAATCTTCAGTAGTGATGAAAAGGCAGCTTATAAGATTTATAATCAAGAGCATGGTGGAGAAACAGGGGGCAAGTGGAGGAACAAACCGCTATATCCATTTCAGTCTGGGGAGTTTTAGTGTACTCAGTTATAGAATAAAAGTGCAGCATTTGGTTAATAGTCAAGTGCTATCATGGACAGCTTCTGATTAATATGGGTTTTCTGCCTGCTACCAGTTCTTAGGACTTTAATATTAGAGAGTGTCTTTAAAACAGTTGTAAACATGTCCAGAGGCTTATACGATAGCCACAAAGGTTGTAAATGCAGATATAATAATCATAATAACCATAATAATGAACATCCATAATACTACATTTTAGAGCTGATCTAAACATAATACAGCTTTAGCCGCAATTGTAGCACTAAGTCAAAGAGTAAATATTCCCATAATGATCAATAAATACTTTTCTCTACAGCACGGGTTTTTTTGGCCATCCCAGTTCAGGACTCACCAGCTTTCCTGCTGCTTAAGTGCTGACACACCCATTGAGTAAATTCTACTGTTTATTAATGTAGAACATTCTAAAATCATATTTCATACCATCATGAATAACAAATATGCTAACATGAGTATGTCTTCAATAGGAATAGAAAAATATCCTTAAGGAAAATAATATCTGATTTTTTAGATTTATTGCTAGACATATTTCATCACATCAGGACCATACAGAGAAGACCATTTCTACTGTGAATAGTGATCGAATGCAAGGTGGCATCAATTCTTGGCAGGGCTTTTGGGCACAACTGATGTGCGAACCATAAATATAAATAATGAGTGATGCACTTGATGAATTTACATTTTAAATCAAGTTCATTTGTTTTCAATGATGTATATGCATGAACTCCTTCACATTTATAGAAGTATTTGAAATACTGCAATAGATAAAAGAGTCAGGACCTCCCAGCAGGAATTAGACCTTGTAGGATGCGGATACCACCTTTTTTACACTAGGAAGTAGTATTATACCATATGTCAGTTCTATTTCTTTCCTTACCCATCTGGGAAATTCTTTTTTTACATCCTTGTTAGCTTGTCATGACACTGTTTATGCTAAACATGCCTGTGTGCTTGCTTCCTACCTTCTGTAACAAGAAATAACTCTCCTAGATAATTCCCACCGAGTTAAACTTCAAGGGTTTCCCAGAGAGTTTGCTGCAGCTCTATATGTGCAATTGTGCTCTCTGCAAGGACTTGTGGGAGAAACCTGTTCCTTCAGAGGTATCAGACATCACTCTTCTTTAACTTGCAGGCAGAAAGATAATGTTGAGGTCAAGAAAATCCTGCTAGCAAAGAGGCAGTGTCGAGGCAAAACCAGGCCCTGCCTGGTTGGCTGCAGCCCAGGCTTTCAGACTTGTCCCCAGGTTGGCCGTGGACTTTGAGAAAGCTTTGAGGACAGAGACAAAAACTGCCTTTATCCTATCAAAGCCATTGATAGAAATGGTTCTGTTTTCCCTTCTGTAAAATGTTTCAGAAGTAATTTTTCTTTTCATGGTTGAAAAGCTACCTTCATACCCACTACACAGGTGTAAACCATCAGTGCCTGAGAGCTGCTTTATGTCCCCTTTTCAGGGGGTCACAGGGCTGGTTTGACCTTCCACAATGCCTTCAGAGTTTCTCACCGTAACCTTGCCATAACGCCTTCTCCCTAGGACCTTGTGACTTGAAGACAAAGAACAACTGTGAGGTTTTAGTGCTGTGAGGCTGTGCATTTTGTGCAACTCTCCTGTCTTTGTTCATTTCTTATAAATGCAAGATTAAATCAATTTCAGAGAGCTAACTTGGAATTTCTACCTAGCACTCTGATGAAAAACACTTTGCAAAAAAGACCCCCTTGCTTGCACTGTTGGTCATCTTTGCTTTCTACTAGGTTGGTATTAAATCATGACAACAACTGCTAAATACAACCCAGACTTGCAGGGAACTGCGAGGGTTAAAGAACTGCAGTAACTATGGACAAAGGAGAGAAAATCCAAATTAGAGGTTGCTGCAGATTCTTCCATGAAAAACATTATTTTACTTTGCAGAATTTCCCAGTAATATATCCATTGGCACGACCAAGTTTTCTAAATCGCTGTACAATAATTTCACCTGACTACATGATTATTTGCAGTAAACTGCAAGAATCATGGTATTATCATTTATCCACTAAACTTTTTAACAAACTTGATTGTTTACTTATTATCCTTTTCAGGATTTGAACAGAAGTGAGCTTAGTAAGGAAATGTAATGAAGAAAGTCAATACTAAAAATTGTAAGCACGTTAAATGAATTAAAAATTGCTAAAGCTTATATATCTCATTTAATTCAGTATGAGGAAATCTAGAGGCTATGTTTCCATATTTTCAGACAGGATTTTCCATAGAATCTCCTTAAGCAAGGTAGATGCTCTATATTGGTCCTAAATCAAACTCATCGCCGTTATCTTCCTTCATACACAGGAATTCATCCATCTAGTGACAGCAGCAATTTCACAGATAAACAGGTCATCTGGGCCTTTATTGAAGTCTGCAAAACGTAATGAGAATCATGGCACTGATTTCAAGGATCAGCTTCTTTATCACTGTCTGGCTGCTTTTAGTGCTGGAAATAACCACAGGTGGAGACATATTTAAATCATCTGAGGTTTTAACTACACTGCTAAGGAAAAGATGATCATGGGGCAATTCCTGTTGCTGAATCCAAATGGCTCAAACTGATTCACAGCCACGCTACATCAAGCTGGTCCTCTAAAGCAGACTTCCATATCTATAGATACATAGCACTTAGTCTGTACTAAGTGGTCTGTATATACTGCGTAGGTAGTATATACTCATACATGAGGCGCCCTGCTGATCTTAAGATAGTATTTCCTATGCTTTCTTAAAATTAAATATCTGAAATAAACTGAAGGTTTCATTGTAGATCACCAGAGTGGTATTTTTATAACATGAAAACTGTGAATGGGTATAAGTGCACCTGAACATTGTACGAACTGGCTAAGTAGATCTATCTGGACTGGCATGGGAACCCTAACTTTTCTGTGGTCATCTCCAAGTATCTAAATGACTTGGCCAAAGCACTCTGAATCGTGTATCTTTTGGAAGCAGGACTTACACAGCATTTTGCTGATCCAAGAATGATACAGCTGATCAATGCAAAGAAAGAATGAAAGATTAATTTTCATGCCCTAAGAAAAATATTGACCAGTTTAGTCTGCTTTTTGAACAGGAGAGCTTGCCATATCTTAAGCAAAGTTGGTCCAGTCCTATAAGTCTGATCAGAAGTGCCTGGATGCAGAGTCAGGGGGGCGGATGACTATCCCCTAGTGTAAGCAAATGTAAAAAAAATTCTAAGAGCTCTAAAACAAGTTGGCTACCAAACTGCTGTTTGCCTTCATTGTTATTTCTGTCCCTAAAAATTAAATTTATAAATAGTTGGTAATGGATAAAATAAAAACATGCATACAAAAGACTAAAATCAGATTACATCGATATGGACTGTCTGTAAAGAGAATTGGCTGAAAACCAGCATTAGGGGAATTAGTCCTGAGAGTCTCTTACTCTGTTATTTAGCCAACATGTTTCTTTCAGTGATGCTGGTGTGAAACTGGCCAAAGAAAGAGTTATCAACTTGTTTTTATTCAATCATTGTATCTGGTTTTTTGCTGGCCTTTACCTTGTGTGGTAATGGTTGTGTAAAGCAGTAACAAGATATTATGACATACAAATATTTTTCTATTAATATAACACTTTTCTCTCTCTAAGTAGGAAGAAGTAGTTATTCAAAGAGAATGCATTTTGTACATGGGAATTACAACAGCGTTACTGCTGTGAAACGGAACAACATTAGTCCATTCCTTGGCAACAATCACAGCAAGAATGATAAATTATGCAGTAAACATATGTAACCCATTCCTCTTACAAACTAAAGAATGTCTCCTTAGAGTCCTCCTTGGATGCTGCAATACAGAGACATTTCAGCAATTCTGTCCTTTACAAAATATTGCAGAAGAAAGACACAAAATCAAAGGACTTCCATACTAACTTCCAAATATATTGGTTATTCTATCACTGTACTCGTTCCAAATTATTTGAGTAGCTTGAGGACAACCAAGCGTTTTTTGGATATATGGCTGTGAAATATCTGATTACACATGCTGTAGCCTATCAAAAATGAAAAACGTGCTTGTTGTCAGGCTTAGCTTTGATTGGTTTTCATTTCAATCTGGCCATAAAATGCTAGGGCAGAGAAATGGGAGAGGGTGAAATAGTGATGCTGTTCGCAGCTCTGCCCTGTGCCCCTGGGTTGTCCTACTTGCTCCAAGCGTGATGGTCGATGGTAGGTAAGTCTGACCAGTCTCTGCCACAGAATGCCCTTAAGCTGCTCTCAGAACCAGATTTACTGCCCTCGCCAGCAATAAACATGGATGTAGAGGCCAAGGCTTTTAGACTAATGTGGGATGCACTTTGACCCTTGTGGATAACAACATCCCTGTAAGCTGACTGAGGTATTGTTTACCATGTCCCAGTTTAGCAAAGCATCGGAGGGAAGCAGGCAGGAAAGGAGCAACCAGGGAGGTGGGGAGGCCTGAAGGTACCCGTTCTCTGCTGTCCCAGGCACAGCTCTTCATCCGAAATAAAAATTCAGCTAATGAGCAAAAACCAGAAACAATTTAAAAAAAAAAATCCATTGATTTCAATAGAGACAGGGTTCTGTCTTTAAAACTGATATCAATTTATAAACTTAAACAGAGCTACCACTCTTCAGCAGTTTTAACATTGCAGGTAATTGAATTAATATGCAAACATCACGTGATATGCTTCAAGATAATAAGCAAGTCCAGGACAGTTTAAACAAATCGATTTGTGAACATTTATGTTTAGCAAAACAAAAATCTCTGAAATTAAAAATTGATTCTGGAATGATTTACTAACCAAAGCAATAACTTTTCTGTGTATGTGTACATAATTTCTGTGGTTTCACTGGATCAGTCTGGTACTTATAGTTAAACATATATTTAAGCTTAATCTGGACCAAAATATCTTGAGGCCTTTAATAAATTTTATGTTTAAGAACAAAATTTTGAAATTATTTATTATTCCTAAATTCAAAAAGCATACTGAACAATGTTCCTTACAGTCAAATAAACTGATTATATACCCATACTACAACAACTTCATTTTTCAAGTCAATGCAAGTAAATGTTTTAAAAAAATTATAACAGCTATGACTCATTTTCAGACTGGCATTGTGAATAACAATTTCTGTCCCAAATTAAATGATGAAAAAATAACTACGGTAACCTTAATTATATTTTTTTTCATAATTTAAAGCAAATTGAATTATTGCACTGTGGATAGTGAAATAAGATTCATGCTTGGGGTACTAAATTTGAAGTTCAATATATTATTTTGAGCAGTAATTTTTCTCTTTACCTGAACAGAAACCTTTAAATTGCTAATTCCTTGGCAGCATTCTCATTTGACAGAATCCAGAATTAAACCTGGGTGAACATGAAGAAATCTGCCTTCATTAACAGATATCCAATTAAACTGTCCAGTTTCTTAGGATCCTGAGTGATGATAGCACATTAAGGCAGAAATTACTCACTGCAAGTGATTCTGACTAATGTCATACTTGGGAACGTGCCTCTGTGCCACTGATCTGTGTAAGTGAGATCCCTGGTTGCTTGTGGGTTTTGTTGCCCTTCCAAGCTCCCGCCCCATCGCAGGTAGCATGCCATGGCAGCTGCCCCGGCGCTGCTTCTCAGATGTGTCCATAACTTTTTCTGGTGCAGGGTGGCAACTCTTCTTAATGAGGAGAATTAAATATAGATTTCTAGTCACACCGAATGAGAACATGAGGCGAACATACAGCTCATAAGAGTCCAGATATTTATGTACTATATGTGTTATGGAAACAGTTGAGGTAAGCTGCTGAGACTTGAGGCAAATAGCTTTTTGTGCAAGTAACCGTAAAAATAAGATTAGGCAAAAAATCATGCTGCAAACCCACAGGAATCTAAGGGAAATGGGGAGACGGTGACTGTTTTAGCCAGGAAATAAGTCAGCATGGCATTCAGGTGGGAGAGGAGGTAGGCAGCAAGAGAAACGGCGTAGCTTGCCTAATACTTCAGTGACATTAGAGCAAAACTAAAGCTTACTTGTAATAAACAGATAATAAAGTCCTTAAATTCCAATTTAAGTATACTGCTGGTGTGATCCTTCCAAAACAAGTTAAGTGTTTTAGGAGCACAAGTTCCATTGCGATTCAGACATGAGCCTGATCATGCTCCAATAAATCAGAAGACCTTTTATTCCAAGCAAAATGTAGTTACAGTACTGTAAAAATTGCAAGAGATAAGAATCAGCTTCTGACATTTTGTTGTGAACTCAGGCATGATTCCTTGCATATATACTACCTGTTAATTATCTTAATTGTCTTTTCATTAGGTACATCCTTCCACGTGCCAATCACACTCTCCACTTTTCACCTCACATTTCGCTTCAGAGGCATCAACACAGAAAAAAACCGTCAGGTTTAAAACAAGGTTTTGTATTCATACAAGGATCACTGCAGGAAATTCTGTGGCTGAAGTCGAATAAGAGATCAAGCTAAATGATTGCAATGGTCACCTCTGACGCCAGGCACTTGGCTAACTCCCAGTGTAGGCGTGGTGTTAACTTGAGCGTTGCACTATACGGTGATGTGTGTATATAAGATGAGAACAAAAATCTAATGTTTGGAGGTCAGCAGGATCCTTTAGCCTCCTGGCTTTTCTTTAGAGTTTTTGAAAGCAGAATCTCTGTTAAATGGTGTATAAAGAGCTATTCCTCATATGGGAGAAGCTTTTTAAGTTGTTTCCGCATAAGACAGTGACACAAGAAAAGCCACCTTCTGTTTGTTGAGGCCGTTGTGGATTTTGCCTACAAGGCTGTTTCTTGAGGCAAAAGGAAGCAGCTGGCAGGAACTGGTATACAACTTTTTTTTATTATTATTTTTCTGAGACTGCTAGGAAAACATAAGGGAGTTCTTAGAGTAGGGAAAGTGTTTCCAGAGCAGTCTAATGGGAGATCATCAGCACATCCCAGCACACACAAAGGAGGATGGCTTAGCATCTGTTCTGGAGCTCCACAGTGTGCAAGCCAAGAGTCCTGGGTACTGGCAATCAAGCATGGAGATGGATCACAGTGTGCATGCCAAGAGTCTTGGATACTGATAATCAAGCACAGAGATGGATATTTTGATTAGAGGGCACATATGAATAGCAGCAAAATTAAGTGTATTTCCTTCCAGTGCTTTGAATGTGAACAGACTAAAGAATCCACTTATGTTCTTGTTAACTTGACTATTTCACATAGTAGAAATGAGGCAGAAATAGAGTAGAAATTTTAAATAAGAGGAATTAATTTTTTGAAATATATGCTCCACTCAACTCAATCTCTCAATCTATCTGTGCCTTGATTCTCCATAAATGTTTTAAAAGCACAAATACGTGATAGTGATTAGGACATTATATATTGAGATAGAAATATATGCTCACATAAACAACCTCATTGAAGCCAACAAACATAAAATTATGTAAAAAAAATTAAGAAATTAATCACATTCCCCTGAATGCAAAGGTATTTCAGACTCCATACAAGGCTTTCCTACAGGACACAAGTTGCTGCTATAACTGTAAACACTGAATTTTTTTTAAATGGGAAGCAGGTGCGAGTGTTAGGGTCTCACTTTACAGGGACTGCTACCTCTCCTTTTGAGCTACACCGGCGTATTTGCGTTGAAATCCGCAGGGTGGCACCAGTGCATGCTAAATTAGCTACAAGGAATATTTGACCTGCGGTGTTTACATCGCAGGCTGCTGTGGTGGAAAGAGTAGATGCTACCGGTTCCGGAGCGTATAGGATTTTGGCCATTAAGCATCCTTAGCAGTGTGAGGTTCACTGCGCTGTGAAGTACATAGCAATGATTCAGCCATATTTGTTATAAGGATAGCTTCCACAGATTTTGAAAACTGAACATAGAATAGTCCATTTTCTTGGGGCTGTTTGATTAATAGGCATTATAGGGCAATTGCACTTAAGTCATTCATTAGTGTATTTTCAGTGAGTCCAACGCTGGAGAACAAGGGATAAGGTAAATACCAAGCAAAGATGTTGCCTAATATTTGTTGGGCTGTGAACATTTCTAGCAACATGTACTGTATGTTCAAACATTTTTTAAATGGGGGTAATTCACCCTGATGCTGGAATGATGAAGACATGTTGAGATGGTCAGTGGGCACCAAGACCTGAGCCTTGAGCGAGCTGCTGTCAGGAGACCCTTGTGTATTTCAGACTGCTGTAGCAGAACTCCACAGCACACAAGTTTGTTTATTGTGTGGCTGATTAATTGCTTCTGTTATTATGCTATTACCTGAAAATCCTGCTGCTATATAAAGTGCCAGCTTTGTGCAACTGAAGTGTATTGGTGTCAACTAATGGATGTCTGGGTTGAAAAAGTCATTTTACAGCACATCCAATTTACCTGCATATAGTTATCCCCCATGGCTCTTGTTCAGCAGAAGAGCAATGGCAGCTCTGCCTATGTCACTGTCAGGTCTTTTGGTGCTCAAGAGAACCCACCATCTCCTGCCAGGATTTCTTGAGGAGTCGGAGATGTACTGACATCCCTGCATCAGCTTTTGGATAACAGACAGATTAAGAAACTGGATGGCTGTGTGAGAAAATAAAGCAAATGGAAGAAAGGAAGGGATTAGCACAGTAGCTAGAGATCGAGGAACTTCAAAATGGGGTTGGAGATGCTATCTAATTTACATTTTGTGAGAAAATAACCAGTGATCAGACATTTCAGCAAATTATTCAAGTAATCCTGTTTCTTCGTTGCATGACATAGAAAATTTGAAACAAAACACACCTTTTCAAAAAGCCCCAAACAAATAAGTTTCAGTATTTAGTGGCAATAATAAGAATTTTTTTATATCATCCATAGTGAATTGGTTGCATTCAAAATGGTAGATTTCGAGAGATACCTGTCGTTCTTATTGTGCATTAATTTACCATCTCCTGCCATATATGCTTTGTTCTGAGCTTACTCAGGGTCTCTGTATAGTCTTGTGTTTTACCTTTGAAATACAGCATGAGTGGCATTTTGAAATTGTACCTTTAGCTCTGCTGTTGAATTGTCTAGAGGCCTTGATCCAATCATCCATTCTCTCACTCCTTCAGTTTTCTTACCTACAAAATGCATATAATACCTATTGTTTTCTAAAGTGCTTTGAGGTCGTTACATGAAAAGCAACTGAGTGCAAAATACTACTGCAGGATGCCAGAAATGCAGGCTAGGCGTCATCAGTAAGCACCAAACAGATGAAAAACCACCAACGATCATGCAGGAGCTAAGCAGTTACCTGAAATATCAGGAAAATTTCTGAAATTGTTCATATATTTGTATTAGGACTTATTTGTGCCTTCAGTAGTACCAATCTCCAGCAGTACCCTTGTTTTCATGTTAATCTCATATTTTAAAAGGTCAGAGCAAACAAACAAAAAGCCATGCCAAGATCTTGCAGTGAGAGAAGAAGGATGGAAGAGATCTGTGCCACATTTTCTACTTATAGAGGAAGTCCTGAATAGTCCAATGATAGGGGCAGAAAAGAAAAGAAAACCCATTTCAAGACAGTGACATTTATCATCCTCCTGAAAGAATGCTGAAGATTGGGTAATGCAGCAACCATTTTCAGCCACAAAGGCACAAGAGCTATCATGTTAGATAAAGACTACCATGATTCAAAATCATTTAGTCACATCAACAATGGAACATAGAAATACTCAGAAAAAACAGCTATTCAAAGTTATATGAAACTCCTTACAAGCCACAGACAATAGCAACTGCTATAAATGAACAAGGCAGAATAATTGTTCAGAAGGAAACCACCGCTGCCTTGATGTTCTTCTAACACAGCAACATCTTTTCACCTGTGCTGTTGTGAGCTGGGCCTTCCAACAGTGAGAAGTTTCTTTCACAAATTACCGCCCTGAAACTCTGTGGTGATTCATAATTTGTGGCACTCATAAGAAAGCTCCTAAAAATAGAGAGAAGTATATACAATTTGATGGGAATTACTATAATTCAGAGGTTAACTGGAAGAAGGGGAAGATCGTAAAGAATTCTTGGCTGCCCTTCCTAGTTTACATTTTGCATAATCCATTCTTGCATAGTTTTTTTCAAACAGTGAAACATTGTTTCAGATGCCTTACCTGTTCAGTAGGACACCAGAATTCATTTCCTTACATGAAGCTGTATTGTACTAAGCTTCTAGAGTGAAAAATAATAAATGGCAATATAATAACGGCTGAATATCATAAGAATAAAAATAGAATCCTTTTCATCACCAAACCAAAAATTTGGACCAAAATATCAAAAGAACAACTATTAAGATTCCGAGCCTGTAAATTTCATGTTATCATTAGAATCCAGGGTAGATAGTGAAGATACATTTTAAATGTTTAAACCTGATATAAACATCTTCTCAGCCATCTCTATTTTGATGCACATCATTGACAAGATCACAATAGTGAGGAATTTCAAAATTAGAAAAAACCAAGATTTTTAAAAATTGGGAAAAAAATCAATTTCCAATTGGACCAACAAGATATGTATTCAAGTTGGAATGCATCAGCTATGTTTAGCCATCTAAAATTAAATGCATCTTGTTTTCTTGGGCAGCCAATGGGGGAACATTCATACCTGCTAATAATAACACATCACATTTACTTTAGGCAAATCTTGTAATTCTTTTTGCACATAGCACTGACCAGTACATCTCGTCCACTAACTGTGCAGACACTTCTCCATACTCTAATTCAATCCCCTCTAATAATGCACTTATCTTGTAATAGACAATATCTACTATGATACTAGGTCATAAGAGCGAGGGGGTTTTTTTTTGTTTTCTTAATTCTAAAGACATTGGATGTCCTGAATTCATAAACAAATATTTTTGTCCTTTCTTCCTAGAAATGCCAGAATTTCTTGCTAATTTTGCTATAGATCACAAAGTAAAGTGTCAATACATAAAATATATAAAGCTTTCAATCATGAGAATTTGCCTTTGTCTATGCTAAGCAAAGTGCTTTCTTTCACAGTGCAGCATTTATGACTGTATGCCCTCCATGAAAAAAATGTGTTATTAATTACAGTGGACTTCAGGTATTCATTACTATGGATTACTGAATGTCTGTGTCCAGAAAAATTCTACTGAGTGATTTTTCCAATTTTCTCTCATGGTTTTTTTTTTACAGGTAGAAAAACCATACAACTTTTACCTCCGTGTAATGGTTTGCAAATGTAACGTTCTTATCCACCCTGATTAGTTATAATCTGACTTGCTTTTGCTTATGTCCCAGCTCTCCCCATCAAGCCCTCCAGATACTTGCACAATTGTTTGTAGTGCTTCATATCCTATTCTGCAGTTCCTAACATAATCAACTTCCTGAATTTATGAATCACTTCCTTTTAGAGGATGATAATTAGGCCTGATTTTCAGAAATATTAGGTAGCCAGAACTCTAATTTACTGGAGCAAAGGTGACAGGAATTCAGTGTCAAACTTTAGACATCTCATGGCACACATCCAATATTAAAGAATGAAAAGCAACAGATGTTAAAGAAAATATACATTTTAATTCAATGTATATTTCTCTAAAGTTGATATTTTTCATACTGATAATCTGTAAAAAGTGTATCTTAATAAATATACATTTACATTTAGAAATTCTGTTTAGGGTTATTTAAAGTTTGTTAAGCTTATGTAATTTCTGTGTGTAGGAGTCATACACTGACAGCTATGTTACTTGTCTCAAATCAAGGATAATTGGGAAGTGATGAACATTGCTAGTGCCTTGCTGAAGAGCATTCTCTAACTGAAACCAGCCCTCTCCATCTTTTCTGTGGAAGTTAGAAAATGTCTGAGCAAGTGAATAAAAAACCCCCAAACCACCAAGTATTAACACTTAGTCTTAAAACCTACCAAACCTGGCATGCTTGAATTTAAAATAAATCATAGGAAAAGGATGGTTGGATAGGCAAAAGTAGCACAGCACCTACTGCACAGAAGAACCAGTGAGTCTATTTTGCCATACCAGCTTGTCTCTTGGATGCCCAGCTATCAGCGAAGGTCCCAGGTGTTTTCTCTCCTGGGCATTTTCCTGAGTAAGTTCTTGAGAAACACTTTGAAAGAAGACCTAAGCCTTCAGGCACTGCCCTGAGGAGATCTCCCAGTATGGTGGAAATGCTGTTATGGAGGCCAGCTCTGCCACAGAAGTGCTTATTCCCTGTCCCTGCCTGCTGTCACAGGGCTGCCACACCACAGGACTGTAACCAAGCTTCAAGAGCACTCAGGCACTAACACCAACAGGAGAGCTAAGAAGGGGAGGGCTGAAGTGGAAAGCGAGCAGCTCTGGGAAGACCAAGTGCTGGTGAAGCCAGGCTGTGCTGCTGCGCCAGGACTCTTTTTGCCTCCACCTCTGAACACAGGCACTGCCCCTGCAGCTCCAGCAAAGGTCTTAAAAGAAGGCTCTCAGACAAACAAGTCACTGGGAAGTCCTTTATTTTGTTTCAACAAACAGAAAGCACAACTCCTCATTTACGCAGTCTGTGAGTCACACAGAAGCTGGATAGATACACAATTAGAAATGGGACAAATAATAGCATTTATTTGTGACAATATTATAAAAAGTAAAACAAAGCAAAAAAAAACCCCAAACACCTAAACCACAAAACCAAATCCACGACCAAACCCAACAAAAACTATCAAAGATTAACTGGGCCTGTAATGAGTTACATTACAAGTGATTTGCAGTGTGGCAAGCAGTTTAATGCTTCTGAAAATCATCCAGTCATCGATTTCCAAACAGCATCCTTGAGCCCCTTGTTCCTCTTGCTGTAGATGAGGAGGTTCACTGCTGGAGGCACCACCGAGTACAAAACAGCCACCACCTGATCCAGGGATGGGGAGGAGGTGGAGGGGTCTTCAGGCAGGGAAACACTGCAATGCTGGTAAATGGGGAGACCATGGCCAGGTGAAGGAAGCACATGGAAAAGGCTTTGTGTCATCCCTGCTCCGAGGGGATCCTCAGCACAGCCCTGAAGAACTGCTTATAGGACAACACAATGAAAAAATCACCCCAAAGCTAAACAGGCACTAACCACCAGAAGCCTGACTTCCCTGAGGTAGCCTGCGTCTAAGCAGGGGAGCGTGAGGATCTGGGGGATTTCACAGGTTCCTGCACTGTTCCCATACTCAGTGTTAATCTCACCGACCACACTCTCGGGTCTAGGCTTTAGACAAACTTAGGGGAAGATAAAATGGGGTTTGTCTGTCTCTTCTAGCAAAGTGATTAACAGAGTAGAGTAGCTGTTAAGCAGATAAGAAAAAAAGCTTTGAGTATTTTATAGCATTAGTTGCATATTTAAAATCAACAATTAGCAACAGACATATAAGCGAATTTAGGACAAAATATTCCTATTCTAGAGTGAGACAGTTCAATATTATGTAATGAGAATAGTTCCAAGGTGATAATTGACAGTACTATTCAGAAACAAATATTGTATACAGCTTCACATAATATACACCCTTGCCCATGTCTTATGAAAGCTTCAGAGAAAAATCTGTGTGCTCACATGAGTTTAAAACAAGTGCAAGAGCCCATTACACTTTCGTGGCCCCTTAACACACTTTGCATACAATTTGGAAATAATATCTTACTACCTTATTTCTATTCAAATCAAAGGAAATGCATCCAGTCCAAGTATTCACATATACTCAATGTTTATGTGAAATCATTAAACTAGTACTATCAGTGCGCTACTTTGATTTTCCAAAACCCAAAAGTTCCCTGTGTCAGAAACCCTCACTTCAAGTAATTTAAATAGGACCACCTGTGTACCTTTCTGCTAAGTAATGTTACCGGACTTAAATTTCCTGTATGCTGAAGAAGAAAACCTGCCACCTAACTTCATTTATTTCTGGTTGCAAACTCACATAGAAGGAAAGGACCCTTATTAAATTTAATTAGAGATTTTTATTTTATTTCAATCAGATCAGGATACTGGACACAATATTCAGCTGACAGGTGTTATTGTAGCTACAGCTGCTTGATGATCTGGTCCAATTTGTACCTTGACTGCATTTTTTGTTCTGTCAGCCACGATACTGTTGGCCAAAAGTATTCATGACCAAACAGATGGTTTTAATGCCATCCGTCAGTCCATATTATGCCAGCTAAACAAAGCAAATAGTAGGAATTACAAACTTCATCTTTCCTTTCTTTGTTTCTTAATTCTAGGAAGTCAAATGGTAGAGAATGTTTTATTTCCATACTGGTTTGTTCCCAAAGCTTTTGTTTTGCTGCTATAAATCAAACTGTAAAAGCAGGTGGGTGATCTTCTGATACAATAGCTAATTCCTGGGTTTGGTTCTTCTTTAGTTCTAATATCCATAACTTTTTTCTTCCCATGGAAATAAGGTTAAAAGTATCAAACATATAATACATATGTGTAAAAAGCTGCTTCAGGACAGAAACCAACCTGTAAATAATGGGATTCAGAAAAAAGCGTTTCCAATGGGCCAGTTATTAGATAACTCTTTATTCTAAAATCTGTATTTAGATAGAGGCTATTAAATTAAGGTAGTTAATGGATTTAGTTGGGGAAACATCTGTGTTCTGTCTTAAAGGGAAACTACAGAACACCCTGTTCAATCAGCTGGGAACCTGTTTTTGAAGACAGTGCTTAAAACAACCAAATGGCCTTCCAAAAATGTTGAGGCTGTTTCTGAGCTGAAGCCTCACTGAAGCTGATGAAAGAGCCTGCAGTGACAGTAATGCTCTGGGACTTCAGCCCTGTCTCTTTGAGGGGACCTCCAAGAGCTGTACGCATGACAGCAGTTTTTGTTGTGCTCCCAAACCTCCTTTCCTGCCAAGTCACGTCCCTTTTAATTCCAGAGATAGCAGAACTCCATTTCTTCTGAAACAGGACAAGATCTACCACCTCTTTAAAGATTGTGCTGCTGTTATGCAAGAATTCTTTGAGCATACTACATTGTATTTGCTACCAACCTGTACCTTTTAGCCCCTCTGTTTCAGCATGATCTTTTCTCTTTTTTGTGTAGATTGGTAGACTATCTTAAATATTTGGTTTCATGAAGACCATTAGCTGTAATAATGAAATGACAGTTAAAAATCATGTAGCCTTGCCTGAGTATTGCATGGTTAGGTCTAGTTTTAACACCCTAAGCAATAACATGTCAGGTGAGAGGATGCTTTTTGTTTTTCTTGCGCTCTCTAATCTCTATGAATCTACAGGGTTTCTACCAGCGTTCAAAAACAGGTATATGCAGAATGAGGGAGCTAGTCCAACCAGATTAAAATTGTGACTGGCCTCTCCCAGGGTAGAAAAATGACAGCTTTTTTTACTGAAGGAATGTTGGTACTATATACTTCAGTTAATTACCAGTCATCCAAAAGACTAAAAATACAGTAGTTATGAAACTTTTCTTAATCCCTTGGAACTATGCTGAACAATGCAGTGCTGACTCCCTTGCTAGATTACTGGAAGGCAAATATTAAATTCCAGCAAAGAAGCAATTACTAAATCCATCTTTGTAATTAATTCACTACTGATTAGTTCTGACGTGCGAGCAGTCTGACTGGGTCTAAAAAGGCAGCTAAAGTTAAAGAGAAGAAAAAATATCTGTGGCTAGTGTAAAATGACATTTGCTTCTGTTATGAGCAAAAACAATGCCATAAAATGAACGCTAATTATTTTTTTGAGATAGCAAGATTTGGAAGTTTGCCCTTCTCCTATGCTAAAGATTTCAGAGAATCTTACATTACTTTCAATGCTTTCGTTACAGACGTCATACTGTACATCAGATCCTAGGCTGGAGAAAAGCATTCCAGATCTATTGAAGATTATTGTTTTCTTCATATTACAGCAGCCATATATGTGATTTTTGTTTATTGACAGATTTATTAGGAGTAATCATCCAAAAATATGTTCTGTTTTTCACTGTCGTTTCTCAGCAGCAGTACTAATTAAAATGTTTAAGTAATCTGGTTGTACAGCTTGTGTTTTTAAGTGACTGGCAAAAAGTCTGTAAGTGCTAGCACTGGAAGTGAACAGCTGTAAATGTTCTCTGTGTTAGCATAAATTACCTGGTGAATATCAATGAATGCATCTGCAGAAATAAGATTGCTGCAGAGATATTTTAGCAGCTCACACTAATCAATTTAAAAAAATGTAAACAGCTCCAAAATTAGACTCTGTAAATCATAGCGCCTCAGTGAAAAATAAACTATGAGTTCCAGTTTTTCATTCAGAGGGACTGAAAGATACATTTTAATTTCCTTTAACACTGACACTATGCTTGCTTCCCCTTATGAAAGCTTCCTACTCATTAAAACTACTTCATGATCTCTACATAAAAATAAATGGTTTCTGAGGCAGAGACGAAGAGTCAGTATGGGTATGTGGATTTGCATATCCTGTTTGCTTTGGTCTGGAGCTCCAAAGGGATTCAACAGCCAGGCACCCTTGCTTTTTTTTTTCTCATTGGTCCCTGTGTCTCAGCATGAGCCCAGTTTGACTTTGGATCTGTGACGTTCAAAAGTAAAGAAATAGAAGAGCAGCACAGGAAGAATTAGAAACAAAATCACTGATTAAACTATTGCTCAGCTATCTGTTAAAACCAAGGTACTCCTCCATTTAGAATTAAACCACCAAATGTGCATTACAACAAAGTGAAAGGTCTGACCCAAAAGAGAAGTTCTGAGTTCAAGGTGTGCAAGAAAGGAGAAAGAAACCGTGAGATCAGTTGGGAAAAACTGTGATGGTGAAAAGGGGAGATGATAACACTAAAAGTCTGCAGACCTGTTTCTAATGGTTGTTGTCTGTATCCCCATCATACCTGTCATCCTAATCTTGAGCAGGACTCAAGAGATGGAGCTCTTTTTTGAGAAAGTAACTAATAATAGCCATCATTTTGATGCTGAGGTGAGTGCAGCTCTTGGGTGGGGGAGATACTGATAAGTATTTGTGTTCAAGGCAATGGAGAAAGGGAAACTAGAGGGGAAATTATAAAAGCAGGCAAGGTTTTGTCAAGGGGACTAAAGAGAAGAATAACTCTTACATTAGCATTCTGAATAAAGATTAATAGGGTAAGACTATATTTGTCAGTCAAAATATAAAGTTGCAATCAGAAGGTGAAGCACAGATAAAGGGGTAAGGCTGAATCTCTGAGCAGCTGTGGACAACGAATACACAAGTTGTAGACAAAGTTTGATGGTGACAATCTAGAGTGAAGATGGGCCTGAAGAGGAGACCAGGTTATGGGTATGAGAGGCAGGCGCCACAGCAGGAGATTAGCTATGTGACTACTGCGAATGAGAAGGAATGAAGATGTGGCTGAGAGCTTTGTTACAACCTCCAGCTGTTCAGTAAACACCATGGACAGACCAAGGGCAAGCTTAGGAGCTAAGCTGTCAGAGGACACACAGCTTTTCTGTGTGCTTTGCAACATGAAATGTCCATTTGTTGATGAGCCCATGTCTTTTCACAGTGTAATACTCATTCCAGTTCTGGAAGTCATTCCTATCTGGACTGCTTGCTAACTACATCTTTCATGATGCCATCAGGAAGCGAGTTGACAATTTAAAAAAAAAATAGTGACTGCAACTTGCAGGATTACTTCTGTGTCCTCTCTTCTCAGTATCTGCCTTTTAGACTTTAAGGTCTTAGAATTAATATTTCTCTTATTTTGAACAATGTAAAGAGCAAATATTGTCATATATGCTGTCATTTAAATAATAAGATTTAATAATCTGTTCCTTCTTTCAGAAACATGAAAATTTTTTGCAATGAACATCTCACAAGCATTTGTTTTCTTGTAGATACTGCTTCTCCGTAGCCAGCTCTAAAAAAAGCAACCTTTCTTCCATCAGTAGTCAAATGAATCTATGTGAAAAGGTAACATTAAGAATGCATTGAGTATAATTTAGCTATCGGTAAAAAACAAGAGCAACAGCATCTTACTGTTCAGTCCATCACAGCTTACCTATTCATGGTCCATGTGCTGCACCTAAAACTACTATTGATTAAAGTTGATCTGAGACAGTAATGAAATAGCTTCTGTATATCTTTCCTTCCTACTGTGTATTTATATAAATAGAAAAATTAAATATGGTAAATAGTGCTGTTGGAATCACTGTATTCATCTGTGAATCTTCACTTTTTAGATGATGCTAAACACTTGAATATTCAAGTTGGAAGTCATTAGAATTAAAAACTCAGGAAGAAATACTTTCTGTGAATACAAACCTAACCTCATTGAATGCATTTCTTAATTAATATTCCATCACCTGTTTGATGGTAACTTGTAAGTTAAATTAGCTGATCTGGGTATGATTGAACCTTTGTAATTGGAATGAGCCTGTACACTGTCATGACTGTTTCTACAAGAAGGAGTCACTACAAAAATGCACAAGAAAAAATACTTCATTCTTGCTCTTGTGTTCTTTCAGTTGGATACCCTTTCTGAGTAATGAATAGTTAAAATAAAATTATGATTGTTTTATTATATTTTTATGTAGACAGTCTGTTCATTAAGGTGACACTTAAGTGGTATGACTCAGCATAAAAAATCGATTAAAACTGACCAAAAAAATTGTGCAAAAAAAATTTTTTTTAAATGGGAAGTCTGTTTTCCATTAGGAAATAAATAAAAGAATAGCTTTCTCAGTCCTACACTGGCATGTTACATTATCACTGGTATGTTATACTATCACCACAAATGAAAGAAAAATATTTTTCCTTTATGAAAACATAGCATCATTTTCTATTTAAAATTACAGATGCTTTGTTTCCTGACAGCTTTGTGAATCAGAGGGATCTGATGAGAAAAAATGGCTTATTTTTGGTGGTAGTTCCAATCATCAGCTATTTGTCCCCACTCAACAGGGTAGATGGCTCACCTGCCAGGCTGCTAAACTGCTGCAAATTACAGCAAATAAGACGTTGCAAATTATATGTTGAGGAAAACAGAGACAGATGCTGCCTTAGAATCAGTTGGTGAGTAGCTTGTAAAGGTTCTGCTGGTCTGTATAACAGCGAAGTTATCCCTGCAGAGGCCACAGTGACCTCTGAGAGGGATTCCCTGGCAGCTAACGTGATAACAACTACAGTTAAACATAGATCTATGTATGTCAATCATAGCTTTTATCCTTTTACTTTTGGATGTTTAAAAAAAATCCAGCATTTCACAACAGCAGGATTCATAGCAGAGAGCACAAACTGGGGTTGTCGTTGTGTATTAACCGATGCATCCCTCTGACCATGTTTTACAATTTTATACAACATTGCTCTAGCTATGCAGAAACAGACTGCTTTTATGCCTTGTACATCTGCTTAGTTTCAACTGCAGTTCAGAACAAAAAGGAGCCTTGGGTCTTGCCATGAATTGTCCATACTGACCAGAAATTAAAGAGCGTGTTAGTGAAACAAAGCGAAGTAGCAGAAATCCAATAAATCTATGAGAAATTCAGGCTGACCTTGGCAGGCTTCGATTCATTGCTGCAAATCAATGCTAAAGAATACTGCAAATATTTTTCCATGAACCTTGTCCTAATTTCTGCTCCTGTTTTTTCATCATTAGTTTCCTTTTAGTGCTGCTTCCTACAAATCCAATGGTTGGTGAGATTACTATGGTGAGTGCAACCAGCAAGAGGAAAGAAGACACTGAAGGATATTTTCAGAAACTTCAGTTTGAAAATCAGTATTAATGTGACCATTTACATATGCAACTTGACTCACAAAGATTGTACCAGTGAATTGTGTGAATCCTGTGCCCAATGACACTGCTCACATTTTGCATATCAAACATTCACACTCCGTTGATTGGAAATGATCTGTAAACTGACATGCTTTTGCAGAATGCATTTAGAAAATAACAAATCTCTTCACATAGTTTGCCAACAGAAAAGAGAAGGTATTTTTTAGCAACCTTATTTTACTTAGGAGAGAGGGCAAATGATCTGCTCCTATGAAGCACTGCGAGGAGATGGCTGTGTGTCCTCCAGTCGTGAGAATACAGGGCCTGTAGGTATCAATCTCTCAAAGATGCTTAAGAAGCGTAATTTCCCCTGGCCATCCAGCTATCATTTCACAGGTATGGTCCCTGCTTTACAGTTCATTGCATGTGCCACATAGAGAGTCACAGAGAGGGTTGTTTTCTGTCTTTCTGTTGCGGGATAAGGAACAGCGACGGAAATATCAACCCTGACTTCAGTGAATGATAGATGCAGCCTCTTGGAGTGGTCAGAAATGGGTCAACTGTACTTCATGGACTGCTAAACTCAGAGAGAGCAAGAAAATAAGGCATGAAAGTGAAATCTGTCCTTGTTACCTTAAACAGTACCAGAAACTGCAAAGTGCAAGAAAGTAAATGCTTAGGAAAGAAATAACAAAGTACCTGCATGGTCCCCTGGCTCTTCCCATGGAGCATGAGGTCAATGGACCAGCTACTGCTGACCTCAGTAACTTTGAATCAGACCTATAACTGGAAGCTGTGCTGAAAGGCATTGTATAGAATCGTATTTCTTCTTTAACCACAAAGGCAGTCTAGAGAATCGTATTTCTCCTTTAACTATGATTCTCTGTTTTGATACTTTCAACAATATTGAATTATTCTCAGCATAGAAGATAGAAATCTATATCATCTCCAAGAAGAAATTAACTCTGGTCTTTGGGATACTAGCATAGAAATCATTAAGTACCTGCAGAAGTGTATTTTTGGTTTTGTTGGGGGGGGGTTCGGCTATCATTGTAGGTGTCATTTACATAATGAGACTGTAGTTTTATTACAAAGTGCTAAGACTAGTTTATAAATATGAAGTTTATAAGCATGTTACCAAAAGAAATGTTCATCTGATAAAATAATAAAAATTATTAGAAAGTATATATTCCCTCTTCTAAATACTGATTCTGGTTAGAGGTACTTTGGTATGGATCTGAATGAACAATAGAGATTTGAACTAAATTACTTTGTTCAATAAAAGTCAGTAAAAAAAGTTTATATCTAATTTCTTATAAGCATAAGAACAACCACAGTTTTGAGTAAAATATAACATCTGTATTGCCCTGTGTTGACTTACTCAAATCCCTGCATTTTACTCTAGAATCCTTATAAATACTGATAGGACTGTTTGTCTTTTATGTATATTGGTATGTTTATCTTTATTTAGCATCCCTCCCACCTCTCCAAATCTCTGTATCAAATTTGTTGTTTTGTATGTTGAAAGCTGCCAAATTATCAGTTTCAGTTCTGTAGAGAAGAACAACTTTGGTTTCTGCAGGTCTTTCTTAAAGGACCAGGAGGATTTTAAAAGTACTCATGTATAGCCAAGAAGATAACATCATGCATGAATGCTCAATTTGCAATTTCTTTCTGAAACTGACTGTATACTTGGTGATTTGCCAGTATGCTCAGATCAGAGAAGGTTTAAGTTATTCATTGAAAACAGAGAAAGTACAGTTAAAAAGTTAATTCCAGTTATATATATATACTTTTTTTACATATAGTTACTTAAATTTATATGTATTTCCTCAAGTACAGTAGCATTAACTTGATAACCAAAAAAACTTGTGGACAGTACTCACTCTAGAAATTATCCAATTGTTTTTATCCTTTACTCTCTGTTCATAAATTAAGTGTATTTCTGCAATGGATAAATTATTTTCAGTTTGCCAAGCTCTTGCAGTTCATCGTTTGAATCAGCAGACTGGCCATTAACTCACAAAATACCATTTTGATCTGTGTTCAAATAAACAGAACTTCTGAGAGGAGAGGCTAAGGAACAAATAATGAGAAATACAAATAATGAACGAATCCAGAAAAGGGCCACGAAGACGATCAGGGGGGTGGAGCACTGCTCCTATAAGGACAGGCTGAGAGAGTTGGGGCTGGTCAGCCTGGAGAAGAGAAGGCTCCAGGGAGACCTTAGAGCAGCCTTCCAGTACCTAAAGGGGCCTAGAAGAAACCTGGAGAGGGACTTTTTACAAAGGCATGTAGCAATAGAACAAGGGGTAATGACTTTAAACTGAAAGAGGGTAGATTTAGATTAGATGTTAGGAAGAAATTCTTTACTATGAGTGGTGAGGCACTGGAACTGGTTGCCCAGAGAAGCTGTGGATGCCCCTTCTCTGGCAGTGCTCAAGGCCAGGCTGGATGGGGCTTTGAGCAACCTGGTCTAGTGGAAGGTGTCCCTGCCTGTGGCAGGGGGCTGGAATGAGATGTTCTTTCAGGTCCCTTCCAACCCAAACTGTTCTGTGTTTCTATGATTCTGTAATAATAAATCACAGATATCTCTTCACAAATTAATATTCTTCTGAAAATGAATTTAAAATATTCTTGTCTCAGGTGACTGTAAGAAAATGTAAGTTTTTTTCAGGAACATCTTGCTGGTGGATAAAAATAACATCCAGCTATTCTGCCATAGTTCATTTTTCTGAAATAGTTTTGAGAAACAAACAAATTAATTATATAATTATGAACAGTTTCATAAAGCAAGAAAGGTCTGTCTCTCTGCTTTTGGTGAAGATGCAGCCTTCTCGTTCTTTAGGACTTGCTACCTGAAACTCATCCTTTATGGTTAGTTTAGTTCTTTAATATTAGCAATAATTACTAGTTTGAGTAAATGCATTTCTTCTACGTGCGAAAAGGGAGCTTAAATACTGTCATTATTAGCTGATGAGTAATATCATTATGTTCTCCTAGAAAAATTAAGAACGGTTTCGTATTTCATTGCCTTTATGTTACTGAAAGCTGATGCGCTCCTTAAGCTACTGGAACAGAGGACAGTACTTTCCTTGCAGGAATAGCTGAGCTCCATCCATGCAATCGGATTTGTAATACACAGCAACAAGCAATTATCCTGCAACAGGGGTCACAGTGGGAGATAAGAGTTCACACAGCAGAACACACGCGCATCTTCTAAAAAAATGAGATAAGGAATAGCTCCAGTGAACAGATTATGAAGCCAGTCTGTTAGGTTTCATGACTTTAACAAGGGAAAAAGAGAACAGCGCATTCCCATCTGTCTCCTTTCTATAACTCACTGATAGGTACCTGAAAATGTGCGTTGTACCTGCATTGTGGCCAGTACTTACCACCCTGCACTACAAGCACCAGTGGTGGTGGCTAGGGACAGGGAAAGGTGCTTCGCAGGAATTAGGATTGAAGAGTTACAGATTTCATATGAGAACACTGCTGGATGGAAAATCAAAAACGTGTTTTCATTTTTCTTTTCTTTTTCTGTCTGAGCAAGTTGTCTGCCCAAGTGTGAGTGGTGGGCTGTGTTGCTGACATCTGCTGAAGAAATCGGTAGAAGTTTGCTGTTTGTAAATGACAGAAAACTACATCAAGAGCACTGCTTAGGCCAAGCTCAACTGTCAAAACCAAAATTCTCATGGTGAATTATAAAACTAAACCTGATGCACTTCTTGGGGATCTATCCAAAACAAACAATCCATATTGCTCCTGTTTTCTCATGTTAAACAGACTCTGGTTTTGCATTGGAAATCACAACAAAGAGATTTCACTAGCATTTTCATGGTCCACAGGATTTATAGCTTGGTTTCTAGGATATGCATTACATAAGCAGAAATGGATCATGTCTGTGGAAATGGACTTAAAACTCACCTTTGCAATCTGTTTTTCTAAAACCTGATCCACTGCCCTCCCTCCTTGCTATGTGTTTTAGGTGATGAATTCGACTAATTACAAAGTGTCACAAGAAATCAAAGTACACTGGAAGATCAGAATAGTGCAAATACCATTTGGCCGTGAAACCTTTTAAAAAACTTTACACTAGAAACTCTGAGTGGCATAAAAGCCCCATCATTATATAGCACTGAAGGAATACCCTTTAATCTGGGATGAAAAGAAACACCAAAAACAAGCATGCAAATGTCACAGGTCAAGCCTTCTTAAACATTGATTATTTTTTTTTTTTATATTATTTGAGGGGGAACGAAAGAGACGTTAGGTTTTAAGAAGAGATTTAAAATAATAATATCTTTCTGATTCCCTTTAGATTATGGTCTTGGAGACTTCAAGTTCATTTGGATTAATTTTTTTTTCAGGATTTTTTTTTCCGCAACTACAATGAAAAGAAAATAAAAAGATAAAAGAAAACAAGACATGATAGTCTCAAGTAATTGTTTGATTTGGATCTTTTAGTGACACTGACTGTTGTGAGGTTCATTATAAATAACAAAAGCTGGTAACATTTTTCTTTCTGCCTCACATACACTACCATCCAGGCCCGTTCAGCCACTGCAAAGAAGTCCTCTCTGGTTGGGCTCACTCAGCCATCCTGCTGACTTATTCAACCTCAAAGACCCGCAAAATCCTTAATGAAGACCTTCCTTGGTACAATAGTTACATGAGAGTCTTGGAGAGAAGCAGGCTATGCACTGATATTATTAAATCAACAGTTTGATTTTTCAGCTGGCAGATGGGGATCCAAATCCTTGGGAGTAACTCTACTAGGCCCGTCATTTTTAGGAGTAAATAGATTTATTTTCTTCCTTTAGATTTCAGGTGTTTAAAGGATTTTGGATGTGCAGTTCTCCAGGGAAGCTGGTCTAGGAAGTGTGGAGTTTATTATGTTAGAAAGCAGGCAAGCTGTGACCATCTGACAAATGGAAATTCTCCCCTGTGCTCACTGTGCTCAGTTGTCCAGCCAGTTTCATGCACTGTTTAACAAGGCATCAGCCAAGCACAGCAGGACAGGAGATACCTGAGAAACACAAAGTCTCCAGCACAAGAATTGAGATTTCCTGCTAGACATGACATCTTTATTTGGGAATAAAGTCTGAAAATAATAAGGCAATTTTTGGTACAAAGAATCTGGTTCAGCAAACTGTGACAGACATTCAGATACTCGGCTCATCTAATTCAGTTTAACTCCAGTAGAGTCAATGACTTTACATCAATTTACGCCACCTGAGCATTTAACCCAGAAGGGTGGAATCATAAAAAGTCACTTCAGAGACATTACTGGGGACTTTTGAGAATAAATTTACTTAGCCATTCATATTTCTGTCTGTATTTAAACGTTCACGCTGACTAGCATGTCTTTTCTGATCTAATTGTAGCTGCTAATAAGGAGTGGACAGTGAGGTGTGTGTCATCTTTTAAATCCCTTCTTTTCCACTTCTCAGTAAAAACAAAACCTCTCTGATTCAAGTGCCTTTCTATTGCCTCTTTTCTTCAGATGGAAAATAGAAATAGCAGCAGAGGTAGCATGAAAATGAAGAGAGATGTGATTTTTAAAATGTTACAGCCTTCAGATCTAAGTGCAGTTTTGGAGCAAGCATCCATGGCCTTCCCAGATCTAGGAAACCCCAATTTTAGACTTGCTTAACACTGGGGAAAGGATTTAACTTTACGATAAGGTACTACAGATTATACCTCTGTGATAAGGTACTAAAGACACACTGACACATCTTGCATCTGTCGGAAGAAATGGAAAGTCATTATTTAAAGGTAAAGAAGACAGAGTGAAATAAACATAGATTCAATTACCAACTGCTGCTTTAAATGATTGGCTGCAGAGGGGGAAAAAATCAAATTAACTTTAATGCCATAATGATCATCTATAATTGAACAGTATTTATGCAGTGTCCATGAAACAGCGTGGAATTCAGATGGCCAACCCCTCACTAGCTGGAGCTCAGCTGCATGGAGAGCAGGGATAAACAGCTTTTATGGAATTCTTGGTTGAGTTGCTCTATTAATTTAACAGCAGGCTTTGGCTTTATTATAGTAAATAACATATTCATTAACATGTTTAAACTCTCAAGATGAGATGAAGGAGAGATTAATAACTGACAAAGTGTCTGAAAAATTACAGTAAGCCAGGAGTGAATGCTGAACTGGTAACTTTGGTGTATTCTTGCGTTGTATACATAGTGTGAAGGTGCCTGCTCAAAGCAACCATTAAAGGAATGTGATCCAAGTGCAGTCCAGTACATGAGTGACTGAATTCCATTTAGAAAGCCAGGCGGAAATTCTGATTCTCATATAAGTTTTCAAGAAGTGCAAAATACATACCTGTGTGGCAGGATGGAACTATAGCTCAGATGTTGTTCACTGATGTAACTATAGCCAATTGGTTTCCATTGCTGTATTTTCTTTTATTATTTGTTGGCACTAAATCTGTGTAAATCATCACTGATTCATTGACCTATATTTTTAGAACAGTATCTCAGATATACTCAGTCAAAGGCCAGGGTCCTCTGTCCATCAGGACACCATGAAAGCCACCTGCTGATGGAATATTCCTCAGAGAAGGAATCCTCAAATGACTGGAAGTCTCTAAAGCTACTCATATAATAACAACATACATATCTACATCATATATATATATATATGTGTATATATATATATAAAAACATACTTATGTTACAACACCCAAAGAATAGAAGAATAGGTCTAGAGAGATGTTTCATATTTTCCTGTGCCCCACCAGTTCAAGTCTCAGAATAATCGATGGGTGCTGTAATGGAGTATGCAGTACAGATTAGCCTCCATGCTGCTGTGATGTCTGTAATTAGACCCACTGGTCTTGAAGTAGTTAAAGAAGTGATCTAAAATCACAGTGACTCTTTTACAGTTATTAGTTAAGGTAGTGTGGAAGCTCTTCAGACCTCTGCTGTTGTTCCTTTCCTACGCCACCATTAGTTCCCGTGTGGGTTTCTGGATATGATGGCTGAGGTGAACATCTATTCTCAGCAGACAGGGTAATAACAAAAAGCATCTTCCTTTTTCCCACAAGTGTTAGGTAAGAGAATGGAAAAAATAGTGCTAGATCTTCTCCACTACAATCAAGTTTACAAACATGCATATACTGGGCCCCCAGCATGGAAAAGGCATGAACGTGTTAGAGTGGATCAAGAGGAGGGCTACAAAAATGATCAGAGGGCTGGAACACCTCTCTTGTGAAAAAGAGCTGAGAAAATTGAGCTGTTTAGCCTGGAGAAGAGAAGGCTCTGGGGACACCATGTTGTGGCCTTTCAATATAATAAGGGGACTTACAAGAAAGATGGACAAAAACATCTTAACAAGACCTGTAATGGCAGGACAAGGGGCAACAGTTTTAAACTAAAAGAAGGTATGTTTAGGCTGGATATAAGGAAGAGATTTTTTTTACAATGAGGGTGGCAAGACACTGGAACAGGCTGCCCAGAGAAGCTGTGGATGCCCCATCCCTGGAAGTGTTCGGCCAGGCTGGATGGGGCTTTGAGCAACTTGGTCTAGTGGCAGGTGTCTCTGCCCATGGCAGGGGGGGTGGAACTAGATGATCTTTAAGGTCCTTTCCAACCCAAACTATTATTTAAATCTGTGATGAGACCATCTCACCTGTGGAGAACACAGAGTATATGAGGGTCTTTGCAATAATGGAGAAGCAGAATACTGTACACAAGTCTATAGCCTGTTCTGTGTCTGCAGTAGCCATACAGACAGTTTTCAGCAGGAGGAGTGTCTTGTTGAAAATCACTAGCTAGATCTTCAGCTTGACAATACCATTCTAGTCCTCAGCATGTAACACAGGTGTCTCATCAGATGATATCCCACATCCAGAGGATTTCACACACAAAAGAAGCCTCCAGTTCATCTGCATTCTGGCCCTTCAAAAGACATTTTCTTTCTCAACAGATTTTTCTAAACCTGGATTAAATGTCCTTTCTGTTATCTGAAAATATTATTGCCTGTCTGAACAGGCTACCCCTGAGCATTGTCTTTAAGAACACAGGAACTGAGAAAAGATTGATTTGGGGAATTCATGGCCAAAGATGCACATCAAAGACTTAGTTTATAATTGAACCTCTATGCATTTGGGTGGAAAAATATTGTTCTTCTGTTTTCAAGCTTCAGGTTACATGAGATTTGACCATTGCCAACATGAAGTATATACTAGAAACAAGGAGATTAGAACAGGTGACTGAAATCATTCTCTGTCATGCTCAGAAGCAATCATTTTATTCTTAAAATTTTCTTCATAAAGATTCGTCATTTAGGAGCATGAAAAAATTCCAAGCCAACACTGATTTAGCTCTGTGGCTAAAACTCAAAAGAAGAGGCAATTATAGATTTGAAAAAGCCCTTATGAAGTTACTGTTTGTTTGCTCTAGGGGAAATGTAATATATTATACCAACTACATAATTATATGGCTAGTCTCTCTAGTAACAATTTTGCTGGCAAAGTCCTCAGAACAGCAAACCTTTCCTTGACACTTACTTCATTGCTGCTTGTACTCCTCATCTACACCTACACGCATTCTGATTATAAATTCAATGGGTTGACAACAATTATTTTCTTGGGTATTTGTACAATACAAGGGTATTTCTTGGTTATTCTGTGCTCTTTCGCAAGATGTAATAATAACATGATGACCCTTCTTCACTGTTAATTATCTGGTTTCTGTGATTCTAATTTTCTTTTCTGAGACAGCAATCAAATAAATGAAGGCTGCTTTACATCCCATTAATCACTGATACATACATGTAACCTTATGTGTGTGCCAGTGCATATTTGAAACACAATCCCCTTTGAGTGATTTACAAGTGTTAATTATCAGTGTGTCCATATACATAAATTTTGTTATCACTTGCATGAATATGCTATCCAGCCTAGTTTTAAATCATTTCTATTTGTATTTTTGTTTAAATTTATTGCTCCTCACACACTGCAGTGAAGCTTAATTAACCAAGGGTCTGCATCTTGATTACCATAATTACTATGCATTATGATAGCAGCTCATTCTCACTAGCGGTGTTAAGTGGGTGGTAGGGTTTATCTCCTCAGTTCGCCTACTTTAGGGGCTCACAGACATTACCCAGTCAGAATCTCTTCCTAGCAGATATTTAACAACCAAGGACTCGATCCTGTTTCCGTAGCTCATTCCCTTTCCTTCAAATGAATATTGATTTCAAGAAATGCAGGATGAAAGCCATATATATCAACGTGAAACTGATTTTTTTCTCTCGGATTTGAAGGAGCTTTTTATTTTGCTTGCTTTATTCTATTTTATGAGGGGAAGGTTTCTTTCTTTTTTCAGGCTGCAAGTAAAATAGATGTTAAGATGTTTTTCTGCATCAATCTGGAGGGGAAAGCAAGTGATTAATTCAAAGCATAATAGCAATAGCTTATAATTCCGTACTAGCTTTCATCTTGAAGGATACCTATCCCAAAGCACTTTACAACCTAAATAAAGCAGGAATCATTAAAATTCAACAACTGCTGTTCTACAGGGATTGTTGTACTGTACCTTCAGTGTTACGTGTACAACAGTACCATGGTTACTGCAGGTACCTAGAGAAGAGAATAGTGAGCTTTTAATGATACCTTTTTTTTCTGTAGGTGTTTAACAGGTCAATTTTCTATAACTAAAATGTAGCCCTGTTTGAGGTAGAACACATTAGTTATTCCATAGCACCCACGAACACTAGTCAACAACTTAGAGGATATTTGAAAAAACACCACAACCACTGAAAAAATTTTAAATTTGAAGAAAATTTGAAGAAAATGGAAAATGATTGCTGTGTTGGAACAAGACCACTGCATCTAGAGTCACCACTGTCTTGTGTATGAAAAGTAGTAACTCATCTTCCATATTGACAAGTGGTCAAGGCTTTTGTTTTAAAAATCATTTGGCAAATGTCAATTGCAAGAGCACAAATAGCCATTTTAATTGCATATTAAAATATTGATTCTAATCTGATTAACATTAATGCAGTAACCTTAATGAATCACGCACACACACCACCCCAAAGTTTTCCTTCCGAGCAGTGATAGGTCAAGTCCTGCACAGAATAAGGTCTGGTAAGATCATTTTCCATTGTAGCCTGGCTGCCAAACTGACTGAAACCATCATGTGTTTCCCAGTAAAATAAATAAGTTTGCTAAGGTGAAAGAAGTTTCTTAAAAATCAGTTTAAGACCTTGTCAGGAAAAACATATTGGATCTGGTAAAAATGTTAAATGTATATTTACACAACACACTGCAAACGGGTGTTTCAGGAATAATAATTGTCTGGAAAAGAGCCCTTAAAAATGTCAGAAAATACACAACGCTGTCTTGGGAGATTGAAGAACATATTAGAAATCCACTAGAAGAAAGATTCAGAACTATTGGACCATCCTGAGATCACCTTTCATTTGTTCATTATTGTTTTAAAAGACATAACATCTGTGGAACTGACCAGCTGTTCTCACTGATGAATGATGAAGGACAGCTGTCAGAACTTTATCAGCAAAGATCTATTCATATTATAATCATACTCAGGAACAGCATCACATTATGGAGCTTTGATATCTTCAAAATGATGCTAATGCTTTTTCCCCATAACGATACATCATAGTGTGGGGAGGAAGTCAGCTGCTTCTCAGATAGCTTCATGATCCAGTAAACCAAACAATGTGGTCTGGAAAAGGTCAAAGGGAACTGTTTCACAACCAACAAAGAAAAACTTGGATGTTTAAAATGTTCCATTAGATCTCAATGAAATAACAAACTAAGCGTCTTATCAATATTCAACATGTTTACACTAAAAGGCACTGAAAGATAAAAATTCAGAGTGCACTGATCAGCTTTACTAAACCAACATCTTCCTAAGGGACATAAATACACCTACCACTCTGGAAGAGGGAATAGTGCTGATGTCTCGTGTGGTCCTTTCAGCTGATTCTAAGCCTCTAAAATTTCTGTTAAGTTCACTGGAAGAGTTAACACAAGCTGTGTAGCATCTGGCTTTCTGGTTAGTTTGCCGCTGTAGTAAATTTATGGTGCTCATATGCATTGGCTTAAGACAATTGAAATTAGTTATTGCCTTCTGGTAGGTAACCTAGTCTTAGTTGTAAAGTTTATTACCCTTGTCACATGGCTTGGTTTAGGGCTCTCCTACAGTATTCATCATTTTCATGATTTTTGTCATTTGTATTGACATGTTTTTTGTCTCTTCCTGAAATTTCCCATTTGGACAAACTAAGTTGAGATATGCAGTAATAGATTTAAATAATACTTTGGAACATGTGACAGTCTTTGCCCAGATCTGACAGTAATTACCATTTTGTCATACATTTGTTAAAAGCTACATGGGGGGAAGAATAAATCAGAGCTTCAGAAACATGCAATACAAGATACACAAAATACTGTCTCTAAATAAAAGGACACACATTTATAAACAAGAGATGAAAAATAGCAATTAGACATCCCATTATTAATCATAACTACATTAATTATGAGTCCAGCTAGAGCAAGCAAGAAATTAATAAGATTAATTAAGGTTTGTAACATATCAACTGTGTCGCTAATGTCTGGTTTGGTTCAGTTTGAAGCTTAAGCCCTAATTCCACCAGTGTTGCCAAATTCTGACACTCATCAGCATAATGAATGACTCTGCTGATTGGCTGTTTTAATCCTTGCTTGGTGTTTAGTATTCTGGGAGGAGGCGTTTTGATAAAGGACAGCAACTTGCCAGCAAATTCTGTGGAGATGGATTTAAAAAAAAAAAATAGTCTGAATCAATAAAGACTTACTTCAAAACTATTCTTGAACTGAAATCCTGTAGTTTGCTGGGAGAAAACTGCTTTTGCCCACACCTTAACTAAGTGACAGCAGCCCCAGATTCTGGAAAGAAATGTGTTTGACTTTCTGTAAGCACTTGAAATCTTATTGCTTCTTTGCTTTGCCTCCAGTTTTCAGAAATCAGGTTGCAGAGAACAAAGATTAATGCTTTTGGATGATCTGTGGTAGCTTTAGTTTTAGGCAGCTCAGAGCAAATAAATCTTTGTTATTAATAAAGAAAACAAAAGATTAAAGGTAAGCTGATTACTGTGGCTGCAAATGAGATACACTTTTGTTTCAGCAAATCCTTAAAGGAGCACAGATCAACCTCTGCCTCTGCTGAGAAGTGACTGTAACTAGTTACCTTGTTTATCTCAGAGCGGTTGAATCTAGCATTTAGCTATAGTCATTTGCCTTGAGAAAGATGGTATGCGCTAAGATTCAAAACATAATTCAGAATTTTAATAATGCAGCAAGCACTGACTCCTCTCTCCTCTATAAACAACCCGATTGCATCTGAAATTTATGAGAAGAAAAGGAAAATGTGCCACCTTCTAATGATGCCCCTGCTTGTCTAATTACTCTTTGGTCCCTCAGTCTGCAAAATTAGCAGTGATACGGGTCATGCCTCCAGGCAAACATACTCCATCAACTGTTCTTCATAACAGTGTAGATATCTGAGTAGATACATCATGCTGGGCACCCCTTTGAGTCCTGTGAAATTTTACAGAGGTTTCTAATTTGGCTTTCCTGGATTTCATTAGGAAACAGTCTTTCTCAGCTTCATACTGCACTGTGAAGTGCTTCACAAGGTTGTTTCCTTTTGCATGAAGTGAAAAGTAGGCTTCTTTTCCAATAATGTTAACACAAGAGCTTTCCTACATTTTACATAGCATTTCATCGAATTTTTAGACAGTTTACCACATGTCAGAAATCATCCCAGAAAGTTGTTCTGTGTCACCTGGGCTAAATCCTGTCCTGTCAGCACTTCAGAATTGTGTGGTATGAAACGGAAGGTAGAAACAGGCTACAAACAGTAAAAATAATTTCTTGTATGTCACATTTTAAAGACAATTTTTACAATTATATTGTTTTAAATTCAGTGGTGCCTGCGTGACTTTTCACTTCAGAATATTGGCCATCCAGGATGGGAACTAGAAGGAGAAGATTTGCAGTTCTTGGTTCATTGCTGGTTCATTTCTACGGGCAGAAGCACTGGCACTGCAAAACACTTGTGCAAATTCACAGAACGCTTCCTTCCACTGCTGCCCTGAGAGTCCCCGGATGCCTCTGAAGGTGAAGGGATCTGGACTTCCTCAGGTGTTCATCTGGCAAGGAGCTTTTACCTGCTACTGGAGAAAGCGGTCAAAGGGAGTCAGGGAGTTGCCAACCCTTTCTTCCAAGCGGTAGAGGAGGCAGACAAAAAAAGGCACAGCAGCGAGGGAGATGCCATGTATCTTCCCAGCACTTCTGACTCACGCCAAAGTCATTCTTCTGGCTCAGGGAGAAAACACTGGATACCTCTCCACAGAGCATTCAAAACTTCTGTTGAAGAATTTCCAGAAAAGGCTAAGACTACTCATTTTCATTTTGAAGTCACAATCTTTTAGAAAAGATGTCCGCAATGGCTGTCTTCTAGAGCTTTGAGGTCCAGAAGTTGCCAGAGGGTCTACTTCTGCAATGGATGAACATACAATCATGTCTACATGATCTGTATTACCTGTTATCTGTTTATGTACCGCGTAATCACATATCGATACATACTTGAGGCCTCTCTGCAGGTTACATTCACAGATGGTACATTTCAGAATTTAGGTAAATTCAGAGTGCTGCATTCAGTTTTTTAAAAGAAGAGACAAAAACATCACTTCTGTTATATCCTCACTTCAGCAACTTCTGTTAGGTTTTTCTGTTTCTTACTGGTGTTTGAGACTGGTTATAATATGGACTAGGAAGAACACATCTGTCTGTCTGATTCTGTCTTTTTATGTTTCTCTCTTTAATGCTTATGCCACATTCATCACCATTACAGTACGCATACATCCTCATCACCTAGTAAGTGAAATAGTATCTCAGCTTTGTCAGTTGAACAAAGCAACATCATATGTTATTCTGTTGCAAACTTCATAAAATACATTAACACTTGAACGTTATCAGATCTACTTCAACTTATTTAAAGATGTAAAAAATGCTAGCAAATAGCTACCACAACAGATGACTGATCTCAGAAATTCTGTATTCACAGGACCTGATGGTTAGTGCCTTTTTGCCAGGACAGCAGACTTTGCTTCCTCACAGGGAGGAATTCCTGCTGCTCCTGAGCTGTCCTGAACTGCTAAGGCTTGAGACAAATGGGCAGGGAGCTCCCTCCATACAACTGATGTATATGGTCTCACAGGTGATCTTCACATTGGGTGTAACATCTCGCATTGTAGGTGCAGGCAATGAAGATAGTGCTTATCGGATTGAATTATATTCATATATAAATGTAGACAAAGAGCTCACATCTGCATAAACACTGCTTATCTGGGCCACATAAATTCTTAGTATTCATAAACCATTCATAAAGATCACAGATTCACGTAAGTTTATTCAGTATTTCTGTAGACATTTTACCTCTTTCTCAAGACCTATAGAAAAACTTTCATCCACAGACACTAAAAAACTTTCACAATTAACTAAACTCTGTGAAAATACATATATATATATATACACACATATGTAAGAGTGTGTGTGTACATACATATATATATTTCCTATGTTAATGGCAGAGAACTTCAGAAACAACCAGATTACGTTTGTGGAGGAGCTGAGCATAAACATCCATTATTTCTGGCTGCTAGGCTGGTGTTCTGACCAGTGGAAAATGTCTGCTAATATTTAGCGGAATTTCAAAAATCTGTTTACCTCTGAGGTTGTTACAGTCATGGCAAGTTAATGATACTCAATTGTGTTCATAATGCACCTGAAGGGAGCGGACGTTCTGTTAACTAATTGGCATTTACTACTGATGAACAGACAAGACAATTGACTATCACAAGAGATTTTGTTCCCACTTGGCATCGTGTAACTTCTTCTCAAAGTGCTACATTTAGCATCTTTGCTGATTTATTAAATATTGTCTTTTCCTTTTTAATATAGCAGCAGAAAAAAATTCAGGCTTTTGAAACAGCTACCTGCTTTGACTTCCCAGAAGGTTTTGAGGTGAATACATTAAAAATGCAACTTATGAAAACACACATACGTTAGTGGAGACTGCTGTGTAAACTGCAAAGCAGCTGTTATCACATAGTACAAATAAGTTCCTATTTAATTCATTTAGATCTTCCTCATTTTGCACACTAAGCACTTCTGGAAGTTAATTGGCATGAAAGGCAGGGTAAACTATGCACAACAAATTGAGTGTGAAACACAGTTAATTTAGATAAAACTCATTGTGCAAAACTGCTGGTTCAGCAATATTTGCAAAGGAGAGGAGTCGCCATCTCTGCTTTAATGTCATTGACTCTACACTGTGTCACAGCTGAGATTTCATGTGGGATTGCATTTCTTTAAGCTTTAATTTGAATGCAAGACTCCTTTTTGTGCTCATTATAGAATAAGCTATGGAAACTACTTCACAGAATGCTGCTGACATCAATGAAAAAAAATTAATTAATATTAGCTATAGAAGTAGTTTTAATTTAATAGATAGTTTGTAGGACTGATGTAGCCTTGTCAAATACTGACAGCCTCCTGAAGTCAGTGTTAGCTTTGTTATTTTCAACCTATGTATTTTCATAATAATTATCACAAAGGTAATTCAGTAAGGCATTTTAATACATCTAAGTAATGCCATAATTCCTCTAGAAAAGACACTCCAGAAAACTGAGGGCAGGTGGCCGGGGGAAGAGGAAAAGATGTGGGATTATGAGTTAGGCTTGAAACAAATGAAAGAAAGGCCTGGATACACTCGAAGTTAGAACTGAGAGTGCAAGGCAATGCATCTATTAAAGAGCATGAAAACTCACTCCATAACAACTAATGTATTTAAGCCTATTTTCTAATATAAATATTAACAATTGCAAGTTTGGTTGGACAAGGAATAACAGAAAGCAATGGAGGATTACATGCAACTAGATATCTAGATGAATTTCCTAACCACCAATTTTTTATTTCTTTTTTATCATGTAGAAATCAGTTAGTGGTTGCATGGTGTTATGGTTTGGCTCCTTAGCTGAAGTCTGTGTACACAGTTCTACTCTTTAACTTATGTCTTGCCATATGTTTCACCTGCATTTCTCATTATCATGCTATTCGCAGTAGCAAAATGCAAAACAGGATTCCCAGGTTTTATTCCTGAAAAGATAAATGTCTCCGAATTACTCGATTTCAAATAAAATGGGTAGTACAGTATAAAAAATGTTTGATATTGTCCTTCCAAAGGATTTGCAGATCAGCCTATTAGGAATGACAATGGATAAGAAGATTAGTGAGGTTAGTCTGAATTGCCTCATGTATATATTAGTCATGGAGAAAAATGTATTTTAAAGTATTGGACTGCAGAAACTAAATGTGCTTATATTGTGTAGCCCACCACTATGAAATAACTTCTAGACGTGAACACATTACTACATATATACATATATATAAATAGTGGACTTCATAAGGCAGAGAAATACTTGAACATAAATCAGTGAAAGTAATAAGACTATATGTGTTACAGAGAAATGAAACACATTCATATTATATGCTACTTTGTAGTTATTATTATACTGAAATTTATGGAGTCAGATTACCTAGTATAATTTTTTTGCTGTCCTTTCTCCAGCTGGATAATTGATCATAACTGCAGCAGCAAGATATTTTTGTTAAAATCAAGTTTAAATGGTTTATGGTAACTGAGATGATCTTGCTCAGGGAATGGGACTGGAGACCACATCCATGAAAAAGGAGTATCAAGATTCCTCTAAATTGTCCCAATAAATCTATTATTGTTTGTGCATATGATACCACCAATGCACAAACTACTGCTTGCAGATTTGCAGTTAGTAATCAGGCAGAAGTAATTTTGTTTGCTTCACTCACTGGAGTCAGTTTATATGTCTGTATTCAAGACCTTTTTCAGTAGGTCATAAAACTCTGAAGGAATTCAGGCCATACATGGTAGGAATTAAATTCCTCTCATCCATCACTGAAAGATTGTTTATCAAGATGCTGCAGATGAATTAGTGTAATCCCGATCACTTAATGTAGCCTGGCTTGGTACCTTTACTGGAATTAGTTCTCAGAATTAATCAGCTTAAGAAATGTTGGGGAAGAAAAATGTCAGCTATTAATTTGCAACTTAAAAAAAAAAAAAAAAGTTTGCCCATCTAATAAAAGAAGGAAAAGAGCTGCTCTCTACAAGTACAATCCTGTGATTTCTATCTGTACTGCATACGTCAAACGTCACCAGTTTCAATACTGTGTTAAAGATATATAAACTCATACTGTTTGTTAGGCTGCTTTTATTTTGGTGTTGGCAGCATGCTGCACCAACATCCTTCTTAAATGGGGGTGGATGTGTACAGGATTTGAACTATACCACGCAGCATCTTCTTTTGAAACACTGATACTCCTTTTGTAGAAAAGTAGTCTATCCAGAAAGGTATTAACTTCAAATGTTAGGCTTTCATTAAACTTTAAGACAAACTGCAAAGTAGCAGTGTCTGGTCTCCAATCAGGTTATAAACTCTGACTATCTGTGGGAGATACAGGTTTGTGAGTCATACTGCTTATGTGCCTTCAAAAGATTTTACTAATGTGCTTTGGAAAAGATTACTTCCCCATTCAGTCACGTGCTGGGATGTAAGGAACAGCCATGTCAAACTCATCATTGGGGTAAAGAAAAATCCTGTAAATGGATGTTTATAAAACCTTCCTTTTTTAGCTCACAGTGAAAGCCGTGCAGCCAGTTTATATCCTTACTGCTGGAATGAAGTAATAGAAAATGAGATAGTACTATTTTTCATTAGTTTGCTACTCATAATTTTCCGAAGAGCTTATGTGTGTAGTTTCTTTGGTGCTCCTATTGTGCACTGGGTGGAAGTCCCCTGTGCAAATACCTCTCTATCAGGGCAGACTTAGAGTGAGATTTTAAAATATAGCTTACATCAGTCACCAGAGGAAAATTCTCAAAAATTTTGAGCGTGGCTTCCTTTTTCCAGTGGGTGTGAGGACTTAAAAACATATCTAAGGAATAATTACCAGGACCTGATCAGATGTATTCTAGAGGAAAATACTTGGGGAGTGATGGGCACCTCAAACAACCCTAGAAAGAACAAAATTAAGTGGTCACACTTTGTCCTGGCCCTTGGCAGCTGGGCAAGTGGGGTTCCTCTATCTCTGCTACCTGTGGCATGTGTCATTCAGATAGTTGGAGCAGAGAATAGGAGTGCAAAATTTATCTGAGCAGGGATGTAAACAAGAATTTGGGTACATCTGCTTTTTTGTTGTTTCCTGGGAATTTTTTTCTAACAGGACCTCTCTTAATGATTTCTATTTTGATTGAATATTTTTAATTCCACCTTGCATTCTTGGAGGAGATGAAATTGGGTCTCTCCATTATTTCTTTAAAGTTCTCAAGCTCAAGTAGACCTCTTCATTCTTATCCTCTGGTTAGGAGGAAGAACTATCAAGCTTTTCCTTTGCTGCTGTACTTGTAAGGGAAGAATGACCCATATCTTATGTCTATATTGTTGAATTGTTTTCCTAGTGGAATAGAGTGTAGTACCGTATGTTGTCCCAGATGATACCAAACTTATTTATTGAGAAAATGTAATTATCCTATTCTGAGACCAAACATATCCTGACGTTATTTGGAATTCAGGTGGAGAATATTGTTTCTATTTTGCAGTCATGCTTTCCGTTGCAGTATTTGAAGTGCCTGTGACCTTTGGGTTTTCCTACTGCTCATACCCTCACTGTGGGCTAAAAAAAGAACTATAACAAGATGTTTAGTCACTCTCCTGAAGGAATGAGTATGACGGATTACCAGCTCTTCCCAATTTATGCTTTTCTGGTCATATTGCACTTCCATTCTCTTTGACAAGATGTGTTTATGTCACCAGCCCTGCAAAGAGCGGCCATATGCAGCTGCAGCGTTCCTGTTACACAGAGCCTTAGACAGGCAATCTAACAAATTCTGTTAGTTCAGAGCCTGCAATTAGTACAACAGATGAGGGAATCGATACTTAAGTGAAACATAGCAGGAAAGAGAGATTGACTCAGGATATTGCAAAACCCAGGAATGTAAAAAGGCATAAGGATGTGCAAAGAAGTTATTTGTTAAAGTGACTGTGAACACTGCCTTTGGGAAAGGCTTTCCAAACTATTTCTTCCTCTTGGGATCTGCAGGCACATGGTTATCCAGCTGTCCTGACTTACTCAGCCGACTTCTTTAGACCAATTCCATGGTGACATCAGAGAAGACTCCTGTTAGAACAATTTCATGAGGACATCGAAGTTATGAAGCACAGAGGATGTTATAATAATTAGAGGAAATTTAAGGCAATGAAGTCCAGGAAATTATACAAAATCCTCCATTTGTAGTTAATTATCTGAATGCAGACTCCACAGCTGCTTTGCAGGAAATGAGTGCTTGCTTGAAGAGCTTTACCCAGTTTTGTCCAAGCAAATGAAAAAGAACAGCAGAGACTGTGGAGCAATGTCCATGACATAAGCCTTTATGCCCTATTGCCAGGGCTTTTGCAGTATCTGAGACAATAAGTTAAAAGCAAAAATGACTATTTTTTTGAAAGCACAAGAACTTTCATGAATCCAATATAGCCTATGTATTCACAATCCATGAGATGGCTGTGAATGTTCACAGGCCTTATGCTATAAGGAAATAATATCCTTTTCTGTTTACATTTATAGTTTTTTGGGAGTGGGCAGCAGACTAAATATGTGAACCCATGTTTTGAAGGCACATTGATCCATGTTTAACAATAACTTTCATGATTGCCACAGCAGCGTGTAGGAAACACCTGTTAAGACTTCACAACTTTATTATGATAACCTTAATGATGAATTTTGCTATCTCAGTATGCTTGTCCACTTACAAATAGCCACAATCCAGAAGCTAATGAATTCTTTGGGCATTGGGCAATGGTCTTCAAGGTTGTGCATGAGCTGTTGGAGCAGACATAAGACAAAGCACCCGAGGGGAGTCATTTTCACACAAATCTTTTCTGCCCATTGACTTCCCCCCCCAAAAAAAAAATCATTCCAGGCAAAACAGACTGGACAAACTGCAGCTGTAACTCTGCCTACTGGGACATTAGCAATGATTTAGGAGCCTTCACCTTCTTCTGCACCTGGCCTCTCCCAAAAAGCTAAGTCTGAAACAAACCCCTTGTCCCTCAGGGATTTCACTAGCAGGGGCGGGGAGCACCACGTCTGCATCAGTGCAGGCTGTACCAGCAGGCTGTGTGTTATGCACACTGCAGAGGACCGGGTTTCAGAACAGCCCATCAGTCATGGGGAAACCCGTATGAGGTAGGCAGTGGCCCTGAATTTGGCTCTAGTGAATCCAAGTGCAAAAGCCACGAGCAAATTAAGACCAGCAAGTGCAAATTCAAGTCAGCCCAGAGGAGCTGAGCATAAGCATAGATACTGAAGATAGCACAGCTGGCTACAGCTATAAAGGCAGCCTGCCTGAAGGACTTGTCAAGATCAGCTTTTCACAACTCCTACTACTGTCTTAGCCCAATATAACTTCAAGTCAGACCTGTTCAGTTTGATTGTATTAGTAGTCACTGTGCTTTCAGTGATTTTTAATTATCCTGCAGTATGTTTACTCAAAGACACAGAAACAGAAGAGCAGGGGAAAGAAAGATACCAAATATTTGAGCTCAACTATCTTCCATTTCCTTCTGTGTTTTTAGAGATGCATCTGCAGGGGGTTCAACTCATGGAAATTGGAAGGGAAAAGGAGCCCGGTGATATTAAGACAACTAATTTGTCACTCTTCCTGTACAGCCACTTATTGTCACATTCTTCCTGCTGTTTTGACCATCTGAAGTTATGGGTTTTCTAGTATTTCTTATGGGATATTATTCTATAGGTTCATACAACTGCTATCAGAAGAATTTTAGCAAAGACTACATCCTTCTTGTCTTAATTTCAATCTATTCTCTCTATTCACCTATTTTTCACTATACTAATTATGCCACCACTTCAGTGTTAATGATTTGGCTTTTAACATTGCCCAGTGTTTTCTTTGTGTATGGCTATTGCCGCCTTGACCATGTTGGCTTTTATAACTCTCCTTTAACTCCTTTAGTCTGCCTACCTCAATAGCATAAAATGTACAGAAATTGAATACAGTATTGGAGCTGCAGTAAACAGATCTTACTGCAGACAGAGAACAGCTTCTAAGACTAAGCTGTGGCATGTTCCACTACATAGTTAATTTGTTTCCCTCTTTTCTTCTAATTATGCATGTCATGTTTACGGTTCACTGACATGCACGTATATTAGAAAAACCAGACTATTCTAAAATAATTTCCCCATGTAATCACAGGTTTGAGATCACATTACTAACGGAAAGGTTCTAATATAGTAATATTTTTTTATTTTGTGCTGTTCTCCACAAATGCTTTGCAATAATAATTTCCCATTCCAAATTATCCTGCTATGCACACACATTAATTGACTGGTTCATTTCTTCTTTCATGAGAGACTTTATTTTGGCTTAAGGGACTGATTGCTCTGTTTGCTCTAAAATACTTGTGGAAATTTTGTGATTTTCATATTGAAGATATAAGATTCAGGTGAGTAATATGAGTTGATTGTTATGATCAAATGAAAATGGAAATCTCAGAGAGGAGGATATAGTTGTTTTACAATGCATCTCTGTTTTAAATGTTATTTCAAATTATGTAAAGCTAGGACTCTTAATTAATGACTCCTGAAATACCTTTAGCATCTATGCAAGCTGCCTGTGGTTGTGAGTGGGAGATTTGTTACAGCAGAGCAGTGCAAATGCTTTTCTTATTCTGAATTGATAGTGTCAGAGGAACTAGGATCTCTGACAGAAAGGCATGGAAATAAACTAAGCTTGTCAGTTGGGCTACTCAGTTGCTGGGAATTTTCTAGGTTACATTAAATATAGTTAACAAAAATATTTATGACATGCATGTTTTTGGCAGCATGAGAAATGATATCAAATTAAATTCAAAAGTAATGAATCAAACTGAATGAATGAGAGTAGCAAGTTTTTATACCACTGTATGAGGGTGATCCTCAGTGGGTACTTAGTTTGAGACCCACTTAAATTCATTGACTTAAGTCCATTAGAGCTATGTCAGCCAAATGTAGGCAAAGCTTCTTCCGTTAGTAGAGAAATAATAATGATTTATTTTTTTTTTTTAAATGTATTTTACTGGTGTCTAACCAGTCTAACTCTATAAGGTGGAAGGACCCTGTAAAATGGACAGCACACAGCAGAACTGTATTGACAAATACTGTAATGACTAAACGGGCAGAATTTGGGGCAGATTTAATAGACACATGAGATTTAATTGAGATGCTCAGAGTAACACTTTCACTCTTCATTAAAGTGCTTTTGTACTTCTTGGATTCTGGCTTTATGTCTCAGCTGAAAACAGTGTCAGTGCCTGTTGCAGGCTAGCATTTTAATTCAGTGCTCATTCTGAAGGAAGAATGACCCTTATAGTGCTTAATCAACCACAACATTTCTCAAGAACGACCAGGGGTAGTCTTGGATATCTCCCATGCAAGTAGGAGCAGTCATCATTGCTCACTGATGAAACCGAGTGTAACATTATAGAGTGCAGTAGTCCTAGTCCTAATAGGCTAAGTAAAAAAGGGAGGAGGATTCTTAATTTGAAGTTTCACTCTTTTTATCAAAAATAAAACAAAACAATTTACATTTTTCTGATGTTGTTTTCAAGACGAATTTGTATTCTAGAACTCTTTTTGCTTTAGCCACCTATTCAGGTTCACAGCTGTGCTCTTGCTGCCACAGATAACACCAAGGTCACATGAAGCTACACCGTGTAAATCCTATCCTTAACCTCTGTCTGATCCCCTGCTCTGCAAAGCCCTGTCTGGCAGCATATGCTGTTCTGACCCGGCAATTATTGGACCACCCACATCAATTTATTGTATTTACCCCCATCTGTGTGTTGTTAGTCAGTAGATGTGAATTACAAACAGTGACCTCCACAGAAAAGTCATGTCCCTGATTAATACAATATTCCATCTATTTTCTGTTCAATTTCTCCTTCCTAGTTCCCTCGCCGGTGCACATTTGCCTTAATTCAATCGGACACTCGATCTCTCTGTTGCAGGCTGACAGCAGATGACCAAGGGCCCCACTGCAATTACAAGTAATCTTACAAAGAAATTAATAAAGACTCAATTATGGAGCATTTTAAATGCAGGCTGCACCATGACTTTGCTAATACATCACCCCCTATGAGCACTGTGCAATGAGATTGGAGATTGGGTCTCTAATATGAATTAGATTTCAGCAAGATCACTTACGGGTCTGTTTTTCCCCCTCAAACCAGCCCCCATGAAAATCATCTGCTCCTCTCACCCTCCACTCCCGTTTAATTTGATTCCTTTAAAATACCTAAGTGTCCTAGACACTTTCCACAGAGTATTCTTTAGCAAACTGAAGAGGTAATTTTGGCCTTTTGGCAGACATATTAGTAACATAACATTTTTGGTGCAAATAGAACCCTGCCCATTTTTCAGAATTTCACTCTCCGGTAATTTGGATAGCACTAACAGTAGCAGGTGGAGTAGTTTGGTTTAGACCAGCTTGTAATTACCTTTATGAAATGAACAGAAAAAGTTTCAAATGCCATTTTTCTTCCCTTTCTCAAGATCCCTTCTCTGAGTAGGTAAGTCATATCCTTCCCAGATAAGATGTGGAGTTAGGGCTCTAGAGATATGTCTGCGGATGTATCTTTGTGCACGGCTCTGGTCTTGCTCATTGACCAAGTGTTTAACATCTTATTTACAAACTTTAGCACTCTTTCAAACGGACATAGCAGTCATCATATTCTTTTGCTCTTACAAGTTTACTTTCTCACCTTCTCTATCCAGATTTAATTTTTTAGGGTAAATACTAGCAATTACAAGTTGTAAATCATCTTACAATAAATTTCCTGGTATATTTATTTTGTAGCTGTCTTTTCCAGAATGCACTGCTGCCCAGAAATTTGCCCATTAAATAATTGTTTTAAGTTAATACATAAGCGAAATAAAGATGGACTCATTTAAAATCCTGAAAATATATATATTTGTGGTTCTGTTGTATGCTTGTGTATTTAACTTAATCATACATCTATTATTTTATTGGATTTATAATTTAATGTATTCATATGTGCCAAGAATCTACATCTTTAAAGTACTGAAAAAAGTGAATGCTCCGTCATTCAGCTTGTAAATAAGTAAAATTCTGTTGATGTCATGATTTAAATACCAAACCCACAGTATCTTTTCACTTCTTAGTTTTTAACCATCCTACATTCACTGAAGTTTGAGTTCAGGTTTTACTTGAATTTTACTATTCCCTGTGTGAAATGGAATCGCAGCTGACGTGGGTAATATTTCTGATTCAAAGAATTTTTATTTCCTTTCTTTTTACTTCAAACATTGGTGTTTCGTGTACAAGAGGATAATTAATGCCATGACAACAATTTCTATTAGAAGGAAGGAAAATCATTATTATTGCATCTTATCTTATTACCAAATTGAAACTTGGTATAACTCCCTGGCAAGAAGTATTTCATTATTTTGTCTTAAGTGCCCCAAAATCTGTTCTTCCTTAATGATCTAGTCTTTAATGTAGAAAAGAAATATATATATATAAATACTTAGTCCTTTAAATAAGTAGTTCAGCTGTTTGCAAAAGATAGCATTAGTTCAGCAAGCTCCAAAAAGGGACAAGACTCCTACATGACTTCTCAAGTTGACTGTCAAGGTCTATTTGACGATCTGTGCCACTCTCCAACCACTGCCTGTGCGATCTACACAGTTCCTGAGCTTGTGTTTAGTTAGTGGATTTTTCTTGCTTTAGTTCTATTTATTCTCTTGTGATGAGCCAACTAAGGGACTTTCTTCTTCTACGTTTTTTAAAACATAATGTTCCGGTATAATTGTCAGCATTTTTATTTCCTTTTTACCTTTGTACTTTTCACCTTTTCACTTCTTGTATATTTTCCACACCCTCACCTCCTTTATCTTGTTTTATGTAGGTAAGTTAGAAATAAATACTGAAGCTGGTGTAATGTCATCATCATGACAATCAGTACACCTTAGTCTAGGGTTCAGATCATGTTCAGATCTCATTCCAAAGAGACATAGCTGCACTTAGAGGACATGAGCAGAGTTTATATAGGCAGGTGCCAACACATGGACAGGTGAATGTAGAAACAGATAGTCTGTTTAGTTTTGTGAGAAAAGCAAGTAAGGTGAGATAGGGTAAAGACACGTTAAATAACAAGTGATTGTCACAGATTCTCTTTGCTTTTCCTGATAATGTGAAATACAGCTCTCATTTAAAAAGAACTTGATCTGTGAGAAACTGATAAAAAAACACAAACCTTTTTAAACAAGGTAAAACTATTTACTCTAACACAGCCACAGGCAACTTTGGAAATAAGATTTTAGAAGATGATTTAAAAAAATGATTATTTATATGCCCAGTGAGAATGTGTGCAGTTACACTGCATAGAAGGGCTATGTAATCCAAAAAAAAATATAAACCCTTGACTTATGCCATGAACTAGTCTTCAAGTAAAAGCAGCTGGAAACATCCTCTATGGACAGTTTATTCCATAATTGCTTAAAACTAGTTCTTTGCCATCTTTCTCTGAAGCACCTGGTACTAGTCACTGTCAGAAAAGGGATACTGAGCTTGGCAGCCTCCTACTTTGATTCAGTAAGGTAATTGTTGTGATGCTGATGCTTTGTTTGAACTGCTAGATAGTATGTTTCTTAACCATAATGTGACTTTCTGTAAAAATGGTCATTGTCATGGCAACAGAAATAGAAGGACCATTTTCTCTTTTGAGGATTTTAGCAAGAGCAGCCATACAACAGACTGTACCCTTCCTTTGTTTTTTTAGTGCAGGCACTATGGTGCTTAAAAAGAGAGCTGAAAATCCTATATAACCTTCTGGAGGATAAGGGAAAATGTTCTTTGGTAAGGACTGCACAGACACAGAGAGGAGATTTTTAGGCAATAGAGTTATGAGAGAGAAGGGCTACAAGAACGGCATGGAGAAGAGAGTCTGCAGCTTTGAAAGCAGCCAAGATCCTCAGAAGATCCTCCTGTTCCTCAGAGGAACAAGAACTGGTGACTGTTGGGCTCAAGACACTGCAGAAAGGTGTCCAAGGGGTTGTTCAGAGTCTGCTGTACTTCAGAAAGGCACTGAGCTGGCTGAGACAGTGGTTTGCCTGCAAGGACACAGCGGACAAAGAGAAGTTGGTTTACAATCCCTTTCTATTACTATCCCATCTTAGTTTTCTGTGTTTAAAAAGTACTGCATAGCCTACTAAAACTGGGATATTTTTTTTCTTTTTTATCTGTTTAAAAGCTTGTGGGTATTGTTTAGGCAACTCACTGCAAGGGTCTAAATACCCTGCACAGCTGTGGCTGACTTGAAGTCACATCCAGCCTCTTCCCTCTTCCTTTCCTTGCTGTCAGGTCTCAGGCCTATAACCAAAACAGAAATCTGTTTTTAACCTTTTCTCAGACCACAGCTGGTGCTGCAGTCACCAGTAGATCCAGCCAGGTTGGACCCCGCAGATATCTCCAACTGGGGACACATGACAGAAGTTGACTAAAGTGATGCCTGAGCAGCTTATTCAAAACCTAGTACAGTTTATCCATTCCTCAAAGGTGCAACTTATTCAGACTAATGCATAAACACGGTGAATGGCCTACATTCAGGGTATTGTTTACACCTCTGTAAATCCCCCTCAGCTGAGCTATCTTCTGTGCTGACACAACGAAGCAGCTTGACTTCTGTAAAGCTTTTATGTCTGTAACTTCCCTGTCGGTTCCTCTCCAGCATGTCCTCTTGGTCTGGGCTCTGGGAGCCCACAGCCCTCTTTTGGCACATGCCTTATTCTTTGAAAAAGGAAAACCGCCAAGCCCAGATGAAAGCAGACAGGCACCTTCTCCTTTCAATTCATAACCCAGCTACAGCTGTCATAACTCCTTTAATGGCTGGTGAAGGTGGTTTTACTTGGATCCTTGATTCTACATGCTAATGATACTGAACCTAGAAAGTGAAATACCAGTTTCCATTAATAATGCTGTGTATTCAGCCAGGGTTGCACTTAAAAATCATAAAGGTTAGACAGACAGTTTGTCACAAATACGAATACTTCCCTCATGCATTCAATTACAAAGCTTGCTATTTTCTATGTTAGAATGAAATCTTGATCCTACTAAAATAGATGAGATCTTTCCTGTAATCTTACACAGAACTGGATTTTCAGACTGGAGAATTAAAATTACATGAGAATGTTTTAAGACATTGATGTTTCAGTAAAAAAAAACTAATAAGGGAATGAAAGGAATTACCAGATTAGTATCAGCAAATTCAAAACTGGAGAACAATTAATTTGATAAATAAAGATATTCCTTTAAAAGAGATAAAAATCATGGATTATAGCAACTAGCTACTTCTCAGCAGCTTAATTAAACTATGATGAAGGTAGGCTTTTTTCAGCACAATTATTTGTGCTGTGTGTATTTTAAATACCAAAAATAATTATTGACTTTCAACTAGATTAAATTTAGCCATTATTTTTAAGAAAGTAATTAACCTGAAACAGCCTCTAAAATCAACTAATTCTTAATCAGTAATATAATAGGTTAGTAAAACATACTTACCAAAACAGAAACTAGGACCGGATGCAATGTTTTGGCTGTAAGGCTTTTGTGGGCTGAGCAAGAAAACAAAAGGCTATATACTTTATTTTCTTCTACTGCCAGGAGAAGCCTTGGCATGCAAGCATCTTCTTAAATCTTTTATTTCTTGTGTCAATTTTAGTTAATTTGCTTTTAACTTCCATTCCATGCGTTCATTTAAGACTGCCCCTGTTATTCCACACTAAGATTCAATCATAAAATTCATGCAGGTTTGGTGACTTCAAATTGCTTCACCTAGGGCAGATCTATTTCCAGAGTGGAGCCACTTCTCCAAACCAGTGCTACCCTGTAGATCCTGGTTTGGGATTGCTGAAATAATATAATTTATATGGAATGGTAGCCCTTTTAAATTTCTTTCTTTTAAAGTTCCTGCTTCTGCTTCTTTGGAGGCTCTTTTCAAGACTTTATGAGTTATCCCAGTCCTTAACAAACATACACCTGTTTGTAAGGTATAACTAGGAAGACATAACTGAAAAGAATTTTGCCTAGTTTCTTTGTCTGTTTAAAATGAGGGAGAAATAAGGCCAGGGATATTTAACTCCTGGACCCAAATAATTTCTTTCTTCCAAATAGATAAAATAAAGCATCTTTTTTCCATCAGGAGAGCTGGTAATCCATTCAGTTCCTTTCCTTGCTATCTATGACATACAAGAATTATCAATGTTCCTCCATACAGGGTAAGATCTTGGTCCAAAAAGAAAACACAGCATGACATACCACCTTCTTACATGACAGAGTAGCTCTGCTGCAGACCCTCTCCATAAATAGTCTCAACAAAAAGATAAATCTGGAACAAAGGCAAAGAAAAAAGCACAGAGTGGCTATTGTGGTCACAGACTTCTTTCTATCTAGTATCCCAAAATACAAGGCACACAAAGTCCTGCTGCCACTGTTCAGCACAAACGATGCTACCGCTCTTGTATGTTTCATTGAGTTCTCCTCTTGTTGTACTTTTCAAACTCTGGAGCACATTCTTCATACTTTTTTTTTCTATCACAGTCTTCCATACCTTTTTCCACAAACGGCCTTTTCACATATTTAAGCTTTAATTTAATTCATAAAGTTCAGACTCATATAACTTGTGCCTGAGAACCATGAAAACACTACACAAAAAATGAAGGAGACATCCACAGTTTGAAGAATGAACGTCTTCTGTCCTTTGCCAGAAGATGTGCTTCCACAGAGGTCAATGACTTAATTTGATTACAACAGTGTTAAGACCCACTTCTTTCCTTGTTTTTGTTGTCTTGGGCTAGGACAGTAAAATTAAACTCAGGTAGAGAGTAAATTATGAGCCAAGACACTGATATAAATAAGAAGTAAAGCTCGTGAAGTCAACCCATTTAGATTTTCATGAAAATGGCGAGAGCTAACAAATAGGCCTTTACCAGGAAGTGCTCTCAGCATACTGCAGACATATGAATAATGTATAATAATATGGATTGAGAGCTGAGGGAGCAGACCAGCTGATTTTCACAGGATATTCTGTCCCTGAATGTGACGTGCTATTATTTCACAAAGCCAAAAGTTCTTGAAATGAATGAGGCAATGACCAGGTTCACAGACCATTCAGGCAAATTGTAAGAAAAGGGTTGCTGGTAGAAACAGCAATTATTTGGGTGGTTTTATACAATTTTAAGCAGAATATATTTTATAGTTTTCTGAGAGGCACTGATTGTATGGGGCCAATAGTTGTGTTGTGCATTAATTATCTCTGTCACAGAGATGAACTTCAGGCCTCTGCTGGGAATTCTGAGCATTGTGGTTATCCCAAAGGGATCTCTTCAAGTATGTGGTAGCAAACAATCGGGTTCACTCACACCGATTTCTCTGTGATATTTGTCTTTGCCAGAGTGCTTGGAAAGAATAGCACAGAATGAGCTAGATCCCTCCATCATCAACCAATTTGTAGAAAAGGAATCTGTAGCATTTGGGAAATTGTATAACCCTTTAACACTACCAAAGCGGGTGGGAGAGTAACACTCAGATTTCTTGCTATGCATTATGGATTTCTTTTTCTTGAAAGTCTACGATGCCACTGAATTTCTTAATAAGACTTTTGCAGACCTATGACTTTATTTTTCCTTCTTAATGCCTAGAGATGTGAAAGATTTAGCATTTCGTGTTACCTTGGTCTTTTAGGTATGTGTGATGGCACAACTGAGATGATCACTTAAATGATGATCACTACATGATGATTTAGACTAGGCAGGAATTTAGAAAGGAAATAAACCCAACAGTCTGCCAAGCTAAGTCTTCACCACTGAAAAAGTCTTGAGAAAGTTTGGTTTTAGTTCAAATTGCAATTTACTTACAGACTGGTTTCTCTCAGTACAGAGAAGAAAATTCCTCTCCTTCTTAGGCAAAAAGTATAGCTATTAAATTGGGTAACAAGATGAAACAGGCTGCAGTCACCAGAACCCACAGATATTCCACTGGTTTTTGCCGGTGGAGCTGTAGCCCACTGGATGTTACAGGTGATGCCAGTAAGTTAAGGGTTCTTGTTCTCCTGCAGCAGTAGCATGACCCAGTTCCATTCCTACTGGAGTCAGCTAGCTTCAGTGGGAGCAGAAATGGGTCCTTTTCTAGTGGGTTAGGCTCCATAGTCCCTTCCAAGCTGAGCTGTAACCTGTGGACTGCAGCAGGCAAATATAACAACCAAGAAAGCTATTTACATCAGTAAGTGCTTAGAACAGAAGACCAGAGAAAGAAGAGTGAATGAAAAACTGGACTAAATTAACATTTTAGCAGAGTCTTAATATACTTATTTGCTTATCATTAATTCTCACTTCTTTTTTACTCACAGAATACATATAACTCTTCTATCTTTACAGCAACCCTAAAGATGTATCCGTAGAGTTATTTCAGGGTATCACAGGCTAGGTAGAGCTACCTAGTTTAATAGCATCATTTCTTATGTAATAAATGTTGATCTTACATTAGATTCTTGTAGGGTACATTGTGACACGCCCCATTTAACACCATGTCACACAATTTCAGCTAATTAAACCTCATTTCTGATATATAAGAAATCTATAATATACATTATTGTTATTACTGCAATCCTTTTTCTTTACAAAATGTCTAAGACTTTTTAATTATTTTAATGATTTAAAAACCTGATTATTCAAAAGAAAGAGTATGTGTTGCCATTGCTGCAGGTCCATTACAAAGAATGCAGTTACAATCAACTGCATTTTTGAGAAATGGTTTGGTAATATCATAAAACTTACATGATAGAGTTTTACCTTTCTTGTGGAGATTTACAAGGCCAAAAGGATCTCATGAAGGCATCACCTTTTATACCTATCATGAATTGCGTGAATAAAGTATAAAGAGAACTAATTTAGATGCTTTAACTGAAGACAGCATAAGCTGAGGAAAGAAGGAAAAAACAAGGTGGCTGTAAATCATATTTGTTGTTCTTCAGTCTCCAGTGCAATTTAGAAAAGCCTTGGGACTCCTTAAATTATGCTGTCTACAGCCCTATGGGGTAAGTCCTGCATGTGGAAAGTGCCGGGGTAGAATGTTGTCATGGCTCCTCTCTCCAGGATCTGACCAGGAGGAGATGAGACTCAACTCCATGATGAGCCACCTTGGGAAAAAGAAGCTAAAGGGGGAAACTCTGAAGTGTGTATGTGTGTGTGCATGTGTGTGTGTGTTTTGTAGCATGCAGCAGCATGTTCATTAAGTCGCCAGCTACATCTGACCCAGCTTCTCACCTTCTGTTGGGCTTATTCACAGTACTGCTGTCATTATTTTCCAATAATACATTTGTTGTCCTATCCAGAGGAGAAGGAGAGATGGATTCAGCACCTAATAGTCAGGTAGGGATGCAGACCGTAGTCAGAAGAAAACACAAATCCTTATTTACAGAGATATAATTAAAAAGATTGCTATTTAAATGTGACCAGCACTCTGGGTCAAGGTCAACGGTGCCACTGTTGACTGTAGCTGATCTTTACTGTGCACAGTGAGTCCAAAGTTACTATTATGATTTGCACAGATGGTTAAAGTTACATATTTTTACGATTTTTCACATTATTATTTGTTTTACAGTGGGAAAACTTGCATCCATGGTTTTTGGGTTTGGTTTTTGGTTGTTTTTTTTATGGAGAGAACACAATAGAATAGAACATTTCATATGGCTTTATAAGGGTCTAACTCTCATTTCATTTCATTTCAATTAATTTCATTTTCCCAAGCTTAAAATGTCACCTTGCAGGATCCATATGGAGAAAAAAAATATAATTGTATTGTAATGTTCAGTTAGAAACTTCCAGGGAATCTCTTGGAAAAGCTGCATGTAACCTACAAGTTGTGAGCTGAGGACTTCTGGGCCACCATAATAATCTGTGCACCATGTTTAAAATCTGCTTGAGAATCAATTAGGAGTGGCATCAGCGTAACTGCCTAAGTAACAGCGTGGGGCAGGGGGTGCCTGCTGCTATAAACCAGGCACATCCTTAGACAAGATTGGACAGAACAATTTTTGCTTTCAAAGCTTGTTAAGTGTTCCTGTTTAGGGATTCTCACTGTTTAGAGATTTAAAGGTGACCTAGATGTTTGGCTATACTGTGGGTATTTATGCAGGCAGATAGTTCAGAGAAAAAAGATACAAAGGAAACTGCTGTTAGTGCCACCTCCCTGCATCCGCATTCATTTATCACAGTGGGAGGTAACTAATTTCTCTGAGGAGGTTTTGCATAGTAACAACTTTGATGAACTAAGCAAACTGTATCTATGTGTAGATAGATAAATAGATAGATAGATCGACACTCTATCTACAGCCCTCATTGCTCCATGTACATTTGAATGTTTTTTTCTCTACAGAATGTACCATATACCATGTATTATAGATGCTGTCGTAACACCTAGGTAAAGATCACACAAACTCTGAATTTCAAATTCTTTACAGATTTCCTGTTGTAAAGATACTATTTTTTCCCCACTGAAAGTCTTGTTAATGGAAATGTAATGAGTATTTCACATGTCACATTTCCTCTTTTTTCACCTTTGTTACTGTTCCATAGTCTAGCCCTGCCTTTAGTACAGGGCTCAACTCTTTCCTGGAGTCACAAGCATCACCTCTGTCTTGGGACACTTACAGGAGGCTTCCCAAGACACAAAGTGTAGACTTCCAGGTGTAAATTACCATTTAACTTTTCGTTCAAGTCCATATTGGCTAGATATATCCATCAAACGATGGCTGCAGCCTACTGTATAAATGCATGTGATGATCGAAATCTTACCCACACTGAATATGTATTCACCTAGTGAAAAGAAAACACTTATATGGCTCTTATCAGCATGCCCACTAATCTCCCAGCGAAGTCATGAAAGAAAGTAAAAGCTGCAATAGTTTCTGTAGGACAAAGTTGCACTTGAGGCATATTAGTGTCAGAAAGCTGGTACTTCCACTATTTGTTTTGTGAATAAAGGATTTCCACCTCTGTGGCCATCAGCATGGAGCCTTTCAAAAGTCATAAATTCACTAAGAAAAGAGAATAATTGAAAATCTCTGAAATACATCTCTATAGCCAGTGTTGAACTGTGCAGTCCCAATGTACAGTTCTAAAGCCCTCCCTAAACTGATTCTTCTGAACTGTGCCAGTATTTGACGTACTTAGTTTCCAATTACCCTGTAGTGACTGCCACCACCTGCATTTTTTCAAACAGCAAAAAATGTATTACTACTGTAGAGGGTTAATCAAATTGATAATATATAGTTGTGGGCTTGCTTCTGGGGTGGTGGGTTGGTTGATGTGGATAATGTACAGCTGTGGCTTGTTCGGGCTAAATAGCACTGAGGAGCCT
>JAVJGI010000063.1:48463480-48502816 GCA_035590275.1 Ibycter americanus
GCAGCAGAGGCAAGAAGCAGGGTGGACTGGCCTGAAGAGGATGAAGAAACAGCACGGAGAGTAGATGAACTTTTGGAGACTTGTGTGGGAAAGCCTTGCTGCAGCTAGCTAGTTTTGTAGTGCTGCAACAACTACCATTGCTATTAGGCTCCATAGAGTAGTTACAGAAGAAGCCATGCCACACGACTGTCAAATTAAGCCTTGCAGGTTCGGCTGCAACAGTTAAAACAAGGCAACTCTGCAGCCGTTGTGCAGGAGGTAAGGCTGGGTGCTGGACATAAAGAAGAGCATTATAAAGGGCCGGGGAAGCAGAGGACTCTGGTTAAGGGTATCTATATATGTGCATAAATGCCATAGCAAAGACCTCCCTGTAGGGGATGAAAGAGACAGGTGTGCTCTTCTATGGCCTGCCAGGAAATGAATTTCTACTAATGACCTTGGTGCTTGTGATGCAGTTGGGCCCTTTTCCTCATGGACAGGTTGCCCCCATGCAATACTAATGTGTACAGAACCTCTGTCTTGTAAAGAAGCACTGAGGCATCTCATTCAGTACTGTGGAGGACAGCTTAAATAAAGGGGGTCCCAGGGCTCTGCACACACCTAGACTGGCTCAGCTCTGCCAGCCTGTGTGTTGGTGTTTGGTCTCCTTCAGTGCAGGGGGAAAATAACGTAAAATCCACTCATGTTTTGCTGTAGGAACACAAGGAAACAAGCAAAGGCTGAATTCAAGACCACAGCTTGGATCTAGGACAAGAGGCCAGTACCACCACTACATGCACAGAGGATTGCTTAGTCGGAAACCATGGAGCCAAAGGAACATATTCCCTGAGATCGCTTCACATGGTACAGAGTTTATTCCAAGATTTTGCGGGATGTGTAATACCACCACTGGTTGATTATTTTTTTCAATGACACAGTTCATATTCAATTCATATCCATTTCAATGGGACGCAGTCCATAGCTGTACAGCTCTGGTTAGATAAATTCTTTGGAATGATTGCAGTCACTAGGAAAGAAACTGTTTTCCCCAAAACTGAAAGAATTTAAAACATTTCAGGATGGAAATCCCTGTTACCTCCCATATAGTTCAGATAATTGTTCCAGGAAGAACAGTTTCTGACTCCTGCTGGTAACTGGCTTGTGCTCCAAAGCTCAACAGCTCTTGCAAACTGAATCCTACCTTAGGTAATTGCAGCAGCTGTTTATATTTGATATAGTACCCTCTCTGTAAAATGGATTCAAAAAGTTTCACTTTGCTTTCCAGACAGCCTCATATCATAATAGGTACTCATACAATAATAGTGAACAACACCCTTCCTATTTTTATATAGCTAAATTCATAGACAGTAAACTACACAAACAAAATGTAAATCTTTTATACAGCTAAGCCAGTGAGAAAGCTTCAGTAGGGGCAACACCGCACACAGGAAGGCCTTGAAATGTGTAAGTAGCAATGAGGTTTTTAGGCTCACTTGCCCTTAAAAGAATATTCCATAAGTTACAAATCAAAGCATAGAAAGCTGGTATAAAATATGCTAAATAAAGAAGCATATTTTGACTGGATGAACTAAAAGAAAGGTGCATCTAACTTTGTCATTTAACTGGTGGTCAGTTAAGGTAACAGAGACTTAGAAAGATTCTGAAAATAGCCACATTAGAATTGTAAAAATCAATGCAATATTTCACAAGGATTCAGTGCAATAATTGCAAAAGCAGAATTATAATACACAAGTCTGAAAGCTTCAGCTTAGCTATGACCTTTGGAATATGTGGCACAGATTTGAAGAAGACACTTTTCCAATGCTAGGTAAATCTGCCAAGGCACTGAAAAGTCACTGTAGATATGCATACACTGGGAAAAACAGACTAATGTAAAAAACTCCAGACACTAGTGTTATTAGCTACATCAATGAAGAACAGCTGTCATGACAACCTAACTTGTGTAAAGGGCAAGAGATAAATATGAATATAATCAAAGTGCCTAAATAACACATTATTGACTTGAACACAGAAATGTTCTCAAAGGTTGGAGTAGCTTATGTAGTTCCCATCTGTACCTCAGGCACTCACCTTCTGTACCTCAGCTGGTGTAAATCAGCATAGACTAATTGGATTGAGGTTAGCCACACTGATTTTAATATCTTCTGGGGATATTGCCCTCTACTTTGCTCTGTAAGACTAAGGGGTTTTATTATGTGTCCCTGTTCCCTCGGTTTTTTTTTTTTTTTCCTTTAGGGATGACATAAAACCAGTTTTACCACCGTGCTGTACATTTTTATGAATTAATATGCCCAAGACTAAAGCTGAAGTGTTGCAGCTGGTTTAAAAAGAAAATCAGTGGACTGTTATTCTCCAGGAATATGAAATTTATTGAACCTAAGAATGTTATGCACTAACATGATGATTTAAATGAAGTTCTCTCTTTAAAAAATTAGAAAATAAAATTTTATGTAAAAGGAAGGTCTCAACTGCAATGTTTTTGAAATAAAGCTATTTGTTGTTTGCATTGTTTTAAGACACCTTTATGTAACTGGGAACTCGTTTATAATCCAATTCTGTTGAAACTAATGCTTTGCTTGATTAAAAATATGTATTTTAAAAAATATTTTAATAGTGGAAATTTCAAGCTTTTGGTGCTGTTCATATTCAGATTTAAAAACAAACACACACACACACACACGGGATTTCCCAAATCCAGTAATTCTGGTCCTTGTATAAAATGATAGTTTTTTGACATCAAGCATCCTCACCAAGCAAGGTAAATATTTATCAGTGTTATTTGCAAGGATATTCTTCAAAATAACTGTTGGTAAAAAACTCTAGCTCCACCAAACTAGAATTTCACGTAAATGATTGATTAGTTTACTTCTTTGGACAATAAGTTAATATTTGGGATTAATTCAGCTGCCAGTTAATTGAGTAGGTGACTTAAAATTTCATAGAAATATTTTAAAACTAACATGCAAAACTACTATCTTTCATCTGTTTTGTGAACAATGACCATCAGTGAGTCCTTTCCTTTTCCATAAATCCAGTTTTTATCTAGTTGACTATTTCCTAGAAGCTGAGCATCTAGTTTCAAAATAAATAATTTGTTGTTTTGAGGTTATTTCTGCAGGCCTTTTTCTACTCTTTTGAGTTTTGCCCATGGGTTTGTGTCTTGTGTGGTAAAATGTCTAAGCTTTAAAGCTATTCAGAGTTGTACAAGAGTTGGAGTGAATCATACTGTAGATTGAAAGGTTCCCATTACCTGACAGATATTCTTCCCCATCCAAAAACAAAATATAACCTGCCATCTTTATTCATGTTGAATAATGTTTTACTCTTCAAGCAACTTCCTATTCCCATTGCAATAAATGGAAGGATCAGAGTATGAGAAACGCTCCACTTTAATAGCAAAAAGTCATGCAGCACATTTCACCAGCACTGCTACATTTTTATGAGTAAACCATTAAAAACACAACACTATCTTTACTTTTGAATATATTTCTACTTCACTCAAAAATAGCCTTTCAGAGGTGTGTCTATTACCAGCAAACGTATTTTAGATTGCTTTTTTCTACATATTTGTTCACAAACCATCCCTGAAGTTCAGGCAAGATCTGAGCTAATACCAAAATCATTTTTCAATGGATATTTGTTTCAACAGCTGCATGTATTCATGAAATACTCTTTTGAATGCTTTGTATGATTATTCAGCAAGCATTCATGCACTGAGTTTTATTAACACCTGCCCTCAAGTTATTTTTAAACAGATATGAATAAACAAGCATTGAGGATGATTTTTTACAATGTGATTTCAACAAGCTATGGCTACACTGGCTTAGCCCTTCAGCTATCTAAGAGACGGAGTGTACTTTTAAAAGTTCTTGTCACTACCAAAACAAAAGTTTTGTGATTCATTACCTAGCAACTGCCTTGACACATCATGAGTAAAGTGACAGTACTAACGCTGTATGGAAGAGGACAAAGGCTGAGGAAAGGTATATCCAGAATGCAGAAAATTTACAAGTGAATGAAAGACAGTTCCTCTCTATATGCAATCTACTCAGCCTGTGCATCTCATCACACTTAATTACTTCTAGGTTGAGGATTCTGGCTATTTTCTTGTTCTTTAGTAAAAATGGTGACTATGAAAATTATAGTGAGAACAGAAACATTTAACCTCTTTTTTCCATGGGTTACCTATGCGAAGACTTGTAAGTCAGGAAGTAAACAGCTACACTTCTATGCAACAGGCAGAATCCTAAATAAGTCTCCTTCTGGAGCAAGTGCTCATTGCCAGGAATGGGGCACTAGAATAGCAGGATCAGTACTTTCATCTGTTTAGATACTTATCATTTCCTTAAGCATCTAAGATCTACTGAGGCAATATGATTGCCAACTTAATTGTTAAATTTATTGTGTTTCATTAATGGCTTCCTATCTATCATATTGAGCTTAATCCAGGTCTGGATGAAGTCTCTGAAAAATTATAATTGACTTCAGGGGAAGTTGGATCAGAAAGCAATGGAGGTGCCAGTTGATGAAATACATGTAGAAAATGCAATCATCTCTTAAAAACAAATCACATCCTATCTCAAAAGTGATAAAATGTCATTTAATTTCTGTTGGCATTCCTACTCACTTCTGCACCTGCAGAGACAATATTCTCAGGGCTGAATGAGATTTAGAACAAAGACAAAAGCAGAATGACGACAGGTAAAGTAATTTGGCTCTCATATTGACTACAGCAATTTGGGTGGTCACTGCTGTGAATTAGATGAATGACAGCTGGAAAAAAATCAGAGCACCAGCAATAAAAATCCAATTGATATGAGAAATGTATCTTGAAAATATAAAATATTAAAATGTTTGATTACCTTTCTACTGTTACCTAGCAAGGACTATTTTGTAAGTGCTGTCCTTAAAAAGAACTGTATAGCATTTCCCAGGGTACATGTGATAACTGTTCGCTTTTCTCATACTGTACACTTAAATAACACACTTGCCAGATGAACAAACAAGTGAAGCTCTAACGACATGGCACTGGCTGGCTATTAATCAAATAGTGGTGAAAGACTGGGACATGAAAAAAATACACAAGACAGCTAAACTAAATGAAGTCAACAGGCAAAGGAAATATCCTTCAGAGGAAGCTTTTGCCCTGAAGGAGATCTGACAAATATGAATGACTTTCATCAGCCTTCAGGTTTTAACATATGATAAAAACCACAGAGCAAGGTAAAATGTTGCTGGGTTGGAGTATACTTCTGTGTTTTACCCTTTAACCGCTACTTTTTTGAGTGCCCAATATAGCACAGAAGATGGGTTGAAAAGGGGTGAGAGGAGGGCATGGCAAATGTGCTTGGTAAGGATTCCACTGTTAGCCTGGTCTCCCCAAACTGCATAACCGAAACTCAACAAAGTCAGTGCACGGTTGCCAGTGGGTTCCACAGTAGTAAGGCTGTGCTGCTGCGGGCAGACTGTTACCCATGACACAACAGTCATCCTCTTGAAAAGTGCATTCCAAATACATACATTGCCATATAGATATAGACTGTATAGGTATAGGTATAGATATAGGCATAGGTATAGATACAGATCGTATAGATATATCGCAATTTGGAATCAAAATGTTTTATCAGAACTTGTTACATCTGTATATTTCGAAGGAGGAAATATCTTTTTTAATGGCAATAATGGCAATATATTTTGTTTCAGCCTCATAAAAACACTATCTTTATTCAAAAAAAGTTGGAGTATTTTAATTCAGTTGCTTTGTTCATATTTTATCTAATTGTATTGTGTAAAGACAGACAAAAGTAAAAGCAGCCAATTAAATGTGTCAGGAAGGTCTTCTTGACATTTCTAGGACAACTTTTTCTTGTAATCTTTCTTGCAGACAATTTTAAATTGTTGACTTCTGTTTCCAAAGTGGGATGAAGAGAAAAATCACAAATTACAGGAAAAAAAACCCAAAGAGTTCCAATTAGTACTAAAGCTGCATTTAATATTGCTGCTTACTTACCTCACAAGGTTGGTGGGAGATTTCGTTAGAAGATGAGCTTTCTCAAGCTCTGAGGACTGCCTAATGAAAGGTACTCTTGTGCGAGCACAAAGTGTTATTACTATATTGGCTTCTGAAGCTGACACAGAGGCAACTCCCATTCCAACAGAGGCAATTTGCGATCCTCATCTAAGCAACCAACTTGCATACGCAGTTCTCCCCTTCAGGGAGTATTTTCTGTAAGTATTTTACAGTGTGTGGCTTTATTTATTTATTTTGCTAGTAAAAGGTAAACCGTATCTGTGTAATAAGCAGTAAGAATCACGCTTGGAAAAAGTCTGGATTGTTCAGGCTTTTCTCAGTTCCTTCAGAATGAAATACCTGCAATAGTACGTAATGAGTTTTCAACTCACGGGGGTCAAATGTTACTGTGTTATTTACTTCAGCATGTGAAATGTAGAGGAGTGTTTTATTAGGCATATATGGAGTGAATCAATAGCCCAGCCTCACCCAGCAGCGAAGGACAAGGTCCCCATCTTGTGATTCTGACTCCCAGTGTGGCGCCTGAACTAAGACTTTCTATGAGGCTGTAATATCACATAAATCATTCTCCTTTTTTAATAGACAATGTGTCTCAGACATGGGTTCTTTGATCAATTTCAATTCTTGAATAAGTAAAAGAGGAAATGTATGGATTTTTAAAATGTGTATATATGTAAAGGTTAGTGAAAGTACAATTGATGAAAACACAGTACTTTAAAAGCACAAAGGCAGATAATCTTTGCTCTTTCTTCTGCTCTTTAGGTCTCCCATGCAGTTCTGCTGCTATAACTCTGTCTGGACTCACAGTAAATTTTTTTTCAATTCCAAACACATGCTTGGGCCAGCTCCTTGTCTCAATCACAAATTTTCATCAGGATTACCACAGGGGAGATTTAAAAAATAAAACCGTATCTCTTCCAGTTAACTAGACAAAGAGATTTTCTAACTGCCTGTGTTGGAGTTGGATATCTCAGCATCTTCAAGCATTCAGTGCTAAGGTCCTGCTAACAATGACCACTCATAATGTCCCAAAACATGGATTTGCACAGGTGTTCGGCATTTTTAGGTGTGCATAATACATTTCCAAGCATTCTGTATTATATCTGGTCTTCTAACCAGAGAAAAAGCTAACCAGAAGCCCTGCAGCAAATATTACTGACTTCAGTGCTGTTTTTAATTTTTGTGCCTGTTTTTCAGGAGTATTTGGTGGGGGGAAGGTTGTTTGTTTGCTTCCATTATCCAGGAAGCATTAAGTTATTTCATAGCAGTAGTTTTTAGTGCTAGTGCTTTCACTTTCCACTCTGCTTTATTGCCTATGCTAATGTTCACAGCTATTTTTCTCTGGGACACTGTGAGCATACTGACATCCTATATATAACCAAGAATAGGCAGAGAACATTAGTTCCTGGAAAGCCATTTGTCCTATATAATTTGAAGGACCTGTAATAAGTTAATAAAGATTATGTTCAAATACTAGCTTGTCACCCCACCTTCCATAGTGCAAAGGGGAACCTAACATCCACTAACACTGATCCAGCAAGGTATAAACTTGTGTACACAAAGGTCGGCTTCTTTCTTACTTTTTTTCAAAACACATTTTAGAGGAAATGGAAAAAGTGGATAAGGAAACCAATAACACGTTCTTTCCTATGAAAAGCTACTATCTGTACTGACATTTAAAGTAAGATTTGAAAGGTGCCTACAAACTCCACAATATTAGATCATCATTCCTTGTAAAACATGCTAGCTAGCCATTTATTTGCTAAAATGGTACGACTGGGAAAGCACAGTGAAAGTGTGTGTGGAATTTCAAACACCTCCAACAACAACCTGTTTGGCACTCTTTCCAGGGCCACACTAATGGGGAGGATTTGTTGACTGTAGATGATGAAAAGGTTGTTCTTTCTCAGCATGTTGTCAAAAGATGATATAAAGGCTGATCATCCTCTTCCTCAAAATTCGATAACTCTTCAAATGCCCCAGGGATAAGGGGTGGGTTAGATATTTGATCTTTTTTTATCCTTCTTTGAAATAATAGGACATTGTACATATAACAGGATAAAACCCAAGTGTATACAACTACTGCAGTACTTTGTGGGTTCAATATTTGTAATTACTGGACAATAGCACGTTGCCTTTCAAATGATACAGCTAAAGCAACAACAGTAATGACAATAGGGGACTGAGGCAGGCAGGTAATTATCTCCATATATACGATTAGAAGGTATGGAAAGAAAGAGTCTCATGCATGCTCTTGCTTAAATTTGGGTTTGAATACCAGTATATTGAGAAAATAAAGGCCCTCAGCTTACGTCTTGCATGTTTCCCGGGGAAGTTCTGAGAATTTTCCATTTGACATGGTTAGTTTGGAGGCTGACTGTGGCTAAACGCCTGACAGGACCAGTCAACCTGAGCCTTTCTGTAACTCACTACATCAAAGCCATGGGCTGCATATTGCAAAAAAGAATAACACTTCCCAGACAGAGATTTGCTGAAAGGACAGAGTTGATGGGCACCAAAAGATTTAAAGACAACAGGAACAAAAAGAACGGAAACAAATAAAGTTTCCATCTGAGTGGTTAAACTGCAAAACAAATGAAAGCTTTGTTCAACATAACATTCTTGGAGTAGTTTTAAGTTTCTTAGAACAAAGTCACAAGGGTTTATACAAAATTTTAGAAAAAAATTGATAACCTCTTTGTAGCGCAGCTTATTCACAAGCATTGTACCCTGTGTTGAGTCTCTGCTTTTAAAAAGGATTCCCTGCAAATCAGATCATCTGAAGGTGTGATGGATGCACTTAACTCCTTAACAAAACCAAAGGTAGTTCAGTCAGGCTCCAAAGGAGGTAAAAGCCTAAGCTGTAACTGGGCCAGGAACTTCTCTAGTTTCAATCTGTTCTCTGAAAACCCACGAAGAAACAGAGCGACATAGTGAGCATCAGCGCATATGAGCTTGGAACACTGAACATGCAATCAACGTATGACTAGCAGGTCGCTTTTTCAAGACTCATTTATCAAGGAACAAAGAAAGTTGTGGGTACAAGGAGTCTCATGCATACCTTTTTGATCGGATGTAATTTGACTACAAGCCAACCACTTTAGTACATAAATACGACAGCCTAAGTGAGCCTTCTTTGAGCTCTCCCTGGTGAGCAGCTGGCAGCATGCTGGTGATCCCCTTGAGCCAGTATGCCTCTCAGGGTTGCTCCTTGAGGTAGAGACACTTCTTACCAAGTGCAGATCTTTCATAAGTGACCAATATTGCACATGACTTTGTATTACAGTGCACTAAGATTTTGTATTGGTAACTTTGATTTTTGTCTTGGTAACTTTGATTCTGTCTTGGTACTTTTGAATCATTGTTATATCCTTTGTGCGGTACGGTAATAGAGTGAACCTTGCCATCGAACTTTGTTAGGTCACACTTTTACAACTTCATATTTCAATAAAACTGCTTTTGCTGATACCTTTGACAGTGGTTCTTTAAGCAGTCTAAATCACCCATTCATGACAAATTGGCATAGTTGGCAGGATCCTAAATCCTGACACTGTAACTCACAATCTGCTCCTTTGCTCTTTGTATTAGTTTCTAATTCCAGAACTGTTCATTTAAGGTTTTCAAAACTGTAAGCATTAATTCATTTTTACAATTGCAACCCTCTGATACAGGTGAGAGGTCCCAGCACTGAGGCTGGAAAATGAAGAAGTATTTTTTGCTAATTTGTACAGAGTAAAATGTGAACTACAATTGACTCACAGAGGCACCTTGACCTCCAGGTGTAAGTTTTAGCCACAGAACAGTCCTCAGAGGCAACCTGAAACACTGGGTTCTCTTTTTCCTTTACATTCACATTAGTACACAAAACAAGGACTCTGGCGTTTGAAGTCCCTGAATACTGTCATTGATGCATTTGGTGGATGCCCTGCATGGGAGCTGCATGGCCTGTGCCAGCAATGCCATGGCAGATGCTGTGACCACAACTTCTGCAATAGCCTTGAAGGAGAAAAGTACCAGGAGACAAAGGGCCTTGCCCTGTACTTGTGCCTGACACCAAAATCATAACAGAAGCTCCAGTAATACACAGTAAGCTTTTCCTACTGGCACAAATCTTTAGTGTTTCAGTTTTAAACAATTTCTTTGCCTTATTATTACTTCCTCAAAGAAAGAACCAAACATCTCCTGTTGAAAGGGAATAATGCTGTCTCTCTGTCTGTCTGTCTGTCTGTCTGTGTGTACACAGTGGATGGTTCAATATCTGTTTATTTATTTCATAGATTTGACTGATAGCCAGTTTGGGGACTGAGGAAAAACATGGAATAGTTTTCTAAGTCCCTGTCGAGTGGATATATTAGGCTGACTGTATGCTTATACATATTTGCTTGAAGTGCATGTGAGCACATCTAATGATTTTTTATTCTTCCTTCTTAATGTTATACTTGAGGCTTATATGCAAGTATTATTTTGCCTCTATATACTATGCCATGTAAAACGACTAGCATTTACCATAGCTCTTTCTTTGATATAAATATTTTAAACAATACAAGCCAACTTCCTAAAATTTTAGATTCCTTTTTTTGTGAGTCGAATGAAATAATAAAAAGCAGTAATCTCATTTTATGTCGAATGATGAAACTAGATGCTGCTTTCAGGTTCGGAAGCAGGGAACACGCCCAGATACCCATCAGAAAGACCAACTGATATGGGTAACATTGTCACAGTGTAATACCTTGCAACATGATTTCAGTGGGACCTTCAGAAACAATAATGCATTCCAATGTGATTTAAAATAACTGGACATATGCTTGCAGTGCCAATTATGTTAATATGTTGAAGACTCCTTAGGGCTGAGAATGAATAGGTCTTACAATTCCTTGGAAAAATTGTGTTGTAAGCATGTAGTTCATTGCTAAAACTCTTTTAGCAGTAAAATGAAAGGAAAAAAATTTCTATGCACTGAAACCAAATTCACAGAGTGTAACTTCACTGACTTCCATAGCATTATCCTGATGATGGGTTTAGATCAATATTTACAAGATATTTTCTTGTAAAATGTCTTCTTTAAAGATAAAATTCTTTCATTCTAATTCGAAATATTATCACTTACTGAAATCCATTAACAGCTTTGATGTGAGGGATTATCTCTCCTTCTATATTATTTTGGGGATAGGATGGTCATCAAAGATGAATGTAATGGAGCTAGGTGCTGTTGAGATCAAGGTAATCCTGTAAAAATACAAATGTAGATGTAGACTCCCATGGAAATTATCATGGGTTTTGACTTGCTTGGGATTTGACTATGGACTCCTTGACATCAGTAGTAAAAGTCTCATTCACCTGGGACCTTGCAGACCTCTGTAAAACAAATCTTTCTGCAGTAACCTTTCCTGTAAACCAACAGAAATATATTAGTAAAGAAAGGCTTTTAGCAAATACTCTTTTTGATATACACTGTAAAAGGAAAGGAATGCTCTTTCTAGGAACATACTGAAAACTAATTTCTGAAATTGGTGTTTTGATGTTCCAGAGTCCAGGCTAATGAAAGCACATACATACCTCACAGCCAGGGATGACTGAAAGGTTTATTCTCCAGCAATCTGCTCCATCTTAGCCTATTTCTATCCATGGTTTGGAATTTACACAGAACTACACTGATTCACATCAAGTATTGTATTTTCTCCTTGAAAATTATGCTAGGATTGCAACCATATAGCACTTACACAAGCAAACTTTCATGAAGTTCAGCAGCACTGAATTCTTGTTTGTTACCCCATCAAACTCCTTTATCAAAGAGACTATGAGTAAGTTTAATCTTTGTAACAAAACAGTAAAGCAACTCTCAATCAGAGCAAGAAGAAAGATAATTATATTAGTAAAACTGAGAGATATGTTCAACTACTCTATCCATGTTAGTTAAGAATCATACCTCTGGTACAACCATATATGCATAACCTGTAGTCTATCTTACATCTTATCATCTTAAGATGGATGTTATAGATCCCTCTAGAACCGCCTGTTGGATCAACTACTCTGTCAGGACAACCCCTTCCAATACAAGAGAAAATAAAAATTTTTTATTCTAATTCCGGAGTTCTCTGACAATTTAAAAAAAAAACCAAACAAAAACACAAAAAAAAGCCCAAAAAACTCACTTGAAAATAGACATATCATGCATACATCATTACCAGAAAGTGTACGGTTTGTGATACCATCATTCATTTTAATCGCCTTCCTCCGTCAGTCCATCCATTCACACATCCGTCCATCCATTCGTCTATCCATCTAGCAAGGTAGTTAAATAGCTATCTACCTGTGTCTATCTATCTACATACCTATCCATCTGTGTAACCACCTACACATCTACCACAATGGAGTGCTCATGCTATTCCCAGCTGTTTGCCTGCTGTCCTGGGCTTGAAGATCCAGACCACAACTATCTCCACTCCCTGTCCCCCCACTCCCTGCTCTCTGGCCATCCAGCCCATCTAATGGGAAACAAAAGTGGAATAGCAAGTCATAGCTGAGCTTGTTTAATATGCTGTTTCTAGCTATTAACCACCTCTGTAGCCCTTAAGGAGCAGAGAAGGAACACTGGAAAAATTTTCTCGCAGCTTAGCTGGGACGTGGCAAAGAACAACATTTCCTTCTAGCTGAGAACAGGACTGAACTCCACAGATGCATCTTGGTCTCATCATTTTCCTTGCTCAGAAGATAGTGGGACTTGATATCAGTTGAGAAACAATGTATTCAGTCACAAAGTTCTCTGCCAAGACTACAAAAGCACTAAGTAAGAGTTTGTGATCTAGGAGGTGGTAGCTCATCTGCTTCTTTCGAGGAATCAGGAAGATGAAGGGTTCTCATGTCCTGTTCTAGATCATGGTACTAACAGGGATAGTGCCAGCTGAGACCTATACATGTTTTGGGAGTGGCGCTTCTATCATGGTTTAACCCTGGCCAGTAATTAAGTACCACACAGCTGCTTGCTTACTCCCTCCTCACCCAGAGGGACGGGGAGGAGAATCGGAAAGGAATGTAAAACTTGAGGGAGTTATTAATTAAATAATTGAATTAATTAAATAATTGAAATAAAATAAAACTGAAAGAGCAATAATAATAACAACAACAATTATAATGAAAGGAGGCAGAGGGAGAGAGGAATGAAGTCCAAAGGGAAGGGAGCAAAGAAAACAAGTGATGCACAGTACAACTGCTCACCACCCACTGATCGATGCCCAGCCAGTCCCCGAGCAATGATCGGCAGCCCCAGCCAAACCCCCCAGCTGACATACCGCATGATGTCCCATGGTATGGAATACCTCTTTGGTTAGTTCAGGTCAGCTGATCTGACTGTGTCCCCTCCCAATTTCTTGTGCCCTTCCAGCCTTCTTGCTGGCAAAGCCTGAGAAACTAAGAAGTCCTTGACTTAGTATAAACATTACCTAGCAGCAACTAAAAACATCAGTGTGCTATCAATGTTGTTCTCACAACAATGCTAAAACACATCACTGCACTAATAAGCTACTAATAAGAAAAAAATTAACTCTATCCCAGCCAAAACCAGGACAATTTGACTCTGCTCTACTTCATCAAACAAGTGAGAGAAAAGTTCTAGTGCGATGAAGCAAGGAGCGCCTGCAAGCAGCTGCCATCTGCCTCCACCTCTCGGCTGTGACAACATGAATGCTCTGCATTCCACTCCACTCCACATGTGGATTAAGTTGGGAGGTTTGGCTGAAGGCCTGTGCTCCAGCTAAGCAGCAGGAGTTGACCACATTAGCATGTTGTTTGCATTGTTCTGCCAAAGAACAGGGCTCAGGCTGCATCTCTGCTGGATTACCCTCCAGTACCGACAAGCAAGAGCAGCCTAGCTGCTTACTAAGATGCAGTGTGACCCTTCCCCACATGTGCCTTCACTAAGCAAGAAAAAGGCATATCCCAGGCACCTGTAGGAGATGTCAGCTCCTGTTTTTCACACTTCTTTGCACTCAGAAAATGCACTAGCATGTAGGATCCCTCAGCCATGTTGTTATCTGTCTCCCTCACAAAAAGCCCAGACTTGTCTCATCCATAAACCATTCTTTACCTCCTTTCTTAATTTACAACTTGGTATGAGTTCTTGTTTTTTACCTCATTTTGATGGTGTACACACAATCTGCCACAGGCATTGGGAACAAGCTTCTCCAACCATCCATATGGGTGGGATCAGAGATCACAACATTACTGAAGGAGGAGCAAAAAAGGCAAAATATGACTGAAAGTAATAAAAACATTACTGAAGGAGGAGCAAAAAAGGCGAAATGCGACAACCTGTGAAAACATCTGTCTCACCAGTCTGGGTAAGAAGGGCCTTTCACAGCCAGGCAAACACTTCACATTTTGGCCTTCTGAAAAGCAAAACAATTCAAATTCAGATTGTTACACTAAAAAGTCGACTGTCAGGCAAACAATGTAGGGTCTGATGCCAGGAGATGACATGCAACACAGTGCTTCTGAAACAACCACAGTGTCAAAAATATTCTTCAATACACAGTGACAGAAGGCTCCTAAACCAGACAACAAAGAAAAAAATTATCACAATCATTACTTTTATTTAATATTTTGGTGTGCGTTAAGACCTCTAGAAAAGTAAAAAGAAATCTTTCTGATTTGAGTGGGATTTCAGAGAGACAATTAGTGGTTTTGACAGATACTAAACTGTATCAGACAAAGAGGATGAATGCATCTGGCAAGTTGCTTTTCACTTGATCCAGTGCCTTTTGTCTCTTAGACAATATTAAGCATGTCTTAGGGACTGTCTTACCACCATAGCAACTCAGTTTCTGGCCTGAAACTGATTTTAAAGTCTCCCAACCCTTTCCTAGCAGTCACAGGAGGACACAGTGGGTTTTGTCTTTTCATAAGAAATGAAGCTGGAGTGAGGTTATAGACAATCCCATGGCACTTTTCATAACAGTGAGGGTGTATTAATGCTAGCTCATTGGCTAAATTCCAAGTTGGCTAATTATATTCTCTCTCCCTAATGTTTCCTGCAGTTTCAATTAAAGAAGTTATTAATTACTTCCCCTCCTAAAAACTGTTAGCAGCACTGCTGGCCCAGAATAACTTCTCTGTTTTCTCAGTAGTATGTTTATGCACCAAAGTACTTTGAAATCCTGTGATGAAAGTCACTAGAGAAATGTGTGCTATTGCTGGCTTTTATTATTGTGTCACCCACAGCACTCTTGGATTACTTTTACTGTTAGTAATAAATATATTTTATTTTTATGATGCTCAAGGCATCTAATAATGAAAACTTGAAGCCAAAATTTTAATTAAAAAGATCTCTTCTTTAAAGTAGTAAATATCTAATGATTTTAAGTTGTAATCTGGATGTAATATCAGTGCACAGATTGTTTGTGATGATGCCTAGTTTACTGCATGTGAAGGGACTCTTCAGACTAGCTCCAAAAACGTCAAACAACTGTGCTTCTGTCACCATCCAAATCATACCATGTTTCAGTCACTGTAATCCTGCTATATGGCCTGGGTAGACATAACATCAAGTGACCATTTCAAAATCAGGAGAATTTTAAGTTTTCCCTGATCTTTTTAATCAGCTTGCTTTTATTCTCTTCCCTATGCCTTTATGTCACACTTCTTCATTCTCCTGGATCTTTCATCTTTAAAATACTACAAATGTTATCTGTCTTTGCCTAGGCATAGATTAGCCTAAGCATAATCTTTCCTCGTAAAGGGATTTTGAAGGCCTCTGACCATTTCTATTATTGTTCTCTCCGGCTCCATCCAAACCTCATGCCTTCCTCTGACCTGTAAGAACTCAGTGGCAAAGATACTAGGAAATCAATGGAATATACAGTCTTTCTTGATTTATGAAACCAGCCAGAATAATTCAAGAAACACATTATAAAGCGTAGGTCGGGAACACAAGAGCTGACATGTAATATTCAGTGCCATGATAAGACAGAAAGCAGAGTCACTTGAAACTGTACTGAGGCAGCAAAACTTGCAGTGGCCTATCCCATATAGGAATGAGCAAATTGGTTCTGTAAAATTGTAAGTTTCCTGTAGCAACGCTGTTCTTTGATGCCTTGACCTCTTTGCTTCTGAAGAGTTTAATGAGTAATCAGCTCAGATCGTGAAGGTGTGATGGTCTTCCCTTCATTCAAAGGACACAGTAAGTGTAACATTTAGGCACATTTTCCTTGCTTACCACCTCTTGCTTCCTTTCAGAATACAGGTTTGTCAAAATCAAAAAGCCATGAAGAACTTTTAAATTTGTGACTCCAAGCATTTAAAAGTTGTCAACAAATACGAAAACTAAGAAAAGTTTGAGCATATAGTGAACTTAATCCAAGTGATGTGGAATCCCTGGTACATTCCTGAAAACGTAAGTTATGCTTTTTATCCTGTACCAGTTGTCTCTACAGCAGCTTGAAAGTATTGAGATCAGGCAGAACATGTTCAATGAAAAGGCATTATAAGAAGAAGTAGAAAAATGCTTTGTGGGGAAACATTAGTGAAGGGTTTTTTTTGTTTTTAAATAGAAACAAGCAAAAACAGATGAGACAGCACAAAGTTCCAAATGTAGATAAAACAAGTATTTAAAGGACTATTTAACAACAGCATGGAAGAGATTGAAAACAAAGGGACCTAATCTTATTTGAACAAAAACCTTCTCATTTGAAGCAACGCATGTTTAGGCCTCTCAACGTAGTTTTGTATCTGGTCAGTACTCCTACGAACCAAGTACAATCTCCGACATCACATTGACATGCTCTGTGTGAAAGAATTTCTTCAGTCATATTCACCTCAAGCAGTATTTATTCAGTTGAAATCCTGTTGGTATGTATGTTAGACTGATATATTATGTAGTTGAATATAAACTCAGATAAATGTTTAGATGTAAAGACACACTCACCTAGAACATGTGTCTTCCAGCTCCATTGATCACACAATGGGAAGACTCTGGAAATGCAAAATGTGCTGGGAAAGTCGCCATGTAGGACTTCACCTCCTTGAACTTCTTGGGCAGCAGGTTCATCCCCATCATCATGTATTAACGGCATACAACTTGATACTTTGACTCCTGCCAACAGCTTCATAACAGAATTTTAAGATAATGGTTTGACAAGAAAACTAAAATACTATTTCCAAATGGTTTTCCTCTCTACAAAGACAATCCTATTTTTAGTTCACCATAGTAAATCTTGGGGACTTAAACAGACACCCACACATACACAAGCCCCACCAAGTACTTTTTAACTTAAGTGCTGCATCCAGGTCTGAGATAAGGTTTCAGATTCCAGTTATAAGAATAATCAAAAAGAAGACATGTCATCATAAATATTTTATGATATTCAAGTGATGTTTAGGGGAAAGCAAGCTACGCAATACACTTCCTTCAGAATATTTCTTCTGTGAGCTGTGCATATAGGGCCTCCCATTTCAAATCTTCTAAATATAATGCAAAAAATCAGTTTCTATAGAAAGAACAAATGCAGTAACATTTTAAATTAAGTGTGTCACAAAATGATTCAATATAGATGTAATAGGCTTCGCGTTGTGTGGAACATATTTGAGTGCTTTCTGAATTATAGCTGTGTAAAAATATCTATTAATTATGTGCCTGATAAGTGACAATAGATTTGGTTTGGAAAATCAATTCTTATTTAACTTAGATGCAATAACTGACGAAAATATTTATCTTTTTTCCTTTAAGAACACTGGGGGCTAAAAGATTCACTGATATGGAAGGGCTGTGAGTCCAGTCCTGCTTCCAATTCATTTCATTCTTTTCTCTGGGAAGATAATCAAACCTTACTTTAGTATAAGTGATGACAGAATAGATTTTTGCTATATAAATATCAAATAATTGATGTGCAGTTTATAAGTGAATATATCTGCTATGACATTTTCAATTCTTTGTAATGCTGCTGTTTAATTGTACAAAGGCATGTTAACAGCAGCTTTATGCAATAGAGCATGTGACATGTATACATATGGTATGTTATGACACATGTATGTATATCATACGTATACATGTCATAACTATGGGAATAATCTTTTTTCCCAAATGCTTCTTGTGGATAGCAAAACTGTGTTTAAAGACAGATACGGCTTTTATGGTAAATTGAATCAATGTTTTTAAGTTGTTACCGTGATAAACCAGCCCATGTAAATCATCTGTGATTTTCAGATACATACATTTGCTGTGAGAGAAGAAAAGGAAATATAAAATTTTTCTCCTACAAGACTAGCAATGACTTCAGAATCAAACAGATAAACATATCTCTAGGGATATCATAAGAACTAGCATAGCATGCTACCTTGATACATGCCAAAGTAATGCTATCTGTGCCTGCTGAAGGGAAGTCTGCAAAGCAACGGCCCCATTTTTTCAGTACCAGGAAGTTGTAGAGTGAAAAGAGACAAAAAAGCAATAATAGCTTCTTAGAACATTATGTTCAGCTTAAGTGGGCTTGTCAGATATTCTTAAATGTTACATTTGGTGGTTTTGGTACCTTACTGTACTTCATCTTATACAACAAAATCTGGAAGAAAACAGCTTTTCAGGTACTACCCTATGACATCATATAATGGAAATTGATGGGATTTTTGTGCCAACTAAGTGCTTTTAATTAATCAAACACATTTACTATATCTTTTATCTCATCCACCGTGTGTGTGTGTGTGTGCATTTCCCTGTGCAAGTGCAAGAAGAGGATAGGATCTATTTTCTGTTTCCAATAAGAAAGGAAAAGATAACATTCCTTTTGGAAAGTGAAGTGCTCACATGTTAGGACATTTGAAGTACTTGAGTTAACAACTTTGATATAACTTTAACGTTGCTGTAATTTTTGCTAGTGTTATCTGAAATCTTTGGGAAGATTTGCAGATGGATGGATTATGTTTTGGTTAATGACTGACTATCAATTGGGAAGTATAATTGCTACGTGAATTATCCCAGTTTTGTTGACACAAAGAAACTCTAAGAAAAGAATGTTCTTGAGAGAAGCCACGGAGAATTAAGCTGTAAAATTCTTCACTCTTCTCCACTGTGAAAACCAGTAACTTTTCAAAGAACAAGCCTAACTATTTTCTTGCAGTTGTCAACAGGCATCCTCATAAGAGGATTTTTGTCACATGCTGGGTCAAATGTCAAATATTTGTTCCAAGTTTCAGGAGATGACACATTTTCTTAAAGAAACAGCTTTAAGTGTTTTCCCTAAACTGTTCAAAACCAGTAGTTCTATTAGTGCTGAAACATTCCCAAGAAAACTTCCCAGTATGGAACAATTCAGCCCAGATTCTTCTTAAATTTGATTGAGTTATTGAGTTGCCCAGTTGTCCTATCATACACCAGTATCTGCAGAGCAGAGAAACAGTCTTTTCACACTCCAGAGGATTCTACTGACGTTATGTGCTGTATATAAATGATTTCTTTTCTCTCTGGCATATGAATAAGAAAAGATATAAACAGTTTAGGAAAGCAATTAAGAGCTGAGGACGTAAATTATTTTGAGATGATCTGAATGTATCTGAAGAAAATCTCATATGCCATGAGGCACTTTTCCACATGGTTTCCTATGAGCCATGCCAACTCCAGTGCAGGTACTTGAGATCATAGGAAAAATATGAAGAACATTCCCTGCTTTGTGCCCTGAAGCACTGGATGGGAACTACCCCCATTAGTGTGCTCTGCTAACAGAAATGATACATGGAATTTGAGGGTGAAGCCTCCCATAACTTTAATTCTCCCCTTCAGCACACAAAATTTGGGGTGAAAATTATCTTTTTACTCTGTAACAACCTCACCCTGAATATGACACCCCTGGTCCTCTTTTCTTCCACACATTTTGTCTTTTCACCATGGTTCGTGTGTGTGAAGCCTGAAAGACTAGCCTGGGTCTACTATCAGCAGGATAGTTCTAGTTATTCCAAACTGCTAAAGAAATGTGAACTATTGCCAAAGTAATAACTCAAACAACAATGCTGGACCATGCTTTAATGGCTTCAGTCTGCAAAGCTTGATTAAAGGAGACAGGGCAAAGACTGTTTCAAATAGTTTTTATCATGATTTGCTGAACTTGTACTGGCCCTGAAAAGAAAATTCTCATTAGAATGAAAACAAGCCTCATTAACTGTGAGGTTATAATGTCTTGGGCAGATTAGCTTTTGGGTTGTTTTAAATAGTGCTGATCAAGTTTAACCAGAGGCCTGCAATTTAAATCACTCAGTTCAACCTCTGGAAAATTGTTTTCAATGTACATGCTACTCTTTATTTGAGAAGCAAGGTTTGCAGGGAGGAGGTGCCTTTGAAAGACCAGGATGACCTCATGAGATGATTCTGTACCAAACTAGTATATTTTGCCCACACCATTTATTCCAGAGAATCCTATGGCAACAACAATGTAGCTACCCTTTTTCTTAAAGAAGCTTGAGTTACATGTTTTCCTGGTATATATCATTGAACTCCCTATACCATTTATGTGAGTAACCCAAGGTACGTATGTTTGAATATTCAAAATGAAAATATTTTCATTATATTTTTATGAATGTAAAAATTAGTAGGAATATTACTATTAAGTCTAGAGGTTTCTGTGTAACTGGGGTTCCATTCCCTAAGGAGCTATGGTAAAACATACTAAGAGACAGCCCAGGTAAGTAAGTTTTATGAGCTAATTGAGAATTAGAAGAGGAAACCCTTTAACAGACAAACACATGGGCAATGTGAGCAAAATAATACTTGTGAGAGTTTAAGAAATGGGTTAGCTCAACCTGGCCAATTATTCTGATCTTACTATAGCCACTGGAGCTGCTACTGAGGCAGGGCACACACACCTGGCCCTAGAGGACATACCCTGCTTATTCCATTTTATTCACCCACTGCATAAATTGGTCTGATCCTTCTCTGAACCTGCTGATACCATGTACTTCCACAAGCCTCTGTGCTGGAAAATTCCATCAGCTCATTAGCCACTATGAAAAAAAACAGTAGATAGAAATGGATGGATGGACAGAAGCCAAAAGACAGGAATATACTTTCTACCTATTACTACATTTTGTTTTTTTGCATAAATCTCCCTCTAGTTTGGACAAGTGTCCGTTAGTTATAGGATGGTGGCACTTTGTGGCTAGCATTCTGCATTCACCACAGCCAGATCATCCATGACTTTGTAAACTCAGTCGTATTCTTCCTCACCCTTCTCTTCTCCAGACTTTTGAAGAATCCCAGCCTTTTTAAGCTCTCTTTGTAGGGCAGATGCTTCCTTCCCTTGGTTATTTTAATTTCGCTTCTCTGTAGTCTCTGACCCCACTAGATACTTCTTGAAAAACAGAAAGTAGAACTGAATACAACACTCAAAGTGTGGCCACGTTGAAGTTTATATGGAAGAAAAATTACATCCCCTGCCTTGTTCTCAATAGCTGGATGATACCTACCGTTTTTGAACCATTGCTGCCCACTGAGCCAATAGTTTTAATAAACTATCAGTTTTGATTACAAAATCTTCTCACTTGTAACTGTCAGATGATAAATGCATCATGGAGTTGCATTTATCAGTGGTATAAATACTTGTTGGATTCTATATCTATATCTTTCCTCACAAAATACAGTAAATCAGATTATATTAATGATACGATTTTTATGATGAACAATATAATCTAAATATCCTTCAAGAAGCTACTGCCTGCATGAACTTTTAATTCAGAGGATTACATCTTTCCATTTCAGTTACTGCTAACTTTTCCTATCTTTGTCCATTTAGGACTAACAACACCTGCCATTATGTCAAAATTCAGTTGAAGAACAGGTAGGTGAACATTCATTTGACAACTTAGGAAAATCCCCAACTGTGGAAAATCCTGAGGCATAGGAAAGTCATCAAGGAGTTAACAACAATGTAAAACCTCCCAGGCTGTAATGTCAGAAATAATTCTGAAGTTGTATGCTTACTGCAAGCGCATTGGGATGAAGAAGGTGAAAGAAAAGATATTTGGAAGTGACTGGGATGAGGAAATGACAAAACTAATTCTGCCACTGAATTTTGCTCCACCAAAGATGGACTTGGTTGTCCAAAAAATAATTTTTCACATTTCAATATCCATCTTTTTGCTTACAATGTAAAGGACATTAATAATAATAATAGCTTAGATTGCTACCCAAGATGCACACATAATCAGTTTAATGAACTTCTGCCAGATCTGAGAAAATAGCCTTTTATAAATAATTTAGCCCTAAGATACAAACTCATTCTACTCTCTCCAGTGAACTTCCTGGTCTAGTAACCACCATAATCTTCAAAAATCCCATATAATGTGAAAAAATTGAATTAGGCTTCAGTGCCTGCAGCCATTATAATAGTTAAATCATATTTCTCTGTTTTGAAGCCAAGCATCTATATTTCTGCTACATAAAGGCGTTGGAATTCAATGATGAGACAGGTAATAAATGAGAGAATATTCTAAGGCAATAACCACAATTCTCTTTAAAGGTCATCGATAGCTGAGAAATTGCTACGTTCAGTTAATGTTACTTGTCATGTTCTGACTGGGTTCCATCCCTGATCAGAAGGAAACCTGGGATGCCACTTGTTCTTTTATTAAAGAAAAAACAAATTAGCATCTGACTAATCATTAACAGTGAAGAATGCTCTCCTTTGTGATGGAGTCTTTTAAAAGAAAAGGCATTTGCAGAGCAAATAACTATTTTGTTTCCAAATTTCAGAGCTAGACTCTAATTTGATTGATTGATTGTTCATTCATGTGATGCACAAAAAAAAAAAATTAGAAAAGAACCTTGATTCTGAAATGGTGTCCTTCATACAAACGGTACTCCTAAATTCTTCCTTGTCTCACAACGAGATTGTAAGGTCAAGTAGTAAAGTGCAGCAGGGAAAATGTTATTCTTCTGTGTAGAAGAGGATATATGTATGCTAAGACATACCCCAAAGCCACAAAAAAATAACAACTTTAATAATGCTGCTTTATTTTGATGTGGCAACCTTTTTTTTTTACTAATTTCTGAGTATTTGCATACATTAATTAATGAAGCTAGGTAAAATAATCTGAAGTAAATAAATCTTACTACCCATGTGTCACACTGATATATAAATATCAATAAATATTCTGTGATCTCTTAGATATGACAACAGCAGATTAATCTATTTCAGGTCCTTGTTTTATCACAGAGACAACACTTTCTCTTGAAAAGCTGAAAGACACCTGAAGGTTGTTCTAGGCACATGGGAATTTTCAAGCTTCTTAACTTTAAGCTCTTAAATTAGAAAGAATTAGATGCCTCTGGAGAGCATTTTACCTCACCCATGTTATAATCCCAAATAAACATTATCTTATCACTTAGGATCGCATCCTAGAGCCAGACTCAAAGACTGTCCAAGGCAGAGGTGTTTTCTTTTTGTTTGCTTTAATAGCTGTTGATGCATTTCTTTTCCATAAATTTAGCCAGTCACTTTTGGAAATCATTCTATTTCAGTGGAAAAGGAATACCAAGTGACTGAGATATGGGAGCTTCTTAAACTGCATAGAACTTCACAGAGTCCCGTGAAGACTCCAAAAAACTAGCTATGCTCAGGCACTGCTTGTACAACTACTGGCAGCAAATATCTTAAATAAAAATAAGACATTCTTGGAGGGCAAAGAGAAGGAGAAGGTTAGAATATATTTCTAATTATTTACTAAGATTATATGAAAAACAGATAGAGAACACCCAGACTGGCTTGAAGATCATTTCCATATCTGAGTGTACACATCCAATACTGTTCATAGTATTGATATGAATGTCTGCTGCACAACTTCATTCCTTAATCTAAGGTATTTTGCTTACTTAATGCTCCTTGCTTTTTTCCTCATCAAATACACATTTATTGAATGATGTATACTCAAACTGAGTGTTATTCATGTATATACTTGGTGTGGGGAGAGAGTCAGGCCTCGGCAGATGTCCAAAATGGCATCTAACCACTTTTTGTCATAGTTGTCTTGTACGTTTGACATAGGACATCAGTGTTGCAAAAGGCATATGTCTTCCTCTGAACAGAAGTTTCTGTTTTCCTGAAATAAAGTTCTGGGATTGTTTCACCATTTTTTATATCTTAGCTTAAGTGACTGCCAGGTGTAAGTGCAAAATATAAAACTTCTTGTTGTGACATTTGGCTAATCAGCACCTTCAGGGACTCACTGCACTTAATGCATCAAGACAAGAATTGCTGCCATTTTCATTTAACGTTCCAAGAACAGGTAGACCTCAAGAACGTTTGGTACTTTGTAATCCAGCAAGCTCTACAGCCTGAATGATAAACTGCCACTTACTTAGGCAAGAGTTTAATGCAGATATCTAAAAAGTAAGGAGTAAATGTTGGTCCTTTTCCTCCTATATGGCATTTATAAGTCAACGGTCTACATTATCCAAAACGAGTAATAATCCTTTGCCATTACTCTATGTAGATGACCTTTGTCTATACAACCAGCTCACACATATATTATTTTCATTTTTAAAAGGATGCATATGCTAATGCAGAGGGACCATTGCTTTTTCTCCCACCATTTTCAGCATTAGATTGGTACTGAGTAACCTTTAGATGACATGAATCATAGTTACTAGGGTTTGGTCCCACTGAAAAAGGTAATGGGTCCTGGAAAGCCAGTGATGACAGGAAACATTTCTTCCTGCTATTTTTATCTGTCTTGGGACAGTGACGAATCTAACACAACCCTGTGATTGCAGCCTGGCAGGTGAAGTTATCATAGAATATCCTTGAAATGTTTTCTCTGCGTGTGGAAAGCCCATCAGCTGGTCTTTTGTTTTTATGTTTCTGTTTTTTTTAACCAATTTGACATCTGCATGACAGAAGATCTCTTCTTACTTCTGGAGACATGACGCTAGGTGTCATCTGCACCTAGCTTCTGCACATAGCAGGAGTTTTTGAATCTGAATTTGATTATCTGAAATGGTATCTCAGAAGGAAAGATGGACTAGGATGGCTTTAAGCTGTTCCAGGCTTTGGAAAGGCCTTGGATACCTTATGTAATTTAAACATTCTGGCAGTATTTATATTAGAGATTTATAGAGTTCCTTAACATCACTAAATACATTTAATCTGCTGGAAAGCTATCAGGAAAAGAAGTTATTTTGCCCAGGAACTAGGAATGCAAATAGTTTCCCTGAAGAAGTTCAAGGAGCCAGGCATAGTTTCTTGCATGAATTTTCTCCATTCTGTGCTTGCCAGCCCATTAAAAGTTATGCTGCTGCTTACATATCAGTTCTCTAAAAGAAAGCTGTTGTTTTCATCCTTAAAGTAAACTTTAAATAAAAACAATTAACTGCTGATCTTTTCTACCAATTTGTAAAATCCTTGGATGCTAGGTCTGAATTGAAATAAGTAGAACTTACTTCCAACGTTTCTTTCCATCTACTGCATGAAATATTTAATACCCAAGAGGATATTTTTTTTGTTTCCGTAAAATATTACAGACCAAAATGTGTTAATTTGTCAAAATTTGTACGCTGCAGCAGACGTTCAGCTGTGCAAAAGAAATTTTCCTTTTCCTTCTTATACCTGAGAAAATTATGTGACTAGAACTGATACAGTCAGAACTGAGTCAGATACAATTACATTATAAGCGTATCTATTTTTTTTAAGTCTGATGCTTTTGTATATCTTCTGTATGAAATAGTTTATATAGCACACTCAGTATATGCACACTTTTCAAGGAGCAATGAAAAACATCTTTCTTTTCTTCCTACTTTACAGAGATTAACGTTACTTTAATAACACTGCATTTCATTGTTTCGATGTATTTTCATCCCTCATTTACCTTCTGCTTTTTTGTTGTTGTTGTTGTTGTTTCTAAAATCATTGGAAGGAGAGAAGTACCAGACATTAGCTGTTCTGTGAGATTAGTCCTAATGCAGAGCATGACCTAAATATGCTTTGTAAACAAGGCACTGCATTTCTTATCATTCAGCATATTAAACAGTTTAGTTGAGAGTGAAAACTTCCTTATAATCTCCAAAATAACTCACCTGTTATGTTAAAAGAGTGAAAAGGTGGACCTAATTCTCCTTTATCTGGTAACTTTCAATACATAACTTCAGATAAGGATTTGCCTATTATCATAGATATCAGTAGGGAAGTCTTTCTTGCTTGTATTTTTATAGTCCCTTGAATAGATACATGTATAGACTAGTGAAGGTGAGAAAGATTAAGTCTTAGCATCCTTTTCTTGCAGCTTGTATGATGACTTAGGCCACAGGCATACTTTCTTTTCCGACTTTTGCTGTGCCAGCTGGAGATATTGTACACTTTCCCCCACCCCAAGTTATTCATCACTCTCTATAAATTGATTCTGTCTCCCAGGCACAGTCACTCAAGTTAGCCCAAACCACTTTCATATGGTGTTTATTCTAACTTGTCTTACTGCCTGAAACACTCATTTATTTTTTTTTCTTTAGTAGAACTGGGGGCAATACAAAACAGCTCATAGAAACACTGTAGGTGATACAGCTGTTTGCAGAGGGAATCTCCATCTTACAGAGTTAGTGATAAAATAATCACTCCAGGATTTGTAAATGTGTCCTCTATAGAATTAAAACCTATATTCCTTTGTTATTATTAGACATATTACAGTAGTGTTACATAAACTTTGTTTAGTTAGAACTCTCACGCTCCCTTTCTTGGGGAAGGTATGCAAAAGAAGCATTAAAACTTTCGTTTTGGAAATAAAAAGACAGATGTCATATCTCTTGGTTATTAAAATAATTTCAGTCACTTCTTTGGGCTGATGTTAATGTTTTCCAAATATGATATATTGTTCATTAGAAAGAATGTGTGTGTGTACATATATATATATATATATATATATATGCTTCCACATGGTTTTCTGCAGGATCTGGTAGGTCTCATTACATCAGGCCACTATTTTTGCAGATGGAATCTCAGAATTCCTGTACTATGAGAACATCGTGGGGAAACCAGCTTTTGAAGTGTAAACTGATCGGAGATGAAGTGTAACCCATGGAGATCAATGACAGAAATGAAAAGCCACATCATGTCAGTTTGCATAGTCACTTATCTTACAATCAAAGACGCTAACAAGATGCTTTCACATAACTGAAATCTAAGGGAAGAGCTGACAGCAATTTTTTGTGTTTATTCTGACTGAATTGAAAGATTCCCTTTGGGCCAGAGCTGATGTCATTAACGTTGTACTTCCTAAAGAAGGGCATGGAATTTCTGTATTAATTAATGGATCATTAATCCAAATGCTTATCATCTCAGCTGTAGTTAAAAATTAATATATTTACAAACATTTTTTTACTTTCAATATGTAATTTATGTGGCATTGGCAAACACATTGATCAGAACAAACTATAAGCTTAAAAAAGTCCTTTCCCATGAGAACCATTGAGAAGTCTAGTGACTTTCTCTGCAGATGGTACAGCCAGACACAATAACCCATTTTAAATACTTCAGTATGCATAGTAAATTACTCATAAACATTTTTATTATCCAAATTCATAAACATTTTATACATCAAAATTAAAACCTCTGAAAAAAGCAGGCCCATGTTGGGCAATATGGCAGACGTGACTAAGAAGTGAAATGGGTGGTTATGTACCACCGTGAGACAACAAGCTCAGAATAGACAACTGAATAGTCAGTGAAAACAGTAAACAGAATATTATCAGATAAATGCATTATTCAGCAACTTTTTCAAAGCCATAGCCCTGACCATCTGGATCTTAGAACACAGAGGTGAAAGCATTGCAGGTATATTACTATCCAAGGGCTTTTCTAAACACAAATTCCAGAATGCATCCTCATATATTTTTACTGAGATCCATCCATTAAAAGCAAAACAAAACAAGCAATATTTTTCTAGCAAGAACATGGCAATACAGAGTTCATTTATTCAAGGTGAAAATAAAAATTTCCATTGAATTCTCTTCCATACCGTCTAGCTCTCTGAACACTGCCTTATCCACATTAGAATCCGTATTAGAAGAAATCAAGATTTTTCCTTCTGAATTGTCAAAAATAATGGATGCTGTGGAGTAAGATAAGATCTCTGATTTTGATTTTGCCTGCTAGGGTACCATCTGCACTGAGTGAATAACACAATCTTCTGTCAAGGTTGTACTGCATGCAATTGCCAATGTACTTTGAGGTTCTGCAGGGCAAGACTCACTATCAAATAGGATCTTATTGCTCTTTACTGGTGCAGAAATCTTTTTCTCTTCTCTGCAGAATCACATTCTTGCTGTGTACTTTACCTCTATGAAACAATACCAAAACAGAGTAAAAAAAGAGAGAGATAATTTGGATCATCCCACTATTTCAAGGCCATGCCTGGCCCTATCGGTCACAAAGACTGAGAGACATTAGGTGACAGCACTCTACACCCACTTTCCTAATGACCTTTTACTTAGCGTGGGTTAAAATACCAGCGAGGCAACTTATTCTGACCATGCTTTTAGTCATGCCAAAGAATGTGACTGCAATAAATTTTTTAAGATCATTTGATTGTGACATTTTTTAAAGCCATAAGCTTGGATTAAACAATGAAGATCTCTAAATTTCTTCTTTACAGGTCATTTCCTTGACAATCTAGCTTTCACCGGTTAGTGTGTGTCCATACTAGTTAAATTATTCTGCCACTAGAGTCAGATGATTAGAAAACCAAGTCTTTTCTGAAAACCTAGACACTTCCAGCTCCAGGGCACAAAAAAGATTTAAAGTTTTCTTCTATTTACTGTACTAAAATTAGGTGACTTGTAATTTAAATTACATTAATTATAAACTTCAACATTTAAAACTTAAAAAATCCCCAACTATCTGCTGCCTGTGGAGAAAAGAAACTGTAATGAGCTAGAGTTTGCTAGAGTCTGAGTAATAATGATTTCAAGGTCATGGACTGACAGATCAGCAGGGGAAAAAAAGGACTGGTAAATATCAAAGGCAGATGAAATTGCCTTATCCTCAGGATTTGTTGAAATCATGTTAACTACAGGAATTTGTTTAAATAGCTTGTCAAGAGTGAAATTAGTGACTTTGCGGCAAATGCCTCTATGGGTACATGTTTTGAGATTAATTCTTGTCTAGATTTCTTCGAATCTTCTTGATTCAAAAAGTAACCACGATGAGGAAATAAAGGTGGGAGCTAAATAAATGGTATTTATTCTAAGTAGAAGTTCTCCAAGGAAGAACACACATCCTTAAACTAGAAGGTGTTCAATAACTTCACCTGCTTTCATCCCAACAAAATGAGAAACTGTCTGAACAACATCATCAACTAGTGAGAAAGGCAGGTTGTCTGGATTTTGATTTAGTTTTATCTGTATTGAACTGTAACATTTTTGCATTATAAGGATTTACTAAGACATACAAAATTAATCCAGTGAAAATACTATATAAATGCTTGAAATTCCATGCTTTATACATAGATTCAGGAAAAAAATCATATATACTAATACAGCAAATCTGTTCATCTCCCCTTCATTCAGAAACGTAGGTTGGAAGAGACTAAAGCCAGATACCTCATGATACTACCATTGGCTTTAAGTTTAAATCCCTTCTTCCTCCCTCAGTTTTCCTGAAAAAAGGCAGCCAGAATTACACACAGAAGGCCTTACCAGAGTCTTGTACAAAATGCATAGTACACAGTTCTCTGTCAGACACATCCTTTCTGATATTCCCAAGTATGGAATTAATCTTTGCCTACAGCCACATCATGATAGTTGCTCAGAGTCAATCTGTGACTGATTCATACACCCACATCTTTCTTCTACTCTGTCATTTCTGGCTGATCAGCTCCCAGCTTATCGCAGAAATTCCGTTCCTTCTCCGTATATGATGTTTTGCTTTTGTACTATTACATTTGATGCTATTTGCATTACTCCACTTCTCAAAGTTCTTTCTTCTTTTTCATCTCCCAGGTTACCATTAGCTGTTCTTCATCCTCACTGCAACAGTGTCCCTGTACTTGGCAGTGTATTTCTCTTGTCACAAGACAGCCTCTTCCTTGTGACAGGCAAGAAAAAAATGGGTGACAAGAAGCAACACATGGGGAGTACCAGATGGATGCCTATCATCTCCATTATTTCTTTCATCCATGTGAAACTCTTGCTAGTTCCCTGCTGCTGAGATCCTTCAAGGTTATGGCCCCCTGGCTCGCTGCTCCTAATGCCTGATTACTGTTGGAAAGACCTGGCCAAAGCCAAGGACCTTGGCCTGTCACTCAGGGCAGGCACTGCGTGAGGTTTATCAGCTCCATCAAAACTCCCCATGTTTCTCTAGGGAAAAACCTTGTCCTGCCCTGTTTGTTATCACAGAGAAATGGAAGGAAGGACTGAGGGCAAAGAAATCCCATGATATTTGACTACACAGACCTTAAAATAGAGTAATTCCTTCACTTTAACTTCTGTCAATCATAAACTCAATAACTGAGTTTATAAAGGCAGGGGGATATTTCTTGCTGGGCCTGGAAGGATATGTTAATGTAAAGAGAGGCTTCTGCTTTAAGCCACCTAGGAGTATGTAATGCTTTTAAGGAATAAGAACACCTGCCAAGGATTGAGTATCTGATTCCCCACAGTTCAGGGACAGCAAATTCCTTTATCTGTTTTAGCTCCTTCCCTGTTCATAAAAGGTCTTAGTAAATACTAAAAGGGGTACAGTCTGTTTTGTGAAAAAAAATGTCAGAAATTTTGATTCTGAAAGTGTGCAGTCATTCTGGTTTTTTAAGAGTCTCATTTTTCAGTGGGAGGTGCAAATTTTTTGAACACGTTTACTAAGCTCTATGAAATTAGTTTTAAGGAGTGTCTAAGCAATTGTCCACATTCAGAGTATAAATTACACCAGATGATTTCAGATTCCTTTTTCACATCAACACTACAATATGTATGGGTGATCTACTAACACAATATCTGTCTTGCAACCATGTACCCCAGAAAAGTTCCTTGTAGCATTTAGGAATCTCTAGTGTATTTCCAGTGAACCTTTACTTTCACCCTGCCATATATAAAGCATAGATATACGTTCTATGTATGAAGTATTTATATAAATATGTATGTCATGCTGTTGTATATAAGTCATATATATATGTATATATGTATATATGCCATATACCTATGCAACATATATACATATATGTCACACATACGTTGTCTATAAGCCACATATGTATATACGTATATGCCATATACCTATACAACATATATACTTACAGCTGCCTTCCATACACGCACTGGTCTGTGCTGGCGTGCCGTTGGTAATAGACAACGAAAAATAAAAGCAGGAAGTTCTTGGACATTGTGGGAAGTTCCACATTATTTTTCATACGTCATTGTGGTGAGTTGTCATCATAATTGTCCCTGCGGACATTTCAAAAGATTTTTTTGTAATCTTTGTAAGAGTTTATCTTTGTGGCACCCCAGTGAACTATTATATTCACCTTTATCTACCTCCTTTGTTAACTGTTTCAAACAAACGTGTGTGATAAATGAGTCACACTTTTCCTTAGGGGAGTTGGATTGGCATGATTATATCAGGTTACACTTACTTACCTTACTTTTTAATTAGGCTTTTCAGGGCATTCCCCTGAGCAAAATTACAATTTGCCAAGGTGTAATTTGCAGGATTTTCCCTGGGTCCTGTTTGAACTGGAAGAAGCAAAGAAGTGGCTTTCCCATTTCAAGCATAGTCACCATTTTAAGGATAAATTCCTTTTCATTAACTCTGCTACTTCACACTTTCCTTACTTCAGGCCTCTCAAATGAATATTCCGCTGTCCTAGTTGCTGAGTTGCTCCATAACTTCCTCCTCTGAGACTTCAATCTCTGTCAAGACCATGCTGTTATTTCCATTAAAAAAGCGTCCTTGGAATAAGAATTTCCCTAGTGGCTTCTGCAACAGGGACTGAAAGAAATTTTTTCATCAGCTGCTGAGCTACTTCACTCTCTTCATTAATTGCTCACCATGTCATGATTCCTCTTGGTGATCTAGAGATGTCTTCAGCCACACATACAGATTCCTTGCCTCTAACGTGTTTTAAATGCATACCACTTTTCCCCTCCAGTCCTTAGCTCTGTATCCGTGACTGAATCATTTAATCACTGCAAACCTAACACAGAGTCGGGTCAGCGTGGCCCTAAAAGAACAGCTGGCAGTGCAGACTTGCTAAGCCAAACTGTCCACAGGGATCCTAAAACTTCCTTCAAAATGGGGATTTAAGCTAAGGCAAATGGCATGTATTGGGGAACCAAAGGATTCAGAAAGGGACTCCAATGTGACATAATGCATGCTAACTTTATAACTTCAGTAAATTTTTGTTCCCTAAGTAGCATAAACATTCAGACACTCTTTATTTAATAGGATATTTTCAAGTAAGGTCTCAAAAAGATTTGACTAGAGAGCAAAGAATTTTATTCAATGCTTGAAATTTATGTAAGACTGTTGCTGCCAATCAAAACCTGAAGGGAGACTGTAATACAGAGGAACAAAGACATTATTCTGAATTTATCTGTGCATGCCAGGAGACTATGTCATTAAAATAATTTCACTTCCATTAATCCAGACCAAATTTTCTCTGGGATTTGTTTTTTCTTTTTTTTTTTAAACTTTGAGATTTACGCAATAGCTGTGGAAGAAACCATTATGACTAATACTGCAAATACTGGGAAAATGCTACCTCCCTATTAAACTGCTAGTTAAACCTCCTTGCCAGCTGGTACTCATAGTCTACAAACACAGTTGAATCATCACTTAAGGAAAAGCATTAATATCAAAAATACAACCAGGAAAGGGTTTTCCCTACAGGCATATAGATAGGATATGTAGCAAGTTCCTTTACACTCCATTTCATTTAACTTATTACTACGACAGAGTGAAATCGGATTATTTCAACATGCAGTACAAGGGATTAAACTTTAAACTAGTTTGGAGGTTTAAAATGCCTGTTTGGGAGTGCTTTCAAGGAAGGAGGCAGAAGGAGCTTTCAAGGATGTTCAGGAGGTATAAGAAGGATTTTTCTAAGAGTTTGACCATTTTTTTTTATATATCCAATAAAAATGGCATATCTTTCTTTTTCACTCTTCAAAATTGTCTGTAAATCATGTCATAATTAACTGTTCAGAATTTCCCTTATATTAGGAATGCCTATTGTGAATTATTGCTCAATTGCACTGAGCAATGCAAAATCATTGTCAAGTTATGGTACAGCTCTCATAATTTATTTGGGGGGAAAAAAGGAATTTCTCAGAAGGGTTGAATAGACATGTTGCTGAGGATTCCTTTAGCCTTCCAAAACCCAGTTTTTGCTATCCTTAGATAGCAATACTTCAACGGTTTTGAGAATTTGCCATCATCCATAAAAAAGTGTTTGTGTGCAGAAAATAGACTCTGACATTGTGAATTCAAATCTGCTTTTCTCCTAAAATTATGCCCTTATACACTGTCACCTAAAAACATGATTAAAGTAAAAAGTCATATGACACATGTCAAATGTGACTTAAGAAGGCACATCCAGTGACAAGTGTCATTTAGTAGAGCTACAGTACTGCAGGCAAAAGTCCAAGAAATATAATTAGCAAACTGATACCATATAGGTACATGCCTTTGCACGCGCACTAAGTGCAACACAGACACACTTGTATGCAGTCCATCCTTAGCTAAGTCTTCGTTGTACTAGTAGATTTGCAGGTCCAATTTAGATCATTTTGAATGTCTCCTTAGCTCTTTTTCAGATGCAGGCATGCAAGGATAAAAATTAAACCTATTGCACTTGTGAAATGTAATTCAAATTTCAATCATATAAAGGAGAAGAAAGTGACTTTGTCTACATTGGAGTATGGCATAAAGGAGATCATCACAGGAGAAATCTGGCTAATTTCAGAAGAGAAAGCAATATAGGCATTTCAGTGCAGTGTTGAAGCAGGTGTTACTAACACCCTGTGAAGTGTGACACAGGCACAGCTTTCAGGGCTGATCTGGCATCTCTGTGAGGTGGTTTTTGCATGGGATAGTTAATAGCACTATTTCTCTAAGCTCCTCACTATTAATAAATACTAATAATTTGCCTCCTCATTGTCATTACAATCAGAAAAAATACATTGTCATATTGTTTAGAATTTTATTGATTGTAATGCATCTATGCAGCTGTGCCAAATTTAGGCTAATCATTAAACCTTATATACAGCATTTTTTAACACAAGAGAATTTGATATACAAATTGCTATATGACAGATAATAATTAAAAACCCATGGTGGACAGAAAGGTAAGGAAAATTCTTTGAATTATTATAGGTGAAAATAAAGTGTGGGTAGATTTAAGAAGAACTCTTTTGTGTGCTTTTGTGAAGAAAATATATGAACTTTTTTTTTTTAGAGAAATTTTCAGAAAAATAACCCTTCTGGTTTTATTCAAAGGAAAGCCCAATGAGTAACCTTTGTGAAGCCATTAACGGGGACAAATGCATATACTTTGGTAAGTTCTGCTGTACACTGCCAGCACTCTCTACTTTCAGCATAAGTTTTGGTGGTTGCTTCTTTTGAAGCTTCTGGTAGTCTTTATCTCTGGATATTTTTAGCCCTGGGTTGGTCCAATCTCTGGCCAACGCTATTGTTCATCCCACAATAACAATAGTAGGACTTGGCAGTGACATGGTATGTTAAAATTTTTTAGTGCTGCTATTAATTTTCAAAACAGCCTGTTAGTATTATTAGCTACTTTTTTTCAGAGTAAGATGATGAGATACAACACACTGAAGTCACATATCCAAAGCCTTATGTGTTTTTATTGTCAACTAGGTACTAAGACTGTCTAGTTGCTGGCTATCTGTTGGGCTTTGTTTAGGCCATGAGACTTGGTTTGCTAAACTTGCAAAAAATTTTCTGCAGGGATTCTCTCTTCTTGGTTTCACTTGGAAATTTGCTGTAGAAAATATTGAAATTGCAGAGAATTCAACACTTTAATTTTCAGGGTTGAAAATGTCTAAAAGTCAACTTAGCATGCATGAACTAAGACATGTAAGCTTGTATCTTCGAGGTGATGACGTGGTTCCAGTTCAGACCTCAAAACACACTGACTGGGCTGGCATCACATTTGTGTGTTTGCAGTGCTCTGTTAGATGGGCCAGACCTTTGCAGGAATTGTGAAACCACCAGAACTACAACCACAAATTCAGGCTTTAGAAACTGCTGTTGAAACTGGTCTTGTTTGAATAATATGTCTGTTTGCCCCCTACTTTCTTTTTTTGGTTTCCTTTGGGTTTCTTGAAACATTTCTTCCCTCTAAAACAGACTGAAGAGTTAAGGGATGAAGATGGTTGCTTTCATTTCACATTAAATTGCACAGCTCCAGAGAAGTGAGGGGTTTACTTTTTATTGCCAAATAAAATGTCGTCATGAAACATTTTGCATTCTGTAATGTGGCAGACATGCAACAGCCATAAAAATCAGCTCTTTCAAGTAGACTCAGGGCCTAAGCGGGAAGGAGTCAAGTCTCTCAGGAGGCCTCACTTACAAAAGGACATCAAAATAAATACCTGGATTTGCAGTGAATATAAGATGCTGAGACCCATTAAAAAGCCTCAAAATATTGTCTTTTTAGAAATTAAAATTCTGGTCTAGTTTGAAAGAAATTGAGTAGTAGCAATTATATTAAATACTGGCAACAAACAGTCTGGGATCAATCGGCATCCATTGGGAGCAGCATATTCTCCTTTTTCCACACAGCTGGATCTATGAGGAACATACCAGAAGATAGAGATCTATGCCATTATTTGCAAGTCTATAAAAGAAATATTCGATAATTCCTAAGGTAAGCATATTGCAGCATGTAAGGTAAGCATATTGCAGTTTTGACCTTATTCCCACCTGCCATTCAATGACATCTCTTGATTGATCATGTAATGTAAATAAGAATAGAATCTCAAATGAGGGATTAAAATAAAATTACTCCCAAAGCAAACATAATCCTAGTCAATATTTTATAAAACCTTGACTTAGGTGATCATTTCATTTGCGTTCCTTTTCATAAAAGAAGATTTACACGGCCTGTGATGGCACTAACCTTTTCCTCGGATTGGTAGTGCATCTCATATATTTAAGTAATTATCTGATAGATCTCTTGAATTATCACCAGGAAAAAAAGCATTAAAGCATGTCCAAATTATTTAAAGGGACCATTACATGCAGTTATCTGTCTTATCTTGTTTTCATTTCTGTATTGATATGATGTTACAGCCATATCAAAATCTAAACGGTCATTGCCTGAAGAAAAAATTTTGCTTGATTTTTCACATTGTAAAAGCAGAAGAAACTCACTGCCACTCCAAATTAAGGATTTCTTTTACAGCACAAAACCTATTAAGATCACTTTAAAATTGCTTAGGTAAATTTTGGTCCATTCTTATTCAAAATCTTAGTTTGTCCTTTCTGTTTCTCATAGTAATGAGGTTTACTATTCCCTCTTGAGCTAGATTAACCCTTGCACCAAAGGCCTATAGGAAAGTGCAGAGGTGGGCAGAGCTCAAGTGGCATTTAAATGGAACATTGGCCAAGTGCTGACCCTCTGCACAGGGTTACTTTAACCCATTAGAAAGAGTATCATGTGGCTGGAAATGGACAGAATGTACAAACGAAAACTTCTGGCTATGTGATTTCATACACTGTAGCTCTGCTTGCGAGCGTAGTTATTTGTAAAGATCATTGCATGTGTTTTGTTTTTTCTTTCTTTCATCTTCAACTACTGCCTCTTGTTAAGTGTAATCTATGTCACACTAGAGAGAAGATGTCGTGCAAAACAATTAATAGACTTTAAAATTAATTAGAATTTCAAAATAATGGAGAAAAGTAATTAGGTGAATTGTTTCCACTTAGATTATCAAAAGGAACTTTGAAAATCCAGCTCTTTGATTCCCTGAGCCTTCTTTTATGCATTTGTAATGCAGTTTCAGATGTGCTGTGAGCGCAAGGTTTTTTTCTACTTTCTGGAAAAAATGCTGGAAGTGAAAGCCTGTGTGTGCACATACCCATGTATAAATATTTTGCAAACTGCCATTATGAAATATATAGGCTGGAAAGGAAAGACATCTAATAGAGACAAATTAAATTTTTCAGAAGAAATACACATCATAACAGACACTTTCTCCATCCCCCCCACCCCCCCACCCCCCATGAAAGCTGTTTCATTACTTTGAAACAACGGTGATTCATAAAAAAGATCTGTCTGGACATGAAAATATGTTTGATTTTACTATTCTTTTCAGTAAATTGGAAGAGAAAAACACCTTCCATTTACAGTTGTAATGTAATAATAGTAAATTTATTTTATAATTTTATTTTGCAAGCCTAGTTATAAAATCATGTATCTGGTGCCTAACCCTTTGGGTACATTTACATCAACCAAACACATTTCAATGTGCTGGGCAACTTGATACATGCACTTTCATCAAGAAGGTAAAGGATCGTGCATATCTAATATTGTACTTTTCGTCATACTGGAGAGTCCGTTTTTCCAGTAGCTGCTTAATGTTCTCCACCTAAACAGGCACAACTTTCTCCGCACAGCTTATCCATCAGTAATTGTAATGACAGTGAATTTGGTTTTACCTAGCTGTTTTTATGTACTGTCTTAAGCTGCTTTCTGTAACTTTCTGCTGCCGCATCCTGTATCAAACAGCACCTGTTGCACAAACATGCTGTTATAGTGCTAGATTAACAAACTTAATTTGACACATAGTCTGAACACAACTTATTCAGAAACTGTCTTACTTCTATTAACTTGAAGCTTCATGTTCTCTGGTTCATACTACACAGTTCAGCTCTTTTCAGAACCTTTGCAGATCATATTTCTTTAGCAAAATGAAATCCAAATTTAGCTTTTTACATCTTTATAATTTTAAATCAGGCCACAGCCTGAAGATTGTTGGGCTTCATTCCTTAGATTATGACTATGGTGTTCCTTAAACCAAGCCATGCTTTGCCTGTGACTTCTTCAGGGAAGCTCACAACAAAGAGGGAGCTTACCAGCACTCACACCCTGGGACCAGGGAGGACGCCAGCCCAGCCACTGGCCTGAGCCCAGCCTTTTTTGCCTTTTCCAATCACCTAAAGAATTTGCACTGACTGAAAATAAGGGCAAACCAGTGATTACACCAATTCCCAGAGATGTGATCGAAGAGAAAGACACACGAGGTAGTCACAGCCCTGCCTGGCATTGGATCTGGGATATTTAAACCACTCCCCAGAACAGAGAGGATGAGTGCAGGAGTCTGCTTTTTTCAGAGCAAAGAAAAACTCTTTCCCGCAGCAGAGCCTCTAGAGGATTTAGTGTAAAGCCAAAGTTGTCTCTTGCCCAGCAGAGGAAATACATGATTATTAGAGTAAGTAATGAGGTAGGTTAATCAGCTTTTATTATTCCAACAGTGTACAGGACTTTGCAAGGAAGGGAGAGGAAGGAACAGGAAGGCAAGGCAGGGGAGGAACTTCCTCAGCTTTTGGAAACTACTGCTGTAAACAGCTACGGTTCATGACTATCAACAGAAAGATAGGCGCACTTGAAATGTCATTTTCATAGATATACTTCTTACAAATAAAAAATGTTTTTAAATCATTCAAGACTTCTCAGATCAGACAAGTATCCAGGTTTCTACCATTCACTTACATCTAGTCCAATCCCTACAAGTGATTTTTAATAAACAGGTAATTCTATTTTGCTTCCTATCTACACACTCCCTTTCTCAAAAAATGGGTTTTTTTCCCTGAACTTTTCAACACCATTTTGCTGCTCTCTGTCTCTGAACACAGTCATGAAATTAATCAAGTTTTCATTTTCCCCACTGTTTTTCATTCATCTTGCATTTACATATTTTTTTCCAAGCATTTATACTACCTTTGTTATAGATCTGGAAAGACTTGTCTCTTATCTGCATTTCATGATACTTGTTTGGGTGTCTCCTCTAATAAAGAAAAGGATATTAAAGGTGGAGAAGTTCTCTGTAACAATGCATCAAGAGCAACTGAATTTCATAGGGTATCGTTACACTTCCTCCAACACCACAGCAAATAGGCTGTCACAATATGTTGGGAATGTTCAGTGGGAATGGTTCGAAGCTGCGCCAACGGAGGTTTAGAATGGACATGAGGAAATATTTCTTTACTGAAAGAGTGGTCAAACACTGGAACAGACTGTCTAGAGAGCTGGTCAATGCCCCATGCCTGTCAGTGTTTAAGAGGCATTTGGACAATGCCCTTAATAACATGCTTTAACTTTTGGTCAGCCCT
>JAVJGI010000063.1:48502916-48543650 GCA_035590275.1 Ibycter americanus
TAAAGTGGTCAGGCAGTTGGACTGATGATTGTTGTAGGTCTCTTTCAACTGAAATTATTCTATTCTATTCTATTCTACTCTATTCTACTCTATAATTGCAGATGTTAATACAGTTGAATAAATACAAGGAATCTGTGCTCCTGCTCTTGTTCCATCACTTAGAGGCATCAAATCAGTGTAACTTTCTGACTCCTGCTATTTGGTTCTTGTGCTTTAGTGTTCAGTAATAAAGATCATCCCAGCAGTAAGGGTGTTTGATCAGAGTGACACTGATAGTAATGAAAATGTTACCTACTAAGCTTTATCAGCCTGTATTGGGCCTGGTTGAGATTTCCATATAGCAGCCCTCATGGTGCTGTACTTTGTATTGGTAGCTACAAAGGTGGTGATAACACACCAGTGTTTTGGCTGCTGTTGAGCAGCGCTTGCACAGCACCAAGGCCGTCTCTCTAACATTCCCCCCACCTCACCCCCAAAGGCCAGTAGGCTGGGGGTGGGCGAGATATTGGGAGGGGACACAGCCAGGACAGCTGACCCTAACTGACCAAAGGGGTATTCCATACCATATGATGTCCACACAGCAATAAAAGCTAAGAGAAAGGAGGAGTAAGGGGGCGGGCATTTGTTATTATGACATCTGTCTTCCAGAGCAACCACTGCACATGTTGCAGCCCTACTTCCAAGGAAGTGGCTGGACATCACCTGGTGATGGGAAGTAGAGAATAAATCTTTTGTTTTCCTTTACTTCTGCGTATGCAACCTTTGCAATTGCTTCATTAAATTGCCTTTATCTTGACCAACAAGGGGTTTTTTTTCATCCTGTTTTCTCACCCCTGCTTTCCTGAGGGCGGGGGAGTGATAGAGCGGTTTGGTGGGCACCTGGCATCCAGCCAAGGTCAACCCACCACACAGCCCTATGTAGCATAGACTCTGTGACAGTGATTCATGATTTGAAACTCAGGACCATCTGTTCCCTCAGAAACTTCCCTAGCCAAGGTGAAAGGTGAGGCTTAACAGCTGTATCATCTTTGCTTTCTAAACTCCATCCAAAGCCATCCAAAGGGCAACAAAATTCTCACACTAATAAGATTGTGGCAGACAGCATCTTCCATATGTTCCAGTATCAATGAACTCATTGAGCAACTGTCCTTAGTCTTGTCATATCTGTGCTGAACTACAAAATGAAGTATAGTCTTGTTGCTCTCTCTAAAATGCTCTAACCTCAGCCTTTATACTCTGGCACATGCTGCAATTCACTGACTGAAGCTAGTACCACATTCTGTAGACTTTGTGCAAGTGGCTTCTGTAAGTGGTAGAGGAACCCTGTTCACGTTTCATATGTTACTTCTATGGACATACTACAATAATAAACATTAGTGATTGATTTATTTCTTTGAATGGTTCCCTGACCTGCAGAGGTCATAGAGAATATGTTAAATAAATTGGATCCACATCTGCTTTTTTATTGCTCTATCTTTTTATACAGAAACAAACAAACAAACAAAAAATCCCACCAAAATCCTGACAAAGCCCAAAGCTTTCCTTTTTGTTATAGGTAGTGGTGATTTTAACTCTTTTCCCATAAGTTGGATAATAAAAGGAGAATATAGTAGCTTCGTATAACAAAACAATAATGCTTCTTTCAGGACTTTAACTTCCATTTGCAAAAGTGCATTGAAAGCAGAGCAAATTAGTATTTTTTTCAGGGCACACAGGTAGCAGCAAGACTTTTCCATTAATATTTCTAAGGGCAGTAAAAATGCAGTCTCACACAGCTAGTTGAAAACATCAGTGAAGCTTTATTGGTTTTTAGAATCATAGAATAATAGAACATTTCAAGTTGGAAGGGGCCCATAAGGATCATCAGGTCCAACTCCCTGCTCCTTGCAGGGCTACCTAAAACTAAAGCACATGACTGAGAGCGTCATTCAGATGCTCCTAAATTTAAACTGCAACTATTTTGCTCTATCAAAAACAAACCAAACCAAACCAAAACAAACAAACAAAAAAAAAACCAAACAAAAAACACACACACACATTCTTTGTTCTAGCATTTAGCAAGGTTTTTTTCCCAAAGCAGCAACACACAGTAGCACTGGTTATAGGAGTAGCTAGGGCTGGATCTCCAGTGGGGTCTGACTGTAGGCTGTGGGGTGAGACTATGTTTTGTAACACTGTAGGAGTCACTGGCTCACATCAAATTCTTTTTAGAGGAGGTGGACCTGTGGCCAAGCCTGAGAACTACATCAAACCAGTAAATGGGATGATTATGAAGAAGAAAAAATCACAGCACAGACCTGCTTCTGGATAGAGTCTGCCCTTAATTTCTCCTACTTTTCTTTCTTTACACAATATAAAACACACAATGGTAGAAGCAGATGGTCCCCTCTGGTTCCCAGGAAAGCTACCGCTGGTGGGCTCAGGGCTCAGTCATCGCTGCAGCCACTCTGCAGCCCCAACTCATAACCACTGCCCATTCTGGTTTTTCTATTCTGTCCTAATTTTAGGAGCCAGTGGTGTGACACACTGGCACTAGAAATGTTAACACAATAAAATACTCTGTTCTAAAATACTATTCCTAGCACATGGTTGGAAATGCCCATTGCACAACAAGCTTGTCAGTGCATTGGTGCATCCTTAAAATGTATATGAAAAAGCAAACTGTAGTGAAATGATCTACAGGTGAGTAGTGAATGATGTATTAAATGAGTTCCTGGAGGCTATTAGAAAGGAAGTATAGGTGGTGCATAGAAGGTTTGTTCTGTGGCCAGGACTGTTGCAAAGAAATGCTGAGATCAGGCCAAACAGCCAACCTGAAATCTAACCTCTTGTGCCTTTTGTTTTAGGTAGCATGATAAAGCCAGAGGCGAATATGTGCTGCAGGAAAAGGTAAAATGTTAGAAAGGCAAAGGATTAAATTAAGAATAGAAATAGTGATTAAGAAAAAATCTTGGCTCACACCTTGCTATTACAAAGCTGCTTTTTTAAATAATACGAGGTTTGTTCTAACTGTAAGTTTCCTGATGAAGGAAGTTTCTATCTCTTCCTCCATGAGGCTGCTCTTCACTTTAATTGCTTCGTCTCTCAAGGAGTCATTTTGTAATACAGGCATCTTGAAACTTTCTCTTCTTTATTGCATTCCCTGTTTTAATCCGAGTGTGCTAAAATATGCAAGCAATTCCTTCAGGTTTGTTTTTACAAAAACTTTTTCTTATAAAGGCACAGTATGTTAAAGGAGGTGGAAAACTCCATTGAATTATGACATGTGAAAAAAAAACCTAGGGTGTATACTGACTTCAAAAAACACTGGAAATAGATGAAGGGAAGCCAGTGCCTCTAAATCATTAGTCATCACCAAACCTGCAGATGATGTATGCTACGCTTTTTATGAGAGGAGCCATGAAAGCAGCAGACATTGAATTGACACACACTCCTTAGAGGAGGGATGAATGATTCTACATGTATTTATTGTGAGGTAGGGTTCTTTTTTCTTTATTTTAAAAAAGACCTCTTTTATTAGAGATATGATTAAACAGACCTTGCATAAGAGCAATATGGGACCTCCTAGATTTTTTAGATTTTACTAGCTTTATGAAAGCAAAACTACGTAAGTTGAAAATCTTCATTTCTGATAGGAAAGTGAAATTTTCAAATCATTCTCTCAAGAAAAATTGGCACATAAAAATATAATGAAAGTCCTCTCAGTGTTTCCAAGCCAATACAAAATCAAGATGTATTGAAACATCTCATGGAAATGGGCTTTTCCTGCCAGATTTTCAACATACTTTTTTTTTTTTTCCCCCCTCAAAACTGGTCTGAATTACTAACTGCTTATCCCTTCACCTTTTAGAGGTTTGCATCCATTATCAAGATGATGACTTCCACATGAGCTAGCTTGGGGTTTGCATTAGTACAAACCACTCTGCTAGGAGGTTAAGTGAAAGAAACACTAAGTGTAAGCGACCTATTTTCTTGCTATTGTTTCAGAACTCAGCCAGCTGGCACGGCCCCAGGTCAGCCACACCACAGACAGCCTTTTCATTCACTGTCACTGGCTGTGGTATTTCAGGAGATAGATATATTTTAACTCCTTGTGCTGCTTTGAAGCTTCTCTAATGCCCTGAGCCTTACTAGAACTAGACTGCGATAAACACTGACATCTAAAAGAAGCAATAGCTGACAGCCACGCAGCCCACAGACAGTTCCTCCTATCTGGCAATTGATTTGTTTTCTGTCAGATACATCGATAATGAGACTTATTTGTCAGACTTGAAGTTCTCCATAGACCAGTCTGTCCTCCAGGGGTAGGGGACAAATAAACCCTTCTATAGGCTTTGTCTGGTCCCAGGCAACTGCAGGGAGGAGCAGAAAATGGCCTTTTCTCTTACAGAACTGAGATTGAGCATCTCTTTTCCCACAGCAGCATGCATATTGTATCTAGTCTCCTGTAGCACTTACCTCAAGTCCTTAAGTCATCATGGAAGATGTTGCTGTGTAGAGGAGGCAGCAGTATATCATATCAGAGGATATCTTTGTGGACCTGAAGGAGAATGATCAGGCAGCTTCTTGTTGCCTTTGGCCTCCCCGACACTCTGTGTCCCGCTACAGCTGGTGACACTAGGGAGCTGCTGCTCTTCCTGTAGTCCCTGCAACATCTAACTGGTTTGTATGTGGAAGTCAGTGGTACAAAACAAATCCCTGCCAGGAAAGCATAAAGAAAAATGAATATACAGGATTTGGAAGAGCAACAGAATGAGAGGAGATACAAATGTGAACATCCATCACATAAGGCTGTCGTTTGTATTTAGAGGGTTAATTGCTTTGTTGAATACTTGAAAGAAAGCCCTGTCTCTACATGATATAAATTGTTCAGCTGAACAAAGCATACCCAGTGGCCTAAATCTATAAGGAACTCAATGAGCAATGATCTGAGAGAAGAAAAAAAGATGATGAATGAGATTTTAAATATATAGTTCCATAAACATCATTTCTTTTCTTTGGTGAATGTTAACACCAAAATGAATATTGAAAATTCAGGAGGTAATTGGTAAATCTTGTCACATTCAAGTGGTGCTTTTTATTCAGATTCATGAGTGAAAAGGAGCTTTATATGAAGCTGCAGGTAACCAAGATTATAGTACATAGCAGCATAGCCTAACAGCCAGCAGAACCCTGGATGCAAGGAAAGCAAGCTGTCCTCCTCTACACAAGTCTCACTCTATGCATCTGGCAATGTCGGTACGTGATGCCCAGGCACCAGTCAGCTAGAGGTAACAGCACAGCCCAGTGTGTGCCAGGACCAGGGCGTTTGTTGCAGGGACATGTCCTTCTTTTGTACTGCTGCCAAAGGGATGTGTAAGACACAGTCCCACTCATCTGTTCAGCTGCTGGAGGCGTCATCTGAGAGACAGGCATGCTGGTCCTGGTGCTTTAGCCCAGCTGCTCAGACATCATCCGGGACGTGGGGCAGCCTGGTTCAAACGCCTCAGTTCCTAGCTGGTGATTTGCACAAAGCTGAACAGACCCAACCAAGGAGAAAAGTAAGACCCTATCAAGAATACTTGGTCTACAAGCAACTGAGGAACTCAGTACCAATATGGGAGAGTTGTGTTAATCGTCCCTGAATCTGTCCCGTCTCTTGGCCAAAAATCTCTTCAGAGATTTTCTCTCAGAAAATCTACCTGATAAATCTATCATCAAAACTAATACTCTGCCACTGGTGTTTCCAGGTGCTGGCTATTCAATGTTTCCCAAACAAATCCACTGAAACAGAAAATCTCTCCACAATCTCATGTTTATGTGCAAATTACTATCTACTCTTTCCTTACCACCTCTATCCTTCCACACAGAGAAGAGCCAGAACACAGGCAATGCACAGCTGGGGAGTTGAACTTGGACCACACTGAGGAGCCTGAATGTGTGAAGGAGTATCCCAGACTGTTTGTTGCCTTTGGTGACATCTATAATTCTACCTAACCAAACTCCTGTATCAAAAATACACTGATAAATACACAGACAGTTCTGCTGCCAAAACCAGGTCTTACACCTTTCCTCAAGGAAATACTGAAATAATTTCACCTGTGTTAGATCAGCATCAGGCATAATAAAGGAAGTCTGACTGAAAAGCTAGTGCAGCGCATTATGCAGAGGAGAGTACATCACTTTACTGTGGCTATAAATGCTCTCTGACAATCATTTTTCTGAAGAGTACAGCAACAGGACCATTCCCTAAGCACAAGGTATGGTGCCAAACGCCAAAATTGTTTGTCCTAGGAACACGCTCACTGGCCACCACAGCCCTGGCACGGGTACAGCCATGGACATCTCTGACAGTGGAAAATTAGTATAAACCTCCCGCCACCTCCTTTTTCTCCCACGCCCTCCGCTACCGAGGGGAGCGGGGTGCTCCGGAGCCCTCGCCCGCAGCGTGCCGTGCCGGCGGCCCCGCTGCCGCTGCCGCTGCCGCTGCCGCTGCCGCTGCGGTGCAGGCAGCAGTTGCCTGGCAACTCCAGCATCCTGAGCTGCTCTGCGCGGCTGCTCGCTGCCTCTTCCACCCACCCACTCTGGTTTTAACCAGAAAACAATTCTTGCCTTATCTACATTGGAGCCCATTACAGATTCTCAGTAAACAAAAAATCAGCTGCAGGAAAGGGTCAGAATAAGGCACACTCCACCCTCTCCCATTCCTCTGCTTTGGAGACACTGTCATTTGAAGTGGGGCTCAGTGCTGGTACAGGGGCTTAGTGCTCTGTGCTGACATTTCCTCTTGAACTCAGAGGTGCACAGCCCTGACCCTGGCCAGCTAACTAATTAGAGCCTCAGCGCAAGCAAGGAGCTGGGCTGAAATAACAGGCGGGGTGAATAAACATCCGGTTGGGATTTAGAGTTAATACCCGCTGGAAGAAATAAAAACTTGTTTGAGTGAGTGGGTAGCTGGACCGTGATGGAAAGGGGGGAGGTTAGCATGTGGGAGCAGTCTGGTGAATCAGCCATGCTGAGAAATTAATAGATTTTTTAAAAGTACTCCACCACAAAAAGGACTAAACACCTTCCACTGATGAAATAGGGAGGAAACCAATGTTAAAGATCTGACACAGAGAAAAAGAATGCTTAACAGCTAGGAGGAAAGCTGTGAAACTGTGATATAATAGCTCCACTGAATGTTATATAAAGATTTACTATCTACTAGGCATGTACTGAAGCTGACTGATTTAATGCAAACTTCAGTTCCATGTGATAGCTAGCAGATAATGACATATCCTGAGGTACAAGCATTTGAAACCCTTTTCAAATCACTCATGAACCATCTGCATGCATGTCTCTGATACGTTCCCCAAGTCTGTCATATTGCAAAGTTAGTCTTTTTTGCCCTTTATTCCTTTTTCCTCATTCCTCTTTACTAAAAGCATGGATCAGATTATCTTCTATGAATTTAGACTTTAAAAGTGATTTTAAAAGCTTTGGAAGGAGCAACTTCCTCATCATTTTTTCAAAAGTAACTTCCTTGGCAGGTGGGTATTTGTAACATCTGCACACACACACACACAAAACTCTTTTCCCATGCAAGTACCTTTGGGATCAAATACTAAAAATTCTTTGGCTATAAGATAACTGGAAAAAAGGGGGGAAAAAACATCATCTAAGCTTTTCAAAATAAATTAATTGGGTTCCTAGTCAAGTGCTTGGATATAGTGGGTAGTCCAAGGGGAAATATCACTGCAGAGAGTGGCAGTGATGTCCTTGTCTTTCATAATGGCAGCCCTAGAACATTAGGTGCCTGTGCCCAGCATCGTTACTAGTACCATGCACATTGCAGTCTCCTATCCACAGGAGAAGCCTGTATTAGTGAGATGGCTGAATAATATAATACTCCAGTTCTTATCGTCCAGGGAGACCAGCTTCTTAGTGCTCTGCATAAAATTTCATCAAATACTTTTATTGGGTAGAAGGTTATGATCTGCTGAGGCTCAAAAGCAGAAGTATTGGGCAAATCCTATCAGATTAAGCTGCTGCTGTATTCTGCCAAAGTCTGGCACTGTGTACAGCCTTAATGAATGGTGGGTTCCTGGAAGGTCCTTTAATTGATTCACTGTGATGTTGGGACAGACCTTTAATCTTATTTGCCTCACTTTGTGAACTGAGGATAATTATGTTTGTCTTCACCATGGGGCACTAATTGAAGTTACTTTCTAAAGACCTTTGGCATTGTTGGATAAATGATAGAATAAGTTCTCATCCATTGGATTTATTTGGTGGTTTTTTCCTCATTAGTTAGCAAACAGTGAATGACCATGTAATGTGAGAGATCCTGATTCAGCAAGTTCCTTCAGCATTTTAAAGTCTTTAAGACTGCAAGAGGTTTAATAGGCAAGAATGGACTTACCAACAGGCACACACACACAGCCGGGCTGTGGCAAGTCAAAATGATGTAGTTTTGAATTAGAGCACAGAAACAATGCTCATCAGATTCTGTATAATGACTTTACATGTGACCTTTGGGGACAGTTTGCTGCTGCACAATTGCTGAGGGAATGTTACTCAGGGAAGCTGCGAAATGAATGACAGTACACAGAATAGAAATTGTAATTAGTTGACTGTACATTTTTCTTACGTGAATACCGAAGTTCAGCAACATCCATTAGTTTTACAGGGCTTCAGTTAGTCCTTCAACCGGTCCAGTTTAATATAATCCACATGATTACATTGCTGCTGAGATTTCTTTGTTGATGCAAAATCCTGTGGCTTTTAGAGTGACCTGAGAAGAAAAGCCCTGATTTATTTGCAGGATATAGATAGCTTAAAAATCTGTATCCATACCGTACCCTGCTTAAAAAGCACTTTGACACTTTGACATTGCTTTTAAAGCAGGTTCTATGAAGAACTGTAAGGGAGCAGAAGACAGGGGAAATAACGTAGTCTTACATTTCACTGACTGAAATACAGACTAGATTGTGAATTAATTGAGGATTTGGGTGGTTCCTGCAAACTACTTCAAAGTGTTTCATGGTAACAAAAGTATTTCCATTGTGAAAGGCTGGTAACTACATCATGTACACTGAAAATAAAATATATTGTAGCCCCACCACATTTTTAAGATTTTCCTTGCTGCAGGGGGTTTTGTGCCTTGTTTTGTGGAAGGGAGGAAGCTCCTGTGCTGCAAGTTGTCTTCAGCTGGTATTCACTTCACACCGCATGCTGAAGAAGCCACTCAAGACCTGTCAAGTGGCCTTTATAGGATCTCTACCTTTTTTTTGGAGCTTTTCCAAATCATGTTGAACCCTGAATATTTTTAAATTCACCTTTACCTGTTCACTGGAGTATTTTAGCTTCTCAAGATACTTTTGCTGTGATGCCTACATGAAATCAACCAATTACAGAAATTTCCGAGCAGCAGGTTTTTATATCAACAAATTCATATATGAAGAGCACCTCCGTTTTGATTTTCCCCTTTCTGTTATAAAACCCTTGCAACCTCAGACTCAAAAACATCTGAGATAGAGGTGAGATCTTCTTTTACTTAGCTGCAGTACTGATTAGGGCCTCTGAGTGTAGTTACTCAGTGATATAACATTTTCTTCAGAGGTGATATTGGCTGCTAGGTCAGTGTGATATCTGAAGCCAGCAGCAGACCCTGTTCTCTTGTGGAATCTGCAGAAGAAGCACACAGACTATTTTATGTAGTAAATATATGCACAGCTGAGGCAGTTATCACCCAAGACTTGACAAATCAGAGCTAACACCCATGTAGCAGAAGGTTTCCTGCGCTCTACATGGAGGGTTAAAGAGTCTATGTGTATTACAGACTTTAGAAGGTGTAAATGTGGCCATGTGAAAGCAAAAAATTTCTTGACACAGAAATCACCACAATAACAAAGAAGAGGGTATCTGAGCTAGTGGGAACTACTTAAGACTACTTGACTTTGTATGAATATTTTTCTAAATAACGTAAGGCTAAACCTAAATCACATCTTGGTCCCTGAGAAATCACTCAGCAGGATTTCATGTCTTATCAGACTATGGAGCCCAAATGGGTAATAATAACAATTAATAATGCTTATCGTTGCTGTGATAAACAGGTAGATTTCAATGTTCTTCCTTATATTATTCTATTTTTAAGAGCCTCTGTGGTTCGTAGCATTCTGAGACACATCTCCCATACTTCTCTCTCTACAGCAAAGCATTCTTTAAAACAAAATGTCTTGTATACAATTGCATTAGTTCAGAAATGAAACTGCAATATATTAAACTCAGATGTTAAATTGCCCAGGGAATACAGAGATTCAGGCCTTTTATTGTCATTAGTCAGTGACAATTTGTGCAATTGTTCTGTTGAGCAGAGATCCTGAGCTAGATGGGCACCTATATTTCAATAATAACTTTAGCATATAAAATATATCCCAGGGAATTCTTTCACTCTGTCTCCTGTGTTGCACATTATTAGTTTGTTTCTGTTGGAGAGGTGCACAGGAAATTTATAAACTGCATTATTCAGTCCTTGAAAGAAACATTGCATTTTGGCACTTTTAGTTACTCCAAGGATCTCACAGCCGCCCTGGGGGAATTGCATTGTAAAAGATCTCTAAACAGGATGCCAGGCTTGTGGTTTGCAACAGGAACAGCAGGAAGTCTGTCCATCTCTTCCCACATCTGGAAACCAGAATGACAACTAGCATAATTTAAAGCAGATTATGGAAGGCAGTCAGTTATTTTACTAATGAAGGCCTTGCACTCCACCCTCATATCTCCACCACAGTTCTTAGGCAAAAGGCTTTTCCTATTACAATGTCCAGTGCAGGAAAAAAATGGGTACTACCCATGTATTTCCTTGTGTCACGGAAGATCTTCCTTTTTTCCCCTCTCTTAGTACTTCTGAAGTTTAGCAATTATGCTGTTCTAAACAGATGCACTGTTTGCTCTGCCATTTCTATTGATAGGAGAGACCGCACTCAATTTTCACTTGGTCTGCCCTCTCTGTGAAGCTGCTGGTGCTGATGTTACACATGCCCACTATCTGTGGCGAGACGAGCTGTCTTCTCATTTCCATGCTACATAATTGTACATAACTGTGACCCCCATCTGTCCCAGAAAGGATTCCAAAATTTTAATAAATATTTTAGTAGAACGTATTAATTTTGTCTTGCAGTTCTTTCCAGGAAATGTTCAAGTCCAAAATCTTACACTAAAATGAAAGACAGGTAAGGAGAGGAAAAAACCTACTTTTTTACTTGAGTTGTGCAGGTTCAAAGGAATAAACTTTCTGTTGGTCTAAAGTGTCATTGACTGTACACTAACCTCACTGAATCTGCCACAGATAGGTCATGGTTTGCGTTTGAATCTGGGTTTTCTGATTTTAAAAGTTCTTAATTTCAGAAGAGAAGCAAGTTTTGTCACTATTCAATTTTTCAGGAAGATGCTATGCTAAGAACCTCCCATCTAAAGAAGAATACCAGCTGTGATTCTGGTTGAAGCAGACTGATCTGTGAGTTAACTGTGTCAGCTGCTTCAAGTAGATCCCTCAACTCAGCTGTGAACAAAATGGAAGAATTTCAGGACAGGAGAAATCTCATCTAATGCAAATATTGCATCGTTTTCTAGGAGGTATTGCACTCCCTTGCGGGAATTTCAGCTACCTGACTCCTGAGTATTGGCAATGTGCTGCCACCCAGTTGCAACTTTACAACCAAGTGACCATTTTTTCTTCCACAGCTGTTCTCCCCTGGGCTCAAGAAAATGTGGATTTCATTCTCTGCTTTCTCCATGATGAATCTGCTCAGAATTTTTTGCTATACCTGAACAGAGCAAAAGAGTCATTACACACTAGGTGACCTGGAGTGGATTTTACAGAGTGAAAATGAGCAGTCACATATAAGCGACTGAAGGGGAACAGAGAGAGTAAGAGTCCCTTGTCTGGCCTGGAATCAGACAGTACTCCCACAGGCTTTATGACGTAGTCTATTGTAGTTCACTATACCATAAAAAATGAACAGTGAGCAAAAGCACCATTGAGCACTGAACTTTCCCAACAGGTTACAATCATAGAAATATGTACACTACCTAACTGCAAATGGATTCATGTGGAAAATACATAGCATTTGCACAATCCCTCAGAATGTGTATTGTTGACCCAACCGTGAGAAGGGTCTATGGCTTACAGGTGGGGTCACAAATTCAGGGAAGATATAGGAAATGGGGGGGGGGGAAATAGGTCTGAATTAAAGAAAGGTTTGGTGAACTGGTGGTCTGCCTCTAAGAATGAATATTGCTGAGTGACTTTGGGGCAGAGAGACAACTCTCATACAAACATAATTGTGTAGCAAGCACTACGGCTGACAGAAGATGCAAGTAGACAAAGTCAGGACTCTTTGGATCTGGTCTTGGTTAATAGTTCCATTTCAAGCTGGAGATTGGATCAGATGACCTCCAAAGATTTCATTCAACCAGATATTCAATTACTCTATTAATTAAGCACAAAGGCTGGCTGAGCATGTCATTGTTCCTAAGTCAGTCAATTAACTTCTTGCTAAGGTGTGTGAAGTACAACAGGCTATTTGCTGTGTTTCTCCTTTCTCCATTATGCACTTTAGAAGGAAAAGAGAAGCCTTTGTGGCAGTCAGGGTGGCCTAAAGGAAACTCACCCCACCCCCCACTCCCCCACCCCCAAGGATTCTGCCATAACTCTCCTTTAAAAACCTGCCCAAGAACAAGTGTGTTGTCTTCTATACACTGCTGTTTCTAACTCTCTTTAAACTCTTTTCTGGTCAGCTTGATGACAATCAGGGAAATGGAAAAGACAAGAGGAAGACTAAAGTAGTTAATAAGAAGGAAGAAATCTTAGGCTTAACAGGCATAATAGAGAAGTCAGTGACTGAATAATTACAAAGACAACTACAAATTACATTTCAAAGCAGGAATAGAAAAAAAGATTGCATTGCAATGCCCTATGTTACATTAGAGTCTGTCCTTCAACAGACTGTCTTCGTACCTACATTTCGATTGTCATCTATCTGCTCATGTACCATACATTTGTATGCAGTTAGTAGTACAGTCATCTGAGGTTTAAAGATGCCCAAGTGTTTTTGCATAATGTCCAGTTACTCTTTTCTAAATTTTTTTATAATCAGCTTAGGTCTGCTAAATGATACTGGTTAGACAACCTTAATGTCTACTCTTCTCTTAATTCTCTACAGAACAGACATCTGCCTTGGGGAAGGCTATAATAAAGTGTCTCAGCTTATTTATGCCAATTTGGCTCGCAGCCTAAAACTTCTTTAGGTAACACTTTAGAGCCAAATTTAAAAAAAATATGCCAACAGGTTTGTAGTCGTGTACTTATGCTTACCTCCAGTTTTGAAAATTTATTGAACAGGACAGATTAATGGGAAGATCTTCAGAGACAAAAATGACTGATGTATACCCACCTCACAGTGAAAGACTTGATTAGGGCTGCTTGATATTAGCTGCTGTTTAAGCCTTTGAAAATCTCTTCCTTAACAGTCTAATTCTAACTGCCAGTTGTTATTTACACTTGTGCCTGTTCCCCTCTCAGTGCTGGAGCAAATGTTCTACACTGATTTTGAGACTGAATAAATCAGAAATTATAATCAATTTGCAGACAGAAAAGCATGATTTGTGCAGAATGAACTCACATGCCTGAAGAGAGGTTTACAGTAGCTCCATCACAATTCTCTTTCAGCAAGGAAGCAAGTAAAGACCTTGCAAAGAGAACGACAAAAAGGCTATATACAGATACACCTGTTCATCCACGCTGCCAGCACTCCTGGTTCTGTAGTTCGTGCTCCACGTTATTAGACTTGGGAACAGCAGGTAGCTCTGCACCAGGCTGCCCTGCTCACAACAAACTTTCTACTGTTAGGAGCTTATTTCCAGCATCCTGCCAAGCAGAAAAAGTAATCCATGTCCAGTTTATCATCCTCTGGAGACATTATAAGTTACCAGCTAAACATTTTCACCATGTCTAACACTACACAATCAAACTGCAACAGCAATGATATCTGAAACGCACAGTAAGTAAGATTCAGTCAGACAGGAGCTGCCTGAGTTCCTACTGCTGTTTATAAAATGCATTGAAAAGAAAATAAGCAGTAAAGCTCTGATATTTTTCCTCTGCCAGCATATGCACAGCTGCCAATATACCTACTCTAGATTTCCTTTTGTTGTTTTTTACTGTTCTATTCTGGTGTACCCTTGAGAGGTCCAGAGCTGGAGTTAAATATAAGTCAATTGATAGTCATTGGATAACTTATGTCTAAATGAATAGATGCTCTAGACAAAATTAAACAGCCTGTGGCAGGGCTTTTATGTAAATAAGTGCACTGATACATTGTATATTCAAGCAGTACTCAAGAAACCAGAAAGAAAAATGAACACAACTGTCTTCATGCTCATACGCAAAAGGTAACTTATTTAGGACAAGATGATGTTGTGCAATAAAAAGATTTATTGTGTGACTAAAATTAAAATTAAATTCCTGTTAAAATATTTATGTAGATGTAGCTGAAACATTCTGCTTAGAGATAAATCAAAGAGGCCTTTGGCATTTCACAGACATATAATTCCAGTATTCTTCTGCTGCAAATTTAGTGCTTACAAGATGTTAATGGCAGTTCAGTTTTCAGGACAGTCTCTGCAGACTATTTTTGCTCAGCAGGTGATGAGGATTTGCATCCATATTTCAAATATATTTCTATCTCATTACTGGCTTCTTATTTCTTTGTGATTTATATCTCTATAAAATTCTGGCTTGCAGAATGGGGAATGTGATTTCAAAAAGGCAAATTCTGCATAATGTGAACATTTATCATATTCTTTCTTGGTTTTTTCCTCTTTAGACTTCATTTCTTGAAAGACTGGATGGAAGAATGACATGGCATGCTTAATCAAAAAAAAAGAAAAAAAAAAAGGAAAAAAGAGACTTTTGTAAAAATCAAGCACTTTTAAAGAGCTTTAAAATATCGGGGTACTTTACTCAGATATGACACTCCATGCAAAGTGGTAGTATTATTTGCACTGTTACCTTCTTTTGACGGAACTAGATGTTTAAATAATATATGTACACTGGGAAGTAAGTTCGCTTGGGTAACTGTTAATTTGTAAGAGTTGTAATCAGTACAAATTCAGTAAGTGCTTTTTGTAATAGGGCTGAACGTAATGAATCGATTTGGTATTCATGCAGATGTCACATGTAATTTCAGAGCTGTTACACTGTAATTTTGTAGCACTTAATAGAGATTATGGTGGTGGCAATTTTGTCACTGTAGATAAGGGGCTCTTAGTGCTTCTTTCATTAATTTCCAGCTCACCCTTTTCAGGTGTTTATGATACAGTATAAAGTTAAAATCCTCAGCCTAATATAATCAGGGTACAATTGATCAAACCCTGAAGAAGAGGTGGACCCAAACAGCAAAATTTTAGAACTTTAGTTTAAGTAAAAATGCCCCAGCTGGCAGTTTTGGTTCAGTCTATTATAGATGCAGAAATGCAGAACTACATTAGTTTTCTGGAACCCTCCTGCCTCATCTTATGGTCCCCCTGCACACAGCACAGTATTCTACTGCAAGGGTTTGCTAGCCAGAGTGGGTCACATTTTGGATTTCAAATCCTTTGCCATCTCTTTTGAAAACCTTTTTCTTTAAAATCATTATAATATCCCCCACCTCCACTTCTGCTGTGGAAAGGAAATAGAGGGTTTCTACATTGGGATTCTTCTTTTCTTTCAGGTGAAGGTATTAAGGGAAAGAAAACACCTTCTGTTCAGATAGAAAAGAGATCAGCTATATACCAAAAAGGTAATACAATATTTATACTTGGCATTTGTGACCTTTAGCTTTTGGACCTGGTGCTGCAGGTGAGCTAGAAAAACAGCATGTGTAATATACAAAGGGAGAGAGAGGAGGATTTCACCGCATTTCCTTTCACCGTTTCCACACCTATAAGTTATTTGCAGTGCCTTCAGATCTTATGTGTAGGCTAAGCTCTGCAATACATATAAGCTCTTAATACATGCTCTGCTCTTTGTGCCCTATGCAAGTAAGGTTCTGCAGAATAGATAATTTTGTAGCTTGTGACACACCAGAAGATCTTTTATACCCACAGCAAAGCAGAGGAAATGCAAGATGCTCTACACTGCTCATGCCATGTATTTATATCCTCAGTTGGAGAACCAAGAAAATAATTTAGTTCTGCCGTCTCTTTTGAGATTAGTAACCAATAAGCACTGAACAGCTGAGGCTAGAAAGAAAAATTCTGATATATTTTCCCTACTCCAACAGTCATTAAAAACAATTTTTTACTTAATATCAGCTTAACTGAAAGCTTTGTGAAAGCTTTCCCACTCTATTGCTGCTCAGTAGACAAATAAATGTTGTAGGAAGTTGTTGAAATTCGTACATATATACACATACGTGTTTTTCTTGTACATTATACAACAGTTAAGGTCTTGCTGAAGAGCTGTTCTGGTTTAAAGTGGATTGTGTGCAACCTATAGTTTCAGACAGAGCAAAGGTTTTGTGATTCTCATTCTGTTTTGACAGCACTAGTTTCTTGCACCATATTCACATGAGATTTTAAATGTGTCCAAACGAAACATGAAGAATACAATCAGTTTGAAGCTGAATGTGACCCAGAGTTAAGCCCCTTTTCTTATAGTATTCCAATCTGATTAAATCTAGAGTCAGTTGCAGATTTTAAATATTATTCAAATAGTACTCCGCTCATGTGCTAGCAGTACCTGGCCCTGGATGGAAATAAGCTGCTCAGCTGTGTGCCATTAGTCTTGAACAGTTAATACTTCATGGAGAATCATGAGAGATTCCACCAGAAAAGATTTTGTCAGGCTGTGACTGGAGAGTTTCAGCCAGGTTAGCAACATACAAATGTGTATTTAATATTTACCACTCTATAATAAGACAAGAGTACAGTAATCTTCAGTAATGTTTTAATTCAAATGGGTCTTATTGCTGTTCAGCATAATTGGTGGATAAGATGTAAGAAACCTCTGCAAGAAGAAATGCTCTACTGCACTGTTCACCAATCTCCATTTATGCCACTCAGACTTAAATTCTTTGCTGTATAATAATTTGTATTTACATTCTATGTTATTTCCAAAATCAAATTAAATTCTACCACAGACTATAATTTTACAGCATTTTTTGAAGAAAAGACTATACATGGAAGTATTTTCCTTCTGCTGAAAGGGCTGTCACAGTGAACTACCTTTACAATGCAAAGAATTCAGAAATTGCTCAGGAGATTTCTTTCTCTTTCTTCATGTCCACTGTCTTCCCACATTTCCTTTCCAGAATAAATCCCATGTGAAAATGTCTGAAAATATTGAGAATTGAAACCTGATTTCAGTGACACAGTGGTAAATCTGGGATTCATCTTCTGTCTTCAGAAAAGGGCCTGAATCAATCAGCTGCGGGAGATTGAATGAGACAAATAATTGAGCATAATCCTATTCAGGTTACAACATATGGGATGGCCCAGAAGATCTGCAAACTGCCAGTGTGTCGGTTGATCTATTCAGGAAAAGACTGGCCAAACTCAGAGAGAGATAAAAGCCTGCACCACCTGGGCTTTTCTGGTAGAGAAATGGCAGCAAAGAACAAATGCAAGTATCATGCTGCTTCTAAGCCTCTGCTGCTTCCTCTCCATTTTTCTGGGAATATGGAACATTAAGGATGCTTTATTCATCTGCACTAACACTGCATTTTCCCTTCAGTACAGATTAACATCTACTTTGTGTCAGAATATATAGTTGGTAAGAATATTTCGTGAATATATAATAAATCCAGGAAGCTCAGAAACATGTATGGCAAATTATAAGTTGAGAGCTGTTTGATGGATATCACAGGAAAAATGTAAAAGTAAAACGTTTACAAAAATGTGAGCTAGTATCATAGAGCATAGCATGGCTTACAGCTTCAAGCAACTGAGTTGTGAATACAGGGAGATTCTTTCCCCAGAACTGAATAAAACCAAGGTAGGAAGGTGGTAATCATTTAACCAAAATGGTTAAATATCTGGACCAAAAATAGTGCATTTATGTTCAGAAAAAAGAGAACACAACAGAGTGCCTGTCCTTTTACTGACTTTACACTTAACCTTCTGAAATTAAGGAGGAGCTTTGATTAAGGTACTTAAAGTCTAAGTGGGCTGACACGAACTCATTTAAAGACTGGGGTCATTCAACAACTGGCGTTATTCTGTGGGATTAAACTTCTCAGGTTTTTGCCTGTTCATACCCCTAAATCAGAATAACTGAAAGAGGGAGAGAAAAAAAATGCAGAATCCTTTTCTTCAAAAGCACTAACATCCATTTGCATTAAATACATTAAAAAAAAATCAACCCCACAAAATACCCTACAAAAACAAATAACAAAAAATTTTAAAACACCTGGTTATGAGGAATTATGAACTGGATATCTATTTCAAAGTTAAAAGCAAGTATTTTCTTACACTGTTTTCAAGTTGATCAAATAGCATTTCTTAAGACGTTGTTCCTAATGTTTGCTCCAAGGTAGCTATGTGTTTTTCATGTGTCTATTTCAAATACAACTATATGAATCATTTAAAGTAAAAGACCTTTTCAGTCTTAGCATACAGCCAAAACTATGACACTTAAAGGGCTTTATGGAGGCTTCCAGAACAGATTCCAGGCTTCAAATTATAGGTGAATATAGCCTTTTCAGAACAAACAGGGGAACAGAAAGGAAATAGATCAAGAAAATGTGTGTTAAAATTTATAGAAAGCTGAGAGGCAGGTATCCAGAATGTCTCTGTTGGTTTATTTCTTGAGTGCATCATAACACCTCAAATGAGAAAACACTGAATTTGGAAATGTACTGGGTCGGTAAATAAAGACTGTAAGAACATATGCCGTCAGCATGGAGAGACTTGGACCACCAAGGACAGGTTCATTAGCAGACAAGAGAGGGCTGCAAAGTAATTAAACCAGGATCAGAATCAAAAGAAGAAGCCAAGTCAAACAACCCACTAGAATCTAAAATTTTCTTTGAAAACTATTTCCTTACAGTCAGAAAACTGAATAACTGAAATTTATCCAGAAAATAGTTTGTTTCCACAGCTGGAAATTGTAGTTGACATTTTTTTCTGTTCAAGATTAGTAACCAAAAATGTAATCCTTTAACACAGTTTCTTTATCATTTCATCCATTAGCTGTTGAAGGTAATTGGTCAATTAGTAGTGCCAGATGGGATTCCAGTGGGGACTAGGAAAATAATTCTTCTTATATTTACTTCTGCAAAGACACGTGTGTGGTAGAATCATGATCCCTATTAAGGTACACAGATGTCTTTGTATAGACTTGTAGATCCAGAACCTGATCACGCTTGTAAAAATGCAAACACAAACTTACGCTCCTTGGCAGACTCTACCAGAATTTCTGTATAGTTTGGGACATTGATCCACATTATTGTCTTCTATTTTTTTAATGTTGCACTCTGTTTATTTGTTACCATCATTTTGAACCCAAATACAGAAACATTGAGTAAAATTTATTGAGTATGTCCTCTCAACCCTTCCCTACTTGAACTTTTATTTCTTCTTTTGATTACTTGTGTTTAATAAAATGTGGGGTTGAAAAAAAAATCAGTTTGGGGAAAAAAGCCACCACATCTTGACAAAGAAAGAATAATTTTGCAATTTATATACATGCAAAAACAAATGGACAGCCTTTTCCAGACTGAGCTATTGTATAAAACCAATGAAAAAATCCATCTTCAGAAAGTAATGTAAATATTTGAAACCAGCGACTGTTTTGTGTTTGTGAATCAGCCGTCATGATCAGCACATTGTGTTAGAGTAGTAAATGATCTGCAGCTTTTTGCTGTAAAGTATTAAGTCTTTCATTAACCTCTAGACATGTTAGATTCCTGACTTTTGAGATATGTCCTTTGGTGTTCAATTCAGCCAGAGGTGTCTATAAGGCATTGGAGATGTCCTAATGTATCTGGGATATCCTAATATATCTGGGATGTCCACAGGGTTCTGGTGACATGGCAGTAACAGGAGCCCCAGATCTTCCTGGAGGGGGGTCTCGGGACACCCTAAGGTGCCTTAGGTAGTGCTAGAAACCCTTGTTTGGGCAACTGATAAAAGCCTTTGCAGCCCTGGGGCAATAACTCGAGTCACCTTTGATCTGTCTGCCACTGGATATCAGCTCACTTATACAGCAGTGAATTCCTTATGTTCATTTGAATTCCTGTCCATGCTCCATTGGTAGAAATTACTATTTCTCTTGTGGCAATTCACTGAAAGTCACTGCCTGACAATGAATTCACATATTTCTTTATGCAGGCATGCAAGCTCTCTGTTGGAACAGGCCTTGAATTTCTCTACCTAATTCAAATACTTTTAATAATTACCTCTTTCTCAGCTTTTCATATTTAATTTATATTTTAGCCTCAACTTCATGTCATTCAAGTGTTTCCTTCAAAGAGAAAACGTCTTGCTAGCAAGAGACTATTTTTTTCCTCTTCCTCAAGCCATAATGTTCTTTAAGCATTTCCATAATCTGATATTCTGCGCTAATGTTCATTTACATATCTGCCGAGATCGTGGTAGAGAATTCAACAGAGCTTGCAGCTAAGTCATACATTTCCTTCATTCAAGACGGAAAGGAAATTGACTGTGGGATAAGGTCCATTGCTGATCTTCAGAACTATGCCAAATGCATGCAGAAAGTAAATGGTTCCCTAATTTTGATGTATTCCCTCACCTGTGATATCTGATACTCTGCTTAAAGAGGCCCAGGAAGGTTAGAGGCCACCCGTAAAGCAAAGAGGCTTAGAATTGCTATTGTGTGACAGTAAATGAACCACTGTGGCTGAGTTCTTCATATGCATGGCAAGCCGTGTGCCTCCCTGGTGTAGCTCAACTGATATGTTCATTGGCAGAGGGGAATTTTTCATCTGCCATCGCTGATGATAATCACAGATGGTGAAATTTGTGTTACTAATAAAGAAATTATAAGAGAAATATATGCCATTTATTACAAATGTCATTTTAAAAGGCAGCAGATATTACAGTAATATATCATTTCTTGACCCCAAAGTGTATTACTGTGTATGCTAAGAAAAGACATTTCTATTCCTTCAGGCTTTCATAACACTGTGCCATTGATTTTAACATTAAATATGATTAGTTAACATTTTGCTTCTTTCCTATGGCTTGCTGCCAAAAGATTTTTATTTTTAATTTAGTGCTTAAACTGAAGTAACACAAACTTCCACCACACATTCTAAAAGCTCAGTACAACATCTTAACCTGGATCTAAGGAGTCCCTTGATTCTTATTTTTTATGCTAGATTGTTCCAGCTTTAAATTAAAGTAGTATTGTAGGTGAACAATTGCATTCTCTCCTTTTGTTCTCAGAAACGGGCTGCATCACAGGATCTAGAGAGACAGCCCAGGTCTTTCCAGAGCTAAGTCTAGCAAATGCCTCCATAGACACTCCTGCTCTCCGGTTTGGCTTCCCCAGCTCAGGCCAGAGGAAGGGTAGGCCAAGCACTTTTTATCACAGTAAAAGCACCCATTAACATCTGTCTCTTTGACAGAAGGTCATTTAACTTCATCTGTTTGATTTTGCAGCATAGTGAGTTAGGAAGAGCTCTTGAAGTTCAGTTCCAAAATAAACATAGTGCTTCAGCATACCATGGTAACAGGCAACAACATCTTTAACTGATACAGCAGGTTTTTTCCAAAGTGATTTTTGCCCCCGTGTAAGTATCAGGTAGGGGATTCAGCTGTTTGTGATCCCAGGCATGGTTTTGCATCACTAGTTCATAGATAACTCCCTCCACCTTACCTGGTGGACAGCCTTTGAAGCTGTTCTCGTACTCTGCTTTTTTGTAGATACCCATTCTGTGGAAAACAAAGCCATACCCTCCTCTCCCTGGTAAATCTTATAAATGGAGAGAGCCATTCTCTCATGTAGTTTATTGAAATCCTGAGAACAAATGAGATTACAGATTCTGAAATTAATCCTGGGGAATGCAGCACTAAAATAAAAAAAAATCTCCACTGATGGATTTTTTACCACTAATTTCTATTTTGAGCAAACCCTCCATCAGCTAGAGCTCTCATCTCAAGGTGATAGTCATGACTTGATATGTGATTCCATCTACCCCAGCAATATCATACACATCTAATTTTCAAGCTGAAGTAATATAATCTTTGGGAAGGGGGTTATAACACTAGGTATTGCATTCTTCGACTTATAGGGAGTTTTATACAGCTGAAGGTGAGAGGAAGCAAAACCAGGAAAAAAGTATTTGTGTACTTGTGCATGTGTTTACTTGTGCATGTGTATAAGATGGGTTTACTCAGCTGCTTGAATTTTCATTTACCTCTATGTCTTGCTACGGATTCTGCACCAGATTCTTCTCCTGAATTTCATTTTTTTGGTGCTTAAGATGTCCTGAGCATCTGCAATATAGTTATGAAAACTTTCACTTTCTGCTGATGTATGGCTGATCTGTTAGTGTACACAGCTATCGTCCGTATTATGCACACAGGAGGAGGGAGGCACTGCAGGCAGAATGAGCTCTGCCCCACCATCTCTCAGCTGTTCGCTCCTTTAGGACACAAGCACCCCCATGAGAGCCCCACAAACACATTTCAAGTGCAGCTCTGGCACCTTGCTTAGGGACAGACACAGCAGTGCAGAAGAATCATATATTTTGGTTTTGTGGAAAGAATTTGAGTGGCCATTGTATGCACATGCACTGTATATGATCAAGCACAGATATGTATACAAAACAAATGTGACAAAAACCTTTCCATAGACTTTTGACTGCATTCTATATACTTACACTGTTAATCCACATCTGACAAAACTATATGTCATATTACAGACCTTGGGGAGATTTGCAATTCCCCCTACACAATTTTTTAAAATCACTACTTTTGTAACCTGTCTGCCATTCCCATAAATTGTAATTATTCCCTCTTTATTCTTTCTTCCAAAATAAGTAATTACCTCTCTGAACACAAGAATGGGTAGCATGCGTCCCTGAAACCCTGCTAGGGTTATGAAAGAGTAACTAGGACTGGTGGAACACTGAGACAGAGGCAGGTGTGATAAATCATTGTATAGCAATTGTTTCCAGCTTTCCAAAACCTGACACTGAGCTAGGAGCGGAAAAAACTAAGACAGAAGCCGACAAAGCTGAGAAAATATATCTGGGGATTTCATTAGCAGATATTAAAACTTCACTAATATTATCACTGTATTTTGATTCATACTCTGGTAAATCGCTGCTCTTTCTCACAGACACGCATATAAATATGAAACCAAACAGAGCGTTCGGTATTTTATTTAAAAGCTTTTGTGCACAATGCGCAGTGGAACAGGCTGAACATGAGTGTGGCTCTGACATTCACACTGTGCAAAAACATGACAAGCTATTACATCTCCCACAGTCTCAGTCTGCTCTGTCTTTAAAATGAAGATGATAATCCTCCTTTCCCCTTTCTGAGACTTACTAATTTAGATAATAAGCTCTTTATGGGCATGGACTATCGCTTAATTTGTGCTTGTTCAACACTGCCATCTCTGCTGAGGCCTATAGGTACTGCCACATTTCCAATAAACAATATGAGTGAGACAGCATATAACAGGCTTATCGCTAGTTTGGGCTGACAAAGGCACACCTTCATTATAACGTTGTTCCTTAAAAGTAATGCAGTTTATTGTATGTTCATCATGCCAATAACACCTCCAAAAATATGATTCACCCCAGAATTATATAAATAAAACATTTATATCACTCTTCACATGGTCATATGTTTTCTAGAGATAGAGGGAAACACTACTGTTTTTCTTTCAGCATTTTGCATGACAGTTTATGAGTTAAATCCTATATTGTATAAAATCCTTTCCTGGGAAGTGGGCAGTAAAGGACCAGGCAGGTGGCATTTTACAGGCTTACAGGATTCAGCAGCTGAGCCTACAGCCAAACGAGAGATGAGAGCAGCAAAACAGCCTGCTCTTCTTTGGAAATATTATAAATGGATAGAGTTACTCTCTACATGTGAAATTTCTTTAAATCCGGAGAGCAAATCAGATTAAGGGCTAGCATAATTCTTTCTGGATGAAGTCACATTTTGCCCATAGAAATTCTGTGTAAGTGATGGATTTTGATTGCTGAATACTGCTGCACAGGGACGTTCAGCACTGGCGCCATTTCAGCAGAGACATTTGAAGGCAACTGCACTAGAAGCCGGTGTGAGGCTGGTGTAGCCCACCCAGGATCAGTCTGTTCTGGTCAGAACCGCTTCTCATGTACAACATGAAGGGGTGAAGATAAGAGACGATGAGGGCTCAAGAAATATTCCACTTAATTACAAGCCAAGCAAAACAATCACCTTAAAGGATTTTTCGTTTGTTTGTTTATTGCATGGAAGAAAGTGAATCAACAAGGCCGAGCTGTCAGGACAGTAAGCTGGAAAGCTCAAACGAACTGGAAAATTATGGCATGGAGAACTTCTGTCCTTTATCAAAAGGATGGTTTTTTTTTAATATTGATCATTACTCATTGACGAGTAGGAAGAAAAGGGTCTCCAATTTCGCTAAAAACAAATTCCTAGGCCTATGAACTGTGCAGGTAGCCAATTCCTACCTAAATTGCTGAAAAATTACAGTCATTTTAAAACATACAAAAAACCTTGATTATTCTAATCCAAAAAGCCTCACCTCCTGTAAATATTGCATATGATATCAGTGATTTTTTGCATCTTATCTTTAACTAAGATGTACACATCATTTGGAGCCGGGCTCGTCTTTCTATTACTGGCCTACATAATACAACAGATGTACTATAATGGCAACAGGGCTGAAGAAAAATGTGAAGGCCCAAGCTTTATATATTTGAAGATCTCTTCTGTTCTTCCTTCAGTTCATAGATCTAGTTAAAAAATGAATAGGTTTTGGGACAAGGCAGGAGGTAAGAACAGACAGTGGACTGAAACTTCCCTTTTTGTCCTGGTCTTTCATTTTTATCCTGTTCCCCCTCAGAGAACAGTAAGGATAATTCCCCAAGGACAAGTCATTATAATCAGAGAGAGAAAGTATCAGCTGTATATAACTACATACATAAACACATACATATATCTGCCTTTACTTTTGAGTTTTGATCCTCCAAATTTGAAAAGTTAAGGAAAACACTCAGAAATTATTCTGAGTAGCACTCACAAGTTTTCTATTACTAGAGCTCTGAGGTATGTTAACTAAAATATTTTAGGAAAAGAAAAGCAACCTTTTGAAATGAAAACACATCTCCTGTGGAAATTTCAATTTGGATTGGAGATGTGTGTTTCCTCATGAAAAATATACACTTTCATTTCACTAAAAGGTTTTTAAAATGGGAGAGTTTAAATTTTATGCAATAAATTGTAAGCACTTCAAACACAAAATGCTTTGTTGAAATTTTAGTATGGTGTCTCTGGTTCTTTTATAGCTGATTCTGACACCAAACTGGCCTTGTACTTTATCATTAATGTTTGTCCTAAAAGGAATTGTGCAATGGAGGTTAAGTAAACATAGCTATTATATATCAAAGAAGGTCAGCGATGACTTATACACTACTTTGTTGTGTGAAAATGGTCTGCTCATTTTTATATACCAACGTGAAACAACAGTCATCCTGCCATCACCTATATGATCTTGAATCTAAAGCACAAATCATTACAGACCTTATCTTTTAACTCATATTCACAAGAGTGATCCAGCTAGTGTAAATAAGGACTACAGGATTAACACCATATGAGGAAGAAGAATGTTTCTAAGTAGCTGTGCCGTGGCCACTCAGAGTGAGAGTAAATCTCTGCTGTATACAGTGGTGCTTTGCGATGCCTGCCTTTGCATTATGCAAAACACTAAATCCCATTGTATTTATATTTCAGTCAGCAGCTGTTATGTGGCTACATGTTCATTTGTCCTTTTCTTACTGCAGTTAAAATCAACAAGGCAAGTGGTTTTTTAAGATGTATTAAAATACAGCCCCATTAATGGATATTTTAGTATATCTTGGGTATTTGAATGAAGGATTATTTGGTTTATTATTGCATGCAGGCAGATAAAACGGAAAAAGGAAGAAGAGATGGATCTGCCAGACCACCATGGCCAGGTACTTAAGGTAGTCTCAAGCATCTTACGAAGGTGGTGAGTAGGTCACCTGCTATTTTCTGCTTAGCAAGAGCCACTAAGGAACTTAGGAAGCACACAGAGTTTTTTCTTGGCAAAAACTTGTGTGATAAGTGAAGTGCCACAGGTGATAAGGATCATTCCTAGGAAGTGTATTTATCCTTCCAAGGGGGTGGCGGGTAGACTTCTGAGACTGATTACTTGATTTCCTCCCCTCTCCCTCCCCACCAAAGAAAAAGAAAAACAAAAGAGGAGGAAAACACCACAAGAGAATGAGAGCCACTTCCTCACTATTTAATTCAGTTTCTCCTTCAGTAAAGTAATAATGACACAGCTGATGCAATATAGATCATATGACATGTGTCACAAAGGTCACTATAAGCACCTCTGATGCTTTGCTACTGAAAGACTCATTTAAACCTTAAAATGTGCATGAATATGTAAACACGTTTCATGTGAGTGAAAAGTGCTGAGCTAAATATATAGATAAAATCCTCTATTAAGGGAAAACAAGTATCAAATCTGACTCGATGGGAAGTTCCTGTAGTTACAAGACTGTAATTAAGATTTTACAGTATTTGTTCTATAGTGGTTTTCTTTTTCTTTATTATTTGTGAATTTGGCATTTGTAGCTGCTGAGTGAAGGCCAGCCTACCTGAGCTGTGCACTATTCCAATCTCCTTTTAAAGCCTCAAGGTTGCATGCAACATGAGTGATTTGTTGATTTCGACTTCTCTTAACTTATTTAATATCTGTGCCTCACTAGTTCTGAAGTCAACCGTTATAGTGGATACAACAGGCAGTTTCAGCTGGTGCATCCTCTAGTTTTCTTGCTTGTAAAATATTCATTTAATGCCTCAGCTCTTTCACCATCCTCTGTGACTTCAGTTCCCACTCATGCTTGTAATGCTATGACTTCCTCTCTGGCTCCTCACTCACTCTCACAAGAGCAACAAAAACCTTTTCAACCTTCTGGCATTTCTGCCCATCTCTTAAAATTAGTTTCTTGCTGCGGCCGCTGTATATTTTCAGAGTTTATATCAATGCAGATGACAGCCTTTTGCTGAATCAGCTTCAAGAATCATGGGTCAGTACAGCATGTCAAGCTGGGAAAATCTTTGAAATCAACTCCAGAGTTTTCCAGTGACAGAAGTGAATAAAGCACTTCCTAGTAGCTTACATGGTATTATGAATCACAAAGAATCCTGGTAAACTCTTCTGAAACCCTGATGGAAAGATTGCTGTACTGTTCATCTGAAAATGCAATCATTTGTGGCATGTGTTTAGAATTTCTTTCCTGTGTAGTATTAAACTAGTGAAAAAACGCAAGACTGCATGAGTATGAAGTTGAGACGAGCAACTTGCAGTGGCTCACTCTCTCATCTCAAAGGCAACTATTATAACTGAGATATTATTTAGCAAACCCCTGTATTAGAGTCCTCGTTTCAGGTTAAACCACGACAGCTACATCAGAAAGCGACCTTTCTCAGATTCGGGACCTAGTACTGATCTTTTCATACTTCTCTTCTATAACTCAGCAGACTTGTGCTGGAGATAAAAATTAACTCCTGTCCTATGAAACAGACATTTTCTGCAGAATACAAGCATAAAGAAGCATGTAGTACAGAAGATTTTGTTCAGAATGAGCATGTCACAGAAATGTCCAAGGTACAATTTCTGTTCCAACAGGACAAGAGATTAATATACATGAGGAGTATAATTACTACCCACGTAACTCTGGAGATAAATTAGTAACAGTGATTGCCTCAAGGGAGTATGATTTGCACATTGCTGTAGACTCAGTATAGCCAAGTATTTTCAGTCTTATGACATTGCAGTAGTCATACTTAAAAGCAGAGTAAAATATCTGCTGCCATTGCTGTGACCACTCTTGGTTGCTTTTACCTCTTATAAAAACATTCCTGACGTTTAAAGAACTTGCTTAAGCCTCATATGAATTTTTCCACCAGGTATCACTCAGAACACCTGAGGATGTTAATAGCATACTTGTGGGCTTCTTCCTCACTTCATGTTTATTTCTTCTCTCCTCTTGAAGAGAAGAATCTATAAAGATGTGCTTATATGTATTTTATTCTCCTGTGTGCACATGGATATTCGTGAATAATTATGCTTGGGTTTTGCTTTTGTTTTGCCTTTGTCAGGACTACCTATAGTGCTTTAAGACCACCATTTTGATTTTTACTTTGTTTTCCTTCTTTGTTTCTTTCTTCCACTCCTGCACCCTCACTTTTAGACAAGTATGCAACTAAAAAACAAATTGCCTGTGGTCCTTGAGCAGTAATGCATAGAAGTAGGGATTGGCTCAAGATTCTTTATGTTGTCAAAGACAGAAAAATACAACTAGATCTCCCCTGTGCCTGACATTTCCTGATTTAGCTGCCCTGCATTCTTTAGAGAGCTGATGTAAGTAAAAGCAGATAGCAGTTTCATTACAAGGACTGATGCACTTGGAAGCTCAGTTTCAGACAAGCAAGCACAAAGGGTTACTGTGTGCACTTGCAACCCCTCAGCAGCTGTAGATGTACCTCAAGCCAACCTGAGCATCATTCCCATCCTTTTATTTCCCCAAATGAAAGGCAGACATCTCCTCTATTTTGCTTTCTTTAGTAACAGACAAAAATATTGTTGCTGGTGCTGTGATTATTTCCGTGTTCTTAGATAAGATGCCTCAGATTCTTCGGAAAAAGCCAAGGCAGAGAAAGAATTCTTCACATAAAAAAGTCAAAGCCCTATCTCTAACAGATAAAACAAAACCTTGCTTTTTTATACTATGCTAGATATTTCCCTACAGTATGTCCCTAAGTCTGGCTCCAGAAAATTTTGATTGATTTGTGAGTGAAGTATTGCTGTCCTTTAGTAGTAAGATTTTTTTTTGAAGGAATTTGTAAAACCTTTTCTTCCCATCACTCCTTTAAGTACTTTATTTGCCTTAGGATGTCATCTTGCTGGTTATTCAGATTACCTACAGAGGTTTTGTCTCAGTAACTTGTTAAACTGTTAAACTTGTATGGAAAACTGCTTCCACCAGGCTTTCTAAATACATTCAGCTTTCAGCTTCTGCTTATAACTTTCTGTCCCACTCCAAAGCAGGTACTCACAGCAGCTAAAGAGGGCCATAAGATTACAATCTGGAATGAGTGCTGGAGAAAATAATGCTATTCTCTCTTCTTATGCCGAAGGATAGAGTCATACAGGAGTTCAGGTACCTTCTGAATTCCCCTTGCAACCTTTGTCAGTGGAAAGAAAGCACCTTTATCCATTGCAGGAAATGTATTGCAGTAAGTTTTCCTTTCCTGACCTTTCATTATCTATGACAGGGTTGAGTATGCAGAAGTCAGCTTTGAAAGCATACAGAATTTCAAGTCACCAGACAGCCTGGGGACTCAATGGGATGTTCAATGGCAGCAGGATGATCATCTGCACCCAGGTGGAAGTCCTGCTTTCAGGAATGGCCCCGTGTGTGGGTCATGGTATAGTCATTCTCATTCCTGCCACTCAAGGGCTGTGCAGACTTGGCATTAGCAAACAGGAATAAACAATGTTTCTTTACAAACCATACAAAGAACTAGAGTACACTGAATAATGGTAGAGACACTGCATTCCTAAAATACCTAACTAGGTACATGACAGAAAGAAGAAAGTGGCAAAACAATCAAATTAATGAGAGAAAGCGCAAAGCAATCAGAAGTCAGTAGCACAGCCACTCCCTGAGACGTTAACCTGACAAGACTACATTGACACCCACTTCTCAGATTAAGGCGTTACTGGAAATAGCAAATGGCACAACTTTAATCTCACTTTGACACAATGATAATAATGAAGACAGGAACTGGCTGAGACTTAATCCATTCTTCTACTTGTCTTAAAATTGTAATCTCACAATCCTCTTTAGATGATGGAGTTTGTAGGGCTGGAAATAGTAATTTCTAATGGCATTTTCCAAGCCATTAAGAAAGACTATACCTCAAGAGAATGCCACATGTCACAGCCTTTTTCCAGCCTGGAAAGTACTTGGGATTATTTTTGTTTTGGCCATCTTTCACATTTTATCTCTTTGTCCTAAAATGTAATCTGTTTCTGATCTTTCCTATGTGATTTCTTTTTCCTCTTGGTACCAAAATGTCACATTATAAGAAAGAATAGTCCATTCAGATTTGTTCTGTTCCACTTCTCTGAGCACTCGGAGCTTGATTAACATGCTATCAAGGCAATGAGACTTTTCCCAATGACTCTGATGGGAGCTGAGCTAGGCCCTAACTCATTACAGAGCCACAGCAGCAAATTCACTTGGACAATGGTAAATGTCCCTGATTCTTTTATGCCCTGAAGCACCAGATCCAGACAGATGAGAGTACAAATAACATAGAAATTCTGAGAATCTTTGAAGATATTTTCAGAAAGTTCTGTGATTTGTCTTTTCCCCTGAAGACAAGAATACTGTCACATAGTCTCCCATCCAGTAAGTTTTCAAGCAGTAGATGTTTTGCTTCCTGTTCTTGAAAAATCTCTGTCCCCATTTGTTTAAGCAAATCCAGGCTGGAGCTGTTTAAAAGGTTTCAAATACGTCCACATTTTGCTCTCCCATCTGACTCCACCCTGATTTCAGAGCTCTTTCACCCTTTAGTTCTTCCCTGGGCTAAGCACCTGCATGCAAGAAAGCTGAAGTAATCAGCTTCAAAGTATACTTTTGTGATGTCTGCACAAATCTGGCATTTCCTGCACCAATTTGTTTTCCTATTTGAAGCCCTTATTTAAATTTTCATCAGACAAAAACTTTGTCAAGCTTAATTTATGGGCAAAGGAATGATGGGCAAAGAAAAGCTTTGAAATAATAATAAAAACAATAGCCTTTTAAAAAATAACACTATGACTTCAAGCACAGAATACCAGCTGTTAGTTGATAAAACAAGTAGAAAGTTTCAGTAACTCTGAACAAGAAAAGCAGAAAAGCCTTCACAATAGAGATTTTGAAAGATAATTAAATTTGATTTTAGATACCTAAATGGTTCACATCTCTTAAACTGGGTCGGTCATAGGATTCGGGTAGTTCCTGAATTAGCAGCTTAATGAGGCAGAAGAATGGGTCATTCTGTTAGATCTGGAGGGCTCAGAAAGATTTGTAATGGGGCAGACCCATTTCAGATTCATGCTTCTGAACTGGTAAAGCCTTCATGGCATTGTATAAGCAACAGCCTGCCAAGGAACAGACTGGAAGTCTGTATACTTCCTTCATGTACAAAAATAGAGACACAAAATCTCACACTAAGGTTTAAGGTCCTATAAATACTTTCAGCTTTTAGATGTGCCTAAATTTCAGGAGCATGTATAAAAGAATATCAATGCACACTCTCTCTCTTGTTTTGTAGGGACTTTAAGACAGTCTTAAGCTAAATTCTGTGGTTAGAAGATGAGGGTTTTTTTAGTTTATCTGGTGGGAAGTTTTCTTCATAAAAAATGTCATAAATATGCATGTTCCACAAATATTGTTCCAAAGCTCCTTGGCATTCTATGGAAAGATTCATCTTGTTTTCAGCATGCTAGCATAATATGTTCAAAATTTGTATTCTAGCTAAAGAACATGATGTCATATAAAGAAGAAGAAAAGTCAGATCAGATCAGATGTCCTCAGTCATTTACTTTTTGGCCTTTTTTTTCTGTGGTATTCTGGCAACGTGGCTAAAATACTAGATTATTTCCTTACTAGCAAATATATTTCTAATAGCCTTCATTGAGAAAATTATTTTTAGGTCTTCCTTTTCCAAAACTTAAAAATATCCCTCCATAACCCAACGACAGTGAAAAAAAGATATTTTTTTCCTCCTTATTGGCATGTGAAATAGTGATGGTTGTTTACATACCGTAATACAGATAAGGAAGCATGCTAAACTAAAATGTAGGACCTGTGAATTAAAGGATTCACCACCAAATCTTCTGTATTTCTTTACTCCTGTCATTTATTCATTGATGCTTTTTCATTTACTTAATATTGAACTTCCCAAAGCAATCAATATATATTTATCTACAGAGAAACAAAATGGAATTTTATACATGTCACTGAAATGAGAATATATCTACTATTTACTTCAGAATTAAATCTCTGAGGGATTAGGTGGAACTCTTTAACATGCTGTGTATTGTGTGTCACAAAATGCATCTGAAGTGAACTAATCCCAGCAGGAAATTTTCACAAATGGTTGACCATTGTGTTTTGGTTTGTTTTGTCAATATATGGATGCAACTGGAAACGTAATGTCAGAATATGTCCCACCTGGTCCAGATGACATCACTGCTGAAAAGCTGTTTGTTGGGTACAAAGAAAATAAGTAAAGAGAAGGAAAAATAGCAAGCAGGTTTCTAATTGAAGTACCATGCAAAGCAAAACTACCACTTTACCATTCATAAATAAGGTTTCTGCTAAATCTGGTTTACAATGTTTGTTTTTTCTTGTTTAAACTTTCCCTAGGAAAAACAAAAACACATTTTTGGAAAATTTCTAAATACATTTGACTAATAAACAACTGTTGAACTGCATGCCAGATCTTTAGGGATATAATGATCTACATTATATTCAGCTCCTGAGGACATAATTCCATACAGCTCTTTCCACACTCTCAAAAACGAAGGAATTTTAGCTTCAGGCAAAGGGAACTCACTAAGCCCATCATTTCATAGCAATATCAAAAAATATATGATTAAGTAAAAAAATGTTCATGGGAATTCGAACATGTTGTTTCCTCAATATGAAAATATAGTTGTAGCACAATCTACTAGTTAATAACTCCGCAGTCAGGCATACCATCTTTACCAGAAGCTATCCAGGTAGTCTCTCATTCATTCAGATTCATTCTCAGGTTCCTATTCTAGGCTATTTTCAAGTTGTTCCTTCAACACATGTTAAAACTCAGCTCACTGATGCTGCAGCTGTGCTATGGGACCTAGAAGCATTTTCCAAATGCTGACTCTGGTTGGGTGCCTCTGCTGCATCCCACTAGGACATGAAGGAGGTATCTCAGTGCAGACACACAGAGTACAGCACCCTTTTGTTTTAGAAGTTTTGCATTCCTTCATTTACATAGGAAGCAAGGAGATTTACCAACGGAAAATCATATCTGATGAACCTGACTGTTCAGCTGGGTACACTGACTGGAATTCCACAAGGACACAAGCTGTTCAACAATCAAATCTCTTCAGGAGCCCAAATCAATTCACATTTTGCAGATTTTTCTATGTCAGTTAGCCCTACTTAAGTTTAGGGATGAGTAACTACTTCCAACCAGAAACAATTCCATCACAATTCATTATGATAATAAAAAAATGGGAAAACAGTTTTTATGTAAGATCCCTGGCTTTAATCTGTCTTCCTTCAAACCTGGAAGTACTGATTTCTAAGAGAGGCAGTACAGCATTGGTTTGAACCCATTTTTTGATAGAGCATGGCAAATCTTACAGCAGAAAATACAAGCATGGAGTATCTTAAAAGGGATGGTATAAAAGCTGCCTGCAGATAACCCAAAAAATAGAAACAGTGGCTATATCATTCATGCTTCAGCAATTAACTGATATCGTAGATCATGGTCTAATTACTCTAAGCCAGAAATATTTCTGAAAATATTACAGTGGAAGAAAAGCGATTTTACAAAGAAAAAAAGCAAAGAATAAGCATTTGTTCAGTGAAAGAGTTGCACTAAACAAGCAATTATTCCATTGAGACACCACACAAAGCCATCAATTAGTATTTCGTGAGGCTCTATGCATAATGTGGACAGTCCTTCAGTTGCAAATTTGAGGGGCCATTATTTAATATTGTTCAAAAGGAAAGTATGCAATTTATTAAATAATAATGATATTCAAGGAAGAGTGGTTTTAGTCTTGGAACACTGGAAATAATTGTACTAGATTAATTCATATTTGCCAATGATACAGAATACCCTCAGAATTCAAATTCTCAAAGTCTATTCAAGTCAGGTGATCAATATAATATATTGAAGTCTGTTAAAGACAGGTGACTGATGTAATACTGAGATTCAGAAGAAGAAGATATTACAGAAAATACTCAGAAAAGCAATTAGCATACTTCTGTGTGTGAAAAATTAGTGTACTGGTTCTGGCTGGGATGGAGTAAGTTTTCTTCACAGCAGCCTGCATGGTGCTGTGCTTTGCAGCTGGAGCTAAAAGTGTTTGATTAGCACACCCATGTTTTTGCTATTGTTGAACAGTGCTTGCAACAGCACTGAGACCTTCACTCTTCCCATCCTCCCCCCACAGCAAGCAGGCTGGGGATGGACAAGAGGCTGGAATAGGACACAGCTGGGACAGCTGACGCAGCTGACCAAAGGGATATTTCATATCATATGATGTTGTGCTTAAGAATAAATCCTCTGGGAAAAGAGGAAGAAGGCAGGAATGTTCATGGTTATGGCATTTGTCTTCCCAAGCAGCTGTGACTCTGCTGCCCATGAATCAGCTGGACATGCATCTGCCAATGGGAAGCAGTGAATTAATTCCTTTTTTTGCTTTGCTTGTATGCTGAGCTTTTGCTTTTCCTGTTAACCTGCCATTATCTCTATCCACAGGTCTTCTCACCTTCCTTCTATGTTCTTCTCCCCATCCTGCGGGAGACAGGACTGAGTGAGAGGCTGGATGGGTGTCTGGCTGCTGGCCAGGGTCAACCCACCACAACGTGATAATTTCTGAAGAATAACATAATATCAACCACCACAAACAAAGGAGTAAGCAGCCTCAGGATGGCAGAAAGGAAGGTGAAAAGATTATTAAAATTCCTTTTTAGCAGATATGGAAATAGAGGACTGTTTATGGAAGTTGGCTGGGTCACGTGATTGACAGTCTAACTCAATGAACTTTTTGGCTGAAATGATCTCATGAGACTTGGAAACTTCCCCTCATCTTATTTTGACACATGATGTACCGACATCAGTAGCAGAATATAAGAGTTTCCAGCAGAGAGTTGGAAACTTTTCGCTTGCTGTTGAGAAAACTGAACATTTCAGGAAATGATCCAAAAGTCACTGAAGTGAACAGTAATCAGACTTAGCCTGATTTAAAGGACTCCCACCAAACTGTTCCACTGTAGTAAAGCCATAGACAACAAATGTTCCACAGCAGCTGAACTTTCTTTAGGTGATTTCTGTCATCTCTTTATACTTCTTCTGTAAATGTTAATGCAACACTTGTCATCTTTTGCCATGACATATATGAAATGCTCTTTTTAAGAATTTCTCTGTTACCCCGGCCTCTTCTCTCAATTAACACAAATGGAACAGTCCATTTATCAGCTAGACAAGTAAAAGATTGACAAGAAGATCTGGCTCATATATAAAAATAGGGAAATATAATTTTTTACTTTCGCTTATTATGAGGCCTAAAGTTTCTGAATGCCTACAGCAAACTGAACAACATGTTAATCAGGAAAAAAAAAATAGTTAGCAATAAAGTATATTTATAAACTTTAAAAGCCAATGAAAAGAATGTTCAAATCTCTTACAAATTTACTAGTAAATAAATGCACAGTGATAATATCTTTTGGAGATTACTTGTGTTTGAAACACCTATAAGAAGCGAGAGGTCAATATTAAAGTTTCCAAAATTTGGCTTCTACTTTTAAAATGCCAGTCAAAACCATCAGAGCTTGACAAATCACATATCTACACTGGGAAGAGAGCATCAGATACCTACTTCCTGCTAACTGCAGGTTAAGTACTACTGACCAGGCTGCTATAAAATGATAAGCTGCCTTGGGCTTCTGAGGAACCTGTACATCCCAGCGATACTTAAGAACAAAATCATTGAAGGTGATGGGACAACCACAATTTAAAATTTCATCCTAAGTTTTTAAAATTGTTCCAAAATAACTTACCAGATGAAAATAGAAAGATCAGTCACGCGCTCAAAACACTGAACTGGGATGTAGAAAATCAGCTCAATTCTTATCACTGAATGCCTGCGTGACCATGAGAAAATTGTTTAATCTTTCTGCACTTCTTTTTCCCATATGTAAAGTGAAGGTGGAAGTGGAAGCCAGAAAAGAACAACTTTATTCATGTCTTCAAGGTATTCACTTTCTGTAAAGATAGAGGCCACTTAGTAGACTGGTATCCATCTAACCTAGTGTTTTCTGAAAACAACCGATAGATTCAAAATATAGATGAAGAAGAGTTAGTCAAAAGATTCACTCAAAATTAGGTTCACTCATCAAATGCAAATTGGTTTATATTTGAGACTTTAGATCAACAATCAGTGTAGGAGTCCATAACAAAATATAGATCTTGGGTTTTCTTTCCATTCAGGAGATTTAGAGTCTGAGGTTATGGTTTGTTTCTCATTTCTTTATTAAAGGAAGAAAATGAGAGAGTGATGACATTACAGTCTTCCAAAACACCTTATTAGATACCCTAACAAACCATGATGATTCAGTGCAGCAAAGCAAACTGCTCATTTGGTCTATAATCTATAATTGTTGTTGTTGGGATTTGCCCTGTACATTTTTCTTTTGACAGCAGAGTGTGTTCTCAGAATCTAAATGGGGAAAATATTTTCATCTGGTTCTCATGGTTCTCTGGCAGTAGAAAGGATAAATGCAAGAAGAAACAGAATCAAAGACACACTGGCCACTACACAGTCAAAAAAATTAATCCACCACAAGCCAACGTGCAGAATTAAAAGGGCACACCGAGTGTGGTAATGAAAAAGAAGGGCTGAAAAAGGATATTGTGAGAACCTTTGTGAGATACTTCAGGCTATCTGAGACTTTACCTAAAGTAAAGTAATCATCTATGCAGCCATGAAAGAGATTCTGATTTTGCAAGCCAAGATTAAAAAAGCTGCAATGAAGAAAGATACCCAGCAGCATTCCAGCTAAGCTCATAAAAGAAGCTCAAGACTGCACAGCAACATGAGCTCTGACTCTCTAAGAACAGGCAGTGAGTGCAGAGTGAAAATGAACATACCTCGCTCCAACTTGGAGGGTGAAATGGGTTGGAACATTGTATTTTATGTACCTGCTGAGTCCATGCCAGCACAGCAGTATGAAGAAAAAATATCCACTGGCAGTGCATCGACATCCCAGACTTTCAGGTCACTCCTTTCACTGCCCCTGGCAGGGGCTAGATAATTTCAAAAGAGGTGAAGAGATGGATTTACAACAAAAATAACCATCACTGTGTTCTGAGGACCTTACTTGCCCCATTTTTTTTTCAGTGAAGTCTATGTTTTTAATGATAATAAGCTATCCAAGTATGCTGCCCTTAGAGGCAAGAGAGAACAAAAAAAATTTTCATAAATAAGCTCTAAAATCTAGTTGTCTAAACACGTATGCACAAAAGGCAGACTTTATATTGCCTGATACATAGCACAGTCATCTCTGCATATGTAAAACAGGTGTAAAATGCAACCACTGTCACATGAAATCATCTCAAAGTCCTCACAGCCAGGAGTGACTTAAGGGGGAAGATGTTCTGTTCTGGAGTGTTCATTGACTTTCCATTGTAAATCCCACTGCCACTGCAGCCTTTGAAAACATCCCCAAAGGCCCAGGATCATTATGAATACACCCAAAGACCTCTAAGACTTGAGAGGAGAAGACTGCTTTTAAAAATGTAGGACTGAAAGGGATACCTCTGGTGCCTAAGTGTCACCTGTGCTATTGAAGGTATCCTTGTCATACAAAGGGTTACAGTCTGAGAAAGGAGGGGAGTGACCAAAGCAGTTCCCCTTGGGGTCCAGAGGAAGGATGTGGCCCTTTCCCAGCTGCCTCCAGCCTCTTGCAGCTGGTACCAGGAAGACACTGTGGGCCTGGTGGGCACTAGTGGTGGTTTGGCCCTGGCTGGATAAAGCTCTCGGGGAACCCTGAGTTTATAATGCTCCACCTTTGCATCAGTTCAGATTTTTGTGTTTGCTTCTTTGTTTAGAAACATTGTTACTCTGTCAGAAACTTTCTCACGCTGAGATAAAGTTCATCATAACCACTTTTATAATCTCTGGTTTATGTGTCAGTATCATTCTTTAGCTTAGACAGTGCCTCCCCTACTACAGTGTTGCCAACAACGTAGTTGTAGCCCATAACTACATCACGTCTTCATTTTGTGATGCCATACAACTCAAGCCTGTTAATGTCTTCCCCTACTTGCTGAGGATTAAGAACTGTTGAGCATGTTGAGAATGAGAGCATCTGATGTTTAATTAGAAATGCATTTAAAATACCTATTGCCAAAAAACCTCAACATTGAAATTGAATGTAGATGTTTTCAGATAGCTCTGTAGCAGATAACACCTTCAAAATATACTACAATAAAGCCTTATATAACATATAATTATCAGTATTATTTTTTCTTTTCGTATTAAACTTAGCTATTCCTCTTGCTGAAAGTGGAAAGGCATCACCATACCCTCTGCAGACAGAAAAACTTTATTTCCTCCCCTTCATGAGCTCTGTGGCTATTGAACAACTTGTGTCTTTTAGCAAGTGGAGTTGTTTCTGCTGTTTTAATCTCTAAGGTTGAAATGCTACTAAAAGCATATGTGACAAAGTTGGATGCCCTTGTCTGCTAGTGAAAGTAGGAACACCCAATAAAATCTGAAGTATTGATAAAGTTAGAGGGACGCTATAACCTTTTACCAGCTCATTAACAGTTTAAATGACAGATCAAAACAGAAAGAATAGGTGGGAAGTGATAACCCATGTCCATCAAGTCAGTGGGATGCCATGCTGATGTCAGTGATTTCAGTGAATTTCCATTTCTGAAGAACTGGCCTGGTGAAGTTAATATTTAGCCCAGAATATTCAGAAGAAACTAGAGAGGAAATTTAACCGAACCACAAACACAAGTACCCAAATCATAATTTAACCATGTAACTAAAGCTGACAATATTATACTTTGTAAACACTGCTGAAAGGTGGCTTACACACTTAAGTGATAACAAGGACCATGACAGCAAGTACATGTTACCAGTTTGGCACCAACTAGGAGGAAAGCAAGCCACCATCAGGATGCAGAAATATTTCTGTCTTTCAGAGAGAGACTTTTCTCCAAGTTCTGGGCTAGACTCTGCTTAGGCTGCAACATCAGCAGCCTTTCAGGTAGTTTTGCCTTCCATGAAGTTAAAGCTTCTTTGGTCTGAGTTCCCTTTTCCCAGCATACACAGAACTTATCGTCAGCCTTGCTGATTCCTGTCCCTGCTGCATCACTGAGAGCCTTTGCTGGGCTTAACACACCACGCAAGTATGAGCTGAGGAGCCACGGCATAACTGCAGAGTGCTTGGCTCTGAGCTCTTCCAAATAATACATACTGCTCAGGCAAGTGGAGCTTTTTCTCTGCCTACTTACATTTTAATATGATATCAAGATATTCATCTATATAAAAACATGCTTAACAGCTACAGATCAATCAGTAGCAAATAAGTATGACACATTTACTAGCTACGACTTTTGTTACAGCAAAGAAAATCCAAGAGGTCATTTAACAGTGCAGGAGTGATGGCTATGCAGAACTCCAGTTCTGCTTCCAAAAATGAGGCTGTAAAATGGAAAATTGATTAAAAATGTAAGATATACTGCTCTGGTTATACTTCTGTCAAGAGTAATATAAAAATACTGCAGCATATCTGTTTATAACTGTTTCTGTATCACAGGGGGTCCCCCTAACGGTTTGTATTTGTGGTGTTGGACACTTAGTTTAATATAGGTATTATTTTACTCTGTAAGAGGAGGACATTTTCATCTTGTGCTATTTTTGTGGCACTAGCTGACTATTTGGTGCTTCAAATCCCTTTTATCAAGACATGGTAGAGCACACAAACAGTCACCGACCCATCCAAAGACACATTTTAGAACCTGCAGTTCTTCCCCTGGGAATGATGCAAGCACTAACCTCTCTAGCATTTACTCCTTGCAAGAGCTGCGTGCCACCTCATCTTCTCAAGATGAAAGATTCATATGGTTTCATTTAAGGAAAGCATCCTGCAAGGATTCACCAGAATGATGGGTACAAAATCTGATTGATGTATCTTGTGAGTACAGTCAGGAAATGCTTCCAAAACCCTATTGTCAATAGTCAGTTAATGTTCTCCTCTTATCTCTGTGAGGGGTTTTCATACCCTCAGTTAAAAGAGGATGACATAAACTGTTGATTTATGATTTGACACTCCCAGAGGGACAGAAACCTACATGGGTGTAGGAGTAAGACTGAGCAGATGGAAAAGGGGTGTGGGAGAGGCATTGCTGTGGGCCCCTGCGGGAAGGTCTTCCTGCTGGCAGCAGTTTCTGCCCACCCTGACACTACTGGGGACTTGGAGAGGTCATGTAGACATAAATGTGTGGCTCTGCTGTATATGACAAGACCAACAATTTTTGTGAGCCCAGGGAAAGAACAGGAAGGACAAGTGGAGGCCAGGAATCTATGAGACAATAATAAAAGTGTAAACCAACTATTTTATATTGATAGAAGGGGATGAGATAGGTAAGAGTTAAATAAGTTTTGTAGGGTAAGCATTTAAATGAATCTTGTAGGATAAC